>JAVMKO010000005.1:107320323-107920323 GCA_032164245.1 Sternotherus odoratus
GGACCTGAGCACTTCACAGCCCTCGCGGGGTGCCCCTCACCCCCCAGGGCCGGGCACAGCTGGGGAGACTCAGAGGGACTTGTCCAGGGCTGAGCAGGGTGGGTAGAGCCCAGCCCCCCCCTCAAAGCACAGGGTAGCCCTTCCCCTGCCCTTTGACCTTCCCTTTTGGCCACCCTGTTTCAGAAATGGGGGTCCGCGGTGCACACTGGGGGTGGAACAATGGGAGCAGCTGGTGCAGGACGGGGGTGGACCTGGGGGGACAGGACAGCAGGCCACAGGCTGCCTGGCACGGGGGGGGGGGGGCACTGAGAGCTTCTCCCCCACCCCCCGCTCCAAGCACAGGAACAAGGGGACCCTGGTGGCAGGTGAGAAGGGCACAGGCCAGCCAGCTGATCACAGGAGGTGCTCTTAACCCAAGCTACAATTAGCCTGGGGAACTCCCAGCCACTGGAAGCCACAGACCTGAGCACACTCCACCCTGCACCCTTCCCCTCCCCTCCCCCACCACCTCAGCACACACCCCTCTATCAAGTCCCCACCCCACATCCTTTGGTCTGCCCACACTGGCTGCTCCAACAGGCCTGTGGCTTTAACTTCACTGGGCCCAGCTCGCTGCGAAAGGGCTGGTATGTGGCTGGCGGGTGTGGGGGGTGACTAGCAGCAGCAGGGTCTGGGGGAGGTGACTTGTGACGGGATTGAGCAGTGCAGGGTCTGGGGGAGGTGACTTGTGATGGGGTGGGGGGTTGAGCAGTGGCAGGGTCTGGGGGAGGTGACTTGTGACGGGTGGGGGGTTGAGCAGTGGCAGGTCTGGGGAGGTGACTTGTGACGGGGTGGGGGGTTGAGCAGTGGCAGGGTCTGGGGGAGGTGACTTGTGACGGGGTGGGGGGTTGAGCAATGGCAGGGTCTGGGGAGGTGACTTGTGATGGGTGGGGGGTTGAGCAGTGGCAGGGTCTGGGGGAGGTGACTTGTGACGGGGTGGGGGGTTGAGCAGTGGCAGGGTCTGGGGGAGGTGACTTGTGACAGGGGGTTGAGCAGTGGCAGGGTCTGGGGGAGGGGGCAGGAGGCCCAGAGGTGGCTGTTGAAAGGAGCCGCTGCGAGTGGGGGGCAGGTTTGGGCACAGGACTCGGCTGTACAGACGTGGCGGGGGGGTGGAGGTCTGGCAGCGGGGACAATGGACAGGAAATTAGAGCGGAGCTGGCAGCGAGATAGGGCTGTGGGTGGGGACAGCGCCACAGGGGGGGGTGCGGAGCTGGCAGCGAGATAGGGCTGTAGGGGGGGGGGGACCACCACAGGGGGGTGCGGAGGTCTGCAGCTGCTGGGGCTGGCACAGGCGTAGCCAGGGCTGTGAGTGCCACGCGCAGCATCCACCTCCCGGCACCCAGCCCTACCTGCGGGTCCATCCCCCTCCCCAGGGTCCTCCAGCACCCCTGGTCTGGACTCACGTCTGACTGTGGAGTTTGGGGGCAGGACCCATGGGCTCCCCCAGAACCCCTCCGGGCGGGGTTGCTGGGGGAAGCACACGGAGGGGCAGAAGGTGCTGAATGCTCCGAGGTCAGATCCAGGAAGGTGGAAGTGGGGACCCCTGAAGCTCCTAGCCCTGGAGACAGGCTGTGTACGGAGAGGGGACGCTTCCCCCAAAGTCCTGACTGGCTTCGCAGGGAGCAAGTTCCAGACCATCGCCCGGGCGCTCCGTAACAGCCCCTCCCCCGGTGGGGTTCCCATTCTTCCCCCTCCCCTGAGTTCTGTGGGGTTCCCATTTTCCCCTCCCCCAAGCTCTGTGGGGCCCTGGTTCTCACCCTCCTAAAGCAGGGGTGGGCAAACTATGGCCCGTGGGCCAGAGCCGCCTCCCCTCCCCCAAGGAGCAGCATTCCGGGGGCCGGGGCTGCGTGATTCCCCCTCCCCTGGAGCCGCACTGTGCGGGCAGCACTCCGGGGGCCGGGGCTGCATGCTTCCCCAAGCCACACTGAGCAGCCATGGTAAGGGGGTGGAGGGGTGTTGGAGGGGGGTTCTGGGGTGGTGGTTGTGGGGGGCTCTGGAGGGGGCAGTGAGGGAACAGGGTCTGTTGGATAGGGGGTGGGGTTCTGGGGTGGTGGTTAGGGGGTGGGAGGGTGGATAGGGGTTGGGGCAGTCAGGGACAGGGAGCAGGGAATTGGGTAGGGGGGTGGTTACGGGTCTCTGGAAGGGGCAGTCAGGGGACAAGGTGGTGGGGGGTGGATGAGTCGGGAATTCTGAGGGGGCAGTCACGGGGTTGGAAGTGGGAGGGGGCCGGATTGGGGGTGTTCCTGGACCCAGGTCTCCTTGGCTGTGCTGCCGAGACGCCAGGACTTGGACACTTGCTCTGGTGGGGTCCACATGCTCTCAGGATCTGGACGGCTCCACCCTCTGTCTCAGCTCCACTCTGCTCAGCACGGCGGCTGCTGCCCTGGCCCCTCTGGCCCTGGCTGGGACAGCTCTGCTCCCTGGGCAGGTCTATCTCTCTCTGCTGCCTTGCTGGCCCCTCTGGATCTGGCCCAGCTCAGTTCTGGCCCCTGCTTTCTCCTTAACTCAGCCCCTCTCTGTCTGACCCAGGCAAACGGGGCCCACCCTGCCCTCCTGACGCCTTGATTAGCTTCCCTCCCTGTCAATCAGGCTGCCCTAGAGTGCTGGCTTCTCCCCATTGCCCCTGGGCACTGTCAGTCTCAGGGCCCTGATTTCCCATTGACCCGCCCCCTTTTGGTCCTGGGAGCTAGCAACTAAAACACCCTCTGACTCTCAGTAAGGAAATTACAGCCCCTGACATTCCTCCTTGCTAAAATTCTGCCACAACCACAATATTCACACCCAACGTGCGGGCCCCATATTAACATATCCCCCGGCATATTATATCCACATATCCCCCAGCGTATTATATCCGCATATCCCCCGGCATATTATATCCGCATATCCCCCAGCATATTATATCCACATATCCCTCCAGCGTATTATATCCACATATCCCCAAGCGTATTATATCCACATATCCCTCCAGCGTATTATATCCACATATCCCCAAGCGTATTATATCCACATATCCCTCCAGCGTATTATATCCACATATCCCCCCAGCGTATTATATCCACATATCCCCCGGCATATTATATCCGCATATCCCCCCAGCGTATTATATCCGCATATCCCCCCAGCGTATTATATCCGCATATCCCCCCAGCGTATTATATCCGTATATCCCCCCAGCGTATTATATCCGCATATCCCCCCAGCGTATTATATCCTCATATCGCCCCAGTGTATTATATCCGCATATCCCCCAGCGTATTATATCCGCATATCATCCCAGCGTATTATATCCACATATCCCCCAGCATATTATATCCGCATATCCCCCAGCGTATTATATCCGCATATCCCCCCAGCGTATTATATCCGCATATCCCCCAGCGTATTATATCCGCATATCCCCCAGCGTATTATATCTGCCTATCCCCCAGCGTATTATATCCGCATATCGCCCCAGCGTATTATATCCGCATATCCCCCAGCATATTATATCCGCATATCCCCCCAGTGTATTATATCCGCATATCCCCCAGCATATTATATCCGCATATCCCCCCAGTGTATTATATCCGCATATCCCCCAGTGTATTATATCCGCATATCCCCCAGCGTATTATATCCGCATATCCCTCCAGCGTATTATATCTGCATATCCCCCAGCGTATTATATCCGCATATCCCCCAGCGTATTATATCCGCATATCCCCCAGCGTATTATATCCGCATATCCCCCCAGCGTATTATATCTGCATATCCCCCCAGCGTATTATATCCGCATATCCCCCCAGCGTATTATATCCTCATATCGCCCCAGTGTATTATATCCGCATATCCCCCAGCATATTATATCCGCATATCATCCCAGCGTATTATATCCACATATCCCCCAGCATATTATATCCGCATATCCCCCAGCGTATTATATCCGCATATCCCCCCAGCGTATTATATCCGCATATCCCCCAGCGTATTATATCCGCATATCCCCCAGCGTATTATATCTGCCTATCCCCCAGCGTATTATATCCGCATATCGCCCCAGTGTATTATATCCGCATATCCCCCAGCATATTATATCCGCATATCCCCCCAGTGTATTATATCCGCATATCCCCCAGCATATTATATCCGCATATCCCCCCCAGTGTATTATATCCGCATATCCCCCAGTGTATTATATCCGCATATCCCCCAGCGTATTATATCCGCATATCCCTCCAGCGTATTATATCTGCATATCCCCCAGTGTATTATATCCGCATATCCCCCAGTGTATTATATCCGCAACCCACTAACACGTATCAAAAGATCATCCAGCATAGTCCACATTTCACAGCTCCGTCTTCTTCCTAGACATGACGATATTCATTAAAACCCTCCATAGACCCAATAACAATCATTTCTGAATGGCACCGGCAGTGCACCCTTATCAGCACCGTGGGACCTTCTTGAGACTGGTGGTTCGTCGCCCACATTGTCTAGTCCCCTGTTCTTGGGTAATACTGGGTCAGTCTGAGGGAACTTGTTCTCCCTCCTCTCCAAATGTTGCCTTCACCTGAGGGATCCCCTCCGTAGCCTTCACGCTTGAGTTCAGAAGACTCATGGGTACTCTTTCCTTGATGGCACTAGTCAGTACATTGGCTGACTGAAGTCCATTAGGTAGACTAGACTCAGATGTAGGCTCTACCAGCACTCGATATTCATTGGGACTTCCTGGCATCCAGCAGTGTTTATTAAGGAACTTCTCTCTCCGAGGAGGAATAAGGGTCTTCTGTTTTCTACTCACTGTAACATTTCTAATCCACCTTCTGGGGCCCAGGGGATGACTCTGTCTCTCCGCTCGAGCCAGTACTCCACTCAGCATAGCATTAATCTTCGAGTGTCCATGTCGGTTCATCCTCCTGGTTCCTTTCATTGGCAACTGTAGCTCCTTCAGCTCACTAATGATGTTCATTCCCAGGATCCCTGGGACTCCTTCTCCCACGTGGCTCCCTTCAGAGGCTTTGTCTTTCAGGATGAAGATGCATTTCCCTGGCAGTGTCTGGCCCATGTAGTCTGGGTCTGCTTCGAGGCATCCCACCACTGGGATGGCCAGTCCATTAACTGCGGTGAGATGTACAAACGGTGCCTTGTGCATGGGCAGCTCCTGGTCTTTCAAATATTTGTGAAAATGTGACTCTGTGATGGTGACTTCTGAGCCAGTGTCCAACAAACATCTGGTCTCCCCCCCTGCAATACACACTCCAGCCGTTAGACAGTCTCCAAATGCTCGCTTACAGAAGTCAAATCCTACAACCCCTCTGTTTATGAACAGTCCCCCAAACCAAACACACCCGCTGTGACCTTATTGACATAATCTGGGACCATATAGATCATTGGTGCAACCAAGGTTCTCTAGTGGTACCAAATCTTGTGTAAAGGGGGGTCAGTCACATGAGGTGTCTACGACCAGGTCCCGGTTGCTGGTTATAATTATCCTGTCTGTAGCATGTGTCAGTTTTGTAGTTGAAGTTATAAATATTGGCTCTACTCTGTCTGTATCTCAAACTTACACTGGGTTTCTGGGTGACACCCCCCCAGACAAGTTGGTGTCAGCTCCGCCTGGCCTGTCTGATGGCTCATTAAGGACCATCAGGGACACAACTGACCCCCTGAGAGACGGCAGATACACCTGGTGACTCAGCAAGGCAGGCAGGGCCCTGCCTATGGACAGAATTGGGAGCTGTTTCCAGGCCATGTGATGACAGCGAGTCCTCGGGACAAAGAAGTGGAGACCACATGGCAAGAGACTATCAAAGGCCGACGCCTCCTCTCCATCTTCTCCTCGATCCGGCTTCTCACGCTGGAGGGACTTTTGCTACAAAGGGAAGCTCTGAACAAAAGGCTGAAGGACCCATCCCAGCTGGGGATGATTGTGTGAGGGGACTGTTAGCCCCTTACTGAGATTCAGTGACTGACAGGCCCCAGGGGCAATGGGGAGAGGCCAGCACTCCAGGTCAGCCTGATTGACAGGGCTAGCGGCTAATCAAGGCGTCAGGAGGGCAGGGTGGGTCCCGTCCTGTGTGTGAGCTGGATTTACCTGGGCCAGTCAGAGGGGCTGAGTTAAGGAGAAATCAGGGGCCAGAGATCCAGAGGGGCCAGCAAGGCAGCCGAGAGAGACAGACCTGCCCAGGGAGCAGAGCTGTCCCAGCCAGGGCCAGAGGGGCCAGGGCAGCAGCCCAGGGGGCTGGAGGCAGAGTGGAGCTGAGACAGAGCCATGGGGCTGGGGCTGGAGCCGTCCGGAGCCTGAGAGCGTGTGGACCCCACCAGAGCAAGTGTCCAAGTCCCGGCGTCCCGGCAGCACAGCCGAGGAGACCTGGGCCCAGGAACAGCCTGGGAGCCGTCCTGACGGTGCAGACACTGGTTGTGATGTTCCTGCCACAGAGCAGGAGACGTGTTTCCTCCAACCGTTCTCATTCGTCCTTAGTCATTTTCAGATACGTTGTTGATTAAATAATTTGCATTTGCGTTACGTTGTATGTACTGATCAGTGGGGCAGGGAAGTGCCCAGTGCAGAGGGAGCACTCCGGAGTGGGGACACCCTAGCCCTTGACCTAGGTAACCACAGCAGGGCTTGGGGTCGAATCCTGGGCTCAGCCTCGTTGGGGTTACGAGGACTCCACCACAAAGGACTCCCCACCTGTACTGGCTTGGCGGGGCTGTCAGGGCCCGGGATGGACAGGGTGGGGCTGGGCTGCGGGGGGACCAGGTCTAGGGGGCCAGGGCGGGACAGGGCTGGGGGGCCCTCGGCAGGGCTGGGCCCTGTGCCCGGTGACGTGTCCGGCTGATCCCAGCCCCCGCGCTGCCAGGGGCTCCGTGCCGCGGCTCCCGCAGACATGAATCATTCTCTAATTTCTTCCATGAATAATGGATTTTGCCCTGGCGGCCGGCGATCAATCTGCCGCGTGCACATGCCCAAGAAACCCCGAGGAGCGAAGGCGATCAGGATCTGCCACCATCGATTAGCTGCGGGAGCGGCCGCTTTCCCTCAGTTCAGGCCGGCTCGCTTCCTGGGCAGGGCTCCCGCTGGGCAGATGCTGCCCCTGGGCTCAGTCCTGCCGGGCCGGGCAGTGGACGCTGGCACAGAGACAGCCTTTCTCCAGGCAATCGATTGCCTTGGTGTGGCTCTGTCCTGCCGGCAGGCACTGCCCCTTGTGGGTGCCGCATCGGGGCCCTGGGGTGCCCTGGCGCCCGCCCTGGACGTGCTCCCCAGTGGGGCCCATGGGGGCAAAGTATCTAACACAACCCCCCTTTGCTGGACCCACATGGGCACCGCTCGCTGGGGGCAGAAATGTAAAACCTGGCGGGTCCCGCAGCCCTGCCCGGCTCTGCGTGTCCTGGGCAGCACAATCCTCGGTGTAAGGCCGCCAGGGTCCCCCCCAAGGAGGGTCCCCCCTGGCCTGGGCCCGACAGAGCAGGGGAGAAGCCCCCGGGTGAGGTGGGAGAGCGGCAGGGAGGGGCAGGGCAAGGGAGGGGCAGGGCCGGGGATACCGGGCGGGAAGGGGAGGGGGCGGGGAATACCGGGCAGGGAGGACGGAACGAGGGGGGCGGGGAATACTGGGCAGTCCCCGCCCCGGGGTATGGACCTCCTGGCCCACGCCAGGGTCTCTGTCCCTGGCTCCCCACTGGCCGGGGGAAGAACCTGCTGACGGCGAACCCCCTTTGCCACTCGCCGGCGGGTCCCCGGGACGCTCTGCCTGGCCTCCCCTCGCCCCGTCCCAGCTGGTGGACGTTCCTGTCCCGCTCGGCTGCCCTTCACGCCAGTGCTGAGAGCCGAGCCCCAGTTGGCGATATGGGGTCAGTACGGTTGGGGAGGGGGAAGTGGGGGGGGGGGGGCGATACGGGTGGGGGGTGGCAGGGGGCTCAGTACAGGTTGGGGGTGACTGATATTGATGGGATGGGGCACTATAGGTTGAGGTGGCGGTGTGGGATTGAGGGTACGGGGTCGGTACAGGTTGGGGTGACAGTATTGTATTGGCAGTACGGGGGCGGTAGGGGTTACGGGTGACTGTGATATTGGTGGGATGGGGCACTATAGGTTGAGGTGGCGGTGTGGGATTGAGGGTACGGGGTCGGTACAGGTTGGGGTGACAGTATTGTATTGGCAGTATGGGGGCGGTAGGGGTTACGGGTGACTGTGATATTGGTGGGACGGGGCACTATAGATTGAGGTGGCGGTGTGGGATTGAGGGTACGGGGTCGGTACAGGTTGGGGTGACAGTATTGTATTGGCAGTACGGGGGCGGTAGGGGTTACGGGTGACTGTGATATTGGTGGGATGGGGCACTATAGGTTGAGGTGGTGGTGTGGGATTGAGGGTACGGGGTTGGTACAGGTTGGGGTGACAGTATTGTATTGGCAGTATGGGGGCGGTAGGGGTTACGGGTGACTGTGATATTGGTGGGACGGGGGCACTATAGGTTGAGGTGGCGGTGTGGGATTGAGGGTACGGGGTCGGTACAGGTTGGGGTGACAGTATTGTATTGGCAGTACGGGGGCGGTAGGGGTTACAGGTGACTGTGATATTGATGGGATGGGGCACTATAGGTTGAGGTGGCGGTGTGGGATTGAGGGTACGGGGTCGGTACAGGTTGGGGTGACAGTATTGTATTGGCAGTACGGGGGCGGTAGGGGTTACGGGTGACTGTGATATTGGTGGGACGGGGCACTATAGGTTGAGGTGGCGGTGTGGGATTGAGGGTACGGGGTCGGTACAGGTTGGGGTGACAGTATTGTATTGGCAGTACGGGGTCGGTAGGGGTTACGGGTGACTGTGATATTGGTGGGACGGGGCACTATAGGTTGAGGTGGCGGTGTGGGATTGAGGGTACGGGGTCGGTACAGGTTGGGGTGACAGTATTGTATTGGCAGTACGGGGGCGGTAAGGGTTACGGGTGACTGTGATATTGGTGGGACGGGGCACTATAGGTTGAGGTGGCGGTGTGGGATTGAGGGTACGGGGTCGGTACAGGTTGGGGTGACAGTATTGTATTGGCAGTACGGGGTCGGTAGGGGTTACGGGTGACTGTGATATTGGTGGGACGGGGCACTATAGGTTGAGGTGGCGGTGTGGGATTGAGGGTACGGGGTCGGTACAGGTTGGGGTGACAGTATTGTATTGGCAGTACGGGGTCGGTAGGGGTTACGGGTGACTGTGATATTGGTGGGACGGGGCACTATAGGTTGAGGTGGCGGTGTGGGATTGAGGGTACGGGGTCGGTACAGGTTGGGGTGACAGTATTTTATTGGCAGTACGGGGGCGGTAGGGGTTACGGGTGACTGTGATATTGATGAGACGGGGCACTATAGGTTGAGGTGGCGGTGTGGGATTGAGGGTACGGGGTCGGCACAGGTTGGGGTGACAGTATTGTATTGGCAGTACGGGGTCGGTAGGGGTTACGGGTGACTGTGATATTGGTGGGACGGGGGCACTATAGGTTGAGGTGGCGGTGTGGGATTGAGGGTTCGGGGTCGGTACAGGTTGGGGTGACAGTATTGTATTGGCAGTACGGGGGCGGTAGGGGTTACGGGTGACTGTGATATTGGTGGGATGGGGCACTATAGGTTGAGGTGGCGGTGTGGGATTGAGGGTTCGGGGTCGGTACAGGTTGGGGTGACAGTATTGTATTGGCAGTACGGGGGCGGTAGGGGTTACGGGGTGACTGTGATATTGATGGGATGGGGCACTATAGGTTGAGGTGGCGGTGTGGGATTGAGGGTACGGGGTCGGTACAGGTTGGGGTGACAGTATTGTATTGGCAGTACGGGGGCGGTAAGGGTTACGGGTGACTGTGATATTGGTGGGATCGGGCACTATAGGTTGAGGTGGCGGTGTGGGATTGAGGGTACGGGGTCGGTACAGGTTGGGGTGACAGTATTGTATTGGCAGTACGGGGGCGGTAGGGGTTACGGGTGACTGTGATATTGGTGGGACGGGGCACTATAGGTTGAGGTGGCGGTGTGGGATTGAGGGTACGGGGTCGGTACAGGTTGGGGTGACAGTATTGTATTGGCAGTACGGGGGCGGTAGGGGTTACGGGTGACTGTGATATTGGTGGGACGGGGCACTATAGGTTGAGGTGGCGGTGTGGGATTGAGGGTACGGGGTCGGTACAGGTTGGGGTGACAGTATTGTATTGGCAGTACGGGGTCGGTAGGGGTTACGGGTGACTGTGATATTGGTGGGACGGGGCACTATAGGTTGAGGTGGCGGTGTGGGATTGAGGGTACGGGGTCGGTACAGGTTGGGGTGACAGTATTGTATTGGCAGTACGGGGGCGGTAGGGGTTACGGGTGACTGTGATATTGGTGGGACGGGGCACTATAGGTTGAGGTGGCGGTGTGGGATTGAGGGTACGGGGTCGGTACAGGTTGGGGTGACAGTATTGTATTGGCAGTACAGGGGCGGTAGGGGTTACGGGTGACTGTGATATTGGTGGGATCGGGCACTATAGGTTGAGGTGGCGGTGTGGGATTGAGGGTACGGGGTCGGTACAGGTTGGGGTGACAGTATTGTATTGGCAGTACGGGGGCGGTAGGGGTTACGGGTGACTGTGATATTGGTGGGACGGGGGCACTATAGGTTGAGGTGGCGGTGTGGGATTGAGGGTACGGGGTCGGTACAGGTTGGGGTGACAGTATTGTATTGGCAGTACGGGGGCGGTAAGGGTTACGGGTGACTGTGATATTGGTGGGACGGGGGCACTATAGGTTGAGGTGGCGGTGTGGGATTGAGGGTACGGGGTCGGTACAGGTTGGGGTGACAGTATTGTATTGGCAGTACGGGGGCGGTAGGGGTTACGGGTGACTGTGATATTGGTGGGACGGGGGCACTATAGGTTGAGGTGGCGGTGTGGGATTGAGGGTACGGGGTCGGTACAGGTTGGGGTGACAGTATTGTATTGGCAGTACGGGGGCGGTAGGGGTTACGGGTGACTGTGATATTGATGGGATGGGGCACTATAGGTTGAGGTGGCGGTGTGGGATTGAGGGTACGATGTCGGTACAGGTTGGGGTGACAGTATTGTATTGGCAGTACGGGGTCGGTAGGGGTTACGGGTGACTGTGATATTGATGGGATGGGGCACTATAGGTTGAGGTGGTGGTGTGGGATTGAGGGTACGGGGTCGGTACAGGTTGGGGTGACAGTATTGTATTGGCAGTACGGGGGCGGTAGGGGTTACGGGTGACTGTGATATTGGTGGGACGGGGCACTATAGGTTGAGGTGGCGGTGTGGGATTGAGGGTACGGGGTCGGTACAGGTTGGGGTGACAGTATTGTATTGGCAGTACGGGGGCGGTAGGGGTTACGGGTGACTGTGATATTGATGGGATGGGGCACTATAGGTTGAGGTGGCGGTGTGGGATTGAGGGTACGATGTTGGTACAGGTTGGGGTGACAGTATTGTATTGGCAGTACGGGGTCGGTAGGGGTTACGGGTGACTGTGATATTGATGGGATGGGGCACTATAGGTTGAGGTGGCGGTGTGGGATTGAGGGTTCGGGGTCGGTACAGGTTGGGGTGACAGTATTGTATTGGCAGTACGGGGGCGGTAGGGGTTACGGGTGACTGTGATATTGGTGGGACGGGGGCACTATAGGTTGAGGTGGCGGTGTGGGATTGAGGGTACGGGGTCGGTACAGGTTGGGGTGACAGTATTGTATTGGCAGTACGGGGGCGGTAAGGGTTACGGGTGACTGTGATATTGGTGGGATGGGGCACTATAGGTTGAGGTGGCGGTGTGGGATTGAGGGTACGGGGTCGGTACAGGTTGGGGTGACAGTATTGTATTGGCAGTACGGGGGCGGTAGGGGTTACGGGTGACTGTGATATTGATGGGACGGGGCACTATAGGTTGAGGTGGCGGTGTGGGATTGAGGGTACGGGGTCGGTACAGGTTGGGGTGACAGTATTGTATTGGCAGTACGGGGGCGGTAGGGGTTACGGGTGACTGTGATATTGGTGGGACGGGGCACTATAGGTTGAGGTGGCGGTGTGGGATTGAGGGTACGGGGTCGGTACAGGTTGGGGTGACAGTATTGTATTGGCAGTACGGGGGCGGTAGGGGTTACGGGTGACTGTGATATTGGTGGGACGGGGCACTATAGGTTGAGGTGGCGGTGTGGGATTGAGGGTACGGGGTCGGTACAGGTTGGGGTGACAGTATTGTATTGGCAGTACGGGGGCGGTAGGGGTTACGGGTGACTGTGATATTGGTGGGACGGGGCACTATAGGTTGAGGTGGCGGTGTGGGATTGAGGGTACGGGGTCGGTACAGGTTGGGGTGACAGTATTGTATTGGCAGTACGGGGGCGGTAGGGGTTACGGGTGACTGTGATATTGGTGGGATGGGGCACTATAGGTTGAGGTGGCGGTGTGGGATTGAGGGTACGGGGTCGGTACAGGTTGGGGTGACAGTATTGTATTGGCAGTACGGGGGCGGTAGGGGTTACGGGTGACTGTGATATTGGTGGGACGGGGGCACTATAGGTTGAGGTGGCGGTGTGGGATTGAGGGTACGGGGTCGGTACAGGTTGGGGTGACAGTATTGTATTGGCAGTACGGGGGCGGTAGGGGTTACAGGTGACTGTGATATTGGTGGGACGGGGGCACTATAGATTGAGGTGGCGGTGTGGGATTGAGGGTACGGGGTCAGTACAGGTTGGGGTGACAGTATTGTATTGGCAGTACGGGGTCGGTAGGGGTTACGGGTGACTGTGATATTGGTGGGATGGGGCACTATAGGTTGAGGTGGCGGTGTGGGATTGAGGGTACGGGGTCGGTACAGGTTGGGGTGACAGTATTGTATTGGCAGTACGGGGGCGGTAAGGGTTACGGGTGACTGTGATATTGGTGGGATGGGGCACTATAGGTTGAGGTGGCGGTGTGGGATTGAGGGTACGGGGTCGGTACAGGTTGGGGTGACAGTATTGTATTGGCAGTACGGGGGCGGTAGGGGTTACGGGTGACTGTGATATTGATGGGACGGGGCACTATAGGTTGAGGTGGCGGTGTGGGATTGAGGGTACGGGGTCGGTACAGGTTGGGGTGACAGTATTGTATTGGCAGTACGGGGGCGGTAGGGGTTACGGGTGACTGTGATATTGGTGGGACGGGGCACTATAGGTTGAGGTGGCGGTGTGGGATTGAGGGTACGGGGTCGGTACAGGTTGGGGTGACAGTATTGTATTGGCAGTACGGGGGCGGTAGGGGTTACGGGTGACTGTGATATTGGTGGGACGGGGCACTATAGGTTGAGGTGGCGGTGTGGGATTGAGGGTACGGGGTCGGTACAGGTTGGGGTGACAGTATTGTATTGGCAGTACGGGGTCGGTAGGGGTTACGGGTGACTGTGATATTGGTGGGATGGGGCACTATAGGTTGAGGTGGCGGTGTGGGATTGAGGGTACGGGGTCGGTACAGGTTGGGGTGACAGTATTGTATTGGCAGTACGGGGGCGGTAGGGGTTACGGGTGACTGTGATATTGATGGGACGGGGGCACTATAGGTTGAGGTGGCGGTGTGGGATTGAGGGTACGGGGTCGGTACAGGTTGGGGTGACAGTATTGTATTGGCAGTACGGGGTCGGTAAGGGTTACGGGTGACTGTGATATTGGTGGGATGGGGCACTATAGGTTGAGGTGGCGGTGTGGGATTGAGGGTACGGGGTCGGTACAGGTTGGGGTGACAGTATTGTATTGGCAGTACGGGGGCGGTAGGGGTTACGGGTGACTGTGATATTGATGGGACGGGGCACTATAGGTTGAGGTGGCGGTGTGGGATTGAGGGTACGGGGTCGGTACAGGTTGGGGTGACAGTATTGTATTGGCAGTACGGGGGCGGTAGGGGTTACGGGTGACTGTGATATTGGTGGGACGGGGCACTATAGGTTGAGGTGGCGGTGTGGGATTGAGGGTACGGGGTCGGTACAGGTTGGGGTGACAGTATTGTATTGGCAGTACGGGGGCGGTAGGGGTTACGGGTGACTGTGATATTGGTGGGACGGGGCACTATAGGTTGAGGTGGCGGTGTGGGATTGAGGGTACGGGGTCGGTACAGGTTGGGGTGACAGTATTGTATTGGCAGTACGGGGGCGGTAGGGGTTACGGGTGACTGTGATATTGGTGGGACGGGGCACTATAGGTTGAGGTGGCGGTGTGGGATTGAGGGTACGGGGTCGGTACAGGTTGGGGTGACAGTATTGTATTGGCAGTACGGGGGCGGTAGGGGTTACGGGTGACTGTGATATTGGTGGGATGGGGCACTATAGGTTGAGGTGGCGGTGTGGGATTGAGGGTACGGGGTCGGTACAGGTTGGGGTGACAGTATTGTATTGGCAGTACGGGGGCGGTAGGGGTTACGGGTGACTGTGATATTGGTGGGACGGGGGCACTATAGGTTGAGGTGGCGGTGTGGGATTGAGGGTACGGGGTCGGTACAGGTTGGGGTGACAGTATTGTATTGGCAGTACGGGGGCGGTAGGGGTTACAGGTGACTGTGATATTGGTGGGACGGGGGCACTATAGATTGAGGTGGCGGTGTGGGATTGAGGGTACGGGGTCAGTACAGGTTGGGGTGACAGTATTGTATTGGCAGTACGGGGGCGGTAGGGGTTACGGGTGACTGTGATATTGGTGGGATGGGGCACTATAGGTTGAGGTGGCGGTGTGGGATTGAGGGTACGGGGTCGGTACAGGTTGGGGTGACAGTATTGTATTGGCAGTACGGGGTCGGTAGGGGTTACGGGTGACTGTGATATTGGTGGGACGGGGCACTATAGGTTGAGGTGGCGGTGTGGGATTGAGGGTACGGGGTCGGTACAGGTTGGGGTGACAGTATTGTATTGGCAGTACGGGGTCGGTAGGGGTTACGGGTGACTGTGATATTGGTGGGACGGGGCACTATAGGTTGAGGTGGCGGTGTGGGATTGAGGGTACGGGGTCGGTACAGGTTGGGGTGACAGTATTTTATTGGCAGTACGGGGGCGGTAGGGGTTACGGGTGACTGTGATATTGGTGGGATGGGGCACTATAGGTTGAGGTGGCGGTGTGGGATTGAGGGTACGGGGTCGGTACAGGTTGGGGTGACAGTATTGTATTGGCAGTACGGGGGCGGTAGGGGTTACGGGTGACTGTGATATTGATGGGACGGGGCACTATAGGTTGAGGTGGCGGTGTGGGATTGAGGGTACGGGGTCGGCACAGGTTGGGGTGACAGTATTGTATTGGCAGTACGGGGTCGGTAGGGGTTACGGGTGACTGTGATATTGGTGGGACGGGGGCACTATAGGTTGAGGTGGCGGTGTGGGATTGAGGGTTCGGGGTCGGTACAGGTTGGGGTGACAGTATTGTATTGGCAGTACGGGGGCGGTAGGGGTTACGGGGTGACTGTGATATTGATGGGATGGGGCACTATAGGTTGAGGTGGCGGTGTGGGATTGAGGGTACGGGGTCGGTACAGGTTGGGGTGACAGTATTGTATTGGCAGTACGGGGGCGGTAGGGGTTACGGGTGACTGTGATATTGGTGGGACGGGGCACTATAGGTTGAGGTGGCGGTGTGGGATTGAGGGTACGGGGTCGGTACAGGTTGGGGTGACAGTATTGTATTGGCAGTACGGGGTCGGTAGGGGTTACGGGTGACTGTGATATTGGTGGGACGGGGCACTATAGGTTGAGGTGGCGGTGTGGGATTGAGGGTACGGGGTCGGTACAGGTTGGGGTGACAGTATTGTATTGGCAGTACGGGGGCGGTAGGGGTTACAGGTGACTGTGATATTGGTGGGACGGGGCACTATAGGTTGAGGTGGCGGTGTGGGATTGAGGGTACGGGGTCGGTACAGGTTGGGGTGACAGTATTGTATTGGCAGTACAGGGGCGGTAGGGGTTACGGGTGACTGTGATATTGGTGGGACGGGGCACTATAGGTTGAGGTGGCGGTGTGGGATTGAGGGTACGGGGTCGGTACAGGTTGGGGTGACAGTATTGTATTGGCAGTACAGGGGCGGTAGGGGTTACGGGTGACTGTGATATTGGTGGGATCGGGCACTATAGGTTGAGGTGGCGGTGTGGGATTGAGGGTACGGGGTCGGTACAGGTTGGGGTGACAGTATTGTATTGGCAGTACGGGGGCGGTAGGGGTTACGGGTGACTGTGATATTGATGGTTCGGGGGCACTATAGGTTGAGGTGGCGGTGTGGGATTGAGGGTACGGGGTCGGTACAGGTTGGGGTGACAGTATTGTATTGGCAGTACGGGGGCGGTAGGGGTTACGGGTGACTGTGATATTGGTGGGACGGGGGCACTATAGGTTGAGGTGGCGGTGTGGGATTGAGGGTACGGGGTCGGTACAGGTTGGGGTGACAGTATTGTATTGGCAGTACGGGGGCGGTAAGGGTTACGGGTGACTGTGATATTGGTGGGACGGGGGCACTATAGGTTGAGGTGGCGGTGTGGGATTGAGGGTACGGGGTCGGTACAGGTTGGGGTGACAGTATTGTATTGGCAGTACGGGGGCGGTAGGGGTTACGGGTGACTGTGATATTGGTGGGACGGGGGCACTATAGGTTGAGGTGGCGGTGTGGGATTGAGGGTACGGGGTCGGTACAGGTTGGGGTGACAGTATTGTATTGGCAGTACGGGGGCGGTAGGGGTTACGGGTGACTGTGATATTGATGGGATGGGGCACTATAGGTTGAGGTGGCGGTGTGGGATTGAGGGTACGATGTCGGTACAGGTTGGGGTGACAGTATTGTATTGGCAGTACGGGGTCGGTAGGGGTTACGGGTGACTGTGATATTGATGGGATGGGGCACTATAGGTTGAGGTGGTGGTGTGGGATTGAGGGTACGGGGTCGGTACAGGTTGGGGTGACAGTATTGTATTGGCAGTACGGGGGCGGTAGGGGTTACGGGTGACTGTGATATTGGTGGGACGGGGCACTATAGGTTGAGGTGGCGGTGTGGGATTGAGGGTACGGGGTCGGTACAGGTTGGGGTGACAGTATTGTATTGGCAGTACGGGGGCGGTAGGGGTTACGGGTGACTGTGATATTGATGGGATGGGGCACTATAGGTTGAGGTGGCGGTGTGGGATTGAGGGTACGATGTTGGTACAGGTTGGGGTGACAGTATTGTATTGGCAGTACGGGGTCGGTAGGGGTTACGGGTGACTGTGATATTGATGGGATGGGGCACTATAGGTTGAGGTGGCGGTGTGGGATTGAGGGTTCGGGGTCGGTACAGGTTGGGGTGACAGTATTGTATTGGCAGTACGGGGGCGGTAGGGGTTACGGGTGACTGTGATATTGGTGGGACGGGGGCACTATAGGTTGAGGTGGCGGTGTGGGATTGAGGGTACGGGGTCGGTACAGGTTGGGGTGACAGTATTGTATTGGCAGTACGGGGGCGGTAAGGGTTACGGGTGACTGTGATATTGGTGGGATGGGGCACTATAGGTTGAGGTGGCGGTGTGGGATTGAGGGTACGGGGTCGGTACAGGTTGGGGTGACAGTATTGTATTGGCAGTACGGGGGCGGTAGGGGTTACGGGTGACTGTGATATTGATGGGACGGGGCACTATAGGTTGAGGTGGCGGTGTGGGATTGAGGGTACGGGGTCGGTACAGGTTGGGGTGACAGTATTGTATTGGCAGTACGGGGGCGGTAGGGGTTACGGGTGACTGTGATATTGGTGGGACGGGGCACTATAGGTTGAGGTGGCGGTGTGGGATTGAGGGTACGGGGTCGGTACAGGTTGGGGTGACAGTATTGTATTGGCAGTACGGGGGCGGTAGGGGTTACGGGTGACTGTGATATTGGTGGGACGGGGCACTATAGGTTGAGGTGGCGGTGTGGGATTGAGGGTACGGGGTCGGTACAGGTTGGGGTGACAGTATTGTATTGGCAGTACGGGGGCGGTAGGGGTTACGGGTGACTGTGATATTGGTGGGACGGGGCACTATAGGTTGAGGTGGCGGTGTGGGATTGAGGGTACGGGGTCGGTACAGGTTGGGGTGACAGTATTGTATTGGCAGTACGGGGGCGGTAGGGGTTACGGGTGACTGTGATATTGGTGGGATGGGGCACTATAGGTTGAGGTGGCGGTGTGGGATTGAGGGTACGGGGTCGGTACAGGTTGGGGTGACAGTATTGTATTGGCAGTACGGGGGCGGTAGGGGTTACGGGTGACTGTGATATTGGTGGGACGGGGGCACTATAGGTTGAGGTGGCGGTGTGGGATTGAGGGTACGGGGTCGGTACAGGTTGGGGTGACAGTATTGTATTGGCAGTACGGGGGCGGTAGGGGTTACAGGTGACTGTGATATTGGTGGGACGGGGGCACTATAGATTGAGGTGGCGGTGTGGGATTGAGGGTACGGGGTCAGTACAGGTTGGGGTGACAGTATTGTATTGGCAGTACGGGGGCGGTAGGGGTTACGGGTGACTGTGATATTGGTGGGATGGGGCACTATAGGTTGAGGTGGCGGTGTGGGATTGAGGGTACGGGGTCGGTACAGGTTGGGGTGACAGTATTGTATTGGCAGTACGGGGGCGGTAAGGGTTACGGGTGACTGTGATATTGGTGGGATGGGGCACTATAGGTTGAGGTGGCGGTGTGGGATTGAGGGTACGGGGTCGGTACAGGTTGGGGTGACAGTATTGTATTGGCAGTACGGGGGCGGTAGGGGTTACGGGTGACTGTGATATTGATGGGACGGGGCACTATAGGTTGAGGTGGCGGTGTGGGATTGAGGGTACGGGGTCGGTACAGGTTGGGGTGACAGTATTGTATTGGCAGTACGGGGGCGGTAGGGGTTACGGGTGACTGTGATATTGGTGGGACGGGGCACTATAGGTTGAGGTGGCGGTGTGGGATTGAGGGTACGGGGTCGGTACAGGTTGGGGTGACAGTATTGTATTGGCAGTACGGGGGCGGTAGGGGTTACGGGTGACTGTGATATTGGTGGGACGGGGCACTATAGGTTGAGGTGGCGGTGTGGGATTGAGGGTACGGGGTCGGTACAGGTTGGGGTGACAGTATTGTATTGGCAGTACGGGGTCGGTAGGGGTTACGGGTGACTGTGATATTGGTGGGATGGGGCACTATAGGTTGAGGTGGCGGTGTGGGATTGAGGGTACGGGGTCGGTACAGGTTGGGGTGACAGTATTGTATTGGCAGTACGGGGGCGGTAGGGGTTACGGGTGACTGTGATATTGATGGGACGGGGGCACTATAGGTTGAGGTGGCGGTGTGGGATTGAGGGTACGGGGTCGGTACAGGTTGGGGTGACAGTATTGTATTGGCAGTACGGGGTCGGTAAGGGTTACGGGTGACTGTGATATTGGTGGGATGGGGCACTATAGGTTGAGGTGGCGGTGTGGGATTGAGGGTACGGGGTCGGTACAGGTTGGGGTGACAGTATTGTATTGGCAGTACGGGGGCGGTAGGGGTTACGGGTGACTGTGATATTGATGGGACGGGGCACTATAGGTTGAGGTGGCGGTGTGGGATTGAGGGTACGGGGTCGGTACAGGTTGGGGTGACAGTATTGTATTGGCAGTACGGGGGCGGTAGGGGTTACGGGTGACTGTGATATTGGTGGGACGGGGCACTATAGGTTGAGGTGGCGGTGTGGGATTGAGGGTACGGGGTCGGTACAGGTTGGGGTGACAGTATTGTATTGGCAGTACGGGGGCGGTAGGGGTTACGGGTGACTGTGATATTGGTGGGACGGGGCACTATAGGTTGAGGTGGCGGTGTGGGATTGAGGGTACGGGGTCGGTACAGGTTGGGGTGACAGTATTGTATTGGCAGTACGGGGGCGGTAGGGGTTACGGGTGACTGTGATATTGGTGGGACGGGGGCACTATAGGTTGAGGTGGCGGTGTGGGATTGAGGGTACGGGGTCGGTACAGGTTGGGGTGACAGTATTGTATTGGCAGTACGGGGGCGGTAGGGGTTACAGGTGACTGTGATATTGGTGGGACGGGGGCACTATAGATTGAGGTGGCGGTGTGGGATTGAGGGTACGGGGTCAGTACAGGTTGGGGTGACAGTATTGTATTGGCAGTACGGGGGCGGTAAGGGTTACGGGTGACTGTGATATTGGTGGGATGGGGCACTATAGGTTGAGGTGGCGGTGTGGGATTGAGGGTACGGGGTCGGTACAGGTTGGGGTGACAGTATTGTATTGGCAGTACGGGGGCGGTAGGGGTTACGGGTGACTGTGATATTGATGGGACGGGGCACTATAGGTTGAGGTGGCGGTGTGGGATTGAGGGTACGGGGTCGGTACAGGTTGGGGTGACAGTATTGTATTGGCAGTACGGGGGCGGTAGGGGTTACGGGTGACTGTGATATTGGTGGGACGGGGCACTATAGGTTGAGGTGGCGGTGTGGGATTGAGGGTACGGGGTCGGTACAGGTTGGGGTGACAGTATTGTATTGGCAGTACGGGGGCGGTAGGGGTTACGGGTGACTGTGATATTGGTGGGACGGGGCACTATAGGTTGAGGTGGCGGTGTGGGATTGAGGGTACGGGGTCGGTACAGGTTGGGGTGACAGTATTGTATTGGCAGTACGGGGGCGGTAGGGGTTACGGGTGACTGTGATATTGGTGGGACGGGGCACTATAGGTTGAGGTGGCGGTGTGGGATTGAGGGTACGGGGTCGGTACAGGTTGGGGTGACAGTATTGTATTGGCAGTACGGGGGCGGTAGGGGTTACGGGTGACTGTGATATTGGTGGGATGGGGCACTATAGGTTGAGGTGGCGGTGTGGGATTGAGGGTACGGGGTCGGTACAGGTTGGGGTGACAGTATTGTATTGGCAGTACGGGGGCGGTAGGGGTTACGGGTGACTGTGATATTGGTGGGACGGGGCACTATAGGTTGAGGTGGCGGTGTGGGATTGAGGGTACGGGGTCGGTACAGGTTGGGGTGACAGTATTGTATTGGCAGTACGGGGGCGGTAGGGGTTACGGGTGACTGTGATATTGGTGGGATGGGGCACTATAGGTTGAGGTGGCGGTGTGGGATTGAGGGTACGGGGTCGGTACAGGTTGGGGTGACAGTATTGTATTGGCAGTACGGGGGCGGTAGGGGTTACGGGTGACTGTGATATTGGTGGGACGGGGCACTATAGGTTGAGGTGGCGGTGTGGGATTGAGGGTACGGGGTCGGTACAGGTTGGGGTGACAGTATTGTATTGGCAGTATGGGGGCGGTAGGGGTTACGGGTGACTGTGATATTGGTGGGACGGGGCACTATAGGTTGAGGTGGCGGTGTGGGATTGAGGGTACGGGGTCGGTACAGGTTGGGGTGACAGTATTGTATTGGCAGTACGGGGTCGGTAAGGGTTACGGGTGACTGTGATATTGGTGGGATGGGGCACTATAGGTTGAGGTGGCGGTGTGGGATTGAGGGTACGGGGTCGGTACAGGTTGGGGTGACAGTATTGTATTGGCAGTACGGGGGCGGTAGGGGTTACGGGTGACTGTGATATTGATGGGACGGGGCACTATAGGTTGAGGTGGCGGTGTGGGATTGAGGGTACGGGGTCGGTACAGGTTGGGGTGACAGTATTGTATTGGCAGTACGGGGGCGGTAGGGGTTACGGGTGACTGTGATATTGGTGGGACGGGGCACTATAGGTTGAGGTGGCGGTGTGGGATTGAGGGTACGGGGTCGGTACAGGTTGGGGTGACAGTATTGTATTGGCAGTACGGGGGCGGTAGGGGTTACGGGTGACTGTGATATTGGTGGGACGGGGCACTATAGGTTGAGGTGGCGGTGTGGGATTGAGGGTACGGGGTCGGTACAGGTTGGGGTGACAGTATTGTATTGGCAGTACGGGGGCGGTAGGGGTTACGGGTGACTGTGATATTGGTGGGACGGGGCACTATAGGTTGAGGTGGCGGTGTGGGATTGAGGGTACGGGGTCGGTACAGGTTGGGGTGACAGTATTGTATTGGCAGTACGGGGGCGGTAGGGGTTACGGGTGACTGTGATATTGGTGGGATGGGGCACTATAGGTTGAGGTGGCGGTGTGGGATTGAGGGTACGGGGTCGGTACAGGTTGGGGTGACAGTATTGTATTGGCAGTACGGGGGCGGTAGGGGTTACGGGTGACTGTGATATTGGTGGGACGGGGGCACTATAGGTTGAGGTGGCGGTGTGGGATTGAGGGTACGGGGTCGGTACAGGTTGGGGTGACAGTATTGTATTGGCAGTACGGGGGCGGTAGGGGTTACAGGTGACTGTGATATTGGTGGGACGGGGGCACTATAGATTGAGGTGGCGGTGTGGGATTGAGGGTACGGGGTCAGTACAGGTTGGGGTGACAGTATTGTATTGGCAGTACGGGGGCGGTAGGGGTTACGGGTGACTGTGATATTGGTGGGATGGGGCACTATAGGTTGAGGTGGCGGTGTGGGATTGAGGGTACGGGGTCGGTACAGGTTGGGGTGACAGTATTGTATTGGCAGTACGGGGGCGGTAGGGGTTACGGGTGACTGTGATATTGATGGGACGGGGCACTATAGGTTGAGGTGGCGGTGTGGGATTGAGGGTACGGGGTCGGTACAGGTTGGGGTGACAGTATTGTATTGGCAGTACAGGGGCGGTAGGGGTTACGGGTGACTGTGATATTGGTGGGATCGGGCACTATAGGTTGAGGTGGCGGTGTGGGATTGAGGGTACGGGGTCGGTACAGGTTGGGGTGACAGTATTGTATTGGCAGTACGGGGGCGGTAGGGGTTACGGGTGACTGTGATATTGGTGGGACGGGGGCACTATAGGTTGAGGTGGCGGTGTGGGATTGAGGGTACGGGGTCGGTACAGGTTGGGGTGACAGTATTGTATTGGCAGTACGGGGTCGGTAGGGGTTACGGGTGACTGTGATATTGGTGGGATGGGGCACTATAGGTTGAGGTGGCGGTGTGGGATTGAGGGTACGGGGTCGGTACAGGTTGGGGTGACAGTATTGTATTGGCAGTACAGGGGCGGTAGGGGTTACGGGTGACTGTGATATTGGTGGGACGGGGCACTATAGGTTGAGGTGGCGGTGTGGGATTGAGGGTACGGGGTCGGTACAGGTTGGGGTGACAGTATTGTATTGGCAGTACGGGGGCGGTAGGGGTTACGGGTGACTGTGATATTGGTGGGATGGGGCACTATAGGTTGAGGTGGCGGTGTGGGATTGAGGGTACGGGGTCGGTACAGGTTGGGGTGACAGTATTGTATTGGCAGTACGGGGGCGGTAGGGGTTACGGGTGACTGTGATATTGGTGGGACGGGGGCACTATAGGTTGAGGTGGCGGTGTGGGATTGAGGGTACGGGGTCGGTACAGGTTGGGGTGACAGTATTGTATTGGCAGTACGGGGGCGGTAAGGGTTACGGGTGACTGTGATATTGGTGGGATGGGGCACTATAGGTTGAGGTGGCGGTGTGGGATTGAGGGTACGGGGTCGGTACAGGTTGGGGTGACAGTATTGTATTGGCATTACGGGGGCGGTAGGGGTTACGGGTGACTGTGATATTGATGGGACGGGGCACTATAGGTTGAGGTGGCGGTGTGGGATTGAGGGTACGGGGTCGGTACAGGTTGGGGTGACAGTATTGTATTGGCAGTACGGGGGCGGTAGGGGTTACGGGTGACTGTGATATTGGTGGGACGGGGCACTATAGGTTGAGGTGGCGGTGTGGGATTGAGGGTACGGGGTCGGTACAGGTTGGGGTGACAGTATTGTATTGGCAGTACGGGGGCGGTAGGGGTTACGGGTGACTGTGATATTGGTGGGACGGGGCACTATAGGTTGAGGTGGCGGTGTGGGATTGAGGGTACGGGGTCGGTACAGGTTGGGGTGACAGTATTGTATTGGCAGTACGGGGGCGGTAGGGGTTACGGGTGACTGTGATATTGGTGGGACGGGGCACTATAGGTTGAGGTGGCGGTGTGGGATTGAGGGTACGGGGTCGGTACAGGTTGGGGTGACAGTATTGTATTGGCAGTACGGGGGCGGTAGGGGTTACGGGTGACTGTGATATTGGTGGGATGGGGCACTATAGGTTGAGGTGGCGGTGTGGGATTGAGGGTACGGGGTCGGTACAGGTTGGGGTGACAGTATTGTATTGGCAGTACGGGGGCGGTAAGGGTTACGGGTGACTGTGATATTGGTGGGATGGGGCACTATAGGTTGAGGTGGCGGTGTGGGATTGAGGGTACGGGGTCGGTACAGGTTGGGGTGACAGTATTGTATTGGCAGTACGGGGGCGGTAGGGGTTACGGGTGACTGTGATATTGGTGGGACGGGGGAAGGAGTTGAGTCTCATGCTGTCTCAGCCCTGAAAGGGGTAACAGGGAACCCCTGGGCCTGCCCAGCTTGGGGGCTGGTGGCCTCCCCCCAGCTGCAGAGATAAAGGGGCTGCAGGGCAAAGGGGGTGGTTGCCAGGGGCTGAGGGCAGCCTGGCGGGACGCTGCCCGGGCCCAGCCGCCAGGGGAGCAGCAGGCCAGGGAGCGGGGAAGGGGCAGCAGAGAACGGTACCAGCCCCTCGTCCTGGAGCCAGAGGAGGGGTCACCGGGCTCGTCGCCCCACCCCCGCCCGCGGGATTAGGGTCTGGGATGAGGGAGCCGAGCTGGGTGAGGTCAGGGCCCGTGCGCCACGTCTGTGTGCCAGGCTCCCGCCCACCCATGGGGAATGGACTGTCAGGGGGCTGGGAGGGCCAGGGCATGACAAGGAGCCTGGGTGCCGGGTCGGGGGTCAGGGGCGGATGGGGGAGCTGGGTTGGGGGGGCGGATGGGGGAGCCGGGTCAGATTGGGGAGCCGGGTTGGGGGCCAGGGGCAGATGGGGGAGCCGGGTTGGGGGCCGGGGGCGGATGGGGGAGCTGGGTTGGGGGCCAGGGGCGGATGGGGGAGACGGGTTGGGGGCCAGGGGCGGATGGGGGAGCCGGGTCAGATTGGGGAGCCGGGTTGGGGGCCAGGGGCAGATGGGGGAGCCGGGTTGGGGGCCGGGGGCGGATGGGGGAGCTGGGTTGGGGGCCAGGGGCGGATGGGGGAGACGGGTTGGGGGCCAGGGGCGGATGGGGGAGCCGGGGTGGATTGGGGAGCTGGGTTGGGGGCCAGGGGCGGATGGGAGAGCCGGGGTGGATGGGGGAGCCGGGTCGGGGGCCAGGGTGGATAGAGGAGCTGGGTCGGGGGCCAGGGGCGGATGGGGGAGCCGGGGTGGATGGGGGAGCTGGGTTGGGGGCCAGGGGCGGATGGGGGAGCCGGGTCAGATTGGGGAGCCGGGTTGGGGGCCAGGGGCAGATGGGGGAGCCGGGTTGGGGGCCGGGGGCGGATGGGGGAGCCGGGTTGGGGGCCGGGGGCGGATGGGGGAGCCGGGTTGGGGGCCAGGGGCGGATGGGGGAGCCGGGTCAGATTGGGGAGCCGGGTTGGGGGCCAGGGGCAGATGGGGGAGCCGGGTTGGGGGCCGGGGGCGGATGGGGGAGCTGGGTTGGGGGCCAGGGGCGGATGGGGGAGACGGGTTGGGGGCCAGGGGCGGATGGGGGAGCCGGGGTGGATTGGGGAGCTGGGTTGGGGGCCAGGGGCGGATGGGAGAGCCGGGGTGGATGGGGGAGCCGGGTCAGGGGCCAGGGTGGATAGAGGAGCCGGGTCGGGGGCCAGGGGCGGATGGGGGAGCCGGGGTGGATGGGGGAGCTGGGTTGGGGGCCAGGGGCGGATGGGGGAGCTGGGTTGGGGGCCAGGGGCGGATGGGGGAGCCGGGTCAGATTGGGGAGCCGGGTTGGGGGCCAGGGGCAGATGGGGGAGCCGGGTTGGGGGCCGGGGGCGGATGGGGGAGCCGGGTTGGGGGCCAGGGGCGGATGGGGGAGCCGGGGTGGGGGCTGGGGGCGGATGGGGGAGACGGGTTGGGGGCCAGGGGCGGATGGGGGAGCCAGGGTGGATTGGGGAGCTGGGTTGGGGGCCAGGGGCGGATGGGAGAGCCGGGGTGGATGGGGGAGCCGGGTCGGGGGCCAGGGTGGATAGAGGAGCCGGGTCGGGGGCCAGGGGCGGATGGGGGAGCCGGGGTGGATTGGGGAGCTGGGTTGGGGGCCAGGGGCGGATGGGGGAGCCGGGGTGGATGGGGGAGCCGGGTCGGGGGCCAGGGTGGATAGAGGAGCCGGGTCGGGGGCCAGGGGCGGATGGGGGAGCCGGGGTGGATTGGGGAGCTGGGTCGGGGGCCAGGGGCGGATGGGGGAGCCGGGGTGGATGGGGGAGCCGGGTCGGGGGCCAGGGGCGGATGGGGGAGCCAGCGCAGAGGGTGGGGGGAGCTGGTGTAGCAGCCGCTGCCCAGTCAGGGGTGGGGGGCTGGGAGCTGGGCCTGCGGAGGGGGGATGGCGGCAGGACTGGGGTTATTAGGAGGCGCTGCCGTATCTCGCTGGCAGCTCTTATTACATCCTCTCTGCGGTGGCGAGACGGGGCCTTATCGCTCCATCAGCAAAGCCTCCCTC
The DNA here is from genome assembly GCA_032164245.1 of Sternotherus odoratus. Lineage (NCBI taxonomy): Eukaryota > Metazoa > Chordata > Testudines > Kinosternidae > Sternotherus > Sternotherus odoratus. The sequence goes on from JAVMKO010000005.1 coordinate 107,346,886, forward strand.
CCGCTGAAATGAACCCTGCCAGCGAGGTGGGGCCCGGGCCCTGCACCAGTGCCAACCCCGACCTGCCTCCAGGGCACAAGCCACGGGACACCTCACGCCAGGGGGGGGAAGGCAGCAGCTCCCTAGGGTGGCTCAGAACTTCCCCTGTCTGGCGCCTGACTCCAGGCTGTGGGGATGGGAGAGGGGCTGGGGCATGGCCCCCTCTCTCCCCCAGACCCCGCAGCAGCATGGAGCACAGGGCCCGGAGGGAGGAGACTCCAGCAATCCAGTCTCTGAGACTCTATCCTCACCAGCAATACAGTCTGAGCCTGTGGGGGCCAGCGTCCAGGAGCTCTGAGACCCACCCTCCTCGCACACACACACCCTGACCTGCTCTCCTGCCTGCTGCGTTTGGGCTCAGAGCCGCGGGCCGGGCGCCAGGATGTAGCCCCCGCACTGGGCTGCCTGTGAGGGTCACAGGACAGACAGACAGACAGGCGGGTCTCGCAGCATCGCTGCCCTGCTGGCACCAAGGGCATGCAACCAGCGCTCACCCTGGCCCCCGGGCCCCTCTGCGCCCCGCAGGGCAGCTAGCTCCCCCCAGCCACACCCGATGTTCAGAGGAGGCTGGGCTGTGTCTACTGGTGAGACCCCTGCACAGAGAGCTGGTGCGAGGACTTGGCTCACATCAGCCCACATGGGGTCTGGGGAGGCCGCCCTGTGCCCAGGGTAGATGCCAGCCCCCCCACACCCAGGGGGCCTATCACCTCTCAGGGGTGGCTGAACAGACTCCTCATCAGCAATGCTTGTGGCAGGGATGGAATAAACTGCAGGTTTAAATCAGTCTCTGGAGAACAAACATCGCCAGCAGGGTGTGACGGTGCTGTTCCTGGTGGGATCCAACTGTGAGTGTCAGATCAGGACAGATTGCTTCCAAAGGGCAACTACAGCCCAAAGCTGGGGGTTTCTTCACACTAAGGCACCAAACCAACCAAACAGAAAAGACTTTGGTCTCACCCCACTGGCTAACCACAAGTCACACAAGCAATCCCCTGAGACACTCCAGATTCCCAGTGTCACCACCAGCAGCCACCTGTCCTGGGGACCAATGGTTATGAAAACCAATCCCCCAAATAAAGAAAACGGTTCCCCCCAATTCCAAAGAATCAGGCCCCAGACCCAGGTCAATATACAAATCAGATCTTACCCACAAATCACGCTGTTGCCAATCCTTTAGAATCTAAAATCTAAAGGTTTATTGTACAAGGGAAAAGGGATAGGTGAGGGTTAGGAATGGTTAAAAGAAATCAATTACATGCAGTGATGGCACATCTCAGGCTTACAGCAAAGATAGAATAAACTGCAGGTTCAAATCACAGTCTCTGGAAAGCATCCCCTGCAGGGATGGGTCATCAATCTGTTGTCCAGAGTTCCCCTGTGTAGCAAAATCCCATCCAGAGGTGGACGCAAGGCAGGCTGAAGACTGGACCTTGTGGGTGAAGACCCCCCCCCCTTCTTATGCGGAGTCCAGTTGCAAAATGGAGGTTCATAGTCACATGGTCCAATTACCAGACTCTCCAGGATTCAGTTTCTGACCAGGCTGGTCACATTCCTGGAGAAGCCCCTCGGGTGTGGACAAAGTTCATTGTGTAGTTGATGGTCCTTCAATGGGCCATCAGGCAGCTCAAGCCAAGCTGACGCCCAATACTCTGGAGTGTCCCCCCCAGCAGAGCACAATGTTTGGACAGACAGACAGTCCAGAGCCAATATTCATCACTTCAACTACAAAACTGATACACACAGACCAATGGCATATTCATAATCAGCAATCCATAACCTGGTCATAGACACCTATTATGACCCCTTTACATAGGATTTGGTGCCTGTAGCGGTGTGAGCACCCACTTCCAGCCCGAAAGGCTTGGAACAGCCCAGGAAGGGGTTGTGGCTGGGAGCCAGCAAACTCCCAGCCTGATTGGGAAGTAGGCTCAGCTGGGTGGCCCCACCCCAAACAGTGGCAGATCTGTATAAAAAGGCTGGGAAGCAGGGGCCTAGAGAGAGAGCGTCTCCTTCTTGAGCTGAGGAGGTAGACAGGCCTGGCTGAGGGGAGCTTGAGTCAGTACCTAGAGTGGTGCAGGGCTGGGGCCAGGCATGAGGAGCTGGGGAAGCTCTGGCCTGGGAGCCCCAGGCTGCAGGGCCTAGGGAAAGGCCTAACAAAGGGTACTGAAGTTGCAGGGGGCGGCCCATGGCTCTAGAGGCAGAGGCAGCAGGCAGCAGGCCAACCCCCCTTGCCTGTGATGAGTGGCAATGATACTGCAGTCTGCCCCAGTGAACGGGGGCAAGTGGTGACTGGCAGTTGCCTATTCTGAGCCAAGGTGGGGAGAGGATAGGGGTTCCCCCAGACAGGGGAGACCCTAAGACCAGTGGGGTACTGCAGGGGTGTAGCACCCTCGGTAAGAGGGCACCGGGGTCCGGGAGGGACACGGGGCCAGAGCAGCAAGCGGGACATCGGCCTGCAGAGGGCGCTCCAGAGGCTGGTGAGCTAATTCCCGGATGGACCAGCAGGAGGCGCCGCAGGGGTGAGTCACCGCCCTGTTACAGTGCCATTATAGGACCTTGGTTGCACCGGATCCCAAATTATTTCAGTAACGTGACACAGGGATGGGTCCTTCACTCCTTTGTTCAGAGCTTCAGTTTACAGCAAGGTTCCTCCAGAAATAAGACCAAATGGAGGGGTTTCCAGGGCCTTTTATATCCTCTGCCATGTGGAAGGAACCCCTCTCCCCCCTCCCCCCGCTGCCCTTTGTTCTTACTGTGGAAAATCCCAGCAGCAAGATGGAGTTTGGAGTCACATGGCCAAGTCACATGTCCATGAATTACTCAGTTTGCAAGTGGCAGCCTTTGCTCACTTGCTGCCTTGAACGTTCCTGGGAAGACTTCTCAGATGTGGATTGGAGTCTCCCAAGGACCATTGTCAGTGAAGTGTTTCTTGATTGGGCACATACTGAGAATAGTCCTTTCTCAAGAACCTGACCAAATGCTTCACTACTGCTGTTTAGAATCAAAACACTTTAATATACAAGTACAGAGCCAATATTCATAACTTCAATTACAAAAATGGCACATACATACAGATAACATAAGTATAACCCGCAAACCATAACCTCTTCATAGACACCACACATGACAACATTTGTACAATAGAACAGTGGTTGCAACAATGATCTATACGGGCACCGTTATGTCAATAACGTCACAATTGTCAGTAAGTCTTGGAACACGGGGGAAGTTCCAGAAGACTGGAAGAAAGCTAACGTTGTGTCAATATTTAAGTGAATGCAGCAGCTGATATGGACCCAATTAATAAAGAATTAAAGGAAGGTGATATAATTAAAGCTAATCAACATGGGTTTACAGAAAATAGATCCTGTCAAACTAACTTGATAGCATTTTTTGATAATATGACAAGATTGGTTGAGAAAGCTAATAGTGTTGCCATAATAGACTTCTGTAAGGCCTTTGACTTGGCAGTCCGCAGCCCCATTGGCCTGGAACGGTGTTATCCAGACAAAACTACACAGGATTGTTCCAGGGGACAAGACAAGATGCCATGTTTATTATAACACAATTTGATTTATGACCAATAACTAATATCTAATACCTGTGTACACACACACACACACACACACACATACAGCCCAACTGTTCTGCAGCTGCTGTATCGTTCCCAGTCCTGAATGTAGCTTGAGTTCGTGGCTTGGGTTTGTAGCTTGTGGCGGCTGACTGGCCAGGAAAGCAGAGCACAAGGAAGGGCTGGGTCTCTGTCAGGTGTGCACCGATGCCCGTCCATGTTGTAGGCTTTAGTTTGAATCCAGAGTCTCTAGGTCTTGCTGTGTGACGCTGCCTCTGGGTCGGTGTGATTGATCACCCCTCAATTGCAGAGGTGACTTTCACTGGGGGACCTGGCTATGATATTCCTTCAGTTGTACCTTTGTTCTTGTCTTTTTCGGGTGAACTCGGCGTGCTTTGTCAGGGCTGTGGGCTGCATCTTCAGCCCTTGGGGTTTTCACTTTATTTCCCCAGGCCAGGCTGGGGCTGGAGGTTGATTTGATCATCCATACGTTCCTCATTCACACTAAACTAAGAAGAATACATCCCGGGTTTTGCAACATGAAGGTTGCAGCAGGTTCTCCAAACTGGAGCGAGCGTTTGAAAATGGAGTGTGAGTTACAATATGGTTAGGCTGACCATACGTCCCGTTTTGAACGGGACAGTCCCGTTTTTTACATATTTTGGGACCGTTCCATCTTTTTAATACAAATATCAATTTTGTCCCATTTTTTGTAAAAAACGGAATGCGGCTTTACTCGCCTTTATTCTTTCCAGAGACAAACGCGTAGGGACCCATCCTGCCCTCACTGCCATCAGTAGCAACACTTCAGTGGGAGCAGGGCCCTTGAACTAACCAGACTGGGGCCGCTCTGTGGACATTACCCTCCCTCCCTGTTCGGTAGCTCTTGAGCCAGCAGCCTGCGGAGCGAGAGCCGTGATCTGCCCCCACGCAGCCTCCCCGTGCTCCGGGGCTCAAAAATGCACCTGCCGAGGGTCTGTCTTTGCAGAGGGCACAAGGGGTCGCACCTCCCCCCGGTATTGGAGCTCAGCAGAAGCGCCTGAAAACGCAGGCAGGGTGCAGGCAGCAGAGAGAGGGAGAAAGGCAGAGAGATCAAAATCGCCGATGAGCAAACTGCATCTCGCCAGCCCAGCACCAGTGTCCCACCGCTGGACGGGTGATGGAAAAGATGCCCGAGAACTATTTATTTCTAATAACTTCCGGCCGGCAGCTCCCCTGCCGGCGCGCCCGTCCCCACCTCGGCCCCCGGCTGCGGCTCCGGACAGCTCCGCTCCGCCGTCAGCTTCAGCCCGCCGCCCGCTGCCTCCTCTTCTCACTATTCCTCCTTCTTCCCTCCTTCTCTCCATCCCTCCCTTCCTCCCTTTTCTCTCTCCGTCTGTCCGCTGCCTCCTCTTCTCTTGCTCCCTTCCTCCCTTCTCTCCATCCCCCTTCTCTATCCCTCCCTTCTCTCTCTCCCTCCGTCCGCTGCCTCTTCTCTCGCTCCCTCAATCCCGTCTCTCTATTCCCCTTCTCCATCCCTCCATCCCTTCCTTCCTCCCTTCTCTCTCTCCGCTGATCCTCTTATCTCCATCCCTCCCTTCCTGCCTTCTCTCTATCCCTCCATCCCTCTCTTCCTTCTATCTCCCTTCTCCATCTCTCACTTCCTCCCTTCTCTCTCTCCCTCCGTCCACTGCCTCCTCTTCCATCTCCCTTCTCTCCATCCCTCCTTCTCTCTGTCCCTTGCCTCCTCCATCCCCCCTGCTCCCTACCCCATCTCTTCTCTCATCCATCCATCCTCTCCCTTCTCACCTTCATGCCTTCTCTCCCTCCGTCCCCTCCATCCTCTTCATCCCCCATCCCCCCTTCTCTCTCTCCCCCATCTCTGTTCTGTTTATTCCTCCATCCCCCCAGTCTCCCTCTGTCTTCCCCCCGTCCGGCGCTGGGGGGCCAGGTGGGGCCATGGCGCTGGTCACCTCGCCCACCGAGCTGGAGTGCCTGGCCAAGCCGCTGTTCTGCCACAAGGGGGCGGTGCGCCAGAAGGTGATCCACGTGGTCAAGAGCCACAAATTCACGGCGCGCTTCTTCAAGCAGCCCACGTTCTGCAGCCACTGCACCGACCTCATCCGGTGAGACCCCCTTAGAGCCCCCCCAGCGCCCCTCAGCCCACGTTCTGCAGCCACTGCACCGACTTCATCTGGTGAGACCCCCCCAGAGCCCCCCCAGCGCCCCTCAGCCCAGGTTCTGCAGCCACTGCACCGACTTCATCTGGTGAGACCCCCTGGGCCCTAGAGCCCCCCCACAGACTGCCCAGAGCCCCCCTAGAGCCCCCCCAGAGACATCAACCACCCCCCTGCGCCCCTCAGCCCAGGTTCTGCAGCCACTGCACCGACTTCATCTGGTGAGACCCCCTGGGCCCTAGAGCCCCCCCAGACTGCCCAGAGCCCCCCTAGAGCCTCCCCAGAGCCCCCAACCACCCCCCCCAGTGCCCCTCAGCCCAGGTTCTGCAGCCACTGCACCGACTTCATCTGGTGAGACCCCCCAACCCCATCCCGTTTTTGCCATCCCAATGTCCTGTTTTTGTCTCAAGGAAATATGGTCAGCCTAGATATGGACCAGCGTAAGGAATGGCAAACTGCGAGCGGAAGTGACAATGGTGAAGCAGTGCAAGTTTCCATGATTTAAGCAGCAATTGGATTGAAAGTGAAACTTACAAGGTTAGCCCTGAACAGCTGTGGCTCTTAATTAAGCAGCTTAATTGTCAATTAGCCAGTTATTGGGGTAAAGCAGGGGTCAGCAACCTTTCAGAATGGGGGGCCCAGTCTTTATTTATTCACTCTCATTCAAGTTTCCACTTTCCAGTAAGAGATGTTAACGTTTTTAGAAGGTCTCTTTCTATAAGTCTGTCATACAGAACTAAACGAGTGTTGGATGTGAAGTAAAGAAGGTTTTTAAAATAGTTTTAAATGAAGCTTCTTAAACAAGTTAAACTGCGGAGCCCCCCGGACCAGTGGCCAGGACCCGGGCAGTGTGAGTGCCACTGAACATCAGCTCATGTGCCACCTTCGGCACCCGTGCCATAGCTTGCCTACCCCTGGGGTAATCAGTTTTATGAATGAATGTTGTTTCATTCATAAAACTTTACCTATGAAGTTATATTGATAAAGTGAACAATTAAAATCAGTACTACACCGGCAAACCGCAGCCCATGGGAGCTGCAATGAGCTGACCTGTGGAAGCTGCAGGTAAACAAACCATGCGGGCCCTTCAGCGGATTTCCCTGCCGGGCTGTGTACCAAAGTGTTCTGATCCCGGGTCTACAAGTACCTACCTGGGGAACAAATATTTCATCCTGGGCTCTTCAATCTAGCAGAGAAAAGTTGAACCGGATCCTATGCTGGAAGTTGAAGTCAGATAAATTCAGCTGGGAAATCAGGCATACGTGTTTAACAGGGAGGGTAATTTAATCAGTGGAACAATTTACCAAGGCGGATGTTGGATTCTCCATCATGGACCATTTGAAAATGAAGACTGGATGTGTTTCGAAGATCTGCTCTAGGAATTATTTTGGGGAAGTTCTGTGGCATGTGTTGTACAGGAGGTCAGACTAGATGAGAGTAAAAGAGGCAGCTAGAGGCAAAAGGCATCTTTTACAAATTAAATCCCACTGAGGAGAGTAGAAAGGAGCATAAACTCGGGCAAGTCAAGTGTAAAAGTGTAATGAGACCGGCCAAAAAAGAATTAAAAGACACAAGCCAACTGCAAAAATATTTTAAAGTACATCAGAAGCAGGAAGCTGCCAGACAATCAATGTGCCCACTGGACAATGGAGGAGGTAAAGGAGCACTCCAGGCAGACAAGGCCATTGCGGAGGAGCTAAATGAATTCTTTGCATCAGTCTTCACGGCGGAGGAGGTGAGGGAGATCCCACACCTGAGCCAGTCTTTTTAGGTGATAAATCTGAGGACCTGTCCCGGAGTGAAGTGTCATTAGAGGAGGTTTTGGAACAAACTGATAAATTGAACAGGAATAAATCACCAAGACCAGATGAGGGAACTCAAATCTGAAATTGCAGAACAACTAACTGGCGTGTAACCATCACTTAAATTAGCACCTGTACCAGGTGACTGGAGGGTAGCTAATGTATCACTGATTATTACAAAAGACTCCAGAGGCCAGCCTGGCAATTACAGGCTGGTAAGCCTGACTTCTGTGCAGGACAATTGGTTGAAACTAAAGAACAAAATTCTCACACACATAGATGAGTACAATATTCTGGGGAAGAGTCAACATGACTTTTGTAAAGGGAAATCGCGCCTCACCAATCTAGTAGAATTCTTCGGAGGGGTCAAGAAGCATGTGGAGAAAGGCAATCCAGTGGATATAGTGAACGTGGACTTTCAGAAAGATTTTGACAGGATCCCACACCAAATGCTCTTGAGCAAACTCTGCAGTCATAGGATAAGGGGGAAGGTCCTCTTGTGGATCAGTAACTGGTTAAAAAACAGGGAACAAAGGGTAGGACTAAATGGTCAGTGTCCACAGTGCAGAGAGGTAAATAACGGGGTTCCCCAAGGATCTGTACTGGACCAGTCCCGGTCAATATACTCACAAATTATCTGGAAAAAGGGACAGTGAGATGGCAAAGTTTGCAGACAATATCGAATTACTCCAGAGAGTTAAGTCCAGAGCAGACTGTGAAGAGTTACAAAGGGATCTCACAGAACTGGGTGACTGGGCAACAAAATTAAATTCAATGTTGATAAGTGCCAAGTAATGAGCATTGGAAAACATCATCCCAACTATATGTAGATAATGATGGGGTCTAAATTAGCTGTTATCACTCAAGCAAGAGATCTCGGAGTCACTGGAGAGTTCTCTGAAAACATCTGCTCAATGTGCAGCGGCCGTCAAAAAGCGAACAGGATGTTGGGAACCATTAGGAAAGGGATAGAGAATAAGACAGAAAATATCATAATGCCTCTGTATAAACCCGTGACATGGCCACACCTTGACTACTGCGTGCGGTTCTGGTTTCAAAGAAGATTGATTAGAATTGGAAAAGACAGAGAAGGGCAACAAAAATGATCCAGCTTCTGTCCGAGGAGAGATTAAAGAGCCCGGGACTCCGAGGTCAGTTTATAGAAGTCTGTAAAATCGATGAGTGAAAAGGGAAGGGTTATTTACCCCGCCACATAACGAAAGTGTCACGCTGGTGCCAGGCGGATTCAGCAGCAGCAAGGGGTGGGTCCAACATCCAGGGGTTCCTTGTGACAACAGAAGAGAACCAGTGCGAGCCCCCACCCAGAAATGGTGGGAAATTACCCCCCAGCCTGGGCGCCTCTAAGAGGTGATACTGCCCCTCTCTCAAGCACTGAGAAAAGGGGGAAGGACCCCCACATTGAACAACACAAGCAGGGGTCGAAACCATCTGGCCAGGAACAAAACGCGCAGGCCAGAGAACACTGGGCTGTGTCCCTTTGCTCAGTCTCTCACCTTGTGGTGTGAAAGTCCGACAACCACAAACACAGCACTTCCGCCTCCCCCCATCCCAGCCCCCACCCGAGCCGCTGTCCTTGGTCAGCAATGCCACCATGGGGCGGGGCCCTGGGAGGGCAGAGGGCCCAGTTGGCTGTGGAGGATGGAGGAGTAGGGCCGGGCAGATGGGCGAGATATCGGACAGTGGACAAGAAGGCGTGAGGATACTACATGGGTCCCATGTGGGCCATCGTGATTATCAATACAAAGGTTTTTTTCTCCTGCTGATAATAGCTCATCTACATTAAATAGCCTCTTAGAATTGGTCTGACAACTTCCACCTTTACATCTTTTCCGTGTGTGTAAAGACCTCTCCCTGCTGCCTGTTCCATTCTGTGCATCCGGTGAAGTGGGCTGTAGCCTAGGAAAGCTTCTGCTGAAATAAATGTGTTAGTCTCTAAGGTGCCACAAGGGGCTGGTCCTCACTACGGGGGGGGGGGAGGATCGACGGCAGATACGCCGTTTAGAGATGTGAATCACGTAGCTGAAGTTTGCGTATCTGCAGCCGACTTACCGCTCGTCCCCACGGCGGCGGCGCGCTCCCGTCGACTCCAGCTTGCGCCTCCCGGCGAGCTGGACTTCCGGAGTCAACGGGGGCGCCGCGGGCGATCGATCGCTACGCGCCAATCCGGCGGGTAGGGAAGACCAGCCCATGATGGACTTCTGTTCTTCTTAGGGATACAGACTAACACAGCTGCTCCTCTGTAAGCTGATCTTAACCCTTTCAATGCCCTTGCAACCTTAGATGCTTCTCATCATAGGTTGGCTGGTTGCCCTTCAGCCAGGCTCTCCCCTTTGATCAGCACTTCAGCCGCTTGGTGTCTGTAGATGGAGGAGGGAGAGCGAGGAAAAGCAGGGCAAACTCCTCTTCTCATGTTCTTTCTTCCCTCTTGGCTTTGCCCTTCAGAGTCAGGTGAGCATCACCTCATCGCAGTCCCCAAGGACCCAGGGAAGAGGGGTGACTCACTGGAGAGTCCTACACATCCTCTAGGCCAGTGTCCTTTGTTCCTGGGAGTGGGCTGGGTTTGTCCCATACATGCCCTGATGAGGTGTGAACTGACCCTCTGGTCCTGGAGAGTTTTGCCAGGGCTTGTTTTAAGCCATGTGGACACATTTTCAGCCTCGTGCTATATATATGAAATTACAATCTATGACATTATTAACACATTGCTGTAATAACAATTACTATAACATCACTGTAACGACAATGCTCGGTGCATCATGAGCCTTCCGAAGACCCTTGACGTGACAAACTTTGCACTGGACACCACACAATCCTATTATAAGGATGAACACGGGGGTGCAGGGTGTCCCCCCGACATACAGAGTGTCACAGCCACGTTTTCCCAAGGGGGAGAACTGGGGTCCCTGTGTCGTGTGCCTCGCACTCAGCCCGTCCCGCCCATGCACAGGAGACTGGCATTCAGTGGGAAGTGTCTGCAGAGTGGCCCTTTCCCCGGGGAGCTCTGGGGACCCTGCAGCGGGTGGCTGGCAGGGGAAGGGGTGGTGTCTGGCTGTTTAAGTTGAACAATGCCACAGAGACACCAAGTTGGGGAGCCCAGGCTGCAGAAGGTCCCGGTAATGTTCCCTGTTCCCCTAAAAACCACCCCGGGTCACACTTGTATTCGCTTTATTACAATGCTGCTGTCAGGTCGGACAGAAAAGGGAAGGAGCTTATTCCTACACACACACATTCACCTCATTCATACCCCCGGGCACCCCCACACTGACACAGGCGGAGAGTTACTAGAGACAGCATGGGGAGCCGAGAAGCCGAAGCCTGGTAGATCTGGTGTGTCCGCCTGTGGTCATGGACCCAGGCTGATGAGCAGGTCAAGGAGCAGCAGCCTCTTGTATGTGTGGTTGCTTCTTTTTAGAACTGGGCAGCTGCTGTCATGTACACTTAGGGTGACCCGATGTTCCGATTTTATAGAGACAGTCCCGATTTTAGGATCGTTTTCTTATATAGGCTCCTATTACCCCCCCACCCCTCATCCCGATTTTTCACACTTGCTATCTGGCCACCCTATGTACACTGAGTTTTTCCTTCTGTGTCCGTCACCGAGAAGCATCCCCAGTCCCTGTTCCTTTCATGCCTCTTTTCTTTACAGCCCTTTGGGATTGCCTACTCAGGGCAGATTATATCCGACACACCTGGCTCCGGGCTCTTCTTCCTTGCAGTTCCTCTCCGCCTAGTCCCACACACACTTTGTGAAATACACTCCCTCGTTCACACGTCTCTGGTGTGATGGGGTATTACAGAGCTTGGCAGTTCATACAAGTGGTAACTTGAAGAGGTACAGAGCTTGCAAAGGTTACAAAACTTAACAGGCTATACTAACAGTAACTGAAATGACAAAGTCTGCAAAAAAGGTTGTAGAACTTAATGATACAACCTACAGATCTTACAATTGCATTTGAGTGGAGGCTTCACATATCACCTGAGAGCAGGGCCCTAAGCACCAGTCACAGGGATGCCTCAGGAGAGCCTGAATACCCAAGGCCTGGGGCCACTGCCCCCTCGGTGAATGTGCAGGCTGGGGTCTGCCAACCCACCTCCAGGGCTCCAGGCCTTATTGGCAGGACTCCTCCAGGGCTCTTCTCAACACTCCCAGGACAGGGGATTGTGAGGCTGATCCAGGACACCCTGGCTGTGATCTGTGAGGTGGTGGAGCCTCAGCGGGGAGAGACAGGGCCCTGCAGGGAGCCTGGCAGGTCCAGTCTCACATGGGCCGGGCTCCTTGGGTTTGACATCTGCCCTGGCGCACGAGGAGCTGGGAAGTAGGAGGTTAGGCCAGGCGCCGGTTGGCCCGTCGTCGCCTTCTCATTGGGAGCCTGCTCCTGGCAGACCCCAGGGGCCTCCCGGCGCGAGCTGCCCTGCATCCCAGTCAGGGGAAGGGGGAAGAGCAGCAAACCCGGCCCGGCTCAGGGAAAAGCTGCTCTCGTTCTCGGGGAACGGCTGGGCAGGCCTGTGGGTGCCGTGCGGGAGGCAGGTCAGAGAAGTGCAGTACGTCTATTAAACCCTCACCGCTCCCCACGCCGGAAAGCGGGGGATGGGGCTGGCCCAGGGGCTTGGCGACGGGCCTGTTGGGGGGCTGCTGCCTCGGGGGCCTTGGCCCCGTCACTGCCCCTCTATGCTGGGAGCTTGAGTGAGCACCTGGGAAGCAATCTGCACACAGGAGCCACCGGCGAAGGGCTAAAGGGGAGTGGGGTTCCCCCATACTGTCACGGAGTGCCCGGGCGATGGTCTGGAACTGCTCCCTAGGAAGCCAGACCGGACTCCGGGTGAAGGGCCCCTTCTCCGTACACAGCCTGTTTCCCAGGCCAGGAGCTTCAGGGGTACCCACTTCCACCTTCCTGGGTCTGTCCTCGGAGCATTCAGCACCTTTTGCCCCTCCGTGTGCTTCCCCCAGCAAGCCCGCCTGGGCGGGGTCCTGGGGAAGCCCATGGGTTCTGCACCCCAAATCCACAGTCAAACGTGACTCTCAGCCAGCCAGCAGAATAGACGGTTTATTTGAGATGTCAGGAACACCATCCAACTCACAGCTTCTCAGTCCAAACAGGGTCCCTCAGTCAGGCCTTTCTGGGGTGTGCCAGGAGGTGAGACCCAGATTCTGGGCTCCTGCTTCCTCCCCAGGTTTATTCAATGACTTCTAATCACAGACCATACAGTGAGCGTGAGCCTTCAGCTGGATCCATCTTGGGGTCAGAGAGCGAGTTCGCTTCTCTGCCTCTCCCAGCTCAACCCAGACCCAGACTGACTCAAAACCCCCTCTACCCACTTCCTGCTCCTTTGTCTCTTTCCCGGGCTTCAGGTGTTACCTGACCTCCCTCCCCCACCTGGGGTCAGGTTACAGCTTCCAGGGATGCACACCTTTGAATACCTGCAGTGGCTCTGCTTGGCATCACCTTCACATAGACACTTAAGAAATGCATAGGGGAAACTGAGGCACACACACACAGCACTCCCACTTCGTCACACATCTCCCTTCTTCGAGAACGAACTGAGCGATGGTCACTTTAGCCAGTGACCTGGGGAAGTTTGACCTCACCAGTGCTCCATGGGTGCCCCATTGTCTTTCCCACTCCTTGGTAGGAGTCACACCAGGCCCTGGATTAGCGCCTCCCTTGGGGCACAGAGAGCCCTTTGTCACCCTTGTTCCCAGACCACCTTGTCTGGGTCACTCTCCTTCCCTCGCTCTGAAATTGGGGCAGCTAGGTAGCTAACCTGGGGTACAACCCGCCGGTGGTACCTCGCTGTCTCGAGAGAGGCCCGGAGGCTGCCAATCTCTGATTCCCTCCACCTCTTGCTGAACAATTACCCGGCTGTGAGCTCTCTGCTCTGATCACAGCCTCAGAGACAGAAACAAACTTTTCTCCGGTGTGTAGGGGGGAGGGGAAGATCACTTTGTCCCACTCCACCCCAGGGCTCTGCTAACAGGCAGGCAGGTATTTTGCTTCCATCTGCCAGTCAGGTCAGTTGATTTCAATGACCATCTTCCTCTCCACCGATTGGTTCCCCGGATTCAAATTCAAACCCTCGGCTGTTACAGGAACAGGGTTTGCATCCTGCCCCCAGGAAGACACCTTTTTCCCCCCAACAGGATCTCACAGGCAATATTCTGCAGATTTTCAGCAGCCTGCCAGCCTGACCCCTCCTGTGTCTGCACAGGGGTCTGGGCTCTAGGCAGGGCGAATATCTTCCTCCCTGTGACCCTCACCCAGGTCACACCGCCCCCCAGCATCCGGTGACACTGCACCATCGGGGCCCCAACAACACTTCTCCCCATCCCAGGGTCTTGCCACCCCAGGACTGTCTCCCCCTTCACCACTTCTCTCTGCTCCCTCTGGGTGTTCACACGACTTGAACCCAGGGGACTCCACACAGACATACAGGTCGGGGACAGGGGTGGGAGTCTGTCCACCACCCCACCCATCTGGCGAATGGCGTCCTTAGCCTTGGGACCCAGCGGGGAGCTAGACACCAGGGCTTGTCCGCAGGGTTCCCCTGGTTCGAATTGCCAGCCTGCTCAACAGCAGTGAGGTGGACGTTCCCTTCCCCCCATCCCTTACCCAGGGACCCCAATTTAGTAATGAGGCTCCCTGCGGAACTGGCATCCAGGGGTCTATCCCCACTCACCCTTCGGAAGTCCCTTGGGTCCCTTGGCATCACCATTCCCAGTCCACACTGCTGCTCCGCTGCAGCACTTCCAGGCCCTTGACGCCTCTCACAGTCCAATTTCTCTCTTGGACTCTGATCCACTCTCCTCCGGCTCCGGTCCCCGGATGGGGAACCCAATTGTGAAGACCCCCGTCTGGTCAGGGACAGGAGTCTTGGGGATGCGCCATGACCACTCCAGATGCTCCCAGATTCTCCTGCAACCCCATCCTGGATCAGGAATCTTGCAACTGTCTCCGAGGGGCCAAATCCTCCAGCTTCTCCTAGCTGCACGATTAACCTGTGCTTCCCAAAGCACAGGGTCACGAAGTCTCATCACTTCGCTCTGGACTCACAGGCCTGTGTGCTCTTTGCCCCACAGTGTCCAGGGGGAACTCCTTGTGTGCCAGACCTTTCCCAGGTCACCGCCTCTTTGCCAGGGTTGAGCGTCTGCTCCTGCGCCCCTGGGACCGCTCACTGCAAACCCCAGGGGTACCCTGATACTGCAAAAATCCTTCTCCCTCCTAGGGCCAAGCCACATGCTTCTCCGCCCCTGACTGCTCCTTGCAGTTTTCAGGGGGACCCTGGATCCGCAACAGTCCTTCTCTCTGGTCACACACACTCAGGGGTTAAGCTGCAGCTTTTCCACCCCCTGTAACTGGCATTCTCTGGGCCTTCAACATGCCTGCTCCCCAGCGATCCCACAGTCACTTACTGCGGGGTGCACCGTCGTACATCCCACCGCTGTGCCACCAGTTGTCACGGAGCGCCCGGGCGATGGTCTGGAACCGCTCCCTAGGAAGCCAGACCGGACTCCGGGTGGAGGGCCCCTTCTCCGTACACAGCCTGTGTCCCAGGCCAGGAGCTTCAGGGGTACCCACTTCCACCTTCCTGGGTCTGTCCTCGGAGCATTCAGCACCTTTTGCCCCTCTGTGTGCTTCCCCCAGCAAGCCCGCCTGGGCGGGGTCCTGGGGAAGCCCATGGGTTCTGCACCCCAAATCCACAGTCAAACGTGACTCTCAGCCAGCCAGCAGAATAGACGGTTTATTTGAGATGTCAGGAACACCATCCAACTCACAGCTTCTCAGTCCAAACAGGGTCCCTCAGTCAGGCCTTTCTGGGGTGTGCCAGGAGGTGAGACCCAGATTCTGGGCTCCTGCTTCCTCCCCAGGTTTATTCAATGACTTCTAATCACAGACCATACAGTGAGCGTGAGCCTTCAGCTGGATCCATCTTGGGGTCAGAGAGCGAGTTCGCTTCTCTGCCTCTCCCAGCTCGACCCAGACCCAGACTGACTCAAAACCCCCTCTACCCACTTCCTGCTCCTTTGTCTCTTTCCCGGGCTTCAGGTGTTACCTGACCTCCCTCCCCCACCTGGGGTCAGGTTACAGCTTCCAGGGATGCACACCTTTGAATACCTGCAGTGGCTCTGCTTGGCATCACCTTCACATAGACACTTAAGAAATGCATAGGGGAAACTGAGGCACACACACACAGCACTCCCACTTCGTCACACATACACTCTGAGAATGGAGCCTTTCCTCTGCCTCCCCCTTCTCCCCAGCGCTTAGACCCCTCCCCTGGCCCTCCACCCTTGTTTGGATCGCCCCAGTCTCGGGACAGGGGGAGGGGCGGGGGTCACCCCCCACGTAACAGCTTTCTCCTCTCTGCAGCGACTCCCCCCCCTGCCTTGGTGGCCAATCTGCCTCCGTGGGGAGACCGTCCTGTCCCCAGGTGCAGTGGAGTGGCATGGCTGGAGCTGGCCTTCTGGAGCCTCGGCCTTGCTGAGCAGGGAGTGGGCTGGCGGCCTAGGCAGCAGCAGGAACAAAGGCACCGTCCAGCCCATGAGGCCTGTCAGTGGGACCTGCCTGGGGTTACGGCAGGTCCGAGGGGCTGCAGAGACAGAGGGACACGTCTCTACAGCCTCTCCGGCTGCAGGATCCTCCAAACCTCCTTCACCCAAAAGCCCAGCAGAGCCGGGCAAGACCCTGCCATCTGCCAGAGCGGGTGCCCCGGGAGGCGCCGGGCAGGCCAGGGAGCCGCAGGACCCCTGAGGACATGGCTCAGGTGCCCCCAGCCCCTTCACTCCAAGTGGAAACGGATGGAACCGTAACGCCGGGGAGAGCGCCACTCTGAACCGCCGGCCGCGCCCGCTTGCCACGGGCTCCCCACAGACCCGCCTGGGCCGGGGCCTGGCATCGCGACACCGGGAGCCCCGTTCCTCGGGGAGACAAGCCCCCCGCTGCCTGCCAGGGGCTGTGGGGCTGGCAGCTGTTGCTGATGCAGAGCGAGGGGGCTGCTCCGAATGCTCCCGGGGGGCGAGGCTGGGCCCTGCCCCCCCAGTGCTGGCACCGGCCAGGCACCGAGCAACCCCGGGGGGCCCGCAGGGGAGAGGCGCAAAGCAAAAGGGAGGGGCCGGGGTCGCCCCAGTCTCAGGGGGAAGAGGAGGGAGAGGGGTCGCCCCAGTCTCAGGGGAGGAGGGAGGGGCGGGGGTGGCCCCCCCAGTCTTGGGGGGAGGGGAAGGGGGCGGGAGAGGGGGAGGGGCGGACACTACATTTCCCATCGCCCCCCGCGGCGGGGGCGGGGCTCCGCAGGCGGAAGCGGCGACAGGACGCAGCGGCGGCGACCCCGGCCCGGCGGCCCCGTCACCCGGTAACCGCCCCCCCCCCCCGGCCCTGCGGGGCGCGTGAGACCCCGAGACACCCCGCCCCCCACGTACCCCGAGCTGGCCCCGCCCCCAGTGACCCCCCACCCCGCCCCCCACGTACCGCGAGCTGGCCCCGCCCCCAGTGACCCCCCCCACCCCGCCCCCACATACCCCAAGCTGGCCCCGCCCCCAGTGACCCCCCCACCCCGCCCCCCCACGTACCGCGAGCTGGCCCCGCCCCCAGTGACCCCCCACGTGCCCCCTCCTCCTCTGTGCCCCTGACCCCCAGAACCTCCTGTCCCCAGGGTTTCCCCTCCCCCCGTCCCCAGCTCCCTGACCCCCTCTGTTGCTCCCCCCCCCGTGCTCCCTGGGTCCCCCCAGCTACCCCTGTCCCCAGCACCCCCACTTCATCCCCCTCCGTTCCCCCTTCCCCCAGCACCTTCTGCCCCTGCCCCCCGTTCCCTCGGGGTCCCAGCTGCCCTTTCACCCCCCATCTCACCTCTCCCCGGGCCCAGCCCCCCTCTCGTGCCGTGTGGTGGATCTGGGGGTGTCAGCACTGGGGGGGGGGTTGCAGCTATGGGGAAGGGGGGGGGACTGTCCCTGAGGCCGTGTCAGGGGGGGTTCCAAGCTGTGCCCCCCTTGGTTTGGATTGGGGTGCTCTGTGGGGTGACGCGGTGCCCGCTGAGCCCTGGCTGTGCCCCTTTGGTGTATGAGCCGGGAGCGATACCCTGTGCCCATCTGACCCCCTCTGGCCCCGCACCAGGGAGTCGGGGATCCTTTCCCTGGGGCCGGGTGCTGAGGACTCCCCATTGCAGGGGGGTGAGTCTGCCCCATCCCCAGGCAGTGGCGTGAGCCGCGCCGGAGCGAGCAGGATGGATGAAGCCCGGTTACTCCTGAGAGCTTATTGAATTAGAGAGAGATTCCAGTTGTCAGCGCGCTGGACAGGAGGAAGTTATATGGTGTCCCTCGGCAGCGCGGAGCCGCCCTTCCCACAGACAGCTCCAGGCTCCCTCTCCCTCATAAAACATGTGCCCGTCTCCGTCCGCCAGGGTCTGGTTTTCACTGTCTCCTGCCAGCCCTTGGTGTCTCCTCCATCCCTCACCCCCGGCCTGGGTTCTCTGGCGCTGCTCCCCCCCCTCCCCGCTGCCTTTGTCCTCAGTGGGGTCAGAGCTCAGCAGCATTAGCAGACAAGCCAGGGGCCGGACAGGGTGATGCAGGGAGCCCCTAGTCTGGGGCTGTGTGAGGCAGAGTGGGGGGGGGATGCAGGCAGCCCCTGGCGGGGGAGCGGGGATTGAGGTGGGGATGAATGGTGCAGGCAGCCCCTGGCATGGGGGGGCATGGAGTAGGGATGGGCGGTGCAGGCAGCTCCCAGTCTAGGGGAATGAGGTGGGGGTGGGAGGTGCAGGCAGCCCCTGGGAGGGGGTGTGAGACAGGGGTGGGCAGTGCAGGCAGCTCCCGGTGTGGGGGGATGCGGCGGGGGTGGGCGGTGCAGGCAGCTGTTGATGTGGGGTTTGTGTGAGGCGGAGGTGGGCGGTGCAGTGAGCCCCCGGTGTGGGGGGATGGGTTGGGCGGTGTAGGGAGCACCCGGTGTGGGGGGATGAGGCGGGGGTGGGCGGTGCAGTGAGCCCCCGGTGTGGGGGGATGCGGCGGGGGTGGGCGGTGTAGGGAGCACCCGGTGTGGGTGGGTGAGGAGGCCCCTGCTCCGGAGCTGGGGCTGGAGCAGTGCCCACAGCCCGTGTGAAGTGTGCGTGGCACAAGGGCTGGGGTTGGCATTGCTCCCGAATGGTGGTCGTCCTCTGCCCATCGAGAGCCGCTCCTGGACTGAGCGTGAAGGCTTTGCTGGTGTGTTCTGAAGACTCTGCCCCCCGGGGAGGTGGTGGGGGTTGCTCATGCCCCGGGAGCTGTGCCCTCGAAGAGGGGCACGGCACCGCCACCCCACGGTGAGGAGACGAGCACGTGGCACAGTCAGTGAGGGAGGCCGAAGGGAATTGCCTGAGCTGTGGGGTGGCCAAGACAAGCGGGTGACAGGTCTGCCCCTGGGACGCTGCCGTGGGCTCTTTGACCACAAGCAGACAACCTCTGCTCCACGTCTCCTGTGAAGGGCGTGGACTGAGCCCGAACCCCAAGGGAAATGTCACCTCCTGCAGCATCTTCGGGCTTGTCCTGGCTGGCGGTGAGGTCTGGCAGGGCCCCAGGTGGCAGGCGGGTGAGCAGCTGGCGGCTGCTGGCCTGTCTGAGTTGTGAGTTGCCAAGTCGTATGGATTTTTCCCTTTTAATCTGCTCATTCTTACGGCACTCTGACCTGTGCCTGGGCCCAACCCAGACCACACGCTGCCTGGGGCCCTGCCCAGACACTTCCAGCCTTAGCCTGATGTGACGTGGGCAGCAAGGGGCGACCAGGTGGCGCAGGGTGACAGTCGGAAGATCTCCCAGCAACAGCCAGCTAAGCTCCCACTGGCTCGGGGGCAGGGGTGCCTCTTGGCGGCTGTCTAGGTCTTGGTTAATTCCCCCTCGTCTCATGGGAGTTGGGGCCTCCAGTTGTGTGCAACCCTGGGATGTTGTTTGACTCCCTTCTCTCCCCTGTTCGTCCTGCTCCCGGGTCCTGTTCTCAGTCAGGTTGAGGTTGCTGGCTCTTTGGGGCCGGGACCAGCTCCTCCCCTCTGCATTGCCCCAGGCCTTCTGTATGCAGCAAGCAGGAATGGAGCAGCAGCAGGACTCTGGGTGAGGTGAGGCAGGTCCTTTGGTCTACAGGCTGTAGGAGTCTTTGTGGGGGGAGGAGGTGAAGGAGGCCTGGTAACTTGTTCCAATGGTTAGTTACCCTTTGTTACAATGTCCCCCTTATTTCTGGTCTGAATTTGTCTAGCTTCAGCTTCCAGCCTGTGGCTCTCGTTAGACCTTTGTCTGCTGGGTGAGAGGAGCCCTCTGGGATCAAATTCAAGGTGCGGGGGGTGGGGCATCGTGTGCCAGTGAGGAGGAGCGGGACGGGGTGGAGGGAAGGGAGGTTGTCTTCCTGCTCACGCAGCCTCGCCTTGGGCATCCTCTCATCATTTCTGGGGCTTTTCTCTGAATTCTCCCATTTGCCAGAACAGGTTGGTCCTGGATCTTGGCCTTCAGGACGCGGGGCTTGAGCTGCCTCAGCAGCCTGAACTAACACCGATGCTTTCAGCATCCTCCTGTATTTCCAGCCTTGCTAGGTTCCTTTCAATTATTTATCTGCACTTTCCGGTGTTTGCAACTCCTCTCTGCTCCGGCTCCTCTGCAAATTTAATTATAATTCATTATTCAAGTCAAATGTTGAGAGTCGGAGTCAAACGATACCCTGGTGGTCAGTTAAGTTGTGTCTACTGTACTTGTCCAAAAGCTCTGGCCAGTTATCCTAGTGAATTAACTTGTGTTTTGGATAACCTCAGTGGCTTTCACTCCACGTTTGCAGAGCGTCTCTTTGGGTTTTGGTTTTTTGTTCCATTCTTTCACTAGGGATTGTGGTTGGGTTTGTCATACGATGTGGGCCGGGGTTACTGTTCTTTCTCGGCTAGAAAATCAGGACCTCTGTAGCATTTTTCACTCCTCCAAAGCTCCATGATTTTTACCAATATTGTCTGTAGTTTGGTAGGTTAATTAGCTGACTCCTTGATACCCTGGCACCCTGACGAGCTGATTTTATAAAGAGCGATCTTCGGTTTTCTGTTTTCTTTTATCAGCAGCTGTTTTCACAAGTCTTTATTTGGCTGGTTAAAGCCATTTAAATAATCTCAGCCTTTTTTGAGTCTTGGTTAATTTTATCTCCCTCCTTATTTATTAATAGATCTACTTTCTCGCTAGTGCTGATCCTGTCCCTGATATATTTGTAAAATCCCTTCGTGTTCCCCTTAGCCCTTCATGTCATTAACTCATGCTGCTTTTTGTTGCCTTTTCTATTCCCTGCTGCATTGAAGGGACAGTATCGACTTACGAATCACAGTCCTGTCTGAAAATGTTTCCCTTCTATTGTTGCAGGTATCTCTTTAAGAGCATCAGGGGAAAGGCTTGATTGAAATCTCTCTGTTTTCCAGTGAGATTCCTGTGTGCCTTTGACAGCACTCCAGCTTTCAGTCTCTTCCCTTTACAGTTTATTTCCCCTGCTGTTTGAGTGGATCTTTCACACAGCAACCGGGGGAGAGACATTTTCAAAGCGCTCCAGTGGCAGGGATCTCAGGGCAGGAGTAGGCTGTGGAACTACTCCCCAGACACTTTGAGAACTGACTAGCTCTGTGCCTTTCTTTGGCTCTGTGTCTGGGAGTTCAGTCCCCCCATTTCTCCATTGCCCGGGCAGCTTCCTGTATCCTCAGCTCTGCCTCTCCCTGGCAGTTATCTAGGTACATTTGCGGCCCCTCCCCTGAGTGTCTGGAACGATTGGATGGGGGTCGCTGCAGAGGACATCACCTCTGCTTGCCTCTGAGCTCGGGAGTGCCAGGAGCTGTGTTCTGTGGAGAGATGTTGGACCTGCCCCCTGGCCGGGGCTGTGCCTGCAAAGGGTACTGCTCTCCTCTGCTTCTCTCATGGAGTCCCCAGGCGCTGCTCTGGAACTGCTCCCTACAAAGTCAGTCAGGACTCGGGGGGAGCCTCCTCTCTGTGAGCGACTGTCTTCACACGGTTTCCACCTTCCTGGGTCTCACCTCGGAGCATTCGGCATCTTCTGCCCCTCCGTGAGCTTCCCACAGCGAGTTCGCCCAGGGGAGCTTCTGGGGAAGCCAGAGGGCCCTACCCCCCAATTTCGCAGTCAGACGTGACTCTCGGCCAGCCAGTAAAACGGGTTTATTAGAGACGACAGGAACAGGGTTTAGAACAGAGCTTGTAGATACAGAGAACGGGACCCCTCAGCCGGGTCCATGGGGGTGGGGGGGAGGCGGTAGTGAGCCAGGCAGCCACGTCTGCACTTCACTCCATATCCCCAGACTGACTGACTCTGCAGCCCTCCCCTGCCTTTGTCTCCTTCTCTGGCCGGGAGGTCACCTGATCCCATTGTTCTCCAGCCCCTTTAGTTACAGGTTTTAGGGGAGGAGGGGCCCAGGTCGTCAGTTGCCAGGAGACAGTGTCAGGCCATTGTCTGTCCTCACACTGGCCCTCTGGCCCTCTCCGGCTCTTCACATCCCCTTATTGCCCCACCCAAGACTTAAGAAAAGCATTGGGGAAACTGAGGCACACATACAGTATCCCGAGAGAACATTAAGAACATTCCCACTCGGTCACTGCTTCCTAATGCCTTTAGGATCCTTGACAAGGAGGCAGGGCTGGTTCCTAAGTGACCAGAGGAGGGAGTAGATGGGAGTTTTGCAAGGGAGGGTAGAGAGAGCGTGTGACAGCCAGATACACCTAACAAACATACTCTACACTTAGGCCAATAACCCCCTTTCCCTCCCACCCCCCACCCCCAAAGAACGACCAAGCAAACGAAACCCCTGCAAGAGTCAACATAATGCAAAGAGCAGCGGAGTGGGGCTGTCCAGTGTATGGCACTGAATGAACACGTACGATTCTACGCACTCAGCGCAAGCAGCACCTGGGCATCAGAGACCAAGTGCGGGCTCTGGAGACCGGGGGGCTGGTCTGGAGGAGCTGAGGGAGACAGAGGGACATAGGGGAGATTTTCCGGGACACAGCAGAATGGGTCCACCCCCGGTCTGACAGCCTCTGCTGTTGAGGAGGATGAAAGTCTCAGGGAAAGAGAACATCAGGCTGGAGTGGAGGGAAATGATCCCACAGTTGGGACCCTTCTTCCAGGGGATGCCATGGTATCCTCTGGCACTGAGGTCCCCAGTTACTAGGAAGGTTCTAGTAATGCAGGATTTGATTACAAACAGAGAGAGCTGGGTTTGTGATGACTAGGAGAACCGCATGGTGACTTGCCTGCCGGGTGCAAAGGTTGCAGCCCACTTGAGGCATCAATACAGGAGCTGCTGGTCATGGTACAGATACCAGTGACGTAGGCAGATGAGGGGTCCCGGAGGCCAAATGGAGGCTGAGATTAAAGCCCAGCAGTCTCTGAAATGCTTCCAGCTCCATGCTCAGGCCCGGTAGACAGGCAGGACGGCAGGGTCTCTGTGTGGATAAGATGATGGTTTTAGGAGGAGGCTCTAGATTGACTAGGAACGGGGGACTAGTTTGGGAAAGGAGGATATTCTAGTAAAGAGGAGGTGATAGTAGTTGGTAAAATACAGGTAGGAACTAAAGAGAAACAGTCAAATGAAAGAGTCCCATTCAGTTCCATCCCATGAAGGCAGACAACCAAATAGTGACGCATTTTGTAAGTACAGTAAAACCCCGATTTAACGGACTTCGGATGCAACGGACAAAATTTCTGATGCATCCGAAATCCGTTTTTTGCGGGCTGGCTGCCGACTCCCGCCCGGCTCCCGCCTGCGGGCGGGCTGGCTGGCTCCCGGCTCCCGCCTGCGGGTTCGCTGCCGGCTCCCGGCTTCCGCCCGGGTCCCAGCAGCGGGAGGGCTCGCTGCCGGCTCCCGCCTGAGTCCCGCCAGCGGGCGGGCTGCCGGTTCTCGGCTCCCGCCCGGGGTCCCAGCAGCCGGGACCCGGGCGAGCTCGCTGAAGGCTCCCGGCTGCCGTGATACAGTAAAACCTCGATATAACGGACTAATTCGGGGGGTCTACTGCTCAGACAGCTCCTTTTTTTAAATTATTAAATAACGGACTTTCGGCTTTAACGGACACCCCCTCGCCCGAATTAGTCCGTTATATCGAGGTTTTACTGTACTTGTACAAATGCTAGAAGTCTAAATACTGAGGTGGGTGAACTTGAGTGCCGGGTAGTAAGTGAGGAGATTGCTGTAATAGGCATCACAGAAACTTGGTGGAACAATGCTAATTCATGGGACACTAAGACAGGGTATGAAATTTGTAAGCAAGGCAGAGTAGCTCACACTAGGAACTAGTGGCAAAGTATGTGAAAGAAAACCGAGTCAAATATAGTAAAAATGTGAAATGAGTGAAACTACCCTAGAATCTTTCTGGATGGCAATTCCATTCTTGAAAGGAAGAGAGGAGCGGGAGGAATATCCTGGTGGTGACAGTGACAGACTAGAGAGGTGACAAAACCAGAAAACCCATTAGTGACAGTGCATTTCAGCTCCCCTGTATTGACCGGGCACATATCACTTCAGCCCAGGATGCAGCGATAAACGTTCTAGACGCCGTTAATGACTCCTTGGAACAGCTTGTCTTGGATCCTCCAACGGGAGAGGCAGTTCTTGATTTAGTCCTCAGTGGAGCACAGGATCTGGTCCAAGATGTGAATGTAGCTCAGCGGTTCTCAAACTTTTTGAGACCGCGACCCCTTTTCCGGCTGGGTGGGCGCGGTGCGACCCCTCCAGTTCCCGCTGCGGGCGGGCTGCCGGGTGCGTCCCGGCCCCCTGTCCCTGCCGCGAGTTGCGGCGGCAGGAGCTCACGACCCCCCGGTGGGTCGCAACCCCCAGTTTGAGAAACCCTGATGTAGCTGAACCGCTTGGTAATAGTATCCCAGATCCACACGGTTGGTGCCATGACCCAGCTTTGGAGCAGTCTCTCGGAAGGGCCCTTCAATGAGCCAGACCCCTACGGGTCTCACTTTTCTCCAGGGTAAGCCACGCGGCTTCACCCCCTTCTTCAGTTACACCTCTGGTCCTTCAGCACCCCTGCCTCACACTGAGCTCCAGCCAGGGAGTCCAACTGAGGAGTTGGTCTGGCGCTTGCGCAGTGAGAAGCAGATCGGGGAGTGTGTGTGTGTGTGTGTGTGTGTGTGTGTGTGTGCGCGCGCGCGCTCTGGGGGGTGTCTGGGCAGACCCGTGCTAGCACCGGAGCAGTAGGCGGCTCTGGCTGGCTGGCACTGGGTGTCCAGATGGGTCTGTAGGATCTGAGAAACTCTGAAGGAATCCAGGTCAGGGGTTCGCAGGGGCAAAAGGGCTCCCGAGGAATGGGACGTGGAGGCAACTGACACACTCCCAGGCAGCCCCTCGTCTGCCAGGCTCCGGGGCCCTCGGAGCGGTTCTCAGCTGTGCCGCGGGGGCGGGGGGCTCTGCTCTGTAGATGCGAGCGCTGTTGGGGTGTCCGGAGCGGTTCTCAGCTCTGCCGCGGGGGTGGGGGGCTATGCTCTGTAGATGCGAGCGCTGTTGGGGTGCCCGGAGCGGTTCTCAGCTCTGCCGCGGAGGCGGGGGGGCTCTGCTCTGTAGATGCGAGCGCTGTTGGGGTGTCCGGGGCGGTTCTCAGCTCTGCCGCAGGGGCGAGGGGCTCTGCTCTGTAGATGCGAGCGCTGTTGGGGTGTCCCCGGAGCGGTTCTCAGCTCTGCCGCGGGGGCGGGAGGGCTCTGCTCTGTAGATGCGAGCGCTGTTGGGGTGTCCGGGGCGGTTCTCAGCTCTGCCGCAGGGGCGAGGGGCTCTGCTCTGTAGATGCGAGCGCTGTTGGGGTGTCCCCGGAGCGGTTCTCAGCTCTGCCGCGGGGGCGGCGGGGGGCTCTGCTCTGTAGATGCGAGCGCTGTTGGGGTGTCCCCGGAGCGGTTCTCAGCTCTGTCGCGGGGGCGGCGGGGGGCTCTGCTCTGTAGATGCGAGCGCTGTTGGGGTGTCCCCGGAGCGGTTCTCAGCTGTGCCGCGGGGGCGGGGGGCTCTGCTCTGTAGATGCGAGCGCTGTTGGGGTGTCCGGAGCGGTTCTCAGCTCTGCCGCAGGGGCGGCGTGGGGCTCTGCTCTGTAGATGCGAGCGCTGTTGGGGTGTCCGGAGCGGTTCTCAGCTCTGTCGCGGGGGTGGGGGGCTCTGCTCTGTAGATGCGAGCGCTGTTGGGGGGTGTCCGGAGCGGTTCTCAGCTCTGCCGCGGGGGCGGCGGGGGGCTCTGCTCTGTAGATGCGAGCGCTGTTGGGGTGCCCGGAGCGGTTCTCAGCTCTGCCGCGGGGGCGGCGGGGGGCTCTGCTCTGTAGATGCGAGCGCTGTTGGGGTGTCTGGAGCGGTTCTCAGCTCTGCCGCGGGGGCGGGGGGCTCTGCTCTGTAGATGCGAGCGCTGTTGGGGTGTCCCCGGAGCGGTTCTCAGCTCTGCCGCGGGGGCAGGGGGCTCTGCTCTGGTGATGCGAGCGCTGTTGGGGGGTGTCCGGAGCGGTTCTCAGCTCTGCCGCGGGGGCGGGGGGCTCTGCTCTGTAGATGCCAGCGCTGTTGGGGTGTCCGGAGCGGTTCTCAGCTCTGCCGCGGGGGCGGGGGGCTCTGTAGATGCGAGCGCTGTTGGGGTGTCCCCGGAGCGGTTCTCAGCTCTGCCGCGGGGGCGGGGGGCTCTGCTCTGTAGATGCGAGCGCTGTTGGGGTGCCCGGAGCGGTTCTCAGCTCTGCCGCGGGGGCGGGGGGCTCTGCTCTGTAGATGCGAGCGCTGTTGGGGTGTCCGGAGCGGTTCTCAGCTCTGCCGCGGGGGTGGGGGGCTCTGCTCTGTAGATGCCAGCGCTGTTGGGGTGTCCGGAGCGGTTCTCAGCTCTGCCGCGGGGGCGGGGGGCTCTGCTCTGTAGATGCCAGCGCTGTTGGGGTGTCCGGAGCGGTTCTCAGCTCTGCCGCGGGGGCGGCGGGGGGCTCTGCTCTGTAGATGCGAGCGCTGTTGGGGTGTCCGGAGCGGTTCTCAGCTGTGCCGCAGGGGCGGGGGGCTCTGCTCTGTAGATGCGAGCGCTGTTGGGGTGCCCGGAGCGGTTCTCAGCTCTGCCGCGGGGGCGGGGGGCTCTGCTCTGTAGATGCGAGCACTGTTGGGGTGTCCGGAGCGGTTCTCAGCTCTGCCGCGGGGCGGGGGGCTCTGCTCTGTAGATGCAAGCGCTGTTGGGGTGTCCGGAGCGGTTCTCAGCTCTGCCGCGGGGGCGGGGGGCTCTGCTCTGTAGATGCCAGCGCTGTTGGGGTGTCCCCGGAGCGGTTCTCAGCTCTGCCGCGGGGGCGGGGGGCTCTGCTCTGTAGATGCGAGCGCTGTTGGGGTGTGTCCGGAGCGGTTCTCAGCTCTGTCGCGGGGGCGGGGGGCTCTGCTCTGTAGATGCGAGCGCTGTTGGGGTGTCCGGAGCGGTTCTCAGCTCTGCCGCGGGGGCGGGGGGCTCTGCTCTGTAGATGCGAGCGCTGTTGGGGTGTCCCCGGAGCGGTTCTCAGCTCTGTCGCGGGGGCGGGGGGCTCTGCTCTGTAGATGCGAGCGCTGTTGGGGTGTCCGGAGCGGTTCTCAGCTCTGCCGCGGGGGCGGGGGGCTCTGCTCTGTAGATGCGAGCGCTGTTGGGGTGTCCGGAGCGGTTCTCAGCTCTGCCGCGGGGGCGGCGGGGGGCTCTGTTCTGTAGATGCGAGCGCTGTTGGGGTGTCCGGAGCGGTTCTCAGCTCTGCCGCGGGGGCGGGGGGCTCTGTAGATGCGAGCGCTGTTGGGGTGTCCGGAGCGGTTCTCAGCTCTGCCGCGGGGGCGGGGGGCTCTGTAGATGCGAGCGCTGTTGGGGTGTCCGGAGCGGTTCTCAGCTCTGCCGCGGGGGCGGGGGGCTCTGTAGATGCGAGCGCTGTTGGGGTGTCCCCGGAGCGGTTCTCAGCTCTGCCGCGGGGGCGGCGGGGGGCTCTGCTCTGTAGATGCGAGCGCTGTTGGGGGGTGTCCGGAGCGGTTCTCAGCTCTGCCGCGGGGGCGGGGGGGCTCTGCTCTGTAGATGTGAGCGCTGTTGGGGTGCCCGGAGCGGTTCTCAGCTCTGCCGCGGGGGCGGGGGGGCTCTGCTCTGTAGATGCGAGCGCTGTTGGGGTGCCCTGAGCGGTTCTCAGCTGTGCCGCGGGGGCGGGGGGCTCTGCTCTGTAGATGCGAGCGCTGTTGGGGTGTCCGGAGCGGTTCTCAGCTCTGCCGCGGGGGCGGGGGGCTCTGCTCTGTAGATGCGAGCGCTGTTGGGGTCCCCGGAGCGGTTCTCAGCTCTGCCGCGGGGGCGGGGGGCTCTCCTCTGTAGATGCGAGCGCTGTTGGGGTGTCCGGGGCGGTTCTCAGCTCTGCCGCGGGGGCGGCGGGGGGCTCTGCTCTGTAGATGCGAGCGCTGTTGGGGTGTCTGGAGCGGTTCTCAGCTCTGCCGCGGGGGCGGGGGGCTCTGCTCTGTAGATGCGAGCGCTGTTGGGGTGTCCCCGGAGCGGTTCTCAGCTCTGCCGCGGGGGCAGGGGGCTCTGCTCTGGTGATGCGAGCGCTGTTGGGGGGTGTCCGGAGCGGTTCTCAGCTCTGCCGCGGGGGCGGGGGGCTCTGCTCTGTAGATGCCAGTGCTGTTGGGGTGTCCGGAGCGGTTCTCAGCTCTGCCGCGGGGTGGGGGGCTCTGTAGATGCGAGCGCTGTTGGGGTGTCCCCGGAGCGGTTCTCAGCTCTGCCGCGGGGGCGGGGGGCTCTGCTCTGTAGATGCGAGCGCTGTTGGGGTGCCCGGAGCGGTTCTCAGCTCTGCCGCGGGGGCGGGGGGCTCTGCTCTGTAGATGCCAGCGCTGTTGGGGTGTCCGGAGCGGTTCTCAGCTCTGCCGCGGGGGCGAGGGGCTCTGCTCTGTAGATGCCAGCGCTGTTGGGGTGTCCCCGGAGCGGTTCTCAGCTCTGCCGCGGGGGCGGGGGGCTCTGCTCTGTAGATGCCAGCGCTGTTGGGGTGTCCGGAGCGGTTCTCAGCTCTGCCGCGGGGGCGGCGGGGGGCTCTGCTCTGTAGATGCGAGCGCTGTTGGGGTGTCCGGAGCGGTTCTCAGCTCTGCCGCAGGGGCGGGGGGCTCTGCTCTGTAGATGCGAGCGCTGTTGGGGTGCCCGGAGCGGTTCTCAGCTCTGCCGCGGGGGCGGGGGGCTCTGCTCTGTAGATGCGAGCGCTGTTGGGGTGTCCGGAGCGGTTCTCAGCTCTGCCGCGGGGGCGGGGGGCTCTGCTCTGTAGATGCCAGCGCTGTTGGGGTGTCCCCGGAGCGGTTCTCAGCTCTGCCGCGGGGGCGGGGGGCTCTGCTCTGTAGATGCGAGCGCTGTTGGGGTGTCCCCGGAGCGGTTCTCAGCTCTGTCGCGGGGGCGGGGGGCTCTGCTCTGTAGATGCGAGCGCTGTTGGGGTGTCCGGAGCGGTTCTCAGCTCTGCCGCGGGGGCGGCGGGGGGCTCTGCTCTGTAGATGCGAGCGCTGTTGGGGTGTCCGGAGCGGTTCTCAGCTCTGCCGCGGGGGGGCGGGGGGCTCTGCTCTGTAGATGCGAGCGCTGTTGGGGTGTCCGTAGCGGTTCTCAGCTCTGCCGCGGGGGCGGGGGGCTCTGCTCTGTAGATGCGAGCGCTGTTGGGGTGTCCGGGGCGGTTCTCAGCTCTGCCGCGGGGGCGGGGGGCTCTGCTCTGTAGATGCGAGCGCTGTTGGGGGGTGTCCGGAGCGGTTCTCAGCTCTGCCGCGGGGGCGGGGGGCTCTGCTCTGTAGATGCGAGCGCTGTTGGGGTGTCCGGAGCGGTTCTCAGCTCTGCCGCGGGGGCGGGGGGCTCTGCTCTGTAGATGCGAGCGCTGTTGGGGGGTGTCCGGAGCGGTTCTCAGCTCTGCCGCGGGGGCGGGGGGCTCTGCTCTGTAGATGCGAGCGCTGTTGGGGGGTGTCCGGAGCGGTTCTCAGCTCTGCCGCGGGGGCGGGGGGCTCTGCTCTGTAGATGCGAGCGCTGTTGGGGTGTCCGGAGCGGTTCTCAGCTCTGCCGTGGGGGGGCGGGGGGCTCTGCTCTGTAGATGCGAGCGCTGTTGGGGTGTCCGGAGCGGTTCTCAGCTCTGCCGCGGGGGCGGGGGGCTCTGCTCTGTAGATGCGAGCGCTGTTGGGGTGTCCGGGGCGGTTCTCAGCTCTGCCGCGGGGGCGGGGGGCTCTGCTCTGTAGATGCGAGCGCTGTTGGGGGGTGTCCGGAGCGGTTCTCAGCTCTGCCGCGGGGGCGGGGGGCTCTGCTCTGTAGATGCGAGCGCTGTTGGGGTCTCCCCGGAGCGGTTCTCAGCTCTGCCGCGGGGGCGGGGGGCTCTGCTCTGTAGATGCGAGCGCTGTTGGGGTCCCCGGAGCGGTTCTCAGCTCTGTCGCGGGGGCGGGGGGCTCTGCTCTGTAGATGCGAGCGCTGTTGGGGTGTCCGGAGCGGTTCTCAGCTCTGCCGCGGGGGCGGCGGGGGGCTCTGCTCTGTAGATGCGAGCGCTGTTGGGGTGTCCGGAGCGGTTCTCAGCTCTGCCGCGGGGGGGCGGGGGGCTCTGCTCTGTAGATGCGAGCGCTGTTGGGGTGTCCGTAGCGGTTCTCAGCTCTGCCGCGGGGGCGGGGGGCTCTGCTCTGTAGATGCGAGCGCTGTTGGGGTGTCCGGGGCGGTTCTCAGCTCTGCCGCGGGGGCGGGGGGCTCTGCTCTGTAGATGCGAGCGCTGTTGGGGGGTGTCCGGAGCGGTTCTCAGCTCTGCCGCGGGAGCGGGGGGCTCTGCTCTGTAGATGCGAGCGCTGTTGGGGTGTCCGGAGCGGTTCTCAGCTCTGCCGCGGGGGCGGGGGGCTCTGCTCTGTAGATGCGAGCGCTGTTGGGGGGTGTCCGGAGCGGTTCTCAGCTCTGCCGCGGGGGCGGGGGGCTCTGCTCTGTAGATGCGAGCGCTGTTGGGGTGTCCGGAGCGGTTCTCAGCTCTGCCGTGGGGGGGCGGGGGGCTCTGCTCTGTAGATGCGAGCGCTGTTGGGGTGTCCGGAGCGGTTCTCAGCTCTGCCGCGGGGGCGGGGGGCTCTGCTCTGTAGATGCGAGCGCTGTTGGGGTGTCCGGGGCGGTTCTCAGCTCTGCCGCGGGGGCGGGGGGCTCTGCTCTGTAGATGCGAGCGCTGTTGGGGGGTGTCCGGAGCGGTTCTCAGCTCTGCCGCGGGGGCGGGGGGCTCTGCTCTGTAGATGCGAGCGCTGTTGGGGTCTCCCCGGAGCGGTTCTCAGCTCTGCCGCGGGGGCGGGGGGCTCTGCTCTGTAGATGCGAGCGCTGTTGGGGTCCCCGGGGCGGGGCGAAGGGGTTCGGAATCGGGGCTGCCTGGAGTCTCCTCCTCCCTGCGGTGTGCGAGAAGAGCCCCGTCTGCAGCAAGCGGTGAAGAGCGACGTGCCGCACTGACGCATTGTGCTGTCCCACAAGGGCAGGTCCCAGCTCCCGAGCGCTGCTGCCCGCCCGCAGCAGCCCAGGAATGGTGGAGGGGGCGCTGGGCAGGCATGTGCCAGTCTCTGCGGGGAAAGAGGCAGGGACAGGGCAGGTGCGTTCTGGCGCCAGTCGGGCAGGAGAACAGCACATGCCTCCCCGCTCCTGCCAAGGTGTTGCTGTTTCATTGTGTTGTCGAGGCTTTAAGGTTAACTCTTCTATTGACGGAACTATGGATCGAGTGGAACTAGAAACCTCGAAGGCTAAAAATACAGCTCCCTGCCAGGAAACGCAGCAGCCAGCGGGAAGGGGGGCACCTTCCGGGAACTGGCACAGTGAGTGTGGACCCAGCAACCCGGGATCCATGCCCTGTGTCACGGAGTGCCTGGGACGATGCTCTGGAACTGCTCCCTACCTGGGGGGAAGTGTCCTCTCCGTACACAGCCTGTCTCTTCACAGGTTCCCGCTTCCACCTTCCTGGGTCCGACCTCGGAGCATTCAGCACCTTCTGCCCCTCCGTGTGCTTCCCCCAGTGAGCCTGCCCAGGCGGGGTCCTGAGGGAGCCCGTGGGTCTGCCCCCCAACTCCAGTCAGACGTGACTCTCAGCCAGCCAGTAAAACAGAGGTTTATTAGACTACAAGAACATGATCTAACACAGAGCTTGTAGGTACCATGAACCGGACTCCTCAGCCGGATCCGTTTTGGGGGCTGAAGAGACAGACAGCACCGGCCTGGAGCGCTCTGCCTGCCCCCAGCCAGATCCAGACGGAAAACTCACTCTCCAGCCCCTCCTCTGCCTTTCCTTTGTCTCTGGGGCAGAAGGTGTCACCTCCCCCCTCCCCCACCTGGGCTCAGGTTACAGCCTCGGGTATCGCCTAGAAAGGGGAGTCGCCCCTCCCCACCCAATATTCAGAGGAACCATCAAGAACATTCCCACCCGTCACAGCCTGTGATGCCCAGCACATTCCTCTCCCTCTGCGCCTCCTGCTGATCCCAGCACAGTTTGGTAGGAAAGAGGCAGGTTCCTATAGCTTCGTAGGACAGGGTTCTGCTCCACCTGGGGCTGGGATAGGGGGCCTCACAACTGCTGCGAAGCAGAGACAGAGGTCAGGGGGCTGAGCCTGGCCTAGCCCCCACTGTGGACCAGTGTGGGGCAGGATACAAGGCCTCCTGCTGCTGGGACTGTTGGGGTGAAAAGGGCCCTACATAGCCCCGTGGTAAGAGGCTGGGGGTTGTTGCAGGCTCTCGCTGGCTCACTGGTGGTATAACAAGCAGGTTACAGCTTCACAATCTTCTATCGAAGAGGCAGAACTGTTAAAGCATCTGACATGGAAAGACTCAGTCAGGCTTTGATGTCCCGATATTCCTTGTTCTCTTCAGCTGCAGAGTCTTATCTCCTAGATAGGTAACAAAGAGTCCTGTGGCACCTTAAAGACTAACTATAAAGTTTTGAAGCATAAGCTTTCGTGGGCTAATACCCACTTCGTCGGATGCAAGCAGTGGCTTCCAGACTAACACGGCTACCTCTCTGATTCATCTCCTAGATCGGGTTAGCTGCTCCTCTGCGGGAACAGGGCACCAGCTGAGCTGGGGTCCAAAACTCTCTTCTCCAGGGGATTGGTTACATTTGCAGCTTTTTAGCGCTTTTGGTTATACCCAGGCTCCAGCTCCAGGGAAAGCGCTCCAGTGTGTCCACCCGGACAGATGCAACCGCACTTGCAGCGGCCCGGGGAGTGGTGCATTGTGGGCAGCTATCCCAGCATTCAGCTGGCTGCAATGTGCTTTTCAAAGGAGGGAGGTGGGGTGTGTTGTGTGTATGTGGAGGGAGAGGGAGTGCGGAGCGTGTCAGCAAACTCTCTCTTAAATGCAGATCCTCCTAATCTGCTTCTCACTCATTGACTCGTTTGCTTTGTTGTGAAAAATGTACTTCCCCATTCCTCCAGCCGAGTTCAAAACAAAGGGGAGAGAGGTCAGTTGACTTCAGGAGACTAGGGGCATTTCCAGAGATCACTCGAAGTGCAGTATTGTTTCTACCTGTTTACACTGGAGCTAAAGCGTCTCACCCCATAAGCAACAGCTGTTAATCCTCTGGCAAGGAGGAGTCCCAGGACCTCTACAGCCGCAGGCTAAGAGCGCTCTGTGTGCCCTGCCAGTGTGGACGAGTAGTGAGGTCCAACGCTCTGGGAGGCTTTATTGCGGTATAAAGTGCCAGTGTCACCAGCCAAGAGGAAGACCCAAAGAGGAGAGGAAACAATAGCTGAGATGGAGGAGGGCAGCTTCTGTTTCTGCGGCTGACTCCCTTCCGTCCCTGCTGCTGGAGAGGCAGGGACCCAGGCACCGTGCGATCCCTCACACTGACACCTGTCCCCGCGGCAGGCTGTTTCGGGCGTTGCTTTTAGCTGTCTTTGTGGTCACAGGCTCATGCAGCGTAGCAAAGGTGGAGTCAGACTCCACACAGGAGAGACGAGAGAGGGGAACTAGGGACGTGGGGTGGGGGACAGCAGGCAGCCAAGGCTCCCTGGCCAGCTGCCGGTCAGAACATAGCCAGTGCTGTTGGAGGGGGAAGTCAAGGACGGCGATTGTGGTGTCGGGTGGGATCCGGTGACCGCAGGGCCCCAGGGGATGGTGGTAAATCTTGCTCCTTCCACTCCAGGTACTCCTCTCCTGTGTGAGCAGCGTCCTGGGCAGGGGTAGCCTCATCCATTGACATTAACCAGGTGAAACAATTGGATTATTTTACCTAGAAACGTTTCCTCCCACACCTGGAATCTTCCCGCTTCTTGTCATGGCAGCCAGGGACTACCCGGAGCCCTGCACCCCCTGGCCCGGTTCTGTTACCCGGAGCCCTGCACCCCCTGGCCCGGTTCTGTTACCCGGAGCCCTGCACCCCCTGGCCCGGTTCTGTTACCCGGAGCCCTGCACCCCCTGGCCCGGTTCTGTTACCCGAGCGGCCCAGGCTGGCGAGCTGCCTGTTGCTGATTTGATGAGTTGTTTCACACAACAGGCAGAGCTGGGCGTTGGCTAAAGGCCAGGACTTCGCTGGTGCAACCTCTGGCTCTGGATGTGCCCGGGCTTTGGCTGCTGGTGGGCCAGTCTACCCCCCCTTGGCCCTAGGTGGGGGTCCTGGATCATCTAGCCTGACTGAGTGGAGCACACTAGCAAGGCCGGTCCCCGCAGAACTGTACGGATGAGTCCAGGCAGGTCTCAGCCCCTGCTTGGTGTCTGGTTGGGGGCAGAGCCTGCAGAGCAAGTCCATGCTCCTGCTGCTCACGCAGCCTGGAGTCCCACAGCCTCTGCTCCCCCCCGCCGGTGCTCTCTGCCCCCCGGCGTTTCGGTGCATGGCAGGGCCCAGCACAGTGGCTTCTCCGGGCTCCTCCGGGTGGCAGGTTGCTCAGTGCATGCTGGCGCCTCCATGCCGTGTGCGAAGGGGGGCCTGTGGGGTCACTGCTCAGTGCAGTGCGACCCGCCATTGCCCTGCCCCCGGAGCGTGAAATGGGTTGGTGGTGACGCGTGGCAGGGCCGGGCGGTGGAGTGTGTAATGGGCTGGGGGGATGAGCAGCGCTACCGTGTGAGATAAACCTCCGCCCGCCGCAGCGTGTTCTGTGTCCCTCCCTCCGGGGGTCGCCGGGGCCGCCCGGTGCAATCAGCCCAACTGGCCCTGAAACCAGCAGCCCTGCTCCTGCCATAGGCTGCCCCAGAGATTGGTGCCCCAGCTGGGTGTGGCCGGCGTGTGACCCGTGCTTGCCTGGCGGGACTCTGCTGGGGGGTGAGCGCTTGGGGGTCTTGGCTGGCTCAGGCGCGGGACGGTGCCAGGCTGGGCCCACATGCAGAGGGGGGAGGGGGGTTCCTCCCGGCACGGGGCGCCTGCTAATTGATCCCATCTGGCTGGGAGGGAGGCGAGCTGATGGGGGTCAGCTGTTCTGGGAAGGCCGGTTCTCCTTGGAGGCAACTGGGGCTGCATGTAGCTGCTGAGGGGGAGGCTCCGGGCCAGTCCCCTGTCCTAGCGGCTCCCCTCTGCGTCCCAGCTCTGAGGAACGGTGCCTGTGGGGAACTGGGCCTGGAGCAAGGCAACATGGCTGCCCAGTGACCTGGAGCTGGGAAGCTGAGTGGCCTGAGTCGTGCCACGGGGGCCCTGCTAGACTGGGGGAGGCTGGTCCCTAGGATGCTGGCACAGGAGCAAGGAGGGAGCTGACGGTGTCCCATGTGGGGTCCCTAGGTTGGAATGTCCAAGCAGCTGACTGCCCCACAGGAGAGCTCCGCGTGCCAGTGCAATGCTGGGAACGGGTCTGGAACGGCAGGACTCAGCTGGCTGCTGTCGGGGGAGGCAGGCTCCCTTCCTGTGCGTTTTAGGATAACGCCCTGAAGATGGTGCCGGAGTGGGGCTCCGGCTCCCCCCCCCCCATCTCTGACTCCCTAGAGAGCTGCAGCGAGGTGCAGTGGCTTTCATTCTCCTCGCCTTCTGGCCTCTGCCCTGCCCGGAGTTTCTCAGGGCCGGCTGGGGGCCCAGCACTTTTTCCAGTAGATGGCTAAACTCTGGGCTGGTGGGGAGGCGGCTGGGGGTGTCCTGCTGGAAGCTGACCCGGCTGGGAGTGAGCTCCGAGGATCACTTGACTTTGCCCTTGTTTCTCGCCGAGCGAAGGGCAGCCAGGGCAGTGCTAGCCCGCCTGCCGGTGGCAGATGCTTTGGGTGAGGAGCGTGGGGGATAGGGAGCCTTGGCAGTGATGGGGCAGGGTGTGCTGGGGGGTCCCAGCTTTCCCCATAGCTAGCAGAGCTTTGCTGCCGTGTTCCTCATTGACACGCCGAGGCTGGCCAGTTGCTCGGTAGATACCCCTGTAGTGAAACGAGGGCCGGTCGTTGCTTGGCCAGTGGTGTCCGTAAGAGCCGGGCACTGCTCTGCGTGGG
Source organism: Sternotherus odoratus (assembly GCA_032164245.1). Classification (NCBI taxonomy): domain Eukaryota; kingdom Metazoa; phylum Chordata; order Testudines; family Kinosternidae; genus Sternotherus; species Sternotherus odoratus. The sequence goes on from JAVMKO010000005.1 coordinate 107,382,756, forward strand.
GCAGCAGACCGGTCCTGAGATACCATGAAATACATTCTCCTCCCCCTGTAAGCTCTGCAGGGTGAACACTCGGGCTGAGCAGGGCCCTGAGTCCATGGCGAGGCCCAGCGCCGCCTCCTCCCCCGCGCTGCCCCTCGGAGAGCAAACGGATCAGCCGTGGTGCTGAGAACTGACCTCCCCAGGCTGGGATCCCTTTGTGCAGTCGCTTGAGAACGGCACCGTTCTGCCCGTGCAATGACACGGGCTGCCTGCAGACCTGGCTAGACACAGCGGCTGGCTTCTAGTGTGCTTCAGGGCCTGTCCTGCCCGGGCCGGCTGCCTTCCTTCTGTGCAGAGCTAACGTGGGACGTGGAGCCTTCCCCCCGCGTAGCTAGCTGCTGTCTGGTCGCACCTCTGCTCTCCGCCGGGGCTCCGGCTGCAGCCGGGGTGGTGGAGTGTGTGCCCACTGCCCCGGAGAGCCGGCACCAACGGCCCCCTTGCTGGCACTCCCGGACGAAAGCACAACGGGCGTGGGTGGAGGCCAGAGACAAAGCTCCCTTCCCTTCCCCCAGCGCTGGGCGGGGCGGGTCCCATGGGCTTCCACCTCTCTGCCCCGGGCAGCTTTCAGCAGCACGCCCGTGGCGGAGCCGTGAGCAGCCATTGTGGGTCACTGCGCTGCGTGGGGATGGGGGATCCCTCTGGCCATGGCACAAGGGGAGCCCTGGCATGGCTTGGGGAGGGCCATGGGAGCCCCCTCCGTCACACGGGCTGGGAGCGCCGCTTTCCCCAGCCGACCGCCATCCATCCATCAGCAGGATGGGATGAGATTTGGCGGAACAGGCGGCCCTGCAGCTGGGACACTTGCTAACCGACAATTGACCACAAAGCGCCCTGGGGTTTGGCCTGCGTTGGGGGTGCGCCTGCCTTCCCGGCACTGCCAGCCGAGCCGCGCTTTCCCTGCAGCCCCGGGGCGCCGGCTCCCTACGCTCGGCTCTCTTCTCGCTGTGGACGGAGGACGGTGTGCAGCGGGGAGGGGGACCCCACCAGGAGCCCTGGGGAGCTGTCTCCCATCCGGCACCGGAGCCTGTGGGAGCTGCCTGGGGCCCTTCCTGGAGCTGTCGGGGCATGCTCCTGGCCCTCTCCAGCCCCCCCCCCCCCAGCGCCTGCCCGTCTCCAGCCCCCCCCCACAGCGCCTGCCCCTCTCCAGCCCCCCCGTGCCTGCCCCTCTCCAGCCCCCCCCAGCGCCTGCCCCTCTCCAGCCCCCCCCCCACATTGCCTGCCCCTCTCCAGCCAGCCCCCTGGCGCCTGCTGCTGGTTCTGGAGGGGGATCCGTTTTCAGCTGGGGCAGGGGAAGGAGCCTAATGCACCGGAGGTGCCTCGGAAATGAGAGCCTTGGATGGATTCCTGGCCCTATCGATCCGCCAGCAGTTTCTGCATCCTGCCGGTCGTAATCTCGGCGGTTCCAGATTAATGGCCCGGGAGCTGTCCATCCCTCACTTCACATTAATTACCGGCGAGGTGTTTTTCCACTGATTTACCTGACAGCGGCCTGTGATGAATACCCCAAAGAGAGTGGGCAGAGATTCATCACAAGGCCACGCCCCTGCCCCCGAACCACAGGACAGACCCCCGAGCTATCCGTCTCCATAAACACGGCCTGAGGTGGATTGATAGGGGCCTGGGGCTGGCAGATAGCATGGCGCTGCTTGTGCCAAAGAGAATGAAAAAGAAATCGCTGCCAGGAAGGTGTGGCGGGCGAGCAGGGCACCGCTGCCTTGCGTGGCCAAGCCGCAGGCAGCGTGGGCTAGTGGCTGGAGCACAGGACAGAGAGTCGGGACGCCTGGGTTTGCTCCCAGCTGTACCACGGCGTCACTCTGTGACCTTGGATTGGTTGTGTGTGGCTGCCTCAGTTTCCCCATCTGTACAATGGGGTAGTGACCCTGCCCGGGAACCGGCTCCTCTGCCACGCTCTGTGCTCCTTGCATGAGATCGCCACGTGGTCATTGCTCTGCCCTGGCTGCTTACCAGAGAACGTGCCAGCTCGGCGGGGGGGGGGGGGCGTGTGCGCTCGCCTGTCCTGTGCTCCAGATCTCCGAGCCTGCCTGCGGCGTGCGGCACCGTGCCCTGGCTGACTGCGTCTGGGCGCTGCCCTGCAGATGGCAGAGGGCAGGGAAGGTGCTGCCAGAGAGGGACTCGTGGGCGCAGCTGTTCAGGAGAGAATTGATTCTTGCGCTGATGAATGTAGCTTCATTACAGCCCGGCTAATTACTCACTGACCTGGCTAATGGATGGCCCTGTAGGCCTGGGATTGGCCGGGGAAGGGAGTGGGGTGCACTGCTGGAGGCTCCAGAGAGTTTCTCTCGCCTGCCCCAAGTTGTGCTGGTGAGAGCTCCTGGGAAGTGGGGCGCTGGGACCCAGTGTCAGGGCTGCCCCAGGCTCGGGGGGGGCTGGAGGCTCCGGGGGCACTCCCTGTCGGGGCACAAGGGCTGGGGGTTACTGGGCTGGGACCCCCTGAGTCTCCCCTCCCCACACACTATTCAGAGGAACCATTACGAACATTCCCGCCCCGTCACCCCTGGCTTGGGGGGTGGCAGCGCCACTGCTCCAGTTCACCCCCGTGGTGAGGGAAGGCAGCAGGGCCCAGCCCAGGGGACTGGGCATGTGCGGGGCAGGCTGGCTCTCCAGCCCTCTCCCCAGGGCCCCTATTGTCTCCGTGCTCATGGCTTGGAAGAGAGGGGGCCTTAGTTTTGGATTTTGTCCCAGCCCCCAAGAACCTGCCCGGGGGCAACGACTGACCGCGTTCTCTCCCTTGCAGCGAGTGCACCATGGCGCAGGAGGGGGAGAAGAGCCGGGCCCGGCCCAGGAAGCCCGACATGGCTCTCTACGTGCCCAAAGCCCGACGGGAGATGGCAGGCCAAGCAGCTGGCGCTGGGTGGGCCGCGGGCAGCCGGAGGGAGGAGGAGAAGCGTCGTGTGCTGCCGGAGGAGGGCACCCGAGGCCGCTGTGAGCGGCAGAGCCCCGGCGGTGGAGCCCGCGAGCACGTGGCCGGAGTGGGGAGGAGGTCAGAGGGGAAAAGAAAGAAGCACGTACCCCTGGGGGGCAGCGAACGGGGCCGCGCTCCAGAGCAGCCCGAAGGAGCCTCTGCCAAGGGCTGGGATCCGCGGGGCACACTCCACCAAACCCCTCTGGCCCCAGAGGAAGCCAACCGCCACGGTGACCAGCCCAGCCCTCAGGACCCCCGACCGGGTCAGGCTCCCGCCCGGCCAGCAGGCAGCAAGCAGCAGGTGGAGCAGAGCCCCAGGCGCTGGGATTCAAGGACAGGTGCTGGAACTCGTTCCCAGGTGTCGGTGGAAACGGCCAGTCCCCTGCATGTGCCCCCGCGTGGGGGGAAGGCGCAGGCACAGGAGCAGAGGCATGGGGGGGCACTGGCGCGGCAGGGCACATCCTCTCAGCCTAGCAAGGAGAGCAGTGAGGAGAGATCAGAGCAGGCAGCAGGGAGCACAGGCAGCGCATCTGAGCAGGCAGCCAAGAGCATCCCTGCACCGAGCGGGGAGAGCGCAGGAAGCACTTGTGAGCTCAGAGGGGAGAGAGCAGGAAGCGCGTGTGAGCTCAAAGGGGAGCGTGCAGGAAGCGTGTGCGAGCTCACAGGGGAGGGTGCCGCAGATCAGAGCGGGGAGAGAGTAGGAAGCGCGTGTGAGCTCACAGGGGAGGGTGCTGCAGAGCCAATCAGAGACAGCGCAGGAAGCGTGTGCGAGCTCACAGGGGAGGGTGCCGCAGATCAGAGCGGGGAGAGAGTAGGAAGCGCGTGTGAGCTCACAGGGGAGGGTGCTGCAGAGCCAATCAGAGACAGCGCAGGAAGCGTGTGCGAGCTCACAGGGGAGGGTGCTGCAGATCAGAGCGAGGAGAGAGCAGGAAGCGCATGTGAGCTCACAGGGGAGGGTGCTGCAGATCAGAGCGGGGAGAGAGCAGGAAACGCGTGTGAGCTCACAGGGGAGGGTGCTGCAGAGCCAATCAGAGACAGCGCAGGAAGCGTGTGCGAGCTCACAGGGGTGGGTGCTGCAGATCTGAGCGAGGAGAGAGCAGGAAGCACGTGCAAGCTCACAGGGGAGGGTGCTGCAGGTCTGAGCGGGGAGAGAGCAGGAAGCGCATGTGAGCTCACAGGGGAGGGTGCTGCAGATCCAATCAGAGACAGCGCAGGAAGCGCGTGCGAGCTCACAGGGGAGGGTGCTGCAGGTCCGAGCGGAGAGAGAGCAGGAAGCGCGTGCGAGCTCACTGGGGACGGTGCTGTGGATCCAAGTGGGGAGAGAGCAGTAAGTACGTGTGAGCTCACAGGTGAGGGTGCTGCAGGTCCGAGCAGGGAGAGAGCAGGAAGCGCGTGTGAGCTCACTGGGGACGGTGCTGTGGATCCAAGTGGGGAGAGAGCAGTAAGTACGTGTGAGCTCACAGGTGAGGGTGCTGCAGGTCCGAGCGGGGAGAGAGCAGGAAGCGCGTGCGAGCTCAGAGGGGAGGGTGCTGCAGGTCCGAGCGGGGAGAGAGTAGGAAGCGCGTGTGAGCTCACAGGGGAGGGTGCTGTGGATCCAAGTGGGGAGAGAGCAGTAAGTGCGTGTGAGCTCACAGGTGAGGGTGCTGCAGGTCCGAGCGGGAAGAGAGCAGGAAGCGCGTGCGAGCTCACAGGGGAGGGTGCTGCGGATCAGAGCGGGGAGAGAGCAGGAAGCGCGTGCGAGCTCAGAGGGGAGGGTGCTGCGGATCCAAGTGGGGAGAGAGCAGGAAGCGCGTGCGAGCTCACAGGGGACGGTGCTGCGGATCCAAGTGGGGAGAGAGCAGGAAGCGCGTGCGAGCTCACAGGGGAGGGTGCTGCAGATCCAATCAGAGACAGCGCAGGAAGCGTGTGCGAGCTCACAGGGGAGGGTGCTGCAGGTCCGAGCGGGGAGAGAGCAGGAAGCGCGTGTGAGCTCACAGGGGAGGGTGCTGCGGATCCAAGCAGGGAGCGCGCAGGAAGCGCATCTGACAGCGGGGGGGAGAGCACTGCTGCCGGTTTAGGGCAGGTGTGGAGGCAGGAGGGGGACATGCCCGAGCGTGCCGGGGTGGGAGCGCGCAGCGCAGCCGATAGGACAGGCTCTGGCGCTGGGGCCCCACCGCAGCGGGTGGACGAGGCCAGAGGCAGTGCGCCGTTGTGTGTGGAGGACGTGCCCTGCGGCTCGGGCAGCTGTGCTGCAGCGGGAGCCCCCTGTGCACTGGGGGACACAGAGCGCAGCCGGTCTCGGGGGATCCTGGGCAGCTCGGCTGGGGAGCCGGACCGTCCAGGCGGGGCGGCGAGCCCGTTGCACGGCATGCGAGCCGGCGGAGAGCCTGGGCCGGAAGGGGAGGATGACGACGGTCTGGCCGAAGCACCTGAGCAGCTGAGCGACGGAGCCTGGAGCGACAGCGATGCTGCGGCCGAGGGGAGCTGGGACTCGCTGTTTAACGCCGACGGAGACTGCCTGGACCCACGCCTGCTGGAAGAGGTATGGTCCCTCGGCGGGGCTCACGCAGGGCCAAGGGTCTGAGCCCATGAGCAGTGCTTGGATGTACGGGTGGGGAACGGCTCCCGCTGCGCCCGCTCACGCAGCACGTGCGAGGGGACACGTCCGGTCGGGTGCTGTACCTCAGCCCGGGCCCCTGGTCTCAAGTGCTACCATAGACCATGTGTGAGCCTGTTCCCTGCAGCCCCTTGTGCATGGTGGTGAAACTGAACGAGATGAATGTCGCCCCGATGGATCAGCAGGTCGTTAGGCAGGGCCTAGCTAGCTGTGGAACTGCCGGCCCGGGCGGCTGGGGGATCAGGAACACCCAGAGTTACAGGGGGAGATAGGCCTCAAACCTGTCTGATGCAGGGCAGAGCCGCCCCCTCCCTGCCCGAGGCTGGGGAGAAACGTCCAGTGGCTGGGCTCTGTTGTGGTCACCCCACCTGCCTCTGCAGTGCGGGGCCTGTCACTGGGAGACGGGCCCGCCTGGGGATCCCTGGGTGATCCGGAGTGGGGAACGTGAGGGGAATGCGTTTCCTGTATAGCACCGGGGGTGCCAGGAAAAGGGGGGTGAATGCGCCCCCGTGAAGCAGACTTGTGAGAAAGCGATGGGCTGAGACGTACGCGTCCCACTGAAAGAGCAACGGGAACGACAGCTTCGTAATCAGCTGAGGTTCGTTTCCATAGCGTCCTGTGAGCAGGCGCTGCACTGGCCACCCGGAGCTGGTTAGCCCCAGGAAGCCGTGAAGCTGGAAATCCATTCTCCCATTTGAACGCGGTAATCTGCACAGTGACATGAATGTCCCTGAAGTAACAAACAGGCCTAATCTCCTTCAAATGAATGTCCACCCTGGGTCGCCAGCACCCTCTGGGCTGTGTGGCGGCAGCTCATTGTAGTGTCTGTGAGGAGCTGAAACGAACTAAACGAGGGGCTGGCTAATAAACCCTGCAAAGCGGGGATACCGGCGGCTGCTACAGCTCCGCACAGAGCGGCGGCAGGAAGCAGTTTGATTTAACACACTTTAATTCACGTGCAGTGCCCAGCAGGCCAGCCCCGGCCGGGGCGAGGCACCTGACTCCCCCCAAAGATGGGGGCTAAACTCCGGGGGCTGGGACAGGGATACAAGCTGTGTCGGGGCTCAGTGAACTCGCGTGCGCTGGGTGACTGTTCAGCCACGTGTAACGTGCCCGCCCTGGTGGGGGAGGTTCACAAGCATGTGTTGCTGTCATCCCTGCTTCCTTACACTGCTCTCAGCCGCTGGACTTGCCATCATCCCATTGCCCCTTGGTTTATCATCCGAGCACGCCCCGCGCCGCTCTGCCACTGCTCCTGTCTCCACTGAACGTGTTCTGGCGATTTTATACAGACGAGAATCTCATCGGGGCTAGGAAAGTGTGACGAGTAGGAATGCTTTTAAGATTCCTCTGGCTATTGTGGGAAGGGGCCAGACCTGAAGCTGTAACTTGACCCCAGGGGAGGATGGGAGGTCACCTGACCTGGCTGAGCCAGGCGGGAGGAGGGGCTGGAGAGAGTGACTTTCAGTTTGGAGTCTGAATCTAGCTCAGGGGTCTCAAACTCAAATGACCATGAGGGCCGCATGAGGACTAGTGCACTGGCCCGAGGGCCGCACCACTGACACACACACACACCCTCGCTACCCCGGCTCCGCCCCCACTCCACCCCTTCCATGAGGACTAGTGCACTGGCCCGAGGGCCACACCACTGACACACACCCTGCCCTCGCTGCCCCGGCTCCACCCCCACTCCACCCCTTCCAAGAGGTCCCACCCCTGCCCCCACCTCCTCCTCTGAGCACGCAGCTCCCCATTCCCTCCTGGAAAGCGCTAGGCACCACCAACAGCTGTTTGGCAAACAAAGCAAGAGCAATATAGGAAGTCCAGAGCTAGAAACACACGCGGCCCAGCCAGGCAGCAGAGAAGCCTCCACTTCTGGCCCCTCCGTCCTGCAAACTGCTATGGGGGGAAGGAGGGGGCGCCAGGAAGCTTGGCGGGCCGCAGGGAAGGGCTTGGCGGGCCGCATGTGGCCCCCGGGCCGCATGTTTGAGACCCCTGATCTAGCTGGAGTCAGGCAGGGAAGGCAGAGGAGCTATCTCGCTCTCTGGCCCCCAAAATGGATCCAGCTGAGGGCTCACGCTCGCTGTATGGGCTGTGTTAGACCAGATACCCGTGTGGGGGTGACACAGATGCAGTACTGTGTGCCCATGTAGCCATAGACTGCCTTGCGGTGTGTTTGGGCAGGGGGCCAAGTTAAGGTGAAGCAAGAGTTCAGCTTAACCTCTGCGTTCCCCAGCTTCACCATCCTGGCATTGCTGCTGCACAGGAAGCAGATGGAACGTCCTTCGTCTGCTGTTTATTTTCTGATTTCTACGTTTGTTCTTTATTTTACTCTTCCTGCGTGTGCGGAAGGGCTGCACACAGCCGGTATCAGCCTCTCGTAATGCTGCTTGTATCTGTGCAGCGGATTCCTGGCAGTATACAGGCTAAGCTATCCCTGCCTAGCGCCATGGCCAACGCACCCTTCTACAGCCTGTAGTTACCGATACAACCGGCCTAGCGCCATGGCCAACGCACCCTTCTACAGCCTGTAGTTACCGATACAACCGGCCTAGCGCCATGGCCAACGCACCCTTCTACAGCCTGTAGTTACCGATACAACCGGCCTAGCGCCATGGCCAACGCACCCTTCTACAGCCTGTAGTTACCGATACAACCGGCCTAGCGCCATGGCCAACGCACCCTTCTACAGCCTGTAGTTACCGATACAACCGGCCTAGCGCCATGGCCAATGCACCCTTCTACAGCCTGTAGTTACCGATACAACCGGCCTAGCGCCATGGCCAACGCACCCTTCTACAGCCTGTAGTTACCAATACATCCTCCCAACCAGGGCGATGGGACTCGGGTGGACTCAGGCTTTGGTCAGAGTCTGCCCACCCACGGGGGAGGGATAGCTCAGTGGTTTGATCATTGGCCTACTAAACCCAGGGTTGTGAGTTCAATCCTTGAGGGGCCATTTAGGGCTCTGGGGTAGAAATCTGTGCGTGAGATTGTGGCCTGGTTGTGTGGGAGGTCAGACTAGATGATCATAATGGTCCCTTCTGACCTTAATAGTCTATGAGTCGTCGTCTCCCCCTCCCCCCGTTCTGCAGTAGTGTTGTCAGACCGGGGTTGCAGTGCAGTGAAGGTTGAGAAGCCCTGATCTAGCCCCCGGGTGTGTGGCTGACTTAACCCCCCTGCCAGGGAGGTTTTCCTAAGGTCCCGCTGTCGGGGGGGGGGGAGTGGAGCGGAGCTGGGCAGGAGCCGTTGCTGCTGTTACAGTCGGATCCTGTTTCCTGACAGACACACGCAAGAGGGGAAGAAGAGAGAAAACTGCAGCTTCTGTCTCTGGTCTTGACTGTCACTTGCTATCCCCGTGCTGAAAACGCAGGCCCAGCGCCCGATCTTATCAGCCCCTTGGAGACGGCCGAGCTGGCCTGGGCGTTGCGTTGAGCTGCCTGTCTGCGCAGTGCTGTAAAATGTCCAGCTCAGCCAGACAGTGTTAGTGGGAAGAAGAGAGCTGGGGAAGGAAGGCCCCGGGGGAGCGGAGCCTGACAATCTCACATCCCGGGCGATGGGCCAGGGGAGCTGGTGATGTCACCTGGGTCCCTGTCTTGGACCCCGGCGGGGTGACCGCTCGGACGCAGGGGGGTGCTCCTTCCCATTCGTTCTCAGCCAGCGTCGCAGTGGGCAGTCTTCCCCCCCAGGGCTCTGTCAGAGGACCTCAAAATGAGGGTGGGGGCGGAACAGTCCCACCCCTCGAGGTTTTGTCCACCAGTTTCACCCATTTTGCTCCATTGATTTCTAGGCACTTCTCCAGTGGGCCTGGCGTGATCTCCCCCAGGCCTTGGGCTCCAGCGTGAGCTCTGGCTGGCTCGGAGCCCCGCCATGTGGTGATGGAGGGGGCTGAGCTCTGCCCGGGTCGGGGGTCGGCAGCTCTGGCTCTAGCCTGCCTGTCCCTGGATGGCACTAGCTGGTGAGCCAGGGGAAGGGCTCAGTCACTCCAGCTGCCCAAGGAGCCCTTGCAGGGGGGTAGGCCTCCAGCAGGAACAAGGGGGTAGGTTTGGCCCTGGAGGCAGAGGGGGGCAGCTGGCAGCGTCTGGCTGCCTGGCTGGAGAGCTGGCCTGACCTGTGCCGCAGCCGTCTCTAATCCCTCTTCCCCTCCCCTGCACTCAGCGGTTCGTGAAGGTCGGGATGGGGCGGGCTGAGCAGTTTGCACTCCATGGTGTCTGATCAGCGGCGTTACCCGAGTGCTCTGCTTCCTGGAGCGTCTCCGCAGGGCCTGATCCTGCCTGGTCCCACGGGAGCCAGGCCAGCAGAGGGCTGGGAGCCCCGCGAGCGCTCCTAGTGAATGCAGGGCTGTCAGCACGCTCTCCGATAGCTGGAGCAAGTCCCCCGTGCTCCAGAACTCAGCCATCCCTTCCGCTGGCCCCCAGCCCCTTCCCCAGCCCCCTCGCCTGCCTCGCATCCCCTTACTGGCAGAAGGTGACCTCGAGCCTGGGAGTACCACATCAGGGGCTGGTTAATGTGTCTGGCCCTTGGCCCCGATCCCTTGGAGTCCTAGACTCTCAGGGTTGGAAGGGGGCCTCCGGAGGCTGTGATGCAGCAGGAAGTGGGGTGGATTTGACCTGGGAGTTCCACTGGTCCTGTCTGCATTGGGGATGGGAGACGGTCCCTGGAGGGAAGATACCTGAGGCTGTAACCTGAGCCAGGAGGGGGGTTGGGAGGGGTGAGACCTTTTGCCCTGGGAACTGGACAAAGGCTGGAGTAGTGGCTGGGAGGAGACAGGGAGAGAAGGTGTGACGGGGCTGTTTCTGGAGGGACCCCACTGAGGGGCCAAGTCAGGACAAATTGCTCCAAGCAGGGCAGTTACAGCCCAAAGCTGGGGTTTTCCACCTCAAAGGCAAACCGAACCAGCCAGACAGAAAAGACTTTGGTTTCACCCCACTGGCTAGCCACAAGTCACGAGAGCAATTCCCTTAGACACTCCAGTTTCCCAGTATCACCACCAGCAGCCACCTGTCCTGGGGCCCAATGGTTGTGAAACCCAATTCCCCAGTAAAAGAAAAATGTTCTCTGATCCCAAAGGACCAGGCCCCGGACCCAGGTCAATACAGTCCTAATTCATGTCAATAAAGTCACAAATGGCTGCAGGGGTTTGGAGTTAAGGCAGGACCAACCCCAACTAAATCATCCCAGCCAGGGCTTTGTCAAGCCTGACCTTAAAAACCTCTAAGGAAGGAGATTCCACCACCTCCCTAGGGAACCCATTCCAATGCTTGACCACCCTCCTAGGGAAAAACATTTCCTAATATCCAACCTAAACCTCCCCCACTGCAACTTGAGACCATTACTCCTTGTTCTGTCATCTGCTACCACTGAGAACAGTCTAGATCCATCCTCTTTGGAACCCCCTTTCAGGTAGTTGAAGGCAGCTATCAAATCTCCCCTCAGTCTTCTCTTCTGCAGACTAAACAATCCCAGTTCTCTCAGCCTCTCCTCATAAATCACGTGCTCCAGGCCCCTAATCATTTTTGTTGCCCTTCTCTGGACTCTTTCCAATTTTTCCGCTTCCTTCTTGTAGTGTGGGCCCCAGAACTGGACCCAGTACTCCAGATGAGGCCTCACCAATGTCGAATAGAGGGGAACAATCACGTCCCTCGATCTGCTGACAATGCCCCAACTTATACAACCTGCTGGGACCTCGCCATTTCCGGGGCTCGTGCAGCAGCTTCTGGTGCCCAGCGTGGCCTGGGGGGTCTGAGCGTGGCCCTGGGGTTGAGCTGGGCGTGTGGCGAGCTGCCTTTGTTTTGGGGAGGTGCCATGTGACCCGCTCAGGAGCAGTGAGCATGATGGGCATGTGAAGGGTTCCCAGGGAGCCACAGCCAAGCCAAGGGAGGTCAGTAACGGGCAAGGCCAGATCGATGGCTCCCCAGGGCCGGGCCGGTGGGCGCTGGTCCCGTTAATCAGCCTGCTGGCTCGCTCCACACGGACTGGAGCAGCCAGTGCCCGTGACCTGCCCCACTGAGCGGGGCTGTTGGGTAGGGCGGGGGTCCCAGCCTGGGCACGAGGGGGCAGCTCAGTCCCGTGTGTCCCCCCAGCTGTCCGGCGGTGAGAAGCCCAGGAGCAGCCTGCAGGAGCCCGGCTTCGACTACTCCGGCTGGCAACCCGCCGACCTGGACCTGAGTGACGGGGAGCTGCCCCACGTCATCGAGATCTACGACTTCCCGCAGGACTTCGGCACCGCCGACCTGCTGCGCGTCTTCTGCAGCTACCAGTGAGTCGCCCCGGCCTTGGCTCTGCGCCAGGGATCTTGTCCCCAGCAGCCCCAGACTCCCACGGCCCCGAGATGGCCCCGGGGCTCGGGATCGAGGCCTTCCCCAGCCAGTTCCCGCTCCCGCCCGCCGAGCCTCTGGGCTCCCGTCCGAAACGGTGCCGGAAAGTGCTCCGGCCTTGTCCAGCTCCTCCCCAGGGCTGATCCCCCCGGGCCCCTCTCCTTGGCAGCCCCCACACCCTGACTCGCGCCCCACGTGCTCCTGTCATCTCAGCTGCTTGCTCTCCCTGGCAGGAAGAAAGGCTTTGACATCAAGTGGGTGGATGATTCGCACGCACTGGGCATCTTCTCCAGCCCCATCGCAGGTACGTGCACCTCCAGTGCGGGAGAGTCCTGCAGGGAGCGCTGGCCCTGGCAGTGCCTGGGGGGGGCGAGGGGGGGCTGTAGGGGGCGGTGCTGGCCCTGGCAGTGCCTGGGGGGGGGCGAGGGGGGGCTGTAGGGGGCGGTGCTGGCCCTGGCAGTGCCTGGGGGGGGCGAGGGGGGGCTGTAGGGGGCGGTGCTGGCCCTGGCGGTGCCTGGGGGAGGCGGGGGGGGGGCTGTAGGGGGCGGTGCTGGCCCTGGCGGTGCCTGGAGGGGTGAGGGGGGGGGGCTGTAGGGGGCGGTGCTGGCCCTGGCAGTGCCTGGGGGGGGGCGAGGGGGGGCTGTAGGGGGCGGTGCTGGCCCTGGCGGTGCCTGGAGGAGGCGGGGGGGGGGGGGGCTGTAGGGGGCGGTGCTGGCCCTGGCAGTGCCTGGGGGGGCGAGGGGGGGCTGTAGGGGGCGGTGCTGGCCCTGGCGGTGCCTGGGGGGGCGAGGGGGGGCTGTAGGGGGCGGTGCTGGCCCTGGCGGTGCCTGGGGGAGGCGGGGGGGGGGCTGTAGGGGGCGGTGCTGGCCCTGGCGGTGCCTGGAGGGGTGAGGGGGGGGGCTGAAGGGGGCGGCGTTGGCCATGACAGTGCCTGGGGAGGGGGGGCTGTAGGGGGCGGTGCTGGCCCTGGCGGTGCCTGGGGGGGCGGAGGGGGGGCTGAAGGGGGCGGCGTTGGCCATGACAGTGCCTGGGGAGGGGGGGCTGTAGGGGGCGGTGGTGGCCCTGGCAGTGCCTGGGGGGGCGGAGGGGGGACTGTAGGGGGCGGTGCTGGCCCTGGCGGTGCCTGGGGGTGGATGCAGCGGTGGGGCTGAAGGGGGCGGTGCTGGCCCTGGCGGTGCCTGGGGGGGCGGGTGCAGCTGTGGGGCCCGTGGGCGAGGCCAGCTGCTGATGCTGCCAGCTGTGCCCGCTGGGGGGTTCTCGGGCGCCCTCCCCCGCCGCGTGCCAGAGCCTTGGGGTGGGTCCGTCGCTCTGCTGGGGAGGCCGGGTGGTAACGGGCGCGGGCTGCTGGCTCCAGGTCTCCCGGCTTTGGGCCCCCGGTGGGCACGGGCCGCTCGGGCCTGGCCACGGCGCAGACCTGGCACGTTGCCCGGGTGCTCTGCATCGCCAGCAGCCGGTGCCCAGGAGCAGCTGCTTTTCCCTCACCGCGAGGGCAGGCTGGGCACGGCACTGGTGAGCCTGGGGCGAGGCGCTGGGGGAGCCTCTTGGGCCCTGTTCTCCGGGCGTGCTGGCAGGCTCCCTTGGGGCAGGTGGAATTGTCCCTCCCCCCCCCCCGACTCTGGGCCACCCTGACTCTGCCCCCCCCTCCCCGCAGCGCGCGACGCCCTGAGCAGCAGGCACGTGATGGTGAAGACCCGGCCCCTGGCGCAGGGCACGAGAGCCGCCAAGGCCAAAGCCAGGGCTTGTGCTGGTGAGTGCGGAGGGGGGCGACCGTCCTGTCCCCCGTCCCACCCTGTCCCCCGTCCCGCCCCGTCCCATCCCGCCGCACCCCGTCCCGCCGCACCCCGTCCCGTCCCCTGTCCCACCCCGCCCTGTCCCGTCCCAGCCCCGGGGCTCAGGAGCGGAGTCCGCACGTGGCAATGCTGCCGCTCACTCACCCGGGCAAGGGCCGTGCCGTGCCGGCGGGCGAGGGAGGATCGCGGCTTGACTGGCCCATGGGCACTCGGCATGGCAGTGTCGGAGCCAGGAGGGGGCTGCCCCTCCCCCAGGCTGGGCTCAGAGTGCCCTGCGGGCTCAGGGCCCAGGGGACTGGCCGTGGGTGCCAGCGTCGGGTGCGGGTTCGCCACAGTCCTCTGGGAACAGAAAGTGGTGGCTGCTTGCCCCAGGCCCAGTGCTAAGCGGCTGGTCAGGAGGTGCCCACGGGACAGGGACAGGGAGCAGGGCTGGGGGCTCATCCTGCCCCGGTGCAGCCAGCCGCGGGGGGCCCAATGCGGACCGGGCCCTGGCGGCTGGCGGCGATCTCCCGGCGGGGCGGGGTAGCTGGGGCAGGCCCTGCCGGGCGTTGTACCGTGATGCCTGTCCCCTCGCTCCAGACTTCCTGCAGCCGGTGAAGGAGCGTCCGGAGACGTCGGCGGCGCTGGCCCGGAGGCTGGTGATCGGAGCCCTGGGAGTGCGGAGCAGCCAGAGCCGGGCCGAGCGCGAGGCCGAGCGCAAGAAGCTGCAGGATGCCCGAGGTTGGCTCCCGGCGCCGCGTTCCTGCTGCGGGGTGTGGAGCAGCGGCCCGGCGCTGGGGGCGGCACGTCGGGGCAGTGGGGGCCATGCAGGGGTTTCTCGGCCGTCTGCTCCACGGTGCCCGTTCGGGGAGATCTGGCAGGGGGCCGGGAGCTGGGCGTGCGAGGGACAACCCCGGGGAGCAGCGGGCGCTGCAGGAAGCCGTGCTCTTCGCGAGGGGGCGTCTGCGGCTGGACCGGAGCTGTGCCTGAGCTCTGACCCCTGGGCCTGGCCCCCACTTCGGGCGCTGTCCCTGGTCACGTTCCCTCTTGGGAAAGTGAATCCCCTGCCGTGTGTGTGTGTGGGGGGGTTAGCACTGGCCACTGCCCGCCCCAGAGGTGGCTGCAGTTCCGTGGTGGGGGGGCTGTGGCCTGGGGGTGCCGGGCTGCGTTGGTTCGATGGCGCGTTGTGCTACACCCCGGCCCCCGGCCGCTCTGGGAGCTGGGCAGGCAGCGAGTCCCGGGCAGCGGAGCCCCTATGCCCGGCCCCGTGCCTCAGCTCCATACCCACCTCCTGGTGCAGCTCGCTGCTGCCAGATGTGCCAGGCTCGTCAACACTGCCCACGAGGCCACTCTGGACGCCTCTTCCCTTCCCACGGGTGGGGGTGGGGTGGGGGAGCCATCCCCCCAGCTCACTGGCCAGGCTGCCTGGATCCTAGCCCCGGGTCGCCCCGCGGGGGCTGCGCTGTGCTGCTGGCGGAGTCGCAGGGCTCCTAGCCCACGGGGGCCGTGCCTAGCCCCGGGTCACCTCGCGGGGGCCGCGCTGTGCTGCTGGCGGAGTCACAGGGCTCCTAGCCCACGGGGACCATGCCTAGCCCCGGGTTGCCCCACGGGGGCCGCGCTGTGCATTAGCTTCGGGCCGCGCTCTGTTGCCTCGCAGACCGGCGCGCCGTGGGGCCGGGAACAGAATCCTGCATCTCGTGAGTCCCTGGGGCTGGCGGCTCCCCCAGACTGTCCGCTGGCTCCTGGCCCTGCCCGCCCGGGGCTGCACGCTCCTGCCCTGGCCTGGCTTAGCCCGCTCCACCGGCCTCCTCCCAAGTCTGCCCTGCCCTGTCATGGGGGGTGTAGTACCTGGCTCTGAGGGGGGGTCTCTGTGCCATGGTGCTTGCAGCCCCTCCCCCATTTAGTGCCAATCTCACTGGCTGCCTTGGCTAGCTCTGGAACGATGGGGGCGCCCGGGGCAGGGCCCCCAAGTGCCCACCGGGCCCTGCCCAGCTCAGCCCTTTGTTGCTGGTTGTGGTTGGGGGGGATGCTCCCGCGGGGGGTGCAGGGTTCTCCACCCCAGGACCTGTCTTCGGCTCCATGGCTTGCAGCCCCTCTAGAGTCTCACCTGGGGCAGCGGCTGGCGCGCGGCGGGGCCGGTGCAGGCTGTCCGTGCGCCCGGCACCCCTGGCAGGCCTGGCAGCTCGCGGCTGCACCAGCCAGGGGCCGGGAATCCAGTCCTAGGGCACTGGAGCAGGAGGTTAACCCTTCCCTGTCTGCCTGCCACGAGCACTCTGCCCATTCTGTGCCCATGGGGGTCTCCCCTGCCCACTGGTGGGGCAGGGCTCTCTGGGGCGAGGAGTCACTGCCACTCTTACGCAGGGCATGGTGGTGCTGGGGGGGGCACAGTGGCAGGAAAAGCCTGGAGCTGAGCAGAGACCTCCCGTTCCTGTGGGTCCACCCCACTGCCCCCCTTGGAATAGGTGAGTGAGGGGCCCCAGCTGGCTGCCCTCCCCACCTGCCTGTGGCTGCAGGGATCAGCTCGTGCCACGGGGTGGAGCCCAAGCGGTGCGCTCGGTGTGGGGCACCGGAGCCGGGTCACGGGGTGACAGACGGGCTCGGAGCGCCCAGCCCCCCTTGCCGGCCCTCTGCCCGGAGAGCCCCTGCCCAGCCCGCAGGCAGCCTGGGGGGAGCGGGGGGCACTGCGTGGCTGGGACAGCCAGGCCGGGGAGGGTCCTTGCTGGGTACCCAGGGGCCCGGAGCCAGGCTTCAGCCTCCCGCCCTCCCTTGTCTCTGCAGAGAGGAAGCGGCTGGAGAACAAGCAGCGGGAGGACGTCTGGGAAGGCCGGGACTGAGCCCGGGCGGCTGCGTAGGAGACCGGAGCACCAGGGCTGCTGGCAGGCGCTTGGCAGGGGGGCACTGAGGGGCCGTGGGCTTCAGGAGCCAGCTGCACCCACGCGGGCTGGCCAGGCTCTGTCGGTGGGGGAGGGAGAGGCCCAGCTGGAGCCTGGCGCGGGCGGGGAGGGGTCTGGCGACAAAACCCAGCAGCTGTTCGGATTAGGACCCTTAGTGGGGGCAGGGAGGGGCTGTGTGCCCGGGGGAGGGCGGGGGGGGGGGGGCTGGCCCTGCTGATTGCTCAGTGCAGCGCTGGGGGGTGGGGCTGGCAGGTCCTACCTGGCTCAGTGCTCCCTGGAAGGGGGCATTGGCCTCCCCCGGCCCCGTCTGTTGACGTGGAGACGCCGGAGCGCAGGGAGTCGGTGCTCTGGAGCAGGCCGGGTTTCAAGGCTGGGCTGGAGCAGCGTAGCTCAGCTGCGGCTGGTGGTTGTGCCCTGTGCCTGGCACTGCCCGGGTGGCCCTGACACACCGGCTGCAGCGGGCGGTCGCTGCTGGGAGCTTGGCCTCCAGGCTGCCCTGCTCACGCTCAGCCCCCTTGCTCCCGGCAGCAGCCCTGGGCGGCGGGAGGGGGGTTCTCAGGACTCTGCGTGAGCCCTGCTTCGGCGAGCCGAGCCGAGCCAGGCCGAGCCGAGCCGAGCCGAGCTAATGCAGCGCAGCCTGGGCGTGTGCCCAGCGAGGGAGTGAGAAGCCGTGTGCCATGGAGGTTCCCTGTCGATTTTGCTATTAAATGGCCTGGTTTTTACACTGCCCCGAGCCTCGGGGCTGCAGATCTCTGTAGTTACCCCTGGTATCCCTGGCGATGGAGTGATGGGGGGGGGGGGGCGTGTAACTGCCCGTCTCAGCACCTGGGGAGGCTGTTTGGGGTAGTGGCAGAAATGCAGGAGCTGGGTGTTCCTGGTGAAATGGTTTGTCTAGGGGCATTTAACCATTAGGTTTCAGAGTGAACAGCTTTAACACGCCGGCCTGAGACTGGCGTTGTGGGGTCGGGTTCTGGGGGGAGGGCTGGGAGTCCTAACGGGGGAGCCCCCGGGCCGGGAGTCAGGAGCACTGTTCTGCCTGCCAAGCACACGGCAGGTGTGCACCAGAGACCTGCGCTGCCTGGCCGCCTCTCCTGCCCTGCAGCCTGACGGCGCTGGGGTGGGGGCTGGGCAGCACGGGGTTAACAGTGCCCCCCCAGAATGAGAGGTGACAGGCAGGTATTGGGGGGCTCTCCCTCCCTGGGCACTGTGAGCCCCTGGCTGCCCACGGACCTGGCCTGGCTTCTGCACGAGCCTGGGTCCCCCGTGCTGCTTTTCCTCCATGGTCTTATAGACACCCCCCCGCTCAGTCCCTCGGAGACGGGCCCCAGGGCCGCGGGCTGGGCACAGGCTCCCGGGGGCTGCAGGGCGAGTGAGACACCTCCCGGGTCCCTTGGGAAACGGGACCCGTCAGCCCTCCTGGTGTTTCCCCGGCAGGCCTGGCCCCAGGAGCTCCCCCCGGGACGAGGCGCCGGGGACGCTGGGGAGCTTCACTACACGCCAGTCCCATCTCGGCGCCCAGTGAGCACCCCACACTCCCAGCTTGTGCCCCTCTTGGCCCCATGGGGTCCCTGGGGAGAATCCCGTTCAGTGAGAGCCCTTCTCGGGTCCTCTCTCGGGGGTCCAGCCCCCCCACCTCCTGGACCCGCACCTCCCAGAGCCTTAGCACTCCTGTCTCTGCCGTGACCCCCCCCCCCCGCCCCGCAGGAGTCCACTTGCTCTGGGCCCCCGGGGTCTCCCCTCCCAGAGGGAATAACCAACCCCCCCCCCCCCCCCAGCCCAGAGCAACTCAGCCAGTGTAACACAGGAGGGTTATTGAGCATCGAACCCAGCCCAGGAAACTCTCAGGCCTGGCCTCCCCCAGCCCAGCCCAGCCCAGCCCAGTCTCCCTGCCTCCAGGGGGGCTCTGCCTGCTCCCCCCATCCAGTCCAGAGCCGCCCTCCCCCCCCCCCCCGCTGGGCAGCTGAGATCACCAGCCCCGCCTCTGTCCATTGTCTCCTCTCCAGGTAAACAGGGTCACCTGGGCCCCCCTCTCCTCTCCTCTCCTCTGTCCTCTGTCTGGAACCGGCCAGTCCGGTCCCCGGGGTCCTGTCCCCGCAGCCCATTGTCCTCCAGAACCGGCTGCGACTCCTGGGCTGGGCCTCGGGGTCACCAGTCGCTGGGTCTCCGTTCTCCAGACCATGGGCTGGGGTCCCAGGTTCTCTCCTCGGTCTGTGTCCCAACAAACTCCCTCTCCCCTCCCCTGGTTAAACCCCGAACACCCAGGGAAACTAAGTCCCACCCCCCGGCTTGCAAACCATTGACAAAACCAAGACAATCCCCCACTTGGTCCCCGGGGCCCCCGCAGGCCCCTGGGGAACGTCGCCGGCGGGCGAAGGGGTGAGCGGGCGGGCGGGTGCTCTGCCTCTGGAGGATCGGCTCCAGCTGGCAGCGCTGTGCCCCGTGACTAGCAGCCAGCACTGAGCGCGCCGGGCTGCGGCACACGCACCACTCCCGCCTGGCGGGAAGGTCACAGGCCGCTTCCCGGGCACCTGGCCACTTAGCAGGACCTGCAGCGCTGCCAGGAACTAGGGGCCCTGTGTGCCCGGGGCGGAGAGCATCCTGGCACCGAGCCGGGGCGCCAGTAACTCCTGCTCTAGCTGGACGCAGGGAACGGGCGCTGGCAGTGCCCAGAGCCGGGGCCCCTCTAGCGGAGGTGAGGGCTGCTGTGGGAAGAGGTCTTGTGAGGCCCATGGGTGGGGGGGGGGAGGGCACCATGCTCCGGCTGCCCCATGGGGGGAACTGCTGCCCCGAGAGCCCAGGCTGGGTGACGGGGGCAGTGAGGGAGCCCAGGTGGGGGCAGGAAGGTGCCGGTCCTGAGGCAGCCCGCCTGGCAGGACTGTGCCGGCTGGCAGCTTGTTTCCGTCCTGCCCAGAGCAGCGGGGTGTGTCCTGGGGCGGATGGGGCAGGTGGCAGCCCCCGTGTGGGGCGTGTGATGTGGGCAGCGTTGCGGGCAGGACCCCTTTTCCTGGCGCTTGTGGGAGCTCGACCCACCTGGCAGCTTGTTGGAAGCAGCTTCCTGCTGCCCTGGGCTGCCGTGTGTCGGGGGCGGGGGGGGGCGGGGGGCAGGTGCGGCCAGCGGGGAGCCGAAGGTGACTGCAAGGAACCTGCTGTGCCCCATTCGTACCACGCTGCCCTTGCAGGGGTGGGCCAGCCCCACGGCCCCCAGCCCTAGTGGGTCCGTCTGTCTTCCAGGAGGGCAGGTCCTGGCTAACCTGCAGTCAGCCCCGAGCGACACCCCTTGTCCTGGGCGCTGAGCCGGGCTGACAGTGACAGGTGCTGGGCACTGCCCAGCAGGTCTCGTCTCTTCGTTAAACAGGCGCTGGGGGGGGGGGAAGATGGGGCAGGATCTCTGGAAACGTCCCCTCGTCCCCCACTCTGCCCCCGACGCCTGGCCCGGGCCCTGGCCGAGGTGGGTCACGGCCTGGCGCTCTGGCCCGGGCCCTGGCCGAGGTGGGTCACGGCCTGGCCCGGGCCCTGGCCGAGGTGGGTCACGGCCTGGCGCTCTGCCCGGCGTGCCAGTGGCTGCTGTCACCGTTCTGTGCTGGGCCCCGAGAACTGAGCCGGGGGCACCTCAGCGGGTTTTCTCCCGTTCGTTACCCACCGAGCGGGGGGCCGGGCGGCTGCTGCCCCGTCCAGTTAGCCGGGAGCTGGCAGAGCCCCGCGCTCGTCTCCCATCCTCCAGAGCCAGGCGAGGGGCGAACGGTTCCTGTTTTACTTTGTGGTGCCAGCCCCCCCCCCCCCCCCCACGCGCCCCCTGCCCGCGCCAGGCCCCGAAATGGGGGTCAGGCTGGGGCAGGGCTGATGCGTGGAGTTCATGGTTTGCTGTTGTAATGACACACACAGGAGAGTGAACGCGCAGGGAGGGGCCGGCCCCCGCCCCACACAGGACAGTCCAGACTTCAGGGGCCTGTTTGCAGACACGGCCGTGGTGGCGGGGCCAGTGGGGACGGGGGCGTACGCTGGACTCCCGGAGCAACGGACCGTCGTGCAGGGGCTCTCCCGGCTCACAGTCCCACCTGGAGCTCCGGGCCTCTGCAAAGAGCAACCTGCTGTCCCCCCTCCACTGCCCAGGCACCGCCCAAGGGAAACTGAGGCACACACGCTATTCCCACAATTCCCCCTCCCTCCCAACGCGCCCCTGGGGCCACACGCCAGCCTTCGACTTGCACAGAACCTTTATTAGTGAACACTAGTGCTTGCACGAGTGGTGCTAGGCCCGCGGCCGCTCCTGAGACGAGGGGCCTGGGCCCCAGAGGCCCAGGGCTGGGCCGGCCGCCGGGGTGGCTGAGGTAGTCGGCCCGGGCTGGGAGGCGGAGGTAGGGAGGCGTGGTGCCCTCCCCCCATGGGGTGCAGGTGCTGCCCCGATGGTGCCCCTGGGCGTTAGGCAGGCGCCAGCCCCTTCGCCCTCCAGCACCAATAAATACCAAGGCTCCCTGAGCACCGACCCGGCTGCCCCGGCCTGAGAGGGCCAAGGGGACGAACACCAGGACTGGAGGGCCCTTTTGGAGGGGGCTCTCGGGGGCGCAGTGCCACCCCCGCCCCAGCCTCCCACTGCAGCTGCTGTGCAGGGGGCAGCGCTCGGCCCCACAATGCCCCGGTTTGGGGGGGGCCCACGGGCAGCTGCTCGGCTCTGCCCCCGCTGCCCCCTTCAGATGAGGTTACTGGCCAGGCGCTGCTGCTGCTCCAGCTCTCGCAGGGCGTCGGCGCCGAACTGGTCACCTGGGGAGACGAGGGACCCCGTGAGGGGGGGGCACAGAGCCTGGCTGCTGGAGGCCTGGTGCCCACGGTGGCTCCCCAGCGGGGTGTGCACGGTGCTGTACGCTGCCAGCTGGGCTGGGGGCTCAGCTACCCGCCCTCCCTGGCCCTGCCACCCGCGCCTGGGGCATGTGTGAGCAGCGCCCTGCCTGCCCCGCCTCCCCGGCCCGAGCCCCTGGGGCCCCGCTCAGGCGCCCCGATTCTGCACCATCTGCTCCGAGGCCCCGGGGCCCTGCCCTGACCCCCCGGTACCCCCGCCCACCGCCTGCCCCGAGCCCCCGGTATCCCGCCCTGACACCCCGGTACCCCGCCTCCCCGTCCCGAGCCCCTGGGGCCCCGCTCAGGCGCCCCGATTCTGCACCATCTGCTCCGACGCCCTGGGGCCCTGCCCTGACCCCCCGGTACCCCGCCCACCGCCTACCCCGCCCCCCCCGGTACCCCGCCCACCGCCTGCACCGTCCCCCCCGGTACCCCACCCTGACACCCCGGTACCCCGCGCACCGCCTGCCCCGCCCCCCCGGTACCCCCCCCGCCGCCCTGACACCCCAGTGTCCCGCCCACCGCCTGCCCCGTCCCCCCGGTACCCCCCCCCCCGCCGCCCTGACACCCCAGTGTCCCGCCCACCGCCTGCCCCGACCCCCCGGTACGCCCCCCCCCGCCGCCCTGACACCCCAGTGTCCCGCCCACCGCCTGCCCTGACCCCCCGGTACCCCGCCCACCGCCTGCCCCGACCCCCCGGTACCCCCCCCACCGCCCTGACCCCCCGGTACCCCGCCCACCGCCTGCCCCGCCCCCCCGGTACCCCCCCCCCCCCGCCGCCCTGACACCCCAGTGTCCCGCCCACCGCCTGCCCCGTCCCCCCGGTACCCCCCCCCCCGCCGCCCTGACACCCCAGTGTCCCGCCCACCGCCTGCCCCGTCCCCCCGGTACCCCCCCCTGCCGCCCTGACACCCCAGTGTCCCGCCCACCGCCTGCCCCGACCCCCCGGTACCCTCCCCCGCCGCCCTGACACCCCAGTGTCCCGCCCACCGCCTGCCCCGACCCCCCGGTACCCCGCCCTGCTGCCCTGACACCCCAGTGTCCCGCCCACCACCTGCCCGGACCCCCCGGTACCCCGCCTGCTGCCCTGACACCCCAGTGTCCCACCCACCGCCTGCCCCAACCCCCCGGTACCCCACCCCGCCGCCCTGACACCCCAGTATCCCGCCCCGCTGCCATGACACCCCGGTGCCCCGCCCGCCCCGACCCCCCCGGTACCCTGCCCCGCCGCCCCGACACCCCAGTATCCCGCCCCGCCGCCTGCCCCGACCCCCCGGTACCCCGCCCCGCCACCCTGACACCCCGGTGTCCCGCCCACCGCCTGCCCCCCCCGGTACCCCGCCCCGACACCCCACTCTCCACCCGGTCTGACACCCGGTCTGGCCGCCCCTTACCCGTGTGGCAGGCGTGCAGCCAGACGCGGTGCCCGTCGTACTTGCACTGGCACCTCATGACGTTGTTGGAGAAATCGGACTCTGCCACCTCGTGCTTGGGGTTCACGATGACCTGGGGGGAGAGGAGAGGGGCAGGAGCCCGCAGGGGGGCGAGGGACGGGGGCTGGGCGAACAGCCAGGGCAGCAGCGCCCCAGGCCCCCCGTGGGGGGCACGGCACGGGAGACGGGGGCTCTGGCGGGTTCCCACCAGAGCCAGGCCCTGAGCGGGCCTTGGGGGAGACAGACCGGGGGGGGGCTGGGGGGGCGCCGGCCCCGGACACGCGGCTCCTACCTGCAGGACGTAGCTGCCGGGCCCCACGTCGCTGATGTCCACCCACTGGCAGTCGATGTCGTGCCGGTAGGTGTCCCAGCACCCCACACTCACGCCCTGCTCCCCAAAGTTGACACATGCAAAGCGCCGCTGCCACCCTGCAGAGGGGGGGACAGGATGACACGGGCAGCCCCCCTCCCCCGGTCCCATCAACACCGGCTCCCTCCCACCTCCCCCCCCCCCCACACCCCGGAGAGCTCTTCCTTAGGGTGCTGGTTGGGGGGAGCTCCCGGCCACCCCAGGCCCAGCCTGTCCCAGCTGGCGGCGCTGGGGAGAGCGGGGCAGGGCTGGCTGTGGGCTGGTCTGGCTGGGGGGCGCTGTGGGGAATGGGGCAGGGCTGGCTGGGGGGTGGCAGCGGGGGGTGCTGTGGGGAGCGGGGCAGGGCTGCCCATGGGGGGGGCTCCCAGCAGGGGGCGCTGTCCGGGCGGCGCAGGGCTGGCTGGGGGGAGCGGGGCAGGGCTGGCTGGGAGGCACTGGGGGGAGCGGGGCAGGGCTGCCTGTGGGGGGGGGGGGGGTTACCGAGAGCCCGGCTCATACCCGGGGGGCAGTTGGTGTCCTCGAGGCAGAAACTGGCCTTGTGCCCCTCGGCCACCCTGGAGCCGTTGAGCGTCAGCAGGTCGTAGTGGGTGAAAACCTCCATGCTGTGGTAGTGCCTGTGGGGGCGAGAGGGGGCAGGGAGCCGAGCGCACTGGGGGGGTGGGGGCTATAGGGTGCCCTGGGCATTTTGGGGAACCCCCCCTGCCGTGGGCAGACCCCTGGCAGGGGAGGGGGGGGAGCTGCCGGGGGTGGGGGCCGGGGGCCGACAGCTGGGCCCAGACGTACAGCTCCGCACCCAGAGAGCCGTAATGACAGTCCTGGCCCAGACGCTGCCAATTAAGCCGGGCGGGGCCGTGGGGGGCCCGGCGTGGGGGGACCGGACAGCCCGTGTGGGGCCCGGCCCGTGGGCACAGCCAGAGCCCGGGGCTGGCTCGGGCTCCGCTCGGTGCCACGGGGGGCCGGGGGCCGCGGGGGGCGCTCACCTGTGGCACTGGTGCCAGACCCAGGCGTGGCGGCCGGTCTGGGGCCGGAAGTCGGCTCGGCCCAGGTTGTGGATGCGGGAGGAGAAGCGCAGCAGGCGCCGGTGCCCGTGGGGCCAGCTGGCCCGGTCTGCGGAGCGCGAGAGGCAGCGCTCCTCGTGGGCACAGGCCAGCAACGCCAGCGGCCGCGCCTCCAGGTAGCCCGTCTCCTGCACCAGCTGCGCGTCCAGCACCAGGTCCGGGGCGGCTGCGGGATCCGGGGGTCAGGCTGGCCGGGGCCTCTGGGCCGTGCAGGGGCCCCTCGTCCGGCCCCTCGGCCCAGCGACAGGCACCTTCCCCCCACCCAGCGCCCCCGCAGGCAGCCGCGGGCGACCGAGGACTGGCCCAGCGAGATCGAGGGGGCTGTGCGAGGAAATCCCCAACCCCCCCGCCCAGTACAGGACTCCGGCTCCCCCCCCCCTTCCCCGGGTACACGACTCCGGCTCCTCCCCCCTCGGGTGCAGGACTCCGGCTCCCCCCCCCCCCATACAGGACTCCGGCTCCTCCCCCCCCCCCCCCCCGGTACAGGACTCCGGCTCCCCCCCCCCCCGGCCTCTCACTCACTGTCGGTGCAGCTGACCCCGGCAGAGAAGCGCCCCCCCCCGGAGGGGCAGTGCACCGGGCCGTGGCGCTGGCACTGCTGGAGGCTGAGCTCGGTGCCCGCGCAGCGCACGCCGCTCATCACCACCTCGCCCGCCTCGGGGCTGCCCGGCCAGTACCACGTCTCCTGGAGCGGAGAGAGACGCCCCAGCGCTCAGCGGGGACATGAGAGCCCCCGGCAGGGACCCCCATCCTGCCCCTCGGCGCCCGGGATCCCCCCCATCCCGCCCCTCGGCGCCCGGGACCCCTCCCATCCCGCCCCTCGGCGCCCGGGACCCCTCCCATCCCGCCCCTCGGCGCCCTGGACCCCCTCCATCCCGCCCCTCGGCGCCCAGGACTCCCCCTCTCCCACCCCTCGGCGTCCTGGACCCCTCCCATCCCGCCCCTCGGCGCCCTGGACCCCCCCATCCCACCCTTCTGCGCCCGGGACCCCCCCATCCCGCCCCTCGGCGCCCGGGACCCCCCCCATCCTGCCCCTCGGCGCCCGGGACCCCCCCCCATCCCGCCCCTCGGCGCCCGGGACCCCCCCCCCATCCCGCCCCTCGGCGCCCGGGACCCCCCCATCCCGCCCCTCGGCGCCCGGGACCCCCCCCATCCCGCCCCTCGGCGCCCGGGACCCCTCCCATCCCGCCCCTCGGCGCCCGGGACCCCCCCCCATCCCGCCCCTCGGCACCCGGGACCCCCCCCATCCCGCCCCTCGGCGCCCGGGACCCCCCCCCCCATCCCGCCCCTCGGCGCCAGTGTAAGCGAACGGCCGACACCCTGTCTCCTGGGCCCCTCCCCTGCCAGGTGTCAGCTGAGGGGGTGGGAGAATAAAGGGATCAGGGGACCTCTGGCCTGGGAGAGAGACAAAGGCCCGAGGAGGGTGGGGGGGAGGGTTTCAGTCTGGGGCTGGCTGGGGACATGGAGTGAAGTGCAGACGGGGTGTCTGGCCTCCCTGCCCCCCAAAGATGGACCCGGCTGAGGGGTCCTGGTCTCTGTTCTAAACCCTGTTCCTGTCGACTAATAAACCTTCTGTTTCCCCGTCTGACTGTGGAGTTGGGGGGCAGGACCCTCTGGGCAAACTCGCTGGGGGAAGCGCACGGAGGGGCAGGGGATGCTGGATGCTCGGAGGTCGGACCCGGGAAGGTGGGAGCCGGGTGAGATTCTTGCCCTGGGGACAGTCGCTCACAGAGAGGAGGGTCCCCCAGAGTCCTGACTGACCCCGTTTGGCGAAGTGGGAGTACTGGGTGTGCGTGCCTCGGTTTCCCCTATGCAGTTCTTAAGGAATAGGGGCTGACACTGGAAGCAAGGAGGCGACGCCCTCCCCTCTCAAGGAGGCATCCCTGATGCTGTAATCTGACCCCAGGTGTTGGAGAGAGGTCAGGTGATACCTCCAGCCCCGGAAAGAGACAAAGGAAAGCACAGCGAGGCTGGAGGGGTTGTCAGTCTGGGTCTGGCTGGGAAAGGGCAGAGAGCTCCAGGCAAGCGGTCCGACCGGTAGCTCTCTGGCCCCCCAAGATGGATCCAGCTGAGGGCTCACGCTCACTGCATGGTCGGTGTTAGACCAGGTACAGGTCATCGAATAAACCTGCTTTACTGGCTGGCTGAGAGTCACGTTTGACTGTGGATTTGGGGTGCAGAACCCATGGGCTCCCCCAGGACCCTGCCCAGGCAGGCTTGCTGGGGGAAGCACACGGAGGGGCAGAAGGTGCTGAATGCTCCGAGGTCAGACCCAGGAAGGTGGAAGTGGGGACCCCTGAAGCTCCTGGCCTGGGAAACAGGCTGTGTACGGAGAAGGGGCCCTTCACCCGGAGTCCGGTCTGGCTTCCTAGGGAGCGGTTCCAGACCCTCGCCCGGGCGCTCCGGGACACCAGGATCCAGCCCCCCCGCTGCGGGACTCACCTGGAGGGCATGGCTGGCGAAGCCCAG
Organism: Sternotherus odoratus; assembly: GCA_032164245.1. Taxonomy (NCBI): domain Eukaryota; kingdom Metazoa; phylum Chordata; order Testudines; family Kinosternidae; genus Sternotherus; species Sternotherus odoratus. The sequence continues at coordinate 107,409,457 of JAVMKO010000005.1, forward strand.
CCCCAGCTGCCTGCAGACCACCATGGCCTCGTTCAGCCCCCAGCGTTCGCCGCACACGGCACCCCACTTCAGGGCGCCCCTCACTGGCACCAGCACTTCCACCACCCCCTCCTCGGGGGTGCGGCCCCCCGCCAGGCGCACCTGGGCAGAGCAGGGATTAGCCCGGAGGAGCCACGGGAAGGCTGGAGACCCCACCCGGCTAAGGGCACCTGGGGACCCCCGCCCCACCCCCTGTCTCCTCCCTGCATTCGCCGCCTCCTTCAGCCTGTGGCATCCACCCCACGGTTCTCTGCCCCCCCCCACGACTCCTCCTTCAGCATCCCCCCCGGCACCCACTCCCCCAAGCCCCCCGTGCCCACTCCCCCAGGATCCCCTCCCCCACTGCACTCCATGGCACCTACCCCACCCCAGGCGACCCGCTTCTCCATGGCACCACACTGCCCCCTCCCCAGCAAGCTGACCGCCCCCCGGGCCGCGGCTCACCTGGCTGCGGTAGTCTGTGCGGGGCACGTTGCACCGGACGCCAGCGTCGGCTTCATGCCGGCAGCCGCCCTGCGCCGCCTCCTGGAACCGGCACTCCTGGAGCGAGCGCTCGGCGCCCGTGCACTGCACCTGGGTCAGGTGGATGGGGCCCAGGCCTGGGGCCAGGGGCCAGCGTCAGCCCGAGTCGGCCCCAGGCCTGCAGGGACCCCCCACCCCCGCCCCCGGCTGCCCTGGCACCGCCCCAGGGGCTCCCTGCACAGGGCACCTCCTGCCTCCCTCGGGTCAGGCCCCCAGGGCGGGATCCAGCCGCTGTCCCTCAGCCCGGAGCTCCCGGCTCCCTTCCCTGCTGGTTCTGCTCCCCTCCCGCGCCCTTCGCCATGGGGAGCCCAGACCCCCCCCCCCCCCGTGCCGCGCAGAGCTCCCCCTCACTGCTCGTCCGCTACACCCCAGTCCCCTCCCCCCTCTCCAGCCCCACGGCTCCCGGGACACAGCCCCCCCCAGCCCCGCGGCTCCCGGGACACAGCCCCCCCCAGCCCCATGGCTCCCGGGACACAGCCCCCCCCAGCCCCGCGGCTCCCCCCGTGCAGGCTCACCCTGGCCTAGCTGGGCCCCCGCCAGGGCCTGCCGGGCCGTCCCGTAGCCCAGCTGCCGACACACCACGCTGGCGGCGCGCAGGTCCCACTTCTCGTCACACACGGTGCCCCAGTGCCCGTGCCGCAGAACCTCCACCCGGCCCTCGCCCACCTGGGCGCCTGCCCGGAGACGCACCCGGGGCCCCTGCGAGAGAGGGGGATTAGGGGGCCCGTGTGCACCCCCCACACCGGGGAATGGGGGGTCGAGAGCCGGGGTCCTGCCCCTCCCGGGCACTTCTCAGATCGGGGACAGGCTCTGTCCTGTCCCCCATTCCTGTAGGGACCCCACAGCCAGCACCCCCCAACCCCACAGCGCCCCCTGCTGGGGCAGGAGCAGCCAGGACTCCCCCACCCCCCAGCACTGTGGCTTCGCTTCCCCTCCGAACCGTCCCCCGCCCATGCTGTGGTGCTGCCCATTCCCTCGGCCCGGGGGCTCTCCCAGGGCTCCCCTGCCCGCCGCAGACCCAGGCCGTGGCTCCGGCAGGGCTCACCTCTCCCCGCAGGTCCTTGCGGGACGGCTGGGCCTGGGCTTTCTGGAACTCGGCGCCCGGGACGCAGCTGACGACGGCGTGCATGCCGCGGGCACAGGCGGGCTGGCGCTGGGCGGCGGGCGAGACCTGCACCGGGCACTGGGACAGGTGGGGCTCGGTGCCCAGGCAGCTGAGCCGGTGGATCCAGAAGGCGTTCTTCTGGTGCAGGCTCCTCAGGCTGCAAACGGAGGGGTCAGGTCAGCCCAGGCCTCCAGCGGCACCCCAGCTATGAGCTGCCGCCACCCCATGGGACGGGAGCCCCCCTCCTCCCGCCAGTGCCCCGGGGCAGCCTGGCGCCCGGCAGTGTTGGCCCCACGCGGGACGGGTCCGTACCTGGACTTGGGATCCTTCAGCTTCTGGTTCCAGAGTTTCCTGCAGGGTGGGAAAGGTGTCACCTTACTGAACTGATCTGGATCCTCTACAGCAGGGGTCTCCAAACTACGGCCCGTGGGCCAGATGCGGCCCGCGAGGCCCTCTCATCCGGCCCGCGGCAGGGGTCGGGAACCAGCCACGGGGCCGGGACGCGCCGCGTGCTCCGCTGCCGCCGCCGGCCAGGGACGGCTCAGAGCTGGGGCCGGGACGCGCTGCACCGCCACCGAGTTACAGGCGGCGAAACGGTCTGTGGGGAGAGACCGGGTTGAGCGGGTCAGTTGGGGGGGGGGGAAGAGACCGGGTTGAGCGGGTCAGTTGGGGGGGGGGGAAAAGAGACCGGGTTGAGCGGGTCAGTTGGGGGGGGGGGGGGGAAGAGACCGGGTTGAGCGGGTCAGTTGGGGGGGGGGGGAAGAGACCGGGTTGAGCGGGTCAGTTGGGGGGGGAAGAGACCGGGTTGAGTGGGTCAGTTGGGCGGGGGGGAAGAGACCGGGTTGAGCGGGTCAGTTGGGGGGGGGGGGGGGAAGAGACCGGGTTGAGCGGGTCAGTTGGGGGGGGGGGGTTGGAGGAAAGGAGGTTTTGGGGGGAGAGACAACATCCATGTTTTGATTCTTTTTTATTTGGACCTCGAGTGTGTTGTCGGCCCCCGAACTGCTATTTGATAGTTAATGCGGCCCTCGGGCTGAAAAGTTTGGAGACCCCTGCTCTACAGCCAAGGTCCTGTAGTGGCGCCAAATCTTAGGTCAGGGGGTCACATGAGGGGTCTACGACCAGGGTCTGGTTGGCTGGTTAGGATCAGACTGTCGGTGTGGGGGGATCATCTTTGTAGTTGAAGTAACAAAGTCCCGTGGCACCTTAAAGACTAACTATAAAGTTTTGAAGCATGAGCTTTCGTGGGCTAATACCCACTTTGTCTGACGAAGTGGGTATTAGCCCACGAAAGCTTATGCTTCAAAACTTTATAGTTAGTCTTTAAGGTGCCACAGGACTTTGTTACCTCTGCTATTCCAGACTAACACGGCTACCTCTCTGATTCTTTGTAGTTGAAGTTATTAATATTGGCTGTCTAGTGTCTGTGTCTCAATCCTGTGCTTGGCTTTGGGGGGAGACGACACTCCAGACAAGTTGCTGTCAGCTCTGCCTGGCCTGTCTGATGGCCCATTAAGGACCGTCAGTGACACAATGGACTCACTAAGGGAGGGCGACACACCCAAGGGGGCAGGAATTGCCCAAGTGACAAACTCCATTTTGCTGTAAATTCCCACAGCAAAGAACAAAGAAAATTCCTGCACCTGGGAAGACTAGAAAAGGCTGATGTCAGATCTCCAGCCTGTCTCAGTCTCCAGGCCTCATTCTTACTGGGAGGAACTTTTCCTACAAACAGAAACTTTCAACAAAGGACTGAAGGACCCGTCCCAGCTGGGGATGTTTGTTCTCTAGAGACTTGATTTGAACCTGCAGTTTATTCTACCACTGATGCAAACCTGACCCAAGAACTTTGCCATCACTGCATGTAATTGATTTCATTTAACCAAATCTAACCACCTAGATCTTTTCCTTGTATAATAAACCTTTAGATTTTAGATTCTAAAGCAGGGGTCTCAAACTCAAATGACCATGAGGGCCGCATGAGGACTAGTCCACTGGCTCGAGGGCCGCACCACTGACACACACCCCGCCCTTGCTGCCCCGGCTCCGCCCCCACTCCACCCCTTCCAAGAGGTCCCACCCCTGCCCCACCTCCTCCTCTGAGCACGCAGCTCCCCATTCCCTCCTGGAAAGCACTAGGCACCACCAACAGCTGTTTGTGGACAAGGGGGATCCGGTGGACATAGTGTACTTAGATTTCCAGAAAGCGTTTGACAAGGTCCCTCACCAAAGGCTCTTACGTAAATTAAGCTGCCATGGGATAAGAGGGAAGATCCTCTCATGGATTGAAAACTGGTTAAAAGACAGGGAACAAAGGGTAGGGATAAATGGAACTTTTTCAGAATGGAGAGGGGTAACTAGTGGTGTTCCCCAAGGGTCAGTCCTGGGGCCGATCCTATTCAACTTATTTATAAATGATTTGGAGGAAGGGGTAAACAGTGATGTGGCAAAGTTTGCAGATGATACTAAACTGCTCAAAGTAGTAAGGACCAAAGCAGACTGTGAAGAACTTCAAAAAGATCTCACTAAACTAAGTGATTGGGCAACAAAATGGCAAATGAAATTTAATGTGGATAAATGTAAAGTAATGCACATTGGAAAAAATAACCCCAACTATACATACAATATGATGGGGCTAATTTAGCTACAACCAATCAGGAAAAAGACCTGGGAGTCATTGTGGATAGTTCTCTGAAGGCATCCACGCAGTGTGCAGCGGCAGTCAAAAAAGCAAACAGGATGTTAGGAATCATTAAAAAAGGGATAGAGAATAAGTCGGAGAATATCTTATTGCCCTTATACAAATCCATGGTGCGCCCACATCTTGAATACTGCGTACAAATGTGGTCTCCTCATCTCAAAAAGGATATACTGGCACTAGAAAAGGTTCAGAGAAGGGCAACTAAAATGATTAGGGGTTTGGAACGGGTCCCATATGAAGAGAGATTAAGGAGGCTAGGACTTTTTAGCTTGGAAAAGAGGAGACTAAGGGGGGATATGATAGAGGTATATAAAATTATGAGTGGAGTGGAGGAAGTGAATAAGGAAAAGTTATTTACTTGTTCCCAAAATAGAAGAACTAGGGGCCATTCAATGAAATTGGCATGCAGCAGGTTTAAAACAAATAAAAGGAAGTTCTTCTTCACACAGCGCACAGTCAACCTGTGGAACTCCTTACCTGAGGAGGCTGTGAAGGCTAGGACTATAACAGGGTTTAAAGAGAGCTGGATAAATTCATGGAGGCTAAGTCCATAAATGGCTATTAGCCGGGATGGTAATGAATGGTGTCCCTAGCCTCTGTCTGTCAGAGGGGGGTGATGGATGGCAGGAGAGAGATCGCTCGATCATACCTGTTAGGTTCACTCACTCCGGGGCACCTGGCACTGGCCACTGTCGGTAGACAGGATGCTGGGCTAGATGGACCTTTGTCTGACCCAGTATGGCCGTTCTTATGTTCTTATGTTCTTATGTTTGGCAAACAAAGCAAGAGCAATCTAGGAAGTCCAGAGCTAGAAACACACGCGGCCCAGCCAGGCAGCAGAGAAGCCTCCACTTCTGGCCCCTCCGTCCTGCAAACTGCTATGGGGGACCGGGGGGCGCCAGGAAGCTTGGCGGGCCGCAGGGAAGGGCTTTGCGGGCCGCATGTGGCCCCCGGGCCGCATGTTTGAGACCCCTGATCTAAAGGATTGGCAACAGCGTGATTTGTGGGAAGATCTGATTTGTATATTGACCTGGGTCTGGGGCCTGATTCTTTGGAATTGGGGAGAACCGTTTTCTTTATTTGGGGATTGGTTTCATAACCACTGATCCCCAGGACAGGTGGCTGCTGGTGGTGATACTGGGAATCTGGAGTGTCTAAGGGAATTGCTTGTGTGAGTTGTGGTTAGCCAGTGGGGTGAAACCAAAGTCTTTTCTGTTTGGCTGGTTTGATGCCTCAGAGGTGGAGGATCCCCAGCCTTGGGCTGCAGTCGCCCTGTTTGGAGCAATTTGTCCTGACTTGGCCTCTCAGTGGGGACCCGCCAGGAACAGCCCGTCACAGAAGGGCAGGTCAGTGGGGCCGGGGGTAGTGCAAGGGTCATGGAATCAGGGATGGAAGGGACCCCAGGAGGTCAGATAGTCCAACCCCTACACCGTGCCCTCCGCCCCCCACCCCCGGAGGGTCTGCATGCCTTCTGCCTCACCCTTGGATGCAGGACTTCACACCCCAGGGAGCCTGTGACCCACCTCTCGCACCAATGCACACGCGTGTGCAACACTCAGCATTCTGTGACCTTGGACCCCTCCCACACCATCTTATCTAAGCACTACAGATCGTTGCGAGCGGAGGGGACCTGCCCTGACACCCCCGGCCAGCCACACGGCCCAGGGGCTCCCCTGGCAAACCCCCCAGCCCGGGAGGCCTGGACCTGCCCGGACCCCCCGCCCCGCGCCCGGCGGTACCTGTAGAAGCCGGTGTTGAGCCACTTCTCCCGGGGAAGCCCAGCATCCCGCACACCACGCGGCTGTTCTTCCTGGTCCAGCCGGCGTCGCACACCCGCCTCCAGCGCCCCTGGTGCTTCACCTCCACCACGCCCTCGCTGACGGGCATGCCCTGCTTCGCCCAGGCCAGCACGGGCTTCAGCCGCACCTCCTCCAGCTGCCCCCCCTGCCCCAGGCCAGACACCGGGTGAGACGGGCCCGGGACGTAGGGGAGCGAGCGCCGGGGCTGTGGAAGAGCACTTGGGGTGGGGCTGATAACAGCTTTGTAGGACTGAGGGGGCAGGGCAGGGCATGGGTGTGAGTCTGGAGAGGTGGGGGGAGGATGCCAGGGCTGTGGGTCGGGAGTGAGGGGCACCAGCAGAGCTGGGGGGCTGCGGGTCGGGAGTGAGGGGCACCAGCAGAGCTGGGGGATAACGCTGGGGAGGGATAGGAGGGAGCAGGGAGGGAGAGGGGGGAGCTGAAAGTAACAGGAAGGGGCCGGCATTAACTGGACCCTGCACTTGCTCCTATGCACGGGGGCGCACACAAGGGGGGGGGGTCACACACACGGGGGGGGGGGGGGGCGCACACACGGGGGGGGGGGGGCCCTGCAGGAGAACTGGGGAGGGCAGCGCCAGGCTCTGGTGATAAGCACAGGCCAGGCAGGGCAGACTGAAGAGACAAGGCCTCCCCCCCCCCCCCCCCCGGCAGAGGTGCCATCCCCCCCATTGCAGCAGGGATCTGCCCCCCGGGGCCGTCCTCCCCCCAGCGCTCCTGTTCCCCCCCCCCTGGCCAGGGCTCCTGTGGGGGCTCGGGTCAGACTACCTGAAGCTCCTGGCCCAGCAACGTAGGGATCCCCTGGCCCTCTCCCGCAGGCCGTGGGGGGCTGACCCCCCCGGCGGGATGCGGCCCCAGCCAGCCCCGGGACCCCGTCCCCGCTCACCTGCAGGCTGGGGGCTGGGCCGTGGGGGCGCGGGCCCGAGCACACCACGCCGGCGTCCTCCCCGTGGTGACAGTCGCTCACGCCCCAGCCGTTGGAGCGGCACTCGGCCAGGGAGCGCTCGGTGCCCGCACAGCGCAGGTTGTCCAGCCAGACGGGGCCTGGCACAGCACGGGGGGGGGGGGGTCAGCCAGGGGCCCGGGCCAGGAGTTCTGCCCCCCCCACAGCGCCCCCTGCTGGGACAGGCCGGGAGCCCCCCCCAGCACCCTCCCCCCCCAGCGCCCCCTGCTGGGACAGGCCGGGAGCTCCCCCCACACCCAGCCCCCCCCACAGCGCCCCCTGCTGGGACAGGCCGGGAGCTCCCCCCACACCCAGCACCCTGCGCCCCCCCCCACAGCGCCCCCTGCTGGGACAGGCTGGGAGCCCCCCCCCCCGGCATCCTGCCCCCCCCCACAGCGCCCCCTGCTGGGACAGGCCGGGAGCTCCCCCCACACCCAGCGCCCTGCCCCCCCCACAGCGCCCCCTGCTGGGACAAGCTGGGGCTGGAGTCGCTGGGCCATGGGGAGGGGAGAGTGCCGAGCTGGGGGTCGTCATGCCCGTCTCTCTGCCCCACCCACAGGAGCCACCCTCCATCCTGGGGTAGCTGGCACCCTGCCCGCCTGGGTCTATGCCCAGGATGCCCCGTGCCCAGCCCCCGCCGTACCTTCCCCGCGGCCGTATTTGGCGCTGTGGGCCCAGGTCACGGCTGACTCGAAGCCCAGCTCCCTGCAGGCCACGCTGGCCACGTGCAGGTCGAAGTCGTCGTCGCAGACGGTGCCCCACTGCCCGGCGTACAGAACCTCCAGCCGCCCCTCGCCCGCCTGGCCCCCGGCCCCCGCCAGCCGCACCTGGATCCGGGGGGGCTGCTGCCTGCTGGGGGTCGCCAGGCAGAGCAGGAGCAGGGTGGAGACGGGTCCGGCCAGCATCCCGGGTCCTCCGGAGACAGACTCCTGGAAAGAGCCTGGCATGGCGGGGTCAGGGCTGGGGGTCCCCAGGGGCCCCTCCCACTGACCCCAGACTGGCTCGGGGGCAGGGTCTTTCCCCTCGGGCTGCTGCAGCGAGTCTCACCCTGCTCCCCACGGGCAGTGGACACACGCAGCCCCCAGGGGCCGGGGGGGCCCAGCCTGGCACCCGCCCCCCAGCACCCCGGGCCCACAAGCGCCGAGTCCTGGTGCGCGGGCGGAGCAGAGCTGGAGGTGGGGGCACGGGGGAGCCAGGGCCCCGGGGACCAACAGGCCCAAAGCTGCGGGCAAAGCTCCAAGGAGCGGCCGATGGGAGGAGGCGCTGCCGGTGCCCAGCCCAGCCCTGGCACGGCCGTCACTGGGCACGGAGCCCCCAGCCCGACCCAGAGGACCCCCCCGCCAGTGTCACGTCCGTCTCCCCCGGAGCCCCTGCCAATCACTGCGGGGCTACTTGGCCCAGCCCCGACACCTCCCCCACCGCCCCCCCAAGTCCCCTGGCGCGGGAGCAGGGGGCGCTGGCTCAGCCCCCAGGCGCAGAGCGGCAAGACCCCAGCTATAGGGCGACAGGCGCCTCCGGGCAGGGGCTGCTGCCCCTGAACCGCTCCCTGCGCCCCTGGGCAGAACCACTGCCGCTCCCAGCCCCCAGCCAGCCTCCCCACTGACACCCCCACATCCCCCTGCGCCCCTGGGCAGAACCACTGCCGCTCCCAGCCCCCAGCCAGACTCCCCACTGACACCCCCACATCCCCCTGTGCCCCTGGGCAGAACCACTGCCGCTCCCAGCCCCCAGCCAGACTCCCCACTGCCACCCCCACATCCCCCTGTGCCCCTGGGCAGAACCACTGCCGCTCCCAGCCCCCAGCCAGCCTCCCCACTGACACCCCCACATCCCCCTGCGCCCCTGGGCAGAACCACTGCCGCTCCCAGCCCCCAGCCAGACTCCCACTGACACCCCACATCCCCCTGTGCCCCTGGGCAGAACCACTGCCGCTCCCAGCCCCCAGCCAGACTCCCCACTGACACCCCCACATCCCCCTGTGCCCCTGGGCAGAACCACTGCCGCTCCCAGCCCCCAGCCAGACTCCCCACTGACACCCCCACATCCCCCTGCGCCCCTGGGCAGAACCACTGCCGCTCCCAGCCCCCAGCCAGCCTCCCCACTGACACCCCCACATCCCCCTGCGCCCCTGGGCAGAACCACTGCCGCTCCCAGCCCCCAGCCAGACTCCCCACTGACACCCCCACATCCCCCTGTGCCCCTGGGCAGAACCACTGCCGCTCCCAGCCCCCAGCCAGACTCCCCACTGACACCCCCCACATCCCCCTGTGCCCCTGGGCAGAACCACTGCCGCTCCAGCCCCCAGCCAGCCTCCCCACTGACACCCCCACATCCCCCTGTGCCCCTGGGCAGAACCACTGCCGCTCCCAGCCCCCAGCCAGCCTCCCCACTGACACCCCCACATCCCCCTGAGCCCCTGGGCAGAACCACTGCCGCTCCCAGCCCCCAGCCAGACTCCCCACTGACACCCCACATCCCCCTGTGCCCCTGGGCAGAACCACTGCCGCTCCCAGCCCCCAGCCAGACTCCCCACTGACACCCCCACATCCCCCTGTGCCCCCACAACCTCCTGCATCCAAATCCCCCACATCTTCCCACCGGCCCTGTGCCCCCTTCACCCCACATCCCCCTGTGCCCCCCACAACCTCCTGCATCCAAATCCCCACCAGCCCTGTGCCCCCATTCACCCCCACATCACCCCACATCCCCCTGTGCCCCCAACAACCTCCTGCATCCAAATCCCCCACCAGCCCTGTGCCCCCATTCACCCCACATCACCCCACATCCCCCTGTGCCCCCAACAACCTCCTGCATCCAAATCCCCCCACCAGCCCTGTGCCCCTATTCACCCCACATCCCACTGCCTCCCCACCCTCACATCCCCCTGTGCCCCCACAACCTCCTGCCTCTAAATCCCCCACATCTTCCCACCGGCCCTGTGCCCCCTTCACCCCACATCCCCCCTCCCCATTCATCCCACATCCCTCCTCCCCATTCACCCCACATCACCCCAACAACCTCCTGCATCCAAATCCCCCCACCAGCCCTGTGCCCCCATTCACCCCACATCCCACTGCCTCCCCACCCTCACATCCCCCTGTGCTCCCCACAACCTCCTGCCTCCAAATCCCCACATCTTCCACCGGCCCTGCGCCCCACATCCCTCGCCTGCCCCCCCAATCGCCCCGCAACGCCCCCTCCCGGCACCAGGGCCCCGATCCCGCCACTCACCGCGCGGACCGAGGGGACGGACACGCTGCTGGGGCCCGGCCCGCCCGGCTTTTATCGCCCCGGCCCCGCTCCGGGCGGCCCCCGCCCGAGCCCGGCCCCGGGGAGGCTCCGCGCGAGCAGCCTCCGCACAGGCGGGCGCAGAGCCAGCGGCTCCGTGCGCCCCGCGAACCGCGCCTGGTACCCCGACCCCCCCCCCGGGCCCCGCCGGGCCCCCGCGAACCGCGCCTGGTACCCGACCCCCCCCCCCCCCGGGCCCCGCCGGGCCCCGCGAACCGCGCCTGGCTCCGACCCCCCCCCGCCCCCGACCCCCCCCCCGGGCCCCCGCGAACCGCGCCTGGCCCCGACCCCCCCCCCCGGGTCCTCGACCCCCCCCCGATCCCCGCCGGGACCCCGCGAACCGCGCCTGGCCCCGACCCCCCCCCCGGGCCCCCGACCCCCCGATCCCCGCCGGGGACCCCCGCGAACCGCGCCTGGCCCCGACCCCCCCCCCCCCGGGCCCCGCCGGGCCCCCGCGAACCGCTCCTGGCCCCGGCCTCGGATCCCCGACTCCCCCCCGGGCCCCCGACCCCCCCCCCGATCCCCGCCGGGCCCCCGCGAACCGCGCCTGGCCCCGGGCCCGGGCCCCTGCCCCCCCCGACCCCCCGATCCCCGCCGGGCCCCCGAGAACCGCGCCTGGCCCCGGGCCCCCGACTCCCCCCGATCCCCGCCGGGCCCCCGCGAACCGGGCCCGGGCCCCTGCCCCCCCCGACCTCCGCACGGCCCCAGATCCCCGCCGGGCCCCCGACCCCCCCCCCCGATCCCCGCCGGGTCACCGAACCCCTCCCCGGGTCCTCGCCCCCCCCGATCCCCGCCGGGGCCCCGTGAACCGCGCCTGGCCCCGGCCCCGGATCCCCGCCGGGCCCCCGACCCCCCCGGGTCCCCGAGACCCCCCCGATCCCCGCCGGGCCCCCGACCCCCCCCCCGGGCCCCCGAGACCCCCCCCGATCCCCGCCGGGCCCCCGCGAACCGCGCCTGGCCCCGGATCCCCGCCAGGTCCCAGACCCCCCCCATCCCTCCCACGGGCCCCCTAACCCTCCCGAACCCCTCCACCCGGCCCCTGATCCCCATGGGCCCCCTGAAACACACCCCCGCCGGGCCCCCGAGCTCCACCTGGCCTCAGGCCCCTGATTCCCCCGGGGCCCCGAAACCCCCCCGCCGAGCCCCCGACCCCCACCTGGCTCCCTGATCCCCCACCCAGCCCCGGGCCCCTGATCCCCACTGGGACCCCCAACCCTCCCCCACCGGGCCCCTGATCCCCGCCGGGCTCTGATCCCGCCTTTCCCCTGCCCAGCCCCGGGTCCCCTGTTCCCCACCGGACCCCACGACCCCCGCCTGCCCCATTGATCCCTGTCTGCCCCTCCCACCGGGCGCCACCAGGCCCCGGTTCCCACCTGCCCTGGCTTCCAGCCCCCACCTGGCCCCTGACCATTGGGAAATCCCTGGGTCGGACCCCTCCTGCCCATTGAACCCCTCCCCCCAGGCCAGACCTCCCTCCTCAAAACCTCCTGCCTGGCCCAACCCCCCCCCCCCCAGCTCCTGGGGGTTCAGGGCCCCTCAGAAGGAGCAATTGGCTGGAGGTTAGAAACCCTCTGGGCCCCGCTGAGGCCACATGCCAGGGGCCGTGTCAGCAGCCGGCTCTGGGCTGGGGGGTCAGGTGGGCGGGGGGGGGTCAGGTGGGCGGGGGGGGTCAGTCTCTGTTTTGGCCCCGGGGCTCCCTGGGGCCTGGCTGGCTCCAGGCTCCAGCGAGTGGGGCCCGGACAATGGGGGCTGTGTTGGCACCGCCTCTGGGCTCCCCTCACTGACCACCTGGCACGAGCGTCCGGGGCCCCCTGACACCCCCGCGCTGCGCACCCCGACTCAGCGCCGCACGGATCACCTGCCAGGGCGGGGGTGGGCAGGGCTCTCGCCCCGGCCACCTTTGTGCTGTTCTCTGACCCTCCGGCAGCCACCCGCCCAGTCCTTCCCCCCAGCTCTGCCCTGCCAGTGCCCCTCAGCCCCCCAGCTCTGCCCTGCCAGTGCCCCTCAGCCCCCCAGCTCTGCCCTGCCAGTGCCCTCAGCCCCCCAGCTCTGCCCTGCCAGTGCCCCCCAGGCCCCCAGCTCTGTCCTGCCAGTGCCCCTCAGCCCCCCAGCTCTGCCCTGCCAGTGCCCCGCAGCCCCCCAGCTCTGCCCTGCCAGTGCCCCCCAGGCCCCCAGCTCTGCCCTGCCAGTGCCCCTCAGCCCCCCAGCTCTGCCCTGCCAGTGCCCCCCAGGCCCCCAGCTCTGCCCTGCCAGTGCCCCTCAGCCCCCCAGCTCTGCCCTGCCAGTGCCCCTCAGCCCCCCCAGCTCTGCCCTGCCAGTGCCCCCCAGATCCCAGCTCTGCCCTGCCAGTGCCCCCCAGCCCCGACCCGCAGCCCCCCAGCTCTGCCCTGCCAGTGCCCCTCAGCCCCCCAGCTCTGCCCTGCCAGTGCCCCGCAGCCCCCCAGCTCTGCCCTGCCAGTGCCCCCCAGCCCTGACCCGCAGCCCCCCAGCTCTGCCCTGCCAGTGCCCCTCAGCCCCAACCCACAGCCCCCCAGCTCTGCCCTGCCAGTGCCCCTCAGCCCCCCAGCTCTGCCCTGCCAGTGCCCCCCCAGCCCCCCAGCTCTGCCCTGCCAGTGCCCCCCAGCCCCGACCCACAGCCCCCCAGCTCTGCCCTGCCAGTGCCCCCCAGCCCCGACCCGCAGCCCCCCAGCTCTGCCCTGCCAGTGCCCCACAGCCCCCCCAGCTCTGCCCTGCCAATGCCCCTCAGACCCAACCCGCAGCCCCCCAGCTCTGCCCTGCCAGTGCCCCCCAGCTCTGCCCTGCCAGTGCCCCGCAGCCCCCCCAGCTCTGCCCTGCCAATGCCCCTCAGACCCGACCCGCAGCCCCCCAGCTCTGCCCTGCCAGTGCCCCTCAGCCCCCAGCTCTGCCCTGCCAGTGCCCCCCAGCCCCGACCCGCAGCCCCCCAGCTCTGCCCTGCCAGTGCCCCCAGCCCCCAGCTCTGCCCTGCCAGTGCCCCCCCAGCCCTGACCCGCAGCCCCCCAGCTCTGCCCTGCCAGTGCCCCTCAGCCCCCCAGCTCTGCCCTGCCAGTGCCCCCCAGCCCCGACCCGCAGCCCCCCAACTCTGCCCTGCCAGTGCCCCTCAGCCCCGACCCGCAGCCCCCTGCTGCCCCAGTCCTGGGTCTCTCCTGAGTGCTGTGCCCCAGACTCTGTCCCCAGCTGCTCTCGCTGCCATAGCAGGAGGTGGGACGGCATCTCTGGTGCCCAACGGCAGCCTGAGCCCCCCGAGCTGCGGTGCCCGCGGTGGGACGGGGTAAACAGGAAGCTGGGCCTTGCAGGAATGTGCCAGTGGCCATGGGCTGTTTGTCTGGCGTTTAAGGAGCAGGTTCCCGTCGGGAGGAGCCGGGAACCACAGTGCCCGGAATAGCCCGTGAGCTCATCGCCACATCCCGGGGCGGGGGGAGCCGGCCCAGGCGCCCGCTGACTCGCTGCAGAGGAAAGACCCGCAGAGCCTCCTGCACAGGCCGCCCCCTCCCCCCCCGGGCCCTGCTCATTGCCCCGCCCGGCGCCCCTGGCCCGGTCCCCACAGGATCACGCTCCCGGACGTACCCAGCCCCCGATGCCCCCAGAGCGCTGCCTGCAGTGGGAGGGGGCAGCACGGCTGGGGCAGCGCCTGGCCAGGCCCGGGGACCCCCCACCAACCGCCAGCCCGTCTGGCTCCCAGGAGGCTCGTGGCTGCTCGGGGTCGCTGGGGTCAGACAGGGCGCTCAGTGGGGCTCTGGGCCGGGGGTAGGAGTTGGTTTGGGGCAGGGGGCTGCTCAGTGTCACTGTAGGGGGGGACACGGTGGACGAGTGTGGGGGGTGCCCGGCAGTGGGTGGTGACACAGGGCGGAGCAGGTATCAGCCGCACGCTGCGGGTCAGACAAGGCCAGGCTGGGGCAGGAGAGCCAAGGTGTCACGGAGCGCCCGGGCGATGGTCTGGAACCGCTCCCTAGGAAGCCAGACCGGACTCCGGGGGAAGGGCCCCTTCTCCGTACACAGCCTGTTTCCCAGGCCAGGAGCTTCAGGGGTCCCCACTTCCACCTTCCTGGGTCTGACCTCGGAGCATTCAGCACCTTCTGCCCCTCCGTGTGCTTCCCCCAGCAAGCCCGCCTGGGTGGGGTCCTGGGGGAGCCCGTGGGTTCTGCACCCCAAATCCACAGTCAAACGTGACTCTCAGCCAGCCAGCAGAATAGACGGTTTATTTGAGATGTCAGGAACCATCCAACTCACAGCTTCTCAGTATCAACAGGGCCCATCCAGTCAGGCCTTTCTGGGGTGCTAGGAGGTGAGACCCAGATTCTGGGCTCCTGCTTCTCCCCCAGGTTTATTCGATGACTTCCATCTGGTCCAACACAGACCATGCAGCGAGCGAGCGTGAGCCCTCAGCTAGATCCATCTTGGGGCCAGAGCGCCGGATAGCTCCTCTGCCCTTCTCTGCCCTTCCCAGCTAGACCCAGACTGACTCAACCCCCTCTAGCTCCTCCCTGCTCTCCTTTGTCACTCTTCCCAGGCTAGAGGTATCACCTGACCTCCCTGCCCCACCTGGGTCAGATTACAGCATCAGGGATGCCTCCTTGAGAGGGGAGGGCGTTGCCTCCTGGCTTCCAGTTTCAGCCCCTATTTCTTAAGAAACGCATAGGGGAAACCGAGGCACACACACATAGTACTCCCACTTCGTCACACAGGGTCATCCCCCAGAGCGGGGGAGGGGGGAGCCCCCTCTCATGGGACCCGGGGCGGGATTTCAGTGTGGGGGGGGAAGGGGTTTAAAGGGTCTGGAGAGCTCTGCTGTGCCTGGCTCTGCAAAGAGAGTGGGAGCTAGTAGTTGGAGATGGGGGGCTCTGGAGGGGTCTGGTGTGTTGGGGGTGGGGGGGCAGGACTCCTGGGTTCTCACCTAGCTGTGCCGCTCACATGGTTGCATTTCGCTTGGCAGCCCCCATGTGGATGGGCCGGAGCCCGCGGCTGGCCGGGGTTTTCTCTCTCCAGGGCCTGGGGTGCCAAGGCTGCCCCACGGCTCCGTTCCAAGGGGGCTGTTACCACGGGGGGCTGGCAGCCCTGGACGGTAAACGGCCACATCCTGGCGACAGCCGCCTGGGCTGACTCGTGCCCCTCACTGGCTGGCAGGAGGGGAGGGCTGTGGGGCCCAGGGCCAGCCCGGCCGTGCAGCCCGTGCACCGGGCCGGCCGGAGGGTGCAGGCGCTATTCTTAGCCAGTCAATATTGATTCAGCAGCTGGGCCTGGAGCAGTTCTATTTCGGGCCGAGCGGGCGGGGCTGTCCCCGGGAGGAAGAGGGCTGGGCAAGGCACCGAGCCCTGTAATCTTCAGGGAGGGGGCAGCGAGCGGGGCTCAGCTCCTGGGGTAGGACACACCCGGCTCATTGCCACGGGGGTGGGGCGGGCAGGCTGGGAGTGGGGGGGGGGGGCGGTTGCTAGAGACACTCACAGCACGGCCAGCCCTGGGGGCCAGCAAGCAGACGCTGCTCCATCCCTGCAGGTGGGGGCGGGTTGGCATGGGGGGCACAGCCGGGTCCAGGACCCCGAGCGGGCAGCCGGGCCCCTCCAGTGGGGGGCACTGCCACAAACACTGGCCACCCCCTGTGCCCAGCGGCCCTGAGCACGGCTCCAGAGAGCAGCCGAATGCGCAGGGGACCTGCCCATGGGGGGGGGGGGGGTCAGTGGCGGCGGTTTGGGGAGGGGGCCTCGTGGGCTGGTGAATGTGGCTGAGAGGCGCCCCAGGGGCAGGGTGGGGGGGGAGGGGGGGTGGGATCCACAATCAACCGGCCAGGGGGAGTCGTGTTCTGGCCCCTTAGCCCCGGGGCTGCTGCTCTGGGCACCCCCCGGCCTCGGGGACCCCAGGAAGTTCTGACGAGCCTCGGCCAGGGGGTCCCCTTCGGGGGGGGGCCCAGCGCAGGGACTGGCGCCGCATAGACCCCCCCCCCCGCCGCCAGCACCAGGGCTGCGCCCAGCCGCTCCCCGAAGGGCCTGAGTGTGTGTGTGACTGTGTCTGCCATTGGGGGGCTGGAGCCCCCCCGTGTGACTGGGGCCGGGCGGGGGGGTGCACGGGGTGGAATCCCCCCCCCCCCTGCAATGGGGCTCACTGAAGTCACCGGTTCTGGGCAGTGGTGAGATGGTGCTGCCCCCTGGTGGGGCACGTTGGACAAGCCATAGGGGCTCTGGGGCCCAGGGGACAAGGGCCAGGGGTGGGGTGGGGCCCGGGGGACAAGGGCCAGGCCCGCTCGGGAACAGCCCTGGGCGGCCCCTTCACTGTGTCAGCCCCCCGGGGTCACACACTCTGGGGTACGGGCCCGGGCTTCCCCAGCTCCTGGGACTGACCCTGGGCGCCTGCAGGCCCCCCCCCCCATCACGCCGTGACCCGAGTGGGGCTAGGGGGAGACGCCGCAAGGGGAGCCAGGCACCCCCAGGTTCCTTGCCCTGCGGGGACTCAGCCACAGGAGACCGTTGGGGTTCGGAGGATCCGGACCCCGCGGAGCTGGGCCTGGGAGCACCGAGAACAGGACGTTCCAGCCGGGTCAGTCCCAGAGCTCTCGGCCCCGCTGTGGTCCCAGCCCTCCGCCTCCAGGAGCCCCCACGTAACAACCCCCCCCCCCCCGCAACCTTCCTCAGTCCCACCATCATCACTGGCTCTTCCTCAGCCCTTTGCTCTCCAGCTGAGCTCACCTGGCTACTTCCGGCGGGGGGGGGGGGGGAGGGGCATGGATGTTTCTTGGCAGGTGCCAAATGTCTGGGCAAGTGGCATGGCCCTTGGCCCCTGGGACTGTCCCTGGACATCGGGCCCAGGCCGCCTGGGGTCAGTCACACCTGCCTGTCTACAAAGAGCAAACCACCTTCCCCCCACGCCTAGTTACCCATGCAGCATGTAGGGGAAACTGAGGCACACACTCCCTGACACCCTGGGGCTCCTGGACCCGCTGCAGGGCTAGGGAACTGCCTCCCCCCCAAAAAAAACCCTCTAGCCCGGGCTCACCCGGGGCTGGCAGGCTCAGTAAAGCAGCATTGTTCACGAGAGCTACGTTTGGCCCCGGTCCGCCCTGCTCCACTGGTTTACTTTCTTCTCCCGGGTCAGGCCCCTGCCCGGTGCCGAGAGAAGCCAAATGGCAGATTAGCCACGTTCCTCGCTGCTATTTCCGGGTGAACAGTGACCTGCCCACACGCCTGCCCGGGCTGCAGGGCACCGGCTGGGCTAATACCCGAGGAGCGTGCCAGCCCCGAGGAGGAACACGGCTGGCTGGATATTTATAGCAACCCAGGCTTTGAATAGGGCTGGAATTCATGCCGCGGTAACCGGCTGTCAGTTCCTGGTTCCCAGGCGGGGGCGGCAGCCTCCCTCCCAGGCCTGGCTTGGCTCAGATATTTATAAACCTGAAGGGAGGGTGGAGGGGTGGCAAAGGCTCCAGGTGAGCCGTTATTTAGGTCAGTGGGTGTGACGAAGTTGGGGAGATTCCTGGGTTCCCCCCTTGCCTTTCCTAGGGGGTACAGCCAGAGGGAGTGGGACTGTTTCCCTGGGGGGGTTACTGGTTTATCGAGGCCACGGGAGAGGGAGTTTGTCGTTCCCGAGGACCAGCGAGGGAACGTGGGACCCCAGACAGTGGCCTGGAGCCCAGCTCAGGGGTCTCAGGCTGTGCTGGCGTTGGGGTGGGGTGGGAGGGGAGAGGGGCTGCGGAGAGAGGACCCCTGGGGACCCGACCAACCGGTTCCAGCCAGAGGCCCCAACGACCCTGTTTACCTGGAGAGGAGACAATGGACAGGTGGGGCTGGGGGAAGGTGATCTCAGCTGCCCAGCGGGGAGCAGGGGGCGCGGGGCTGGAGGGGGGGGGCAGGCAGTGCCCCCCTGGATGCAGGGAGACTGGGATGTGCCGGGCTGAGGGAGGCCCTGAGAGTTTCCTGTGCTGGGTTCAATGCTCAATAAACCTCCCTTCGGGGGTGGAGGCCCTGGGGGTCCCGAGCGAGGGGACTCCCTGAGGGCCCCACGGCAGAGACAGATGTGCTGAGGCTCAGAGGGGGGCGGCTCCAGGAGGTGGAGGGGCTGGACCCCCGAGAGTGGACCCCTGAGAAGGGCTGTCGCACTGAAAGCCCCCCCCCCCCGGACCGCACGGGGCCAAGAGTGGGCCCCACCTTGGAGTCGGTGACTGGGGACTGCCAGGCATGTCCCCGAGCCGGGCAGGAGAATGGGCCCTGGGAGGGCACCGAAAGGCTCTGTGCCACGTAACACGCAGGGCAGGGCAGCACTGGGGCCTACGCGCCGGGGTGGACGGGGGGGTCAGGGACCTGTCCCTGCTCAGTGGGGCCCCAGAGCCCTGCAGTGCACAGCTGTGCTCCCCACGCCGGCGGGGAAGGGGGCATGGGGTGGCCAACAGAGACTTGAGGGATCAGCCCCTTGTGACGAAGTGGGAGTACTGTGTGTGTGTGCCTCAGTTTCCCCTATGCATTTCTTAAGTGTCTATGTGAAGGGATGGGGCTAACGCTGGAAGCAAGGAGGCAACGCTTCTCCCCCAGGTTTATTCGATGACTTCTAATCACAGACCATACAGTGAGCGTGAGCCTTCAGCTGGATCCATCTTGATGTCAGAGAGCGAGTTCGCTTCTCTGCCTCTTCCCACCTCGACCCAGACCCAGACTGACTCAAAAACCCCCCTCTAGCCACTTCCTGCTCCTTTGTTCCTTTGTTTGGCTTCAGGTATTACCTGACCTCCCTCCCCCACCTGGGGTCAGGTTACAGCTTCCAGGGATGCCTCCCAGGGAGGGGAGGGTGTTGCCTCCTTGCTTCCAGCGTTAGCCCCATCCCTTCACATAGACACTTAAGAAATGCATAGGGGAAACTGAGGCACACACACACAGTACTCCCACTTCGTCACACCCCTCTCGGTACCTGCTGGCCCCCAGCTCTAGCCTGACGCTGCAGCCCGGTCCCAGAGTCCTGCCCCTGCCCGGCAGGGGAGCAGACAGCCTGGCAAACCCGCCGCTGGGGGCACCAGCTGCTCACACCACCCTCTGCCGTGACTGGCCTGGGCTTGGACAGCCTGACACCCAGTCACAGCTCCGGCAGGGGCTCTGACCGCCCCCCAAATCCATAACTAGGCCCAGGTGGGGCTGAGCCAGCCCTCCCCTCCCCCGGGGGCTGTGCTGGTCCATAGGGCAGGGGGACTTTCCTCTGGTGGCTGTGGGCAGGACTTCCCCCCCCATCTCTCCCAGCAGTGTGTGGGGGGCGGGGGAGTGTGACATGGATCCCCAGGGCGCAGAGAACCTCTCCCAGGGAGGGCTCAAACGGGGAGGGGGGGGGCGGGGTTTGTTAGCAGAGAATGCCAGCAGATCGAGGGATGTGATCGTTCCCCTCTATTTGACACTGGTGAGGCCTCATCTGGAGTACTGGGTCCAGTTTTGGGGCCCACACTACAAGAAGGATGTGGAAAAATTGGAAAGAGTCTAGAGAAGGGCAACAAAAATGATTAAGGGCCTGAAGCAAAATGACTTATGAGGAGAGGCTGAGGGAACCTGGGATTGTTTAGTCTGCAGAAGAGAAGACTGAGGGGAGAACATAAGAACATAAGAACGGCCATACTGGGTCAGACCAAAGGTCCATCTAGCCCAGCATCCTGTCTACCGACAGTGGCCAATGCCAGGTGCCCCGGAGTGAGTGAACCTAACAGGTATGATCGAGCGATCTCTCTCCTGCCATCCATCACCCCCCTCTGACAGACAGAGGCTAGGGACACCATTCATTACCCATCCCGGCTAATAGCCATTTATGGACTTAGCCTCCATGAATGTATCCAGCTCTCTTTTAAACCCTGTTATAGTCCTAGCCTTCACAGCCTCCTCAGGTAAGGAGTTCCACAGGTTGACTGTGCGCTGTGTGAAGAAGAACTTCCTTTTATTTGTTTTAAACCTGCTGCACGCCAATTTCATTGAGTGGCCCCTAGTTCTTCTATTTTGGGAACAAGTAAATAACTTTTCCTTATTTACTTCCTCCACACCACTCATAATTTTATATACCTCTATCATATCCCCCCTTAGTCTCCTCTTTTCCAAGCTAAAAAGTCCTAGCCTCTTTAATCTCTCTTCATATGGGACCCGTTCCAAACCCCTAATCATTTTAGTTGCCCTTCTCTGAACCTTTTCTAGTGCCAGTATATCCTTTTTGAGATGAGGAGACCACATTTGTACGCAGTATTCAAGATGTGGGCGCACCATGGATTTGTATAAGGGCAATAAGATATTCTCTGACTTATTCTCTATCCCTTTTTTAATGATTCCTAACATCCTGTTTGCTTTTTTGACTGCCACTGCACACTGCGTGGATGCCTTCAGAGAACTATCCACAATGACTCCCAGGTCTTTTTCCTGATTGGTTGTAGCTAAATTAGCCCCCATCATATTGTATGTATAGTTGGGGTTATTTTTGCCAATGTGCATTACTTTACATTTATCCACATTAAATTTCATTTGCCATTTTGTTGCCCAATCACTTAGTTTAGTGAGATCTTTTTGAAGTTCTTCACAGTCTGCTTTGGTCCTTACTACTTTGAGCAGTTTAGTATCATCTGCAAACTTTGCCACATCACTGTTTACCCCTTCCTGCAAATCATTTATAAATAAGTTGAATAGGATCGGTCCCAGGACTGACCCTTGGGGAACACCACTAGTTACCCCTCTCCATTCTGAAAAAGTTCCATTTATCCCTACCCTTTGTTCCCTGTCTTTTAACCAGTTTTCAATCCATGAGAAGATCTTCCCTCTTATCCCATGGCAGCTTAATTTACGTAGGAGCCTTTGGTGAGGGACCTTGTCAAAGGCTTTCTGGAAATCTAAGTACACTATGTCCACCGGATCCCCCTTGTCCACATGTTTGCTGACCCCTTCAAAGAACTCTAATAGATTAGTAAGACACGATTTCCCTTTGCAGAAACCATGTTGACTTTTGCCCAACAATTTGTGCTCTTCTATGTGTCTGACAATTTTATTCTTTACTATTGTTTCAACTAACTTTCCCGGTACGGACGTTAGACTGACTGGTCTGTAATTGCCAGGGTCACCTCTAGAGGGAGATTTGATAGCTGCTTTTGTTAAGTAAAAAGCAAGTCCCTACTCACCTCTTCAGCACCCGAGATTCGTGCGGAGTTGGTATGGGGCCACAAACTGTCAGAGGCCACTTACACAGACATTAATTCATTGATCAATGGGCTCACACTATCCCTAGCTTAAAGCTTCTCAGTGAGTGTGGCAAGTTTACTAGGGGTGAGCATCAATATTTATACACAGAAGTAAACAAAGTGATTAACAGATCATAATGGTCATGCATAATCAATCAAGATTCTACAGGATAAAACAGGTTAAAATGTAAATTCCAAGACAGAGGGGAGATGGCTACTTAAGGGGAGGGGGTGTGTGTGTCATGAGTAGTTCGCAGGTCAGAGCTTTGATTGAAAGGAGGCAAGGAGTGACCCTGGCCGGCCCTGGGCCCGGCGGTTCTAGGGGAGCAGGCGAGGGCCCAGCCCTGGGCCTCGTCCACGTCGAAAGGGTTGGCCAGTGTCGCTCTCCAGGCACAGCCAGACCTGCCCCTGCAAAGAGCCTCCACGGGCAGCCCTGGGACGGGGCTGGGGCCCCTGGGTGCTCGGCCCCTCCTCAGCCTGGAGCTGCGTCTCCCCGGGGGGGGGGAGGGGCCCCACTTGGGGAACGTGGCTGGGACCAGCGCTGCCGGGGCAGGACCGGGTCGGAGCAGCCAGGGCTCTGCCAGCCCCACGTAGGGCAGGGCCGCAGCCCCATGCTGTGGGGCCTTTGGGAAGGGAGCGCGGGGGGGGGGGGCGGTGAGAGGCGCACGCGTGGCCCGGTCTCGCCAGCCGGGGTGTCGCCTCCGCCGTCACATGTGCTTGAAGTCCGCCAGGGCCACGCTGGCTGCATTGCGGCCTGGCGCGCCCATCACGCCCCCACCTGCGAAGGAAGCCGACGCGTGAGGGGGGGCGTCCGTCAATCCCTGCCCGGGAGCTCTGGGGGTGGCCGGACAGAGCTGCCCTGGGGACTAGGGGCGGGAGCCCAGCCCCACAAGAGGGGCGCCGGGCGAAGAAGCAGTGGCCACGTTTCCAGGGGGAGAAGACGCCCCCCCAGTCACGGCAGCCGGGAAAACCTGGGGCGGTGCCCGGAATCACCCCGCCCCCCCTCTGGCCTATGTACGGACGTCGCCCTCGGCCGGCCGGGGCCACCGCTCATCACAGGCGCCCCCGCAGGCACAAGGCATGTGGTGTCCCGTGGCATCGGCCTGTGACCCCAGGGGTGTCTGTGCCCCCTGCTTCTGCACAGAGCCAGGGCAGCACAGCCCCCCGCCCCCCCGGCAGCACAGCCCCCCGTCCCTTGACCCCCAGGCAGTACAGCCCCTCGCCCCATAGCCCCCCGGGCAGCACAGCCCCCCATCCCCCACCCCTCCCCTGCCTCACAGCCCCCCCGCCAGCACAGCCCCCCGCCCCACAGCCCCCCGGACAGCACAGCCCCCCGCCCCACAGCCCCCCGGGCAGCACAGCCCCCCACCCCATAGCCCCCCGGGCAGCACAGCCCCCCGTCCCCCGCCCCCCGGGCAGCACAGCCCCCCGCCCCCCGGGCAGCACAGCCGGCCGCCCCACAGCCCCCCCAAACAGCACAGCCCCCCGCCCCCCACCCCCCTGGGCAGCAGAGCCGGCCGCCCCACAGCCCCCCCAAGCAGCACAGCCCCCCGTCCCCCGCCCCCCGGGCAGCACAGCCGGCCGCCCCACAGCCCCCCCAAGCAGTACAGCCCCCCGTCCCCCGCCCCCCGGGCAGCACAGCCGGCCGCCCCACAGCCCCCCCAAGCAGCACAGCCCCCTGCCCCACAGCCCCCCCGAGCAGCACAGCCCCCTGCCCCACAGCCCCCCTGAGCAGCACAGCTCCCTGCCCCACAGCCCCCCCGAGCAGCACAGCCCCCTGCCCCACAGCCCCCCGGGCAGCACAGCCCCCCGGGCAGCACAGCCCCCCGTCCCCCGCCCCCCGGGCAGCACAGCCGGCCGCCCCACAGCCCCCCCAAGCAGCACAGCTCCCTGCCCCACAGCCCCCCCGAGCAGCACAGCTCCCTGCCCCACAGCCCCCCCGAGCAGCACAGCTCCCTGCCCCACAGCCCCCCGCCCCACTGGGCAGCGCTCTCAGCAGCCGGGTGCGGGGAGGGCCGGATCCAGTGGGAGCCTCCACCTGGCCCGCTCCCCTCGGTAGCCGCGGAGGGAGGGATCCCAGCTCACGTACCGGGGTGGGCACTACTGCCGCAGAGGTACAGGCCTGGGATCGGGGACCGGTAGCCAGAGTACGAGGGCACCGGACGGGCGAAATACAGCTGGTCCAGAGACATGGCGCCGTGGAATATATTCTGCAGACAACAGGCTGAGTTAGGACCTGGACCAGTCGCCTCCTCCGCGCGCTGCTCAGAGCCGGACACCCCGGCTGCACCGCGCCAGCTTCCCGCGCTGGGCTTGGGCCAGGCGGGCTGGGCAGATGCCAGGCAGGCCGGGCTGGGGGCGCCGGGTGGGCAGACGCCAGGCAGGCCGGGCTGGGGGCATCGGGTGGGCAGACGCCAGGGAGGCCGGGCTGGGGGCGCCGGGTGGGCAGATGCCAGGCAGGCCGGGCTGGGGGCGCCGGGTGGGCAGACGCCAGGCAGGCCGGGCTGGGGGCATCGGGTGGGCAGACGCCAGGCAGGCCGGGCTGGGGGCGCCGGGTGGGCAGATGCCAGGCAGGCCGGGCTGGGGGCATCGGGTGGGCAGACGCCAGGCAGGCCGGGCTGGGGGCGCCGGGTGGGCAGACGCCAGGCAGGCCGGGCTGGGGGCGCCGGGTGGGCAGACGCCAGGCAGGCCGGGCTGGGGGCGCCGGGTGGGCAGACGCCAGGCAGGCCGGGCTGGGGGCAGGCTCTGTGAATCTCAGGATATACCCACCCCGCCGGGCAACCCAAAGATCTTCTCCAAAGTGGGTGGCGTCAGGATGTCTCTGCCGACGACGGACGCCTTGAAGCCTGGCGCGTAGGCCTCCACCCAGTCAAACACTAGGGAGAGACGTCGACAGCTGGGCCCAGGGCTCGCGCCCCAGGCCTGCAGCTCCCTGGGGGGTGCTGGGGTCAGGGCTGGATGGCCCCGGGCAGGGTTACCAGCTATCTAATCGCACAAAACTAAACCCCCCCGCCCTGCGACCCCACCCCCACTCACTCTCCCCCACCCCCACTCACTCACTCTCCCCCACCCCTGCTCACTCACTCTCCCCCACCCCCACTCACTCACTCTCCCCCACCCCCGCTCACTCACTCTCCCCCACCCCTGCTCACTCACTCTCCCCCACCCCCACTCACTCACTCTCCCCCACCCCCGCTCACTCACTCTCCCCCACCCCCGCTCACTCACTCTCCCCCACCCCCGCTCACTCACTCTCCCCCACCCCCGCTCACTCACTCTCCCCCACCCCCGCTCACTCACTCTCGGGAAGGGGAGCTCGGGGCTGTGGTGTGGGCTCCAGCCAGGCAGCGCTTACCTGTGGCGGCTCCCAGTGGGCGGCGCAGTGGGGCTAACACAGGCTACCTGGCTGCCCTGGCTCCACGCGGCTCCTGGAGGAGGCTGGCATGTCCCTGTGGCCCCATGGCGCACAGCTGGCCAGGAGCTCTGCGCAGTGTGCACTGCCCATGCCCACAGGCCCTGTGCCCCCACAGCTCCCATTGGCCATGGTTCCCAGCCAATGGGAGCTACAGAGCCGGTGCTCGGGGCGGGGCAGCATGCAGAGCCTCATGGTCGCGCTTCTGCCTAGGGACATGTTGCTGGTCCTGGGAGCATGTGGAGCTGGGCAGGACACCTGCCTTAGTCTTGCTGTGCCGCGCACGGGACTTTCAACAGCCCGCTCAGCGGTGCTGATTGGAGCCACCAGGGTCCCTTTTCGACCCGGCGTTCTGGTAGAAAACCGGACACCTGCCAACCCTACCCGGGGGGATTCTGCGCTCCGCTCAGTGGCAGGACAGAGGCCCCTGGGATCAGGCGCCCGGGGAGCAGCAGTGGGCAAGGGGCCGTGGATGGGAGCTGCTGGCCTCACCCCGGTCGGCGTACGCGTCCTGCTCCCGCTCGTCCCACGGCCGCCCGCCGGCCAGCGCGAAGGGGGTGAACTGCGTGAAGAGCGAGACCACGTGGCAGCCCGGGGGAGCCAGCGTGGGGTCCAGAGCCGAGGGGATGCACAGCTCGATCATGGGCCTGCGGAGAGCGAGACAGGCAAAGTCCTCGGCCCAGGCAGGAATCCAGCCCGAGCCCTGCCCAGCACCCTGGCCTTCCACCAACCCCTCAGCCCCCGCCCACTGGCTGCTCCACAGGCGCCCATCACCCGGCCTCGGGCTCTCCTGGGGGCACTGTGACCGGGTGGGAAAGTTCCTGATGGTTCCTCTGAATATTGGGTGGGGAGGGGCGACTCCCCTTTCTGGGCGATACCGGAGGCTGTAACCTGAGCCCAGGTGGGGGAGGGGGGAGGTGACACCTTCTGCCCCAGAGACAAAGAAAGAGGAGGGGCTGGAGAGTGAGTGAGGCTGGAGCTGGCTGGGGAAAGGGGAGGGAGGCCCAGACATGGGCAAAATGGATCCGGCTGAGGGGTCTGGTTCTTTGTACCTACAAGCTCTGTTTTAAACTGTGTACCGGTCATCGAATAAACCTCTGTTTTACTGGCTGGCTGAGAGTCACGTCTGACTGTGGATTTGGGGTGCAGAACCCATGGGCTCCCCCAGGACCCTGCCCGGGCGGACTCACTGCGGGAAGGGCACAGAGGGGCAGAAGGTGCTGAATGCTCTGAGGTCAGACCCAGGAAGGTGGAAGTGGGGACCCCTGAAGCTCCTGGCCTGGGAAACAGGCTGTGTACGGAGAGGAAGCTTCGTCCCGGAGTCCTGACTGGCTCTGAAGGGAGCAGTGCCAGAGCATTGCCCCGGGCACTCCGTGACAGGCGCCTCCCCTCTGTTCCTTCCAGAAATCCCTGTGTCTCCCCTGCCTCCTTCTCATCCCAACAGGCCCCGTTGCCCTGCTGAGTGCGGGCAGCTGCTCCAGAGCCCCGGTAGCGTCGCCCCGAGCAGAGCTGCCCGAGGGGCACCAGACCCTGCCACACCGAGAAGTCTGGCTATCCCCTCATGGCAAGAACCGAGCAGGGCCCGGCTCTGCCAACGACCAGCCAGCTCCTGCCCTACCTGGTGGAAGGCTCCCCGTGGCTGGCCTCCTGGAAGGCGCGGTGCAGGAGCTGGGTGTCCTCGCAGTTCAGGTGGATGGAGCACTGGTGATGGGGCAGCGGGCGGCCGTCGCCGGCGTTGGGCGCGGCCAGGAAGCTGGGCAGCCGATCCACAGCCACTGGGGATGTGGGAGACGGGGTGAATCCGAAGACAGAGCCCCCCCCGTGCTCCTGACGCCCTGAGGGGCCAGGGCAACGGGGAGCGGCGGAACCAGAGGGCACCGCGCCGGAAAAGGCCGGGTTCCCCTCCGGACTCAGGCTGCAACAGCGAGTCTCATGGAGACCCAGGACGGCTCCTTCCTCCCAGGATAGCAGCATCCCACAGGCCCCGACGGGGCCCTGCTCCCCAGGAGCCAGCGCAGGGCTGCAGCCAACCCCCAGGGGACTGGGTGGGGCAGGGAGCGGGCCGGCCCCACTGACACTTACCGTTGATCTTGGTGACGGGGGAGCGCGTGTCGAACTGCGCCACGCGCTGCAGGAACTCCTCCGGCAGCTGCTCCTGCAGCGGGGAGAGCCCGGCTCAGACTCCAGGGGCTGGGAACTGGCTGGCAGCGCAGCCGGGGCTGGCCACGGACCGTACGGGGCCACGAGTGGGCATGACCTGCGAGTCCGTGACAGCAGGGCTGCAGCTGCCCAAGACCCCTGGGGGCACAGCCAGCGCCCCGGGGCACCCTCCTCCCCATCTCCCCGGGTGTCCCCCCCCCCCCAGGGCACCCCACCCCAGCATGTCTCCCCCAGGGCACCCTCCTCCCCATCTCCCCGGGTGTCCCCCCCCCAGGGCACCCCACCCCGGCATGTCTCCCCTGGGGCACCCTCCTCCCCATCTCCCCGGGTGTCCCCCCCCCAGGGCACCCCACCCCAGCATGTCTCCCCCGGGGCACCCCACCCCGGCATGTCTCCCCTGGGGCACCCTCCTCCCCATCTCCCCGGGTGTCCCCCCCCCCAGGGCACCCCACCCCAGCATGTCTCCCCCGGGGCACCCCACCCCGGCATGTCTCCCCCGGGGCACCCTCCTCCCCATCTCCCCGGGTGTCCCCCCCCCAGGGCACCCCACCCCAGCATGTCTCCCCCAGGGCACCCCACCCCGGCATGTCTCCCCCGGGGCACCCTCCTCCCTGTCTCCCCTGGCGTGTCCCACCTGCCCCCCGGCCCGTCTCCCCCAGGGCACACGCCCCCCCCCCCCATCATGTCTCACCTGGGGAACCAGCTGCAGGAACGTGAGCTGCGCAGACGCGCTGGACAGGACCAGTTTGCTCTTCACCTGGGTCCCGTCCTGCAGGAGGACGCCCTGCGCCTGCCCGCAGGGGCCCAGCAGCACGCGGGCGACCGGCTGGCAAGGGGGAGACGGGCGCTCAGCCTGGACCGCACTGGGGGCGCCCAGCAATCACGGGGAGGGGGAGCAGGCCCTGAGCCCAGCGCGGCTGCAGGGAGGGGCGGCTGCCCAGGGGCGAGTGACCCTTTCCCGTGTGGATGCTGCTGGGCTGGCCCAGCCTCCCCCCCGCTTACCCGGTGGGGTTCATGCCCCTCACCCCAGTCTCTGGTCTCTGTTTCATGGTGGCTAAAGGGCAGGAGGGAAGGGACGAATTGAGGGTGCTGTGGGCCCCAGGGCTGGGGAGTAGGGTGACCAGATGTCCCAATTTTATAGGGACAGTCCTGATATTTGGGGCTTTTTCTTCTATAGGCTCCTATTCCCCCCCCCCCCCGCCCCCCACTCCGTGTCCCGATTTTTCACACTTGCTGTCTGGTCACCCTACTGGGGAGCTGTGTTCTCCGCCCCCTCCCCCGGACGCTGGGCACCTTCTCGGTGAAGATGTCTGCCCCGTGGGCAGCGGCGGCACTGGCGATGGCCTGGGACACCCCTCCCATGCCGCCTGCCACATAGCCCCAGGCCCCCTTCCGCCCCTCCAGCTCGCCCATCACATGGTGCAGCAGCAGGTACCTAGGAGAGAGGCCATGGAATCAGAGAATCACACCCGGTATCAGGAACGGCAACACACAAAAACCAGGAGAACACGTCAGCCCCCCCGGAGACACCACAACGGATTTAACGTCACCACCCGGCAGCAAAAAAACTTCAAGACCAGACTGGAAAGAGCAACTGCTGAGCTGCAATTCATGTGCCAATTTGACACCATCAGTTCAGGACTGAACAAAGAGTATGAGTGTAGCTAACTACAAGAGCAGTTTCTCCTCTCTCGGTGTTCACACCCCCAGATCAGCTGCTAGAGGAATACCTCACCCTCCCTGATTAGAGAGAACAAGCTGGTTCAGCCTGATTGAACTAACCTTGTTACCTCCCTACCTGGTTCTTGCCTCTTTTCTATATCTGTCTCTGGACACTTCCACTGCATGCATCTGACGAAGTGGGTATTAGCCCACAAAAGCTTATGCTCCAATACTTTAGTTAGTCTTTAAGGTGCCACAGGACTCTGTCACTTCCAGATAATCACAGAGACTCTCAGGGTTGGAAGGGACCTCAGAGGGTCATCTAGTCCAACCCTCTGCTCAAAGCAGGACCAACCCCAACTAAATCATCCCAGCCAGGGCTTTGTCAAGCCTGACCTTAAAAACCTCTAAGGAAGGTGATTCCACCCCCCCTCCCTAGGTAACCCATTCCAGTGCTTCATCACCCGCCTAGGGAAAAAGTTTTTCCTAATATCCAACCTAAACCTCCCCCACTGCAACTTGAGACCATTACTCCTTGTTCTGTCATCTGCCACCACTGAGAACAGTCAAAGGTTAACAGCTGGGTCAGGACAGCAGCTAGCACAGTGCCGGGGTACAGGCAGGGCAGAGATACCGGCCTGGGGCAGCAGCATTCCCACGGCACGTGATCAGCCGGGCATGGCCAGGACACCCGTTGCCCTGTGGCAAAGCCCTGGGAGTAACCAGGGGCTCAGGCTAAGTCTCCCAGCAGAGTGAGAACACTCAGAGGGTCCCATGCTCCCCCAGCCCACGGGCACACTAGGGTCAACAGAGGAGCTGCGCCAAGGCTGCCCCTCCCATGCCCACGTGCGCCCCCCCCCAGTTGGGGACACTGAGCCCAGCGCCGGTCCCTCCCGGCTGCAGGGCGGGGGCCCAGCCAGCAGCCAGGCCGCTGAGGGACTCAGACCTGACAGCACCGGCCCAGGCAAACCCCACGGACCTGCGCGAGCCGGGGGTTCCTGGGCCGGGTGCGTGCCGGGGGGGTGTCACATTACTGAAATAATTTGGGACCCTATAGATCATTGGTGCAACCAGGGTCCTATGGTGGCACCAAATCTTATGTACAGGGGGTCATAATAGGTGCCTACGACCAGGTTATGACTTGCTGATTATGAATATGCCATTGATATGTGTGTATCGATTTTGTAGTTAATGTTATGAATATTGGATGTATGGTGTCTGTATTTCAAACTAATGCTGGGCTGCCGGGTGAAATCTCAGACAAGCTGTTGTTAACTTGGCTGGCCTGGGTAATGGGTCGTTAAGGGACATCAACCACACAATGGACTTTGTAAATGCCTGTCCACACCCGAGCTTCTCTAGGAATGTCAACTGCCTGGTCAGAAACTAAAGCCTGGGGAGTCTGGTAATTGGACCTTGGGGCTATGAACCTCCATTTTGCAACCGGACTCTGCAAAAGAAGGAGGAGGAGGGTCTTGGCCCAGAAGGGAGAGTCTATAAAAGCTGGAAAAAGCGTCCTCCATTTTGTTTTCTACCTCTAGCCTGCCTCGTTTCCAGCTCTGAATGGACTTTGCTACACAGGTAAACTCTGGACTAAGGTGCTGACCCACCCCTAAATGGGATGCTTTCTAAAGACTTTGATTTGAACCTGCAGTTTATTCTACCTTTGCTGCAAGCCTGAACCAAGAGATGTGCCATTACTGCATGTAATTGATTTCTTTTAACCATTCTTAACCCTCACCTAGACCTTTTTCCTTGTGAGAGGGACACATAAGAATAACAAAATTATAAATGTAATAAGACTCATTGGTTTCCTTTGACTTCTTACCCGGTCTCCCCTCTTCAACCCCGCAGATTACCCACTACACTTGTATAATAAACCTTTCGATTTTAGATTCTAAAGGATTGGCAACAGCGTGATTTGTGGGTAAGATCTGATTTGTACATTGACCTGGGTCTGGCCTGATTCTTTGGAATTGGGGAGAACCGTTTTCTTTATTTGGGGGATTGGTTTTCATAACCATTGGTCCCCAGGACAGGTGGCTGCTGGTGGTGATACTGGGAAGCTGGAGTGTCTAAGGGAATTGCTTGTGTGACTTGTGGTTAGCCAGTGGGGCGAAACCAAAGTCTTTTCTGTTTGGCTGGCTTGGTTTACCTTAGAGGTGGTGAAACCCCAGCTTTGGGCTGTAGTTGCCCCTTTGGAAGCAATTTGTCCTGACTTGGAACTCACAGTTGGATCCCACCAGGAACAGCACCGTCACAGGGGGCGCTGTCCAGGCACGGGGGGAGGGGGGGGACAGCCAGTGCGGGTGGGGGTGGGGGGGGTGGGAAGCGAGCGCTGGGGCGCGACACCCTGGCAGCAGCTGTCAGGGACGGGACCGGGGGAGCCCCGGGGAGCTGTGAATTCTCCAGCCCCCGCCCCCCATACCCGCTGCCGGGCGTGTGGGGACTGGCCATGGCGCCGATCACCGCGTCCGTAGCTAGGGTCGCTTTCAAGGGCTCCGACTCGAACCAGAGATCCAGGATCTGCAGAGGAACGACAGCGGCGTCTGACGAAGAGAGTCCGGCACAGGGGCCTGGAACCCGGGGGGGGGGGGGGGGAGAGGCGGGTGCCCCCCCCCCAGGCCTGGCACAGAGGACCTGGATCCCATGGGCAGGGGGAGGCAGGTACCCCCCAGGCCCGGCATAGGGGGCCTGGATCCCATGGTGGGGGAACAGAGCTCAGCCCCACAGCCCTCCCCCAGGCCCAGTCCCAGGCGGGGTTTGCTCAGCCCCTGCCCCCTCAGGGAGGGTGTCTCCCGTCCCATGGGCGCGAGACTCACCCGGGTGATTGGGGCCGTGAGCACTTGGTAATACTGGGGCAGCTGCTTCCCCAGCGCCAGGCCTGAGAGAAAGAAACAGGCGTCAGGTGTGGGGGGGGAGGATGGTTCCCTACGCCCCACTGCAGCCCCCTGGTGCCCTCCCCGCCCAGGCAGACGGCAGGAGGCGAGGACAGGCTGGGCCCAGCGTGGGCTGTGTACGCACCAGCCCCTGGCCTGTCTCTGCCCTGGGGGTGAGGGGAAAGGCTGAGCCCTCGGGCAGTGCCCACCGGAGGAGCTGCTCCCCCTCGGCGCTGCCTGAGCCCTCTCCGTGCCCCTGCCCCTCGCAGCCCCAGACGTACCCGCCCGCAGCAGGGGCTGCAGGCCTCGCAGGGCGCGGAGCCGCGGCAGGAGCGGGCCCTGGGTGCAGGCGGCAGCGTCCAGCGGCGCGGCGTCCAGCAGCGGATCCAGGGCCGACACCAGGCGGCTCAGGAAGGCCTCGTACTGCGGATAGGCCTGAAGCGGAGACAGGGGCAGGAGCCAGCGGATGCCGGCCCCGGGGAGAGACACTGCTGTACCCGCCGCGCCCCTCCCGGCCTCCTGCCCCCAGCGCTCCGCTCAGCACCGCAGGGTCCCCGACCAGCTCTGGGCTCCGAGTCCCCCCGTCTCTGGCGTGCACCGGGCCGGGCACAGACACAGCCTCCTGCAGGCTCCGGCGCCACAGCACCATCCCCTGGCCCACGCCCAGCCCTGCAAGCCGGCCGAAGGGGACACCACGCTGAATGGCACCGCATGGCTGCAGCTCTCCCGCCGGCGCTCGGAGCAGCAGGGACACGGCACAAGCAATCGGCTCAGGCTCCTGGCAAACTCAGGCCAGGGCCTCGGTGACAGGCATGTCCACGCAGGTACATGACACCTGGGTCTGACCCACTGAAGGTGGGCTCGGGTGGGGTCTGCCCCCAGCTGTGGGACTGGCAGGACTGGGAGCTCCTGGTACCTGTGCGTCCTTGGGGGAGAACTGAGCGATCTGCCGCTGGGTGTGGGCCTTGTCGTAGCCCAGCAGGAGCGAGCGCGGGGGCTGCCCATCCTCCAGCATGGGGGTGAAGGAGTAGGGGTCGCGGGGGTGCACCCTCAGCCCGTGCCTCTGCAAGACAGAGCCAGCCTGGCGTCACGGCCCCTCCCACCCCTCACCAGCCTAGGGGAGCCGTGCTGAGCCGGGGGCCGGTCCGAGCCGGGGGCTGGTCTGGCTCCAGGAGTGCCCCCTCCCTCCCCCGAGCCTCAGAGGTGAGGCAGAGGAGTTGGGCCCAGCTGGGGGTTCTGGCCCTGCAGGGGAGAGGGGGCAGCAGCGAGGACCGGCTGGGCCCCTCCCTCCTCCCCGGACCCCCTCCCCCCGTACCTGCAGCTCCAGCTCCCTGTGGATCTGCGGGCGCAGCAGGCTGAGCAGGTAGGCGGCTCTGGAGAACTTGAAGCCTGAAAGAGAAGGAGTGTCGGTCACCAGCCTGCCCCGGGCACCAAGGGCATCGCTCGGGGGTGGGCACCCGGGGCATCAGTGGGGGGGCGGTTACCTGGGACAATCTCCTCCGTGACCGCAGCTCCCCCCAGCAGGTGACGCCTCTCCAGCACGGCTGTCCGCACACCCCACTTCTGCAGGTAGGCAGCCTGCCAAGAGCACGAAAGTCACCCGCCCCACGTGCCCCCCCAACAAACCCACCCAGAACACCCTCAAACCCCCACCTGGGACACCCCTCCTCCAACAAACCCACCGAGAACACCCCCTAGACCCCCCCACCTGGGACACACAGCCCCCCCAAACACATCCCCTCAACAACCTTCCCCAGGACACCCCCCCCCAACATCCCCACCGAGGACACCCCCAAAGCAGCATCCAGGACACCTGTGACACAGTGGGCCTGGTCATAATGTTCTTGCTGGATACTGTGTGGGTGCCTCAGTTTCCCCTGTACATGTCTTAAGTCTCTAGGTGGGATAAGGGGGTGATTGTTGCAGAGCAGAGGGCCAGTGTAAGCGAACGGCCGACACCCTGTCTCCTGGGTCCCTCCCCTGCAAGGTGTCAGCTGAAGGGATGGGAGAACAAAGGGATCAGGGGACCTCCTGGCCCAGGGAAGAGACAAAGGCAGGAGGGTTGGGGGGGGGGAAGAGTTTCAGTTTGGCGCTGGCTGGGGAAATGGCCAGAGGCGCAGACTTGGGGTCTGGCTCCCTGCTCCTCCCCCCCCCCCAAGATGGACCCGGCTGAGGGGTCCTGTTCTCTGTTCCTACAAGCTCTGTTCTAAACCCTGTTCCTGTCCTCTAATAAACCTTCTGTTTTACTGGCTGGTTGAGAGTCACGTCTGACTGTGGAGTTGGGGGGGGGGCAGGACTCTCTGGTCCCCCCAGGACCCTGCCTTGGTGAATTCGCTGTGGGAAGCGCATGGAGGGGCAGGGGATGCTGAATGCTCCGACCCAGACCCGGGAAGGTGGGAGCCGGGTGAGATGCTTGCCCTGGGGACAGTCGCTCACAGAGAGGAGGGTCCCCCAAAGTCCTGACTGACTCCGGGGGGGGGGAGCAGTTCCCGTGCATTACCCTGGGGACGCCGTGACACCAGGGCCCCCCCAAACCCTCACCTGGGCCATCCTCCTCCACAACCCCACCCAGGACGCTTGCAACCCCAGAGTGCTCTTGGGAGCTTCCTCCTTCCCCATAGGATTCCCCCCATGCACTTGGGATCTCCCCCGTCACCCCCCGGGATTCCCCTCCCCCCCCCCCCCCGATAGGGCATAGAGGCCGAGGCCTGGGCATTCAATACTCACTGCGACCAGCCCGTTGTGCCCTGCAATGAGAGATGGGCGGGGGTGAGAGGAGCCGGGGCCCGGGGCACCAATGGGTCCTGCCCCCTCCCAATGCCCATGGCCACAAGGCAGCAGCCCCCGCGTGGGAGCAGGGGGGCGAGGGCTAGGCATGGGAAACACCCTTGGGGCCCTTAGTGAACATGGCGGGTAGGGGCTGGGAGATCCAGTGCTGCCCCAAGATCCCCCAGGTCCCTCCCTTCACCCTGCAGCAGCACTGGTTCCCCCGAACGCCCCCTGTCACGTGACTGAAATTATCTGGGATCATATAGATCATTGGTGCAACCAAGGTCCTGTAGGGGCACCAAATATTGTGTAAAGGGGGGTCATATAAGGTGTCTACGACCAGGTTATGGTTTGCTGGTTATGATTAGTCTATCGGTATGTGGGTATCTTTTTTGTAGCTAACGTTATGGATCTTGGCTATATGGTGCCTGTATTTCAAACTTATGCTTGGCTTTTGGGTGAAATCTCAGACAAGCTGTTGTTAACTTGGCTGGCCTGGCTGATGGGCTGTTAAGGACCATCAGCTACACAATGACCTTTGTCCACACCCGAGCTTCTCCAAGAATGTGACCTGCCTGGTCAGGAACTGAATCTTGGAGAGTCTGGTAATTGGACCATGTGGCTATGAACCTCCATTTTGCAATTGGACTCTGCATAAGGGGGGGGGGGGGCTTTGCCCCAGAAGGAAGTCTATAAAACCTGGGAGAAACTCCCTCCATTTTGTCTTCAACCTCCAGCCTTCAGCCTAGTACCTATCTGGATGGGATTTTGCTACACATGGAAGCTCTGGCCAACGGATTGATGACCCATCCCTGGAGGGGATGCATTCCAGAGACTTTTCTCTGAACCTGCAGTTTATTCTATCTTTGCTGCAATCCTGAACCAAGAGATTTGCCATTACAGCATGTAATTGATTTCTTTTAACCATTCTTAACCCTCACCTAGACCTTTTTCCTTGTATAATAAACCTTTAGATTCTAAAGGATTGGCAACAGCGTGATTTGTGGGAAGATCTGATTTGTATATTGACCTGGGTCTGGGGCCTGATTCTTTGGAATTGGGGAGAACCGTTTTCTTTATTTGGGGGATTGGTTTACATAACCATTGGTCCCCAGGACAGGTGGCTGCTGGTGGTGATACTGGGAAGCTGGAGTGTCTAAGGGAATTGCTTGTGTGACTTGTGGTTAGCCAGTGGGGCGAAACCAAAGTCTTTTCTGTTTGGCTGGCTTGGTTTACCTTAGAGGTGGTGAAACCCCAGCTTTGGGCTGTAGTTGCCCCTTTGGAAGCAATTTGTCCTGACTTGGAACTCACAGTTGGATCCCACCAGGAACCATCCCACCCCCACCTCACTCCCCAGAGCACAGCACCCCCCCTCATACACTGAACCCCCCCCCCAGCACCAAGCCCCCCCCCTCCCCCAGCAGCACTGCACCCCTACCCCATTCTCTGCAGTACAGCACAAAATGCAGCACGCAGGCACGGGGCAGCACTGACACCAAGGGGGGGGGGCACTCCGGCCCCCCCCAACCTTCCTCTTCCCACAGACAGGACCCCCTCGCAGGCCCCTGTTCCGTTTCCATGGCTCCATGTGATGGCTGAGGCCTGTTGACTCATCTCACCCAGTGCACCAACCCCTGCCCCTCACACGGCCCAGTGAGCCCCCTGACACCCTGGCTGGTGTAGGGTGCCAGCCCCACATCCCAGCTCCCTGGCAGGGTCACCATTTCAGATGGAGGAGGGTGCAACTTTAACTGTGACTTGGGGAGCTACACTTCAACTAACCCCAGCCTGCAGGCGACTCCTGTCCACCTGGTGGCACGGCAACACACCACCACTATCACACCCCAACACAACGGTTGACCCACTGTGCCCCCCACCGGACACGTGTCTCAGCGCAGGGGTTTCGGTATTCGTCGTCCAGCGCTGAGGCTGGTGCATTGCTGCCCCATTTAGAAGCCTGGGGTCATATGAAGGTTAAAATCCATCCTCCGAACTCAGGGAATCAAAACGAAAATGAAGAGGGGGGGTAGAGCCTGCCCAACGTCACCCAACTCCTCCCACGGGGGACCTGCCGTGACGGAGTAGGAATACGGTGTGTGCCTCAGTTTCCCCTGTGCATTTCTTAAGAGTCTATGTGAAGGAATAGGGGCTGAGTGTAAGCAAGCAGGCAACGCCCTCTCCCCTCTCTGCAGGTGTCCATACCTGAAGCTGTAATCTGACTCCAAGTGGGGGAGGGAGGTCACCTGACCTGGCTGAGCCAGGGGGAGGAGGGGCTGGAGAGAGTGAGTTTCAGTTTGGAGTCTGAAGCTGGCTGGAGTCAGGCAGGGAAGGCAGAGGAGCGATCTCGCTCTCTGGGCCTCAAAATGGGTCCAGCTGAGGGCTCACGCTCGCTGTATGGTCTGGGTTAGACCAGGTGCTGGTCATCGAATAAACCTCTGTTTTACTGGCTGGCTGAGAGTCACGTCTGACTGTGGATTTGGGGTGCTGGATCCACAGGCTCCCTCAGGACCCCGCCCGGGTGGGCTTGCTGGGGGAAGCGCATGGAGGGGCAGAAGGTGCTGAATGCTCCGAGGTCAGACCCAGGAAGGTGGAAGTGGGAACCTCTAAGCTCCTAGCCTCGGAGACAGGCTGTGTACGGAGAGAGGACGTTTTCCCTCGGAGTCCCAACTGGCTTCATAGGGGGCAAGTTCCAGACCCTTGCCCAGGCACTCCGTGACACCTGCCTTTCCTCCCGCTTGACAGCCGGGCTAGAGAGCAGCATGTGCCCCTTGGCGATGGGGATGGCCCTTGGAACCGGTGCCAGAGCAGTGGGGGAGGAATCGTTGCTAGACCCCGCCCCACGTGTTCACTAGACTAGTGAAGAACGCAGTTTGCACACATCCTGTAAGTGTGAACGTGCACCTCACTGGATGTTTCTTTGTAAAACTCCTGCAAAGCCTGGAACAGCCAGGCCAGGCCAGGCCAGGGGCCACCGGGCCCATGGGACTCCCTCACCTGGGGTGACCCCATCAGCATGGAGCTAACAGAACCCCTGGGGAGCGGGGGGGGGAGCTATGTGCCAAGGGGAGGCCTGGATTAACGTTGAAGGGGGGGGGGGGGAGTCATCCACACAGCCCATGTCTGTGCCTGGGTAAGCGAAGGGGGGCTCTGGGGGCAGCTCTTGTTACACGGAGCAGCAGAGGTGCTTGGAAAAGCCCCCCCCCCCCCCCCCCCCGCTGACCTCAGCCATGGGCAGGTAAGGGCACCCTGCGAGCCCTTCGGGGGTCTGTGACTGGCAGCCTGGAGGAGGAAGGAGCTGCAGGATCCAAGGACCAGCAATTCCCCCCCCCCCCCCAAGTTCAGCCTGGGGTAGGGCCAGTCCAGGGGGCTCTGGCCAGCCCAGCCCAGCAGCTGCTCGGGGGTGGGGCTGTTACACACACACACTCCTCTCTCTGTGCACCTGTCTTAAAGGGTCAGCCCCCCCCCTGCACACCCAGGCTCATCCCCATGGGGAGCTGGAGCCCGGCTGGGGGGTGCCCCTTTAAGTGATCAGTAGCGGCAGCCCCCAGCCCCGGCCTTACCTCCCCCGATCACCACGGCGTCATATTCCCGCTGCAGCTGGCCCCTGGCCCCGGCGTGAACCAGCCTCCGGCCCCGCAGGCTGCAGCCGGCCCTGCCCAGCCCCTGCCTGGCCGCCATGGCACCCTGGGCCTGCACTGCCGAGTCAGCACCGTCCCCGGGAGGGTGGGACAGGCGGCCCCAGAGCAGGGGCGGGACGGGGGCAGAGCCTGGGGCTGAGCCAGCCCCATAGGGAATAGCAGCCCAACTGTGGAAGGGGCAGGGCCAGGCAGAGACACGCCGGCCTCTCTCAGCTGCCCCCTGCCCCACTCCTCCTCACCCCGTTCCATGCAGCAACTCCCACAACACCCTCTATCCAGCCCCCCGCCCCCAGGGAGCCGACCCCCCCCGTGGGGAAAAACCTGCCCCTGGGCGCAGGCTGGGAGAGCTGCCCCCACCCAGCGAGGGGCCCAGCGAGGCAGCCCTGC
Source organism: Sternotherus odoratus (assembly GCA_032164245.1). Classification (NCBI taxonomy): domain Eukaryota; kingdom Metazoa; phylum Chordata; order Testudines; family Kinosternidae; genus Sternotherus; species Sternotherus odoratus. The sequence continues at coordinate 107,447,958 of JAVMKO010000005.1, forward strand.
CCGGGGCACCCTGCACGTCCGGCTGCTGTGGCACCAACACGGCCTTGGGGGGGAGCAGGCCGAGCCCAGGGGGGATGAGGGGAAGCCCCAGGGTGGGAGCTGGGACAGTAGAGCCCTGGGGCAGGCTGGGCTGCCCCCCTTTGCTAACCGATACCGGGGGCAGCTGCAGCCCCCCTCGCCCTAGGGGCTGGGAGCCAGAGGGGAGGGGCCCAGGGTTTGCAGGCACTGGTGAGAAGCCAGCGAACGCTGCCCTGGAAATCTCTCCCCCCCCCCAGGCCGGGCAAAGGCCTGGCTAGGAGCGGCCGGGAGCTGTCTGGGCCCTGCCTACACGGCAGCGAGAGCACCATGAACCCCCCTTGGAGATCACAGGGCAAGCAGGCGTGTCTGTCTGCACGTGCGTGTGCAAACCCGTCCAGCTACTCGCACACGCAGGTCCAGGCCAAGCCCGACACGGCTGGGGAGGAATCAGGGAGTGCACGCCGGTGACCAAGCGCACCAGCTTTAATGCCAGCGTGGAGTGTGGCACTTACAGACACGAGACCCAGGCCACGCCCGTCCAATGGCGCCCGCCCCGGGGGCAAGGCTGGTCTCCCAGCCCGGGGGCGAGTCGGACTCTGGGAACGACACGGAGTGCCCGCCCGTGTGGCTCAGAGCAGGGGGATGCGGGACGGCTCCCAGAGCCGCCGGGCCAGGTCGCAGGCCTGCTGGATCACGCGCTCAGCGGGGATGATGCCCAGGTGCAGGGTCAGCAGCTCGTAGCACTTCACGCCCTCGGCCGGGTGGCTCTTGCAGAAGTAGCGCAGCAGTTTCCTGTCCGGGAGGAGACAGCGGTCAGGGGGGAAAAGCCCCTGCAGGGCCCAGTCCAGCCCCCAGGGGGCAGCACAAGCTGGGGCCTTGGACCCATCCTGGATCAGGATCCCTGGGTCCAGCCACCCCATCCCAGGCCCAGAGGGAAGACGTGAGAGCGGCCAGGCCGGGCCAGACCAAGGATCCTTCCAGCCCAGGGTCCTGTCTGCCGACAGCGGCCAATGAACAGAACAGAGAATCATCCCGTGATCCATCTCATCGCCCATTCCCAGCTTCCGGCAAACAGAGGCCCGGGCCACCATCCCCGCCCACCCTGCTCATAGCCACTGAGGGACCGGCCCTCCACGAACTTATCCAGTTCTTTTTTGAACCCTGTTATAATCTTGGCCTTCACTACATCCTCTGGCGAGGAGTTCCACAGGTTGATTGTGCATTGTGTGAATACTTCCTTTTGTTTGTTTTAAACCTGCTGCTTATTAATTTCATGGGGTGACCGTGGTTCTTGTGTAATGTGAAGCAGTAAATAACACTCCCTTATTTACCTTCTCCAAACCTGTCACGATTTGACAGACCTCAATCATATCCCTCCCCCCCACCCCCCATCATCGTCTCTTTTCCAAGCTCAAAAAGGTCCAGTGGTTTTAATCTCTCCGTTCCCGAACCCTGATCATTTTTGCTGCTCTTCTCTCGGTCTTCTCCAGTTTCAATACATCTTTTCTGAGATGGGGTGACATCTGCACGCAGTGCTCCGGTTGGGGGCACCCCATGGATTCGTATCGAGGCAATAGGATATTGTCTGTCCTATTCTTCATCCCTTTCCTAATGGGTCCCCCTTCCGTTGGCTTTTTTAACAGCTGCTGCCAGACTCTCCCCAGTGACTCCAAAGTCTCTCTCCAGCGGTGCCAGCGAATTTAGACCCAGCGTTGTGGACCTGGAGATGACCTGGGAGCCTGGTGACCTGGGTTTGATCCCTGGCTCAGTGTCTGGCTCACGTAACCTCAGCCCCTGGCGGAGACTTGGGGACGTGAATCCCTGTCCTGGGCTGTGTGCAGGCCGGGTGCTGGGCACTAAGATGGGGCCCCGCAGGGCTCAGAGCCCAAGTATGGCCGGCTCCCAGCCCCACCTGCTGCCTGTGACCCATTGCAGGTGAGGGGCAGCCCTGCAGAGCTCCCCCCATCCGCGGCTGCCTATCCCAGGGGCTGGCTGGGTCCAGCACGTACCTGTAGTAATCCCCTGCCAGCATCCCGATGGGAGCGGAGTCGTCGGAGAGAACGGGAACCTCGATCACCTCCAGCTTGTAACCCTGCGTGGAAAGGGGCAGCGGTGAGGGGCTGGGGACTGGCCCGGCAGCGGGGCGCTGGCGGTGTGGCCTGGACCTCGGGTGCCAGGGCTGACCGAGTACTTTGGGGAACCCGTGTGCTGGGCTGGGGGCCAGCCCCAGGTGATCTGCCGGGCCGTGTGCCAGGAGGATCGTGCGCAGGGCAGCGGCTGGCCACGTGGCCTCGGAGCCCAGGTGATGCCCACACCTCTCGCCCCACGGAAGCGCTGCCAGGCGAGGGGCCTCGTCAGGCAGGCCAAGCGCCCCAACGCACCAGCTCGTTCTCGAACCAGAGGAAGTAGGAGCAGTAATAGTCGCCGTCCCGCAGCGTGAGAGTCGTGTAGCCCTTCTGCAGGTAGCGCCGCGCCAGCCCGATCAGAGCCCAGACCTGAGGGGAGAGGAGGCAGCTGCAGCCGGCGCAGGGATCCCCCCCGTCCCTGCTCCCCTCGGAGCCCTGGGGCACCCTCCAGCCAGAGCCGCGAGGGAGAACCGGGCACACGCCCGTGGGGAACGCGCCAGGCTGCAGCCCTTATTCCGGCTCCTCCAGAACCCCTCCTTGGGGGCCTGGCTGCAGTTCTCCCCATGGCTGTCCCTGTTCGCACCCCCGTCCGCGGCCCCACGAAGACACGAGACCTCGTCAACCTCCTCCCGGCCCAGGTCGCCATCTAGAACCCCAGGAGGATGTGGGACGGGGGGGGGGGGGCTGGCTCTGCGACTGGGGGCCTATTTCTGCTCCTCCCTGGTCTCATGCCTCAGGGCGGGTTCCTCCCGGCCGGGTTCGAGGAGCAGTGGGCGCTGTCCGGGGCTCTCTGCTGCGTCACCGTTTTGAACCCGCGACCTTCGCTCCTGGACCCGTTTTCCATTAGTTGTCTCCCATCTTCATTTGGTTCCCGGGTCCAGCGGTCCCTCCCGCTAAGCTGGGGGAGGGGCCTTCCCAGGATATCCAATAAGGCCAGAGCCAGGCCACTGCTACCGAGGTCCCCGCTGCCCCAGGGTCACCTACCCGCGCCCGGGGCTCTACTGCTGGGCCCCCACCCCCGGCCGAGCAGACCGGCCCAGCCTGGGTGGGAGGGGCCCCTTCGACGCCCCCCCACCCCAAGCCCAGGGGACCGGGTCGACCCAGGGCCGGTACCTTCTTCTTGATGAAGGCAGCCAGGGCTCCCCTGCCCAGCTCCGAGGCGGCGTCCTCAGCCACGTGGAGGGAAGGTGCCACCATCTGCCCGGTGCTGCGGTCCACGTAGATGAAGTGCACCAGGCCCGGGAAGTCCTCCAGGTACGTGGGGGCAGGTTAAGGGCAACCAGCGACTGCCGGGAACGCGTGGGCGGTGCCCAGACACAGGGAGCCCCTGCCCATGAGTGACCCGTCCCCCCCCCTCCCCCCGCGAGCCTGCCACGAGCCATGGGGAGCCCCCGCGAGCTCATGACAGGTCCCGGTCCCTGTCCCCTCTCTTGGGGACGGGAACCCAGGTGCCGACGGCCCCCTGCCCACAGTCCCGCCAAGACATCCAGAGGCGCAGAGGGGGGCTCTGTCCACAACCCCATGGCGTGGCCTACCTGGGGCCAGCTCAGAGACCCCAGCCCTGGGGGACCCAATGATGCCAGCTGCTGGCTGGGTTCCCTACAGCCTGGGCAGAGTCCAGCCCAACTGTTGGAGAGATGGGGTGACCCCCCCCCCATTACCTGTGCCAGCTCAGCCAGGCCCACTGCCCCTGACCCCCAGCCCTCGCCGCACCGCTGGGGAGGTCCCGGGGGAGGGAGGAGCTGGCAGGCCCCAGTGCCCTGCCCTGCGGCTCTCGGGGCGGATGTGACACCATGGTGATGTTCCGCTTGCTCTTCACCAGCAGGAAATCTCGCCAGGCCAGCAGCTTCTCCCTGGGCAGGAAGAGGCCTGGCCTGAGCGCAGTGACCCCCCCCCCCCACGAACCCAGCCTGACCTGAGCGCAGTGACCCCCCACCCCCCCACGAACCCAGCCTGACCTGAGCGCAGTGACCCCCCCCCCCCACAAACCCAGCCTGAGCGCAGTGACCCCCCCCCCCCCCACGAACCCGGCCTGACCTGAGCGCAGTGACCCCCCACCCCCCCACGAACCCAGCCTGGCCTGAGCGCAGTGACCCCCCCCCCCCCCCACAAACCCAGCCTGAGCGCAGTGACCCCCCCCCCACGAACCCGGCCTGGCTTGAGCGCAGCGCCCCCCCCCCCCCCCGAACCCGGCCTGGCCTGAGCGTGGCGCGCCCCCCCCCCCCCAACGAACCCAGCCTGGCCTGAGCGCAGTGACACCCCCCCCCCCACAAACCCAGCCTGAGCGCAGTGACCCCCCCCCCACGAACCCGGCCTGGCCTGAGCGTGGCGCGCCCTCCCCCCCCACGAACCCGGCCTGGCCTGAGCACGGCGCCCCCCCCCCCCAACGAACCTGGCCTGGCCTTAGCGCGGCGCCCCCCCCCCCCCCAAGAACCCGGCCTGGCCTGAGTGCGGCGCCCCCCCCCCCATGAACCCAGCCTGGCCTGAGCGCGGCACCCCCCCCCCGAACCCGGCCTGGCCTGAGCGCAGCGCCCCCCCCCCCCCGAACCCGGCCTGGCCTGAGCGCGGCGCCACCCCCCCCCCCACGAACCCGGCCTGGCCTGAGCGCGGCGCCCCCCCCCCCCACGAACCCGGCCTGGCCTGAGCGCGGCGCCCCCCCCCCCCATGAACCCGGCCAGGCCTGAGCGCGGCGCCCCCCCCCCCCCCCATGAACCCGGCCAGGCCTGAGCGCGGCGCCCCCCCCCCCCCCCATGAACCCGGCCAGGCCTGAGCGCGGCGCCCCCCCCCCCCACGAACCCGGCCTGGCCTGAGCGCGGCGCCCCTCCCCCCCCCATGAACCCGGCCTGGCCTGAGCGCGGCGCCCCCCCCCCCCCCATGAACCCGGCCTGGCCTGAGCGCGGCGCCCCCCCCCCCATGAACCCGGCCTGGCCTGAGCGCGGCGCCCCCCCCCCCCCCACGAACCCAGCCTGGCCTGAGCGCGGCGCGCCTCCCCCCCCCCCCCACGAACCCGGCCTGGCCTGAACGCAGCGCCCCCCCCCACCCAACGAACCCGGCCTGGCCTGAGCACTGCACCCCCCACCCACGAACCCGGCCTGGCCTGAGCGCGGTGCCCCCTGTCACGTTACTGAAATAATTTGGGATCCTATAGATCATTGGTGCAACCAGGGTCCTATAGTGGCACCAAATCTTATGTACAGGGGTCATAATGGGTGTCTACGACCAGGTTATGGATTGCTGATTATGAATATGCCATTGGTCTGTGTGTATCAGTTTTGTAGTTGAAGTGATGAATATTGGCTCTGGACTGTCTGTCTGTCTGTCCAAATATTGTGCTCTGCTGGGGGGGACACTCCAGAGTATTGGGCGTCAGCTTTGCTTGAGCTGCCTGATGGCCCATTAAAGGACCATCAACTACACAATGAACTTTGTTCACACCCGAGATTCGCCAGGAATGTGACCAGCCTGGTCAGAAACTGAATCCTGGAGAGTCTGGTAATTGGACCATGTGACTATAAACCTCCATTTTGCAACCGGACTCTGCATAGGAAGGAGGAGGGGGGTCTTCGCCCACAGGAGGAAGTCTATAAAGCCTGGGAGAGACTCCCTCCATTTTGCCTTCTACCTCCAGTCTTCAACCTGCCTTGTTTCCACCTCTGGATGGACTTTGCTACACAGGGGAACTCTGGCCAAAGGGTGCTGACCCATCCCTGGAGGGGATGCTTTCCAGAGACTGTGATTTGAACCTGCAGTTATTCTACCTTCGCTGCAAGCCTGACTAAGAGAGGTGCCATCACTGCATGTAATTGATTTCTTTTAACCATTCCTAACCCTCACCTAGACCTTTCTCCTTGTACAATAAACCTTTAGATTTTAGATTCTAAAGGATTGGCAACAGTGTGATTTGTGGGAAGATCTGATTTGTATGTTGACCTGGGTCTGGGGCCTGATTCTTTGGAATTGGGGAGAACCGTTTTCTTTATTTGGGGGATTGGTTTTCATAACCACTGGTCCCCAGGACAGGTGGCTGCTGGTGGTGATACTGGGAATCTGGAGTGTCTAAGGGAATTGCTTGTGTGACTTGTGGTTAGCCAGTGGGGTGAAACCAAAGTCTTTTCTGTTTGGCTGGTTTGGTGCCTTAGTGTGGAAAACCCCAGCTTTGGGCTGTAGTTGCCCTTTGGAAGCAATCTGTCCTGATCTGGCACTCACAGTTGGATCCCACCAGGAACAGCACCGTCACACCACACCACCCAACGAACCTGGCCTGGCCTGAGTGCCCCCCCCCCCCCCCCGAACCCGGCCTGGCCTGAGCATGGCGTCCCCCCCGCCCCAACGAACCCGGCCTGAGTGCTGCGCCCCCCCCCAACAAACCCGGCCTGAGTGCTGCGCCCCCCCCCCAACAAACCCGGCCTAACTGGAACCCAGCGGCCCCGCCCTCCCCCCCCCACAACCCCAGCCTGGCCCGAGCATTGCTCCATCTCACCCCTCCCCCATCTCAGCCACTCCCCCAGCAACATACTCCCCCCCCCCACTCGCCCCTCCCCCATGCACTCACCGCACCAGCTTCTGGGCCCAGTCCTGCAGGCCCTGGGCCAGGCCCGGGGGGGCCGGCGAGGTCAGGAGATAGACGGAGCAGAGCTGCCGCTTCACGCTGCCGAGCGCCTGCAGGAGCCTGGGGGGAGGCAGCCCCTGAGAGACGCCCCCAACCCCGGCTCTGGGCCCAGGACGGCAGCTGGGGGCCCCCCAAGGGCTGCCCCAACTTGCTTGCTGGGGTCCAGGCCCTTCGCTTTCCTCCTGGACCTCTGGGCCTGGAGCCCACCCCCTCAGGAGCCTCCCCAGTCCCCTGCCCCCCCTTCCACCCTCCTGTCACCCCCCTTCCACTCCCCACCCCCCTTCCACTCCCCCCATCCCACCGCCCGCCTGCCACCCACCCCCTTCACTCACCCCCCCCTTCTGCCCCTTCCACCCTCCTGTCACCCCCCTTCCACCCCCCACCCATCCCGTCGCCCGCCTGCCACCCGCCCCCTTCACTCACCCCCCTTCTGCCCCTTCCGCCCTCCCCCCACCCGCTGCCCATTACCCCCGGTGTCCTCCTCTTCCCCCATACTCACTCCCGGGGGCTCCCGGACTCGTGCCTGGCGAAGGCTTTGTTCTTGAACTCCAGCCAGGCGTTGTGTAACTAGGGTGGAGACGGGGCAGCCGTGAGGCGAGGGCCGTGCCAGGATCCCGACCCCCCCCAGCGCCGCGCCCGACTCTCACCTGCATGTCCTGCCTGCCCAGCTTCTTCACGAACTTGTCCATCCTCTGGCGCAGCTCAGCCAGGAGGGGGTGGGAGCGGGTGGGGGGCCCCACCTCCTGCCCCTCCCTCAGCTTCTTCTCCAGCACCAGGAACCCATCCAGCAGCTGGTACAGGGAGCAGGCCAGCTGGGTGCTGGAGCTCTGAGCGGGGGAAGAGGGGTGGGAAGTGCTTTGTACGACTTTTATGAGCCCGGCCTGCCTCAGTTTCCCCTGTGCTGTTCCCCCGGGGGGGACGGGACTGTTTGCTCTCAGGACAGGCTGAGACAAGGAGGGCTGGGGGGGGGGGGTCGCCTGGCCCCAGATCAGTGGAGATTTGAGCCCCAGGACACCCAGCGCCCCAGGGGACAGATCTCCCCCCTCTGTGCGGCGCCCCCCACTGGAGATGGAAGGGCTGGGGGGGTGGGGGGGGGAGGGTTTGCCTGGCCCCAGATCAGTGGAGATTTGAGCCCCAGGACACCCAGCGCCCAGGGGACAGATCTCCCCCCTCTGTGCGGCGCCCCCCCACTGGAGATGGAAGGGCTGGGAGGGGGTGGGCTGGAAGAAGTCGGGGTTCTCACCAGGAGTGGGACTGAGGGGACCCAGGGGCTCCCTGCAGCCTGGCCGGGCTCTGGGCCCCCCAGAATGGGCCGTGCTGCACCCCTCAGCTCCCAGGGTGACCCGGGGCAGTCGCTGCGAGCGCTGGCTGAGGGGCACAGGCCTCCCTGGGGGCTGCCCCAGCTGGACTCGCTGCCCGGAGCTCCCGGGGTCCCGGCTAAGGAGCCGGGAAGCAGGGGGCTCACCCAGTGGCTCCTCCCAGACACTGTTCCAAAGCTGGGGCGTAGCACCGACCCCATGGGTCTGTGGCAAGGGGTCAGTCTAGGCGGCGTGCGCCATGCCCCAGAGCCAACCCACCTTGGTCAGGAGCACCAGCGCGATGCCAGGCCAGAGCGGCAGGCAGTACATGGAGTGGGGCACCATGGGGCAGTAGCCCTCCCGCAGGTTGGCATCCAGGAAGATCCTCCTGGGGGTGGAGGCGTCGGGCGTTGGGGGCACCAGGGCCTGGAGCGAGTCTTCTGCCACCTGGGGGAGAGAGCGGCTGGCTGGACACCCTGTGCCAGGGAAGGGACCCCGTCTGCCCACAGGCCATGTCCCGCGCGGGCACCACCCCCGGGAAGCTGCGGTCAGGTGTGGGCAGGCGGGAGGGCTCTGGGCAGGCAGGAGAGGGAGACAGGCGGAGCCAAGGGGGAAACTGAGGCTGGATTTTGGGACAAACGCCCCATGACGGGGATGGAGGGAATTCAAGTCTGGACAGTGCCCTAGGGCAGGTGCTGCCAGGCCTGGCCCAGTTGGGGCTCCCGGACAGGGTGGGGTTTGCGGCGGTGGGCAAGTCGGACAGGCAGAGAAGGAGCGAGTGGCAGCGGGAAGGGCTCTGGGAGGGCAGAGGCTGCAGGAGCCCTGCGGAGACCCCTCCTGTGTGCTGGGGACCAGGGCAGGGCCAGGACTGCCCAGCGGTCTGTGGGCAGCAGGGGCTCTCCCAGGGCGGGCGCCCCAGCGGGCCCATCTCCGGCTCACCTGCACGTCAGCAGCATCTGCCTCCCCGGAGCCCGGCGGCTCTGAGCCCTCCGACAAGCTGGAGCCTCCTGTGGGCACGAGCAGAGAGGAGCCAGCTGGTACCAGCACCGCATGAGCCAGACCTCTGGGTACTGGGCGGGGACTCACCTCCACACAGCCCCCTCGTGTGCCCCCCGCCGGGCCTGCTGCCTCTGGAGACACAGCCCGTCTCCCGGTGCCCCCCTGCCCAGGGACTCACCTGTGCTCTGCCTGCCGGGCGAGGGCTGGGGGGTGAAATACTCCTCGGGCATGGAGAGCTCGTCCGCGTCCTGCAAGGGAGAAGGAGCCGGTTCAGTGGGGCCCTCCGCCAACACAGGGACCCTGGGGCGGGTCAGGATGGGCCCCCGGGGGCAGAGCGGGGAGGCTGGGCTGGGCACAGTCCGGCTCCGGGTAGCTGGAGCCCATCACCAGCGCCGTGTTCCCGTAGGAGGCGGATCGTTTTGTGTCTCCCAAGTGTCACCTCTTGTAAAAACTGCTTGTGAACCCAGAGTGAAAACACGAGTGTCCCAGCGCATTAGTAGTGAACAGCGGCTGACAGGCGTTAAAAAGACAATCAGCTGGGAGATACACACTGTCCGTACAGAGCAGTGTGTAGAACGTGGGGCCGTATGAACCAGTCCTGGTCTGTGTACCCCAGGGGTACGGCACCCTGCTTGGGAACCTCTGCCTTAGCAGAGAGTTGCACCCAGCCGTGGCGCCGGGCACAGGGAGTGCTTTGGGGCACCACTCCACGTGTGCGCAGAGCTCTGGGGCGTGATCCCGGTGTGTGAACGTGCGTGTGTGTACACACGTGTGTGTGTATGTAAGTGTAAGGGGGGCAGCTCCCAGCACCACCCGGGAGGGGCAGGGGGGGCAGCTCTGACCATCACGGGACCCCTGCCCCTGCTGGGGCTCCAGGTGACCACAATACCCACAAACCTGCGTGCCGTCCCCCCGGGACCCCAGCCGACCACACTCACCGGCTCCTCCGCTCACTCTGGGGGGTGCCGTGTGAGCCCGGGCTCCTCACTGGGATGCTCTCACTGCTCTTCGGCCTCCCGCCTGCCAGCTGCAGGGAGAGCAGGGGAGCGGCTTAGAGGGGTCCAGCCCCATCCCCAAGGAGCAGCCCCCCCACACCAGGTACCTGAGGGCTGCGTTCCTCGTCGGCGCTGGGACACAGGTGCTGCACCAGGAGGATGAGGGTGAGCAGGTCGGCTGGGCGGATGGTGCTGGCGGTCCGGCTGTGGGGAGAGAGGCCCGTGAGAGCCGCTGCTCAGGAAGGGGGTGGGCGGGGGCGGAGGGGGGTCTCACCTGGAGTAGAAGGCCAGCAGCTTGGTGTGCACCAGCAGGAAGGCGTGCGCCACCTCCTCGCCCCCGCGCTCCCCGCTGGCGTTGAGGTGCGGCACCACCTGGCGCTCCAGGAACTCGATGCACTGCTCGCACAGCTGGGGGTGGGTCAGCCGCTCCACGGCCTGCGGGCAGGGCACCGGGAGACAGACCCACGCTGAGCCGGGGACGGGGCCAGGGGAGCCAGCAGCCCGGCAGGGCAGCTCCCAGCCACACCAGCCAGGGAACCCCAAGGGATTCCGTACTCACGCCCCCCCACCCCCCCCGGCATCCCCCAGCACCAATCACCTCCAGCCATACCCAGTGCCCACAGCCTGCCAGCCCCTTCCCCAGGCTAGGCCCCCTCCCGCCCCACGGCGCGCCCAGCAGAAGGTACCTCCACGGCGAAGCTCTGCTCTTCCTCCCGCAGGCTGCTGTAGGTCTGGAGCAGGCCCTGGAACAGGGTCCACACGCGGCTGCGCTGCTCTGTGTCCGCCGGCCGCAACCTGGGAGCACCGGCCGACGAGTCAGCCAAATCCCCCGGGAGAGGCAGGCCTGTCCCAGGGACCGGCCCTGGGCTCCCAGGGCTCCTCTCCCGGCTGAGGGCCGCCTCCAGAGCCCTGCTTGGGCCAGGTCTCCTCCCTGGGACCGAGACGCTGCTGCCCACCGCCCCCCAGGCTCCAGCCCCCGGAGACAGGCCTGGGGAACGCGGCGAGGCCTCCTCTGGGCCAGCAACAGAGCAGGGGACGGGTCCCAGCACTGGCCGCCCCCAGCCACCCCCAGATCCCCGTCCCCTCCCCTGCCCGAGGCGAGTCGCTGGCGGGGCACAGGGACCGGGCGAGCTCACCCGTCAGGCCCAGCCCCACCCCGGCGAACGCCCCCGGCCCAGCCGGCCACTCACTCCTTGCAGACCAGGTGGGAGTCCAGCGTCACCAGGCCGAAGTGGGCCTCGGCCAGTCTCCTCAGCACGTAGAGCTTCCGGCGCAGGTCGTCCTCGCTCTCTGAGCCGTCCCCGTTCACCGCCCACGTACAGGCACTCCCCGAACTACAGCGCCGGGGGGACGGGAAACCCCCCGTCAGACCCTAACCCTGTCAGCCGCGAGTGGGGCTCCCGGGAGCACGGCCTGGGGACCCTCCCGCCCCGCCACCCGGGCAGGGCGCTTAGCAGCCGCCCTGCCTGCCCCTGGGGTGTCCCGCCGGGCCCAGCACCCCGCTCCCAGCGCCCGGCCGGACCCGCTGGGGTACCGTGTGCAGCACGTAGAGGTGGGCTCCGTCCGCCGCCCAGAAGCAGGTGTAGGTGTCGCCCAGTCGCTCCAGCAGCGTCAGGCAGGAGATGATCATGGGGGCGAAGAGCGTGTTGACTCCGTCCTCGAAGGCGGGCGGCTGCAGGGAGACAGGCCATGAGCCAGGCCCGCTCCAGCGGCCCCCCCCCGGGACACCCCCCAGCCCGGGGCTCTCAGCCCCCCCCCGGGACACCCCCCAGCCTGGGGCCCTCAGCCCCCCCCCCGGGACACCCCCCAGCCCAGGGCCCTCAGCCCCCCCCCCGGGACACCCCCCAGCCCAGGGCCCTCAGCCCCCCCCCCCCGGGACACCCCCCCAGCCCAGGGCCCTCAGCCCCCCTCCGGGACACCCCCCAGCCCAGGGCCCTCAGCCCCCCCTCCGGGACACCCCCCAGCCCAGGGCCCTCAGCCCCCCTCCGGGACACCCCCCAGCCCAGGGCCCTCAGCCCCCCTCCGGGACACCCCCCAGCCCAGGGCCCTCAGCCCCCCTCCGGGACACCCCCCAGCCCAGGGCCCTCAGCCCCCCCCCCAGGACACCCCCCCAGCCCAGGGCCCTCAGCCCCCCCCCCCAGGACACCCCCCAGCCCAGGGCCCTCAGCCCCCCCCCCCCGGGGCCTTGCTGCGTCCCACGCGGAGCTCTCACCTCACGCCCCCCTCGCTCCCCCTGGCCGAAGCGCCGGCGCAGGCTCCCTGCGAACTCCTCGTCGGCCCAGTAGAACAGAACCTCCGCCCCCTCGCTGGCGATCAGCACGCACTTCATCTGGGGGGGGGACCGGGGTCAGCGCCCCACCCGCCAGCAGCCCCCAAATCTGTGCCCAGCTCCGATTCGCTCTCCCGGGAGCCCCCCGCCCAGATCCACCCGCCCCACCAGGAACCCACTCGCCCCGCCCTGCGGGAGCCCCCTGTGCCCTCTGCCCAGAGCCCCCCCCGCCCCCGTGCCCCCCACCAACCCGCCCCACCAGGAACCCACTCGCCCCGCCCTGCGGGAGCCCCCCTGTGCCCTCTGCCCAGAGCCCCCCCCCGCCCCGTGCCCAGATCCACCCTGCCCCACCAGGACCCCACTCGCCCCGTGCCCCCCCCCAACCCGCCCCACCAGGAACCCACTCGCCCCGTGCCCCCCCCAACCCGCCCCACCAGGAACCCACTCGCCCCGTGCCCCCCCCCAACCCGCCCCACCAGGAACCCACTCGCCCCGTGCCCCCCCCAACCCGCCCCACCAGGAACCCACTCGCCCCGTGCCCCCCCCAACCCGCCCCACCAGGAACCCACTCGCCCCGCCCTGCGGGAGCCCCCTGTGCCCTCTGCCCGGAGCCCCCCCCCCCGCCCCGTGCCCAGATCCACCCTGCCCCACCAGGAACCCACTCGCCCCGTGCCCCCCCCCAACCCGCCCCACCAGGAACCCACTCGCCCCGCCCTGCGGGAGCCCCCTGTGCCCTCTGGCTGGAGCCCCCCCCCGCCCCGTGCCCAGATCCACCCTGCCCCACCAGGAACCCACTCGCCCCGTGCCCCCCCCAACCCGCCCCACCAGGAACCCACTCGCCCCGTGCCCCCCCCAACCCGCCCCACCAGGAACCCACTCGCCCCATGCCCCCCCCAACCAGGAACCCATTCGCCCCGTGCCCCCCCCAACCCGCCCCACCAGGAACCCACTCGCCCCGTGCCCCCCCCCCCAACCCACCCCACCAGGAACCCACTCGCCCCGTGCCCCCCCCCAACCCGCCCCACCAGGAACCCACTCGCCCCGTGCCCCCCCCCAACCCGCCCCACCAGGAACCCACTCGCCCCGTGCCCCCCCCAACCCGCCCCACCAGGAACCCACTCGCCCCGTGCCCCCCCCCAACCCGCCCCACCAGGAACCCACTCGCCCCGTGCCCCCCCCCAACCCGCCCCACCAGGAACCCACTCGCCCCGTGCCCCCCCCCAACCCGCCCCACCAGGAACCCACTCGCCCCGCCCTGCCGGGAGCCCCCCCGCCCTGTGCCCCCCACTACCCCGCTCCGTGCCCAGCTCCGATTCGCCCTCCCGGGAGCCCCCCCGCCCCGTGCTCAGATCCACCCGCCCCACCAAGAACCCACTCGCCCCATCCCCCCCCCCCATCCCGCTCCGTGCCCAGCTGGGAGCCCCCCCACCCCGATCCACGCTGCCCCACCAGGAACCCACTCGCCCCGTGCCCAGCTGCACCCCGGAGCCTCCCCTGCCCTGCTCGGGGCGGGGGGGTCCGTGCACCCAGCCCCCGGGCGCTGGGTGGGAGCCGGGCCCCGCCCCTCCAGGCCCAGGGCACCCAGCTCCCTCCCCCGGACCAGCTGTTCCCCCGCCCGCCCCACATCGGGAGCCCCCCCGACGGGCTGCGGGCCCGCGGCAGGGCTGCATGCGGCACGTTCAGACCCAGGGCGGGGGCGCCACAGGAGCCGCCCGCGGGCCAATCCCTTCCCGTGCCTCAGTTTCCCCCCGCACAGCGGACTTTGCTGGACGGGTCCCGGCCCGGTACCGTGTCCGCGCGCTTCCGCCACCGGGCACGTCATGTGACCCCCCCCTGCTCATGTGACCGGCCCGGGGGAGGGGCTGCCGGCCCCGCCCCCATTTCAGAGCCTCCCCCCGCGCTCCCCGCACAGCGCCCCCGTCCGGGCGGGTCCCCCTTGAACCGGCCGGAGAGAGACCCCCCCCCCTCCCCCCAGTCCCGCAGGGCCGGACCTGGGCTCCCCCCCCCCCATCGCAACACGCCCCAATTCCTCTGCCGCGAACGGGACGGGACCAACTCAGGCGCCCCCCCCCCCGCCGGGGGCGGCTACAGGCCAATAGCGCCCTGGCTCTGCCCACCGCGAGGCTGAGTCCACGAGGGGCTGCTGCCCCCCTCGGTCCTGTGGGGCCCCCGCCCAGGACCCCTGACCCCCAGCAGCCGCCTCGCCCAGGCGTGAGCTGCGGGGAGGCCGGTGAGGGGCTTTGCGACTGCAGCTCCAGACCCCCCGGGCCGCGGGGACTCACCCCAACCTGGAGGGTTCCTGGGGGCGGAGTGGGGCTGCCCCTTGCCCGCACCCTGCAGACGCTGGAGTCTGGCAGGTCGCCCCAGTTCCTGCTGCAAGGGTGGGACGGGGGGCCTGGGGCCACAACTGACCTGGGGGTGCCCGACCCTGCCGGCTACAGCTCCTCGCCAGCGTCCCCCTGCTCTGCGTTCGGGTCAGGCCCAGCGCTCGCTGTCTGCCCCATGCTGCCCCGTGTCCTCCCTTGCCACGCAGGCTGGCAGAGGAGGGCAAAGCTGGCCCAGTGGTTACCCGGGAGGGGCCACGGGGGGTTCGTTGGCCCTTGGAGCGAAGGGGCCAGTCTCTCGACCGGGACGTCCCGGGGGCGCTGGCCCCGCTCCTTGGCACGTGGCCACAGCTGCGCTCTTCGGGGTGCTCGAAGCGTCCCGGGTCATCGCCCCGCTCAGAGTGCAGCCAGGCCAGGGCAGAGACCTGGAGCCGTCCGCTCCTCCCGAGGGGAGAGCACCAGACAGCCGGGCGGGGGAGGCAGCCCCAGACCTCGGCCCGTGCTGGGCTGGGGGCCAGGAGCAGGGAGGGCCGTGGCGAGGGGAGACGGGGTTTCACCAGTGGGGAGTTCCTGACTCAGGGTTTGAAATCACAGAGCTGCCCGGCCTGCGTGATGCCCCGATACTCAGCCGGGCACAAGCCACTCGCCAATGGGCATGCGCCGGGAAGGGGGCGTGCAGGGCAGGCTCCGGGCGGGGCAGGGGGTGGGGGAATTGCTGCTCTGCTCTGGGTGATTGGCTGCACTGGGTGCTCCCCCCCCCCCTGCAGCCAGGGGAACAGTGGGGGGGTGGTGCAGTGCTGGACCCTCCCCCCAAATTCACAGCAACCTGCCTGAGAGTGCGAGCCCCACAGCTGTCCCCGCCCCTCCTGCCAGCTAGCGAACCCCTGGGGGATACTAAGGGGCCAGGCCTCAGTGGCTGTTCCCCACAGAGGCAGGAGTGGTGTGGGGGGCTGCGTCTCTGCCTCGGGTTTCCTGGGAGGTCAGCATCTAGCTCTCCTGGTGCTCCGCTGGGCAGCCCCCCGACCTGGCAGCCCCCAGCCCTGCTGCTCTCCCCTCCCTGGCCTTGGGGGCTGGCTGAGAACGAGCGCCTAGGGGAGCAGTCTGAGGGCTCGGCCCCGCTGGAGTGAGGCTACCTGCAGGTCAGCCTGGGCCCCCACCGCTGCGAGGGGGGAGCTGTGTCGATGGGAGACGCCCGCCCCCCGGCGCTGTCTACACTGGCAGGGACGGCATCGCTCGGGCGTGGACTGTCTGCACCCCAGAGCTACCCCGCCCGGTCTGTCGTGTGCCAAGAGGGGACTCCGGGCCCCAGCACGGCGAGGGCTTGATTCCAGGAACGCACAGCTTGGGACAGTGCCCTGGGGGGAGCCGGGGGAGCCCAGGGAGGGTGAGGAGGAAGCCCCAGGAACCTGGCTGCATGGGGAGTGAGCGTCTGGGTTGGCGGTTACAGATACTGGAGGCAGCTACCCAGAGCGTGGGCGGTGGGGTGCCAGTCGGGGGCACTCGGGGTCAGGGTGGGAGGTGGAGTGAGTCCCACCCTGGGCAGGCATCCTGCTGCGGGCCCCTCCCCCCCCTTACAATCCCGGCCCTTCGTTCAGAGCCGGGGGCCCTGTGGGGTGCGGGGGACAAGACAGGGTGGGAGGGTCGGGACAGGCAGAGCATTGGCTGCCGGCAGGGCTGCCCCCCGTCTCCTCTGCACCTGCTGCCCAGCCCCAGGTTTCTGTGCCCCCCCTCCCCCCGCAGTGTGGTCCTGGGGTCGGGGGCTGCAGCCGGGCTGGCTGGGCGGAAGGCGGAGTCAGCATCACTTTGGCAGAGACCCTTTGGGCCTTAGGGGGGCCGTTCCCATGGAAACGGAGCCGGGGGCCTGGTGGTGCAGGTCCGCGGTGGGGCTGGGTGGTGGGAACGAGTTGTCACATCCCAGGCTTGGGGCACAGCTGGGGCAGAAACGGCCCCCAGCTGTTGTGTTGCGGCTCCAGCTGGTCCCTCACCTGCTCTCCAGATGCTCCGGCTCTCACACTCCAGCTGCTCTGTCCCTTCCCTGCGCAGAGCGGGGCGCTGGAGTGCCAGCAAGCCTGGGGGTTCGGCCTTGTTACCATCTTCTCCCCGCTCTGGCAAAGGCCCCCTTCCCTCCCCGTCCCCTGCACAGTGCTGTGATCCCCGCTGGAAGGCTCCCAGCTGGGGGTGAGCCCTGGGACTCCCTGCTCAGGCTCTTCCAGGGCTTGAGGGATTCACACCTGATACCTGGTGGGTGAAACCTAAGCACAGAACTCAGTCCCGGGGCGGGTCTGGGCCTGGTCCCCGGGCTCTGGAGTCGCTGCAGGACGGCCTGGCAGAATCCAAATGACACCAAGTTCTCTCTCCCCCACTCACCGGCCCCTCGACCTCCCTCTGTCCGGAGCCCCAGGGCCCGGCTGCACCCAACTCACAGGCCTGGACAGGGCCGTCGCTCTCGTACTCAGGACTTCGCTCCCGAAACCAGAACCGCGTCCCCTTCGTCCCTGCCACAATTCACACTCCCTCCAGCTGGGCTCTGGATCCAGGCCTTGGCCCCCCCATTGCCCCCCCAGGCCCGGCTTCACGGGCTCCCTCGCCCCACTGCCACGCCTGGTCCCACATGTGGCTCTGCTGTCTCTGGACCCAGCGCACACCTCGAACTCTGAGCTCCCCACCCCTATGTGGTCAGCAGCTCAGAGCCAGCCAGGCAGGTGGGCGGCCCGGAATGGGCTAGTGACTAGCGCCAGTGTCGCCCGTAATGCTGACTCTGCCATGTCCTCCCTTGGCACGAGGGCATCGCTTAGGGCACAGGCTGCTGGCGCCGCTCTGGGAGACACCATGGCCTAGCCCCCCCATTTCACCCGGAGGAGCAAACAAGTGACAATGGCTGGGATGAGCCGGGAGAGGGCGGATGGGACCCGGGAGTGTCACTGGAGATGAAGGTTTCTCTGAAGTGAAATACCTGAGACTGGAACTTGAGATGAGAAGGGGGAGGGGGAGCTGACACCAACGGGAAGCTGGACAAAGGCTGGGGGAGTGACCGGGGGGAGGTCAGAGACAGTTCGGTGGGGGGGGGGTTGGGTTTTTTAGGAGCTAGCTGGGAAAGAGGAGGGAGCCCTACTCTGGGGTCTCATCTCCCCCCCCCCCCCCCCCAAGAAGGGCCTGACTGCGGGGTCCTGTTTGTACTGAGAAGCTCTGAGTTGGATGGTTCCTGGCATCTCAAATAAACCGTCTAATCCACTGGATGAGAGCCCCTGTGAATCCCAGGAAGTGGGGTGCAGGGACCGGACTCCCCACACTCCGTGACACGAACACCCTTGGGCCTGGTGTCCCGGAGCAGCAGCACCTGCCCTGTTGAGTAGCCACGTCCTGCGGCTCCAGGCCCGGGCCAGGTCCCTGAGCAAGCGCGGCAGCCCCCGTTCGCTGCCGCGGAGAGACGAGGCCAGGCGTGGTCGGACAGCCCACCTTTATTCTCCGCCATCTCCCCGCCCGGTCCAGCCCGCTCCTCCCGGAGCCCAGCGCTCCACACGCCTCAAGAAAATCTCTCTGGAAGGATTCACACCTCGAACAATGCCCCCGCCCCCGGCCTGTCCCACCGCAGCCCGTCTCCGGCGAGCTGGGGAGCGGGCGCCCCACCCCACGGCCCTCCCGCCAGTGTCCGGACGAGCAGAGCTCAGCCTTCCCCTTCGCCAGAAAACATCATTTAAATATTAAACGGACCGTGCGGGCCCGGCTCGCAGCGCCAGCCAGGGCCGGGGACAGGACTCCCTGTGGCTAGCGCCCCTGCGCAGGGCTTCCTTAGCCGGCTCCGCGCAGCCCCCAGGCCTCTCCCTCTCCCACCTCGCCTGTCCCGCGGCCCGGAGGCAGCAGGGGGAGCTGCTCCCCCACACGTTCTGTCTGTCTGGGGCACAGTGGGGTGGGCACGGACTTCTCTGTGGCTGCCAGGACCCGACTCTGGGGATCGGAGGGAAGAAGCAGCCGGAGGGCGATGGCTCTCCCGGGACAGTCAGTGCCCAGCCCATCACCACAGTGTGACGGAGTAGGAATACCTTGTGTGTGCCTCAGTTTCCCCTATGCATTTCTTAAGAGTCTATGTGAAGGAATAGGGGCTGAGTGTAAGCAAGCAGGCAACGCCCTCTCCCCTCTCTGCAGGTGTCAATACCTGAAGCTGTAATCTGACCCTAAGTGTGGGGAGGGAGGTCACCTGACCTGGCTGAGCCAGGGGGGAGGAGCTGGCTGGAGAAAGGTTTGGGAGTCTGAAGGTAGCTGGAGTCAGGCAGGGAGGGGAGAGAAGCTATCGGCCCCCAAAATGGATCCAGCTGAGGGCTCATGTTCGCTGTATGGTCTGTGTTAGACCAGATAGAGGTCATTGAATAAACCTGTTTTACTGGCTGGCTGAGAGTCATGTTTGACTGTGGATTTGGGGTGCAGAATCCATGGGCTCCCTCAGGACCCCGCCCGGGCGGGTTTGCTGGGGGAAGCGCACGGAGGGGCAGAAGGTGCTGAGTGCTACGAGGTCAGACCCAGGAAGGTGGAAGTGGGGACCCGTGAAGCTCCTGGCCTTGGAAACAGGCTGTGTACGGAGAAGGGGCCCTTCACCCGGAGTCGGGTCTGGCTTCCTAGGGAGCGGTTCTGGACTATCGCCCCGGACACTTTGTGACACACAGTGAACGACAAATCCCCGGGGCGGGGGGTGGGGGTGGGGGGTTGCAGCCCCGCGCTACTGAGCCCCGGTACAGGCAGTGGGGAGAAGGGCGGCCGGGAGGCTGGCTTCTCCTTGGGGCTGGCAGCAGCACAGTAGTGTGGGGAGAGAGGGTGGCCGGAGCTGCCCAGATCCCCTGGTACCTTCTGTCAGCAAACTCTGCCTGAGAGCCAAGCACCCGGGGGAGCGCAGAGCTGGGGTGGTGCCCACAGACCCCCGCAGCTTTGGTGAGCGCAGGGAGGGGGGCTCAGAGGGGCTGGGTTAGCTCCGTCCCCTTGGCCTCTGCTCTCTGTCCCAGGCTAAGAACACAACCTGGAAGCTCCCTGTTTCTGCCCTTCGCCAAGCAAGGAGCCAGCTCCCCTAACCAGAAACCTGCCTGGGCAGCGCTACCCTTTCCCTGCAGTCCGAACCCAGTCGTCCGTGGGCACGGCCGGATTTGCACTAGTCCTGTGGGAGAAACGCTGATGGTGTGAAGAGGGCGTGGGGCTCCCCAACTCCCGGGCACCTGCCACTGGTCGCAGGCCTCTGTCACTGCACCAGGGCCTCGAGTTCCCAGCTTTCCACGGGGAGCCAGGCGTCCCTCCAATGAGTCAGGCCCAGCACTCCCAGGGGTCAAGCTGACGCATGGGGCTGGGGCCAAGCAGCCAGCCTGGCCAGGTCTGGCTGGGGGAGGGTCTGCCCTGCTTTGGCCACACGGGAGGAGTCGCTCGGGGGCGGTTATCCTCCACGGGGCAGAGGACCTGCTGGCGATGACGCACAGTCCCCAGGAGAGGGGGCCCAGTCTGCGTCAGCCCCAGCGACTTGCAGCAAGTTCTGTGCGGGAAGCGAGAGGCCGGGGAGGGTCCAGCAGGTCTCTTCTTGGCCGGTGGCTTTTGGGCCGAGCTATCGGTAGCGGCAGGCCAGGGCGTTAACGTTCTTCACCACGTAGAAGCTCATGGTCAGCGGCGGGATGACCAGGGTGCGGCCAGCCCGAAGGGGGCGAGGTTTCAGCTCAGGAAGCGTCCCGTCATCCGCCGTGGACAGCGGCTGCCCGTTGAGCTGCACGGACCTGCGGGACAAGCACACTCGGGTCAGCCTGGCACACGGGGGCAGCAGACACGGCCTGTGTACGGAGCCCGCTGGGCCGGGCACGCTGCACTTATCTGCCAGGTCTGCACGGGGGGGAGAGCCCAGCCCAAGGACGGCCCTGGGGGGAGGTAACGGAAAGAGCCGGGGGTGCTGGGAGGCTCTGCAGGGACTGATGTCCTTCCCGGCCAGTGGGAGCTGTGGGAAGTGCCAGGTGCCAGCTGGGGGCACGCGTGTCCCAGCTGCAGGGGTGCCCCCTGGCCTGGGCTCAGCCCCACACAGTGCGGTGTAGCCAGGCAGGCTGGTGGGGCAGTGCCCCATGTCTGCACTCACCGGGCGTGAAGCCCGTCCTTGCCGTGCGGCTGCAGCAGGTACTGGTGAACAATCTTGTCCCGCAGCGTCCCCACCAGCTTGATTTTCTTGCGGGAGCGATGCAGGTTGATGATGTAGAGGGTGATGGAGCCTCGGACGTAATGGTGGCTGAGAGCAGAAGTGACAATGAAGGTGGGTTGTCTGCACGGTGACTAGGAAACCCCGTCACGTCTAGGCAGCGAAGACGCCAGGTGTGCTGGGAGCCGTGCTAGGAACCGACCTTCTGCAGAGCCCAGGAGGGGACAACCCCAGCACTGCAGGAACTGGGGGGCCATCGCCCCAACTAGGCAGGGATGGCAGGAGCCCTCCAATAGGAGACAGGCTGTGTGCACCAGGGGCAGACGCTGGCTCTCCAGAGGGGGGTGCTAGCCCCATTCCCTCCCCCCCCATCTCTACGGAAGTCTGTGCCTGGGCCCAGCGAGGTGGAGGAGGAACACGCGCCGGGTTGAGCAGCACTGTGCCGTGGCAGGGGTGGCCCAAGGGCTTGATTTACCCTCTAATGAGCTCAGGCAGTGGCACATGCCCGACCCATGTGGCCCCAAGGCTGCAGTTCTCTGCCCATAGTACGCAGCAGGTTCTGTGCCGCTTCCCCCGTACGGGGGGCAGGTCAGAGCGGGGCAGGGAGGCGGCGTTCCCAGGCAGACACTGATGGGCACAGGCCCATGGATTCACCTCCCTGGCGTGCGATGGGGCAGAGCACAGGGATGTTCTGTGGGGAGCCCCCGCCCCAGCTCCCTGGGGGGGGGTGAGGCTGAGAACAAGGCGAGCGCTCTCTGTGCCCGGGGCGCTACCCTGGGCACTCAGAGACAAGAGACGTGTGCTCGGTCTCGCCCAGCGCAGCCCAGACGGGCGGAGAGCCGGCTGCACCTGCCAGGTCTCCTGCGGGGTGGGGGATGTTGACAGCATCTGGAACGGCCTCCCCTCGGCCACAATAGGAACGGGTGTCTGCGGGGAGCACCCCCCACCCCGCCCCTGACCCTTTGAAAGGGCTTATCACCGATCCAGGCACCGCGCAGCGACCTCTGGGGCCTGCCTGGGTGAATCCCTTCCCTCGAGCTCCCCATTGGGACCCGCTGCCATCGCAGGAGCCTCCTGTTCTGCTCACTCACCGGGCCTGGGGCAGCCCCCTTCCCAAAGCCCCCCCATCCGGCACAGCCCTGCTGCGCCCCCCCCCCCCCCCCCGACCGACCGAGCGCGCCCAAGCCCACAGCCCCGGGCAGCGAGCCGAAAGCCCGGCTGTGGCGCTATTCCAGAATGTTCCTGGTGTGCGGCCCAGGCTCCCCGGCCCCCCGGCTCCCCGGCCCCCCAGCCCCGCGGCCCCCCAGGCCTGGGCTCCCTTGGCAGCATGCGAGGAAGGAGCCGGGCCGGGCACTGACTTGTGGTGGCTGGTGCAGTGGGCGTAGATGCGGAGCTTGTCCCGGATCACCCTGCCCGGCCGCGGCTCCCTCTGGAGCCCGGCCACGTGGACACCCAGCACCTTGGGCCCGACCAGGCGCTTGTAGAGGAGCGAGAGCCAGTAATCCTGCGGAGAGGGGAGAAGGGACCCGTCAGCGCCCCCGTCCCGCCGGGCCGGGACAGAGCCCCCCAGTCCCTCCCCCCTACCACCCTCCTTGCAGGGGTCCCACCGCGCTAAGCTCGCCCCATTGGGGCTGCAGGGTCCCAGGCCGGGCACCCCCGGGACCTTTCAGCCCAGACTCCGGGGTCTGTTAAAGGGACTCCGCCCCCCCCTCCCCCGTGGAACAGGGCCTGGGGGGGCTCCCCCAAAACTCCCCCCACATGTAGCTGTGTTATAAACCTCAGGAACAACCTCAGCCTGCACGTGCTCAGCAGACGCCCAGTCACCCACTTTAAATTGCACAAAACCGAACACCCTGCCCCGCCCCCTACTCAGAGGCCCCGCCCCTTCTCCAAGGCTCCTCCCCCCTCATTTCTCCCCAACCCTTACTCACATGCACTGGGCTGGGGCAGGGGGTTGGGGTGCAGGAGGGGGTATGGACTCTGGGTGGGATGAGACATGAGGGGTGTGGGGTGAGGGCTCCGGGCTGCACATTGAACACTGGGGAAAGGGCAGGAGAATTGTTCTCTGTGCAGCTTGCAATTGGGAGATGTGATCATTCTAAGCATGTCAGGGATCCCCAAGCTGCCTGGCTCAGGTAAGCCCTAAAAGATATAGAGCGCTTGGATGGCATTGGGCCAAGGCCAGCCCTGTGGGATCCCACCAGAAACACCCCCAGAGATGTGCCCAGGTCATACTGGTTTTGCGGAGAGCTCTCTATGGGGTTTTCATCTGAATGTCGCACAGGGCTACGCCCTAAGCCGTGCAGAGACCTCAGGCCTTGTCTAGACAGCGCAGGAAAGTGCTCGGGGGGGGGGGGGGAGTTGTAGAGAGCGCTAACTACACTGCACAGACCCTGCTGGTGTGCTCTAAAAGGTAATCTAGTTTGTTAATGTGAACTAGGTACCTTTTAGAGCATGCCAGCAGGGTCTATGGCGAGAGGCGCCCTTCAGCTGTGCGGCCTGAGCCAGTCACAGACGCTCCGTTCGAATAAGCTGGCGAAGGGATCGGCTGAGGTCTTGGTTCCAGAGGAACGGAAGGAACGTTCTTGTAACGACTTTGCAGAGCCTTTAACCTGTGCTGGCCCCAAGGCCCGCGGTGGAGCAGCAGGCACCTGAACAAAGAAAGCAGCTCAGGGCTTCAGCCGTCTTCCTGGCCAGGAGCCGGATTTATGGCAGGAAGGGCAGCTGTCTCCAGTGCTGTGATTTGTAGACGTGAGGCCGACCGTGTCTACCGAGCGCCATGGGGCCAACGGGGCTCACGAGCTTTCCCTTGGAAAGGAAACCCAGAAGGTCTCATTTTATCTCTCTCCACCCTTTAATTCATTGCAGGAGCGTCTAGAAACGGCGGCGGCTGGACGTGGGGCTGGTTAATCAGCCCGTCAGACAGACCTATTAACCAGATCCTCCTGTCTCCAGCCTGGTTACAGAGGCGGCGGGAGCGTAACCCCCTGACCTTTCCTAGGAGGAGCGAAGCTGCCCGGGAGCGCGGCTCGGTTTGTTCAACTGGGATAAGCACATGGTGCTCCGCCCAGAGCGCTCATAACAGAGCCGGAGCCCGTTAGTCTCAGGGGCTGTAACCTGCCTGGGCAGCTGAACATCACATGGCAGCTCCGTGCAGCCTCGCTGGTGCCCAGCCAACCGGCCCATCTCCATGCCTGTGCCCAGGGCAGGACAGCAGACACGCCTGCAAAGGGGACAGCCCCACAGCAGCGACAGCCAGTGGGTTGCTTCCGGCACGACACACTTGTGGGACACATGGGAAATGGCTCCCAGTATGGCATGTTTGTAGGGACCGGAGAGGGTGAATTTGTCACTTGCTCCCCCTGTCCTTCTGTTGCGGAGCGCCCGGGCGATGCTCTGGAACCGCTCCCTAGGAAGCCAGTCAGGACTTTGGGGAAAGTGTCCCCTCTCCGTACACAGCCTGTTTCCAAGGCCAGAAGCTTCACGGGTCCCCACTTCCACCTTCCTGGGTCTGACCTCGGAGCATTCAGCATCCCCTGCCCCTCCATGTGCTTCCCCCAGCGAACCCACCCGGGCGGGGTCCTGAGGGAGCCCATGGATTCTGCACCCCAAATCCACAGTCAGACGCGACTCTCAGCCAGCCAGTAAAACAGAGGTTTATTCGTCAACAGGTACATGGTCTAACACCGAGCTTGTACGTACCCAAACCCCTCAGCTGGATCCATTTTGGGGACCGAGGGAGGCCAGACCCTGCCTGGGGCTGCCTCCCTTTTGCCCACCCAGCTTCCTACTCAAACCCCTCTCTCCAGCCAGCTGCAGACTCCAAACTGAAGCTCCCTCTCTCCCGCCCCTTCTTCCCCCTGGCTCAGCCAGGTCAGGTGACCTCCCTCCGCCACTTGGGGTCAGATTACAGCTTCAGGTATGGACACCTGCAGAGAGGCTCTGCTTTGCATCAGCTACACATCCTTATCCCTTCACACAGACACTCAAGAAATTCATAGGGGAAACTGAGGCACACACTCAGTATTCCTACTCCGTCACAGTTCTCCCCTCTTTGAGAACGAACTGAGCAAGGTCACACGAAGGGGAGAGGCAGAAATCCTGTACACGTGAAGGGGAGAGGCAGAAATCCCGTACACGTGAAGGGGGGAGGCAGAAATCCCGTACACGCGAAGGGGAGAGGCAGAAATCCCGGACACACGAAGGGGGGAGGCAGATGCCAGCACCTCTGGAAATCAGAGCCCATGTGGGCAGCCCAGCGGAAACGGGCCATTTTTTATGAACTGCCTATTGAGTCAGGATGCTGTGGGGTGGGGCGGGGGCTGACTGGAGAGGAGGTTGCGGGGTCCCAGTCTGTGACCTGGTTGAGTGGGCATGACATGGCGTGGGCTGGTGAGCCCTGGCTCTGGTGTCAGGGACTCACGCGGCTCCTCATGCGTAGGGCCAGCGTCACCCAGCGCCCAGCTCAGCAGGCAGGCGGTGGGAGGGGCCCGGGACCCCAGCCCGCGTCCCAGAGGGGAGGGATGGGGGGTGACGGAAGAGACCTGTGGCGGCGACAGCTGGTTCGGCCCTGCCTGCTGGCCACGCCAGTGCAGAGCCGCCCATTCTGTGAGCTGTGCAGATGGGCGCTGGAGCTGGGGAGCGGACTGACAGACAGCCTCTGGGACAGTCAGATGGGCTGTGCCCCCCTGGGTCCCACCAGCTGAATTCCCTCTGGTGATCCCTCCGGACAGCGGGGGCCGGAGGAGGTGAGATCCATGCTGGGTCAGGAAAGACCTGACTGCACAGCAGGGGACGTGAAATGCAAAGCAGCAGGTCTGGAGCCTGGCTCCGGCGCTTTCCAAGGGGCGTGGAGCAGATGGAGGAATAGCCTCGAATCTCTCCTCTCATCGCCTCTGCCTGACAGAGACCAGGCCATGGCGGCTCAGCCCAGGGAGGGAGCAGAGCTGCTGCGTCAGAGGGGACAGGAACCAAGCGCCGTCCCTTGGGAGTTCTCGGGACGCTTCTCTTTTCACTTCCCACTCGGGGGGAAACAATAAATCCAGCCACCACCTGCCGGCAGAGCCGTGGTACTGGCGGCTGCAGCTGAGCAGGCAGGTCTCCGGAATTTCATGGCACCTCCCCTGGCGACACGGAGCAACATCTGCGGCTGAGCAGGCCAGATGTTGAAGTGCTGCTGGCAGGACACGGCTGGGAAGGTCGCAGCACGTCTGATGGGGGATAAGGAGAAAACAGATGGGGAAGTGGATCCCTTGCCCACTTCTAATGGAGTGGGGGCGGTCGGGGGAGCACACCAGGTGCCCTGTCCCCATCCCTGGAGTTCTGAAGTTTAGAAGAAAGGCCAGAAGCTCCCAGCCCCACGTCCTCCCCATGAGCTCTGTGCTCTGCCCTTGACAGAGAGGGGGTGGCGTGCTGCTCTCATTGCGAACATGTTCGGACCAGCGTCGCGGTGGTAACGCAGCTCTGGCAGTTCCTGCACTTCCAGGCTCAATCCAAGGGCTGCAGTCCCACAGCTCTGCCTGCCACCCTGACGCTCCATGGCGTGGCACTAGCTGGTGCCAATGTCGTCAGTACCAGACTCGATGGCAGAGCATGGGCCTGGGGCCGCCGCAGTGCTGGTATGGCCCAGCTCCATCTGGCGAATTCAGAATCACGGCACAGCCGGCAGAGGAGACTCCCCGAGCGCAGGGTGGCCGGGTCCCATTTTAGGAGACCTCTCTTGGTAGGTGCACTCTCGAGTGGACTGTCTGCAATGCAATCAAGTTGGCCCATTTCCAACAGGTGACAAGGTGTGAGTATCAGCAAGGGGAAATCACTCCCAGGCTTTATTCAGGCCTAATTTAATGGTGTCCAGTTTGCAAATTAATTCCAGTTCTGCAGTTTCTCATTGGAGTCTGTTTTTGAAGTTTTGTTGTTGAAGAATTGCCACTTTAGGTCTCTTATTGAGTGTCCAGGGAGATTGACGTGTTCTCCTACTGGTTTTTGAATGATACGATTCTTGATGTCTGCTTTGTGTCCATTTATACTTTTGCATAGAGACTTGTCCGGTTTAGCCAATGTACACAGCAGTGGGGCATTGCTGGCACATATCACATTGGTTTTTGCTGATACGGACTAACACGGCTACTGCTCTGAAATCTGTCTTCTGGGACTGTCCATGGACGTGGGGGAGGGAGGTGTTAGGAGGGGAAGGCAGGCTCTAGACAGTCAGTGTCCAGCACACCTGGATCTGCAAAGAATAAAAGATCTTTTCCTGCTACCTAGGCCATCAGTTGCCCGGAGACAGGGCGTTGGCCACTCCGTCACAGGGGGCACCCTCCCCTGCAGGAGGCGGGGGGTGGAGTAGGTGGGGAGGAGAGCGCCCCCTGGAGGAGACGGCCCAGCCTGTCTGGGCGTGCAGAGGGAGCCTGGAAGATGCTCTGTTATCTGTAAATGTGCTGGCACGTTGACAGGTCGGGGCTGTTGTAAATCACCCAGCTTGGAGCCGCGCTCCCGCCAGGATGAAAGCATTGCTATCTCAGGAGGGGGCAGCGCCTGGCCGTGCACTCCGGATGTGCAGCGCAGCAAGGGGACCGGCTTTCCCCAGTATCACGGAGATGACAGCTCTCTGTCAAACAGCAGGTTCGCTTCCCGGCCAGGTTCCTTAAAGAGACACCGCCTGTGCTCCTCGGAGCCGTTCAGTCGCACGGCCCTGCTGCGCCCGCTCCTGGGTTTTCTGGGTGTCACTGGGAGGACTGGGCATTGCTAGCGGATGAGTTAGGGCGAGGGACAGACCGGAGTGCGTCCCACTCCCTTTCCCACGGGCGGCAGGAGCAGCTCCCCAGGCCCGGGGGCGAGCAGTAGCACTGCTTTGATGAGTTTGATGGAGTCCAGGCGTTTCATGGCGCAGTTACAGTAGGAGGGGGAGGTTCTTTAACCCATTGTGACAGCAAAGAGGAGCCGCTCTGAGTGGAGGAGGCAGCTCGAAATCTCTCTGTCCGCCACCAGACAACGGGGGAAGCGCTAGCAGCAGATCCAGGTCTGAATCACACTCAGGCCAGGCAATGACAATATGTGACCCCAACAACTCCCCCAGTTTCCTCCCTTCACCCCAGAGGGCCTCATCTGGTCACCCAGTTCATCCCCAGGGCCAGTGCGGGGCTACCCCCAAGGAACCTTTCCAGTGCTTTGTCCAGCCTAGGTGTAAAGTCCCAAGTGACAGGGGCTTCCGCTCACCTTTGGGGGGCTGACTTCACAGCCTGAGTGCTCCTCTGCGCAGAGACCCCCCCTTCCAGCTGGACAACACTCCACCCCAAACACTGTCCACCTACACCCCTCAAATATCCACAAACAGGTAACCAAGCACGGCTTGGGCGATTCCACGTTGTCTGCTAGACTGTCTCCCTCTCCCACCCTCCATAGGGCGCCTGTAAGCATGTCGAGGGGGCCGGCACAGCACCCGATTCTGACGAGCGTCTCTCCGCACGTCAGTGCTATCAATCGTATCACTAATCACGAGGCTGAGAAGGCGCTCTGTCCTGGTCACTTTGCTGTGGAAGCCTGAACACTGGGATTGAAACGGGCACTGGGCAGGGCGCTAATGTTTGCCAAGTGCTTGGAGGAGAGATTCTCAGCTGCGCTCTCACCTCTGTATTTCAGGAGATGCCGCCCTTTAGCAGGACCCGGGGCCCCTCCTCTCCCGCCTCCGACCCCCTGAAATCCAGGCGGGCAGTGGGGTGTCTCCACCTGCCAGGTAGCAAGAAGCAAACGAGCTGTCAGGCCAGCGGGTAGAGCAACCTGCTCTTCACCTTCCGGACACTGGCCAAGCTGACCAAATAGCCAGTATTTCACCGAGAGGGGAGAAGGGTGGGAAGAGGAGACACACCAGTTAGTAGTAAAAGCGACAAAGAGTCTTGTAGCACTGTATAGACTAACAGATCGTAGGGATCGTGAGCTTTCATGGGCTAAGACCCACTTCATCGGATGAATGTTGTGGAAATCTCCACAGGCAGGTAGAAATATGCAGGCATGAAAGCCAGGTAAATTCAATGGGGGGGTGGGGGGGCGAGGCCCACAGTTAGTAGTTCTCCAGAGGGAGACGGCTCTTACCTCCAGCCAAGCCAGCCTCAGCGAATGAGCGCACCAGGGAACACGCACGTACGTCGACACAAAACCCCCCTTCAACTGGCACTGAGCCCAGGGCCGGCGACAGGGGGGTACTACGGGTACAGATGTACCGGGCCCCGGACTTAAGGGGGGCCCCCTTAAGTCCGGGGCCCGGTACACAGGGGGCGGCGCGAGACGGTTCCCGGGGATTCCCTGCTCGCGCCGCTGCCATGGGGGAGCCGCTGCCGCCGCGAGCTGGTGAGGGCGGGAGGGGCCTGGGCCGGGCTGCCCGGCTCCGTCGCTGCCTGTGGGTGCCGGGGCTGCTCCGCTGCCGCTCTGGGCATGTCAGCCAGCTGCAGCCGCAGGGGCAATTCCTTCCCCGCTGCCTCCCCTGCCGGTGCTCAGGGGGGTACGCAGCGTGCAGCGAGGGGGGCCCAGGGAGCTCGGAGTGGGCACAAGGTAAGAGGAGCCCACCCGGCTTGATACAGCCGGGTCTCTGTCTCCTGCTGAGCTCTCAGCGGCAAACTCCCCCTCTCCCGCTTGGCCTCTCCGCCCCTGACTCTCGTATTCTTTTATTTCAAAATGTGGCATTGTAGAGTTGCTCCAAACTCCGCTTTGGGCGTTGAAAAGGGCGGCGGGCGAGTGGAGTGGGCTTGGGAGAAACCAGGGAGTCTGCCTGTGCTGAGGGCTTTGCAGCTTTCTTCTCTTTCTCTCTCCCTTTATCTTTTGTGTGTGTTGCTTCCTTTTAAAGAGAGAGAAGCAGCTGCAGCCCTTGGCCGAGTTGTTGAAATTTATCCCTTTGTGTATACAGTAGACTCCCGATTATCCGGGCGCGGGTTAACCGAACGGGCATCAGATTAACCGGGATGTCTAAACGGGTCGGTGGGGGAAGTCCCAAAGCGGCAGCGGGCTCAACCTCAGCCTGCCGCTGCTTTGGGGCTTCTCCCACTGGCCCCTTAGGAGCTGGGGTCTCAGCCTGCTTCCACCCTGGGTGTAGGAAACCCAGGCTGGCAGCGGGCTGAGACCCCGGCTGGCAGGAGCCTGGGGGGAAAGCCTGAAGCGGCAGCAGGCTGGGTGCTGAGCCCGCTGCCACTTTGGGCTCTCTCCCCAGGCTCCTGCCACCTGCCCCAGTCAGCTCCCGCTGCCAGCCTGAGTGCAGGGAACCCAGGCTGACAGCGGGAGCAGACTGGGGCAGGAGGCAGGACCCCGGCTGGCAAGGGGCCAGCGGGGGGAAACCCCAAAGTGGCGGCGGTCTGAGCGCTAAGCCTGCCGCTGCTTTGGGGTTCCCCCCGCTGGCCCCTTGCCAGCTGGGGTCTCAGCCTGCAGCCAGCCTGGATGTAGGAAGCCCAGGCTGGCAGCGGGAGCTGAGACCCCAGCTAGCAGGAGCCTGCGGGGGAAACTCTAAAGCAGCAGGGGGTTGAGAGCTCGGCCGCTGCCGCTTCTCAGCTCTCTGACACTTTCGACTCCCCCCACCCCTCCCCGCAGACTCCTGTCAACGGGGGGTCTCAGCTCCCGCTGCCAGCCTGGGCTTCCTACACCCAGGCTGACAGCAGGAGCTGACTGGGGCAGGAGGCAGGACCCCGGCTGGCAGGAGCCTGGGGAGAGAGCCCAAAGTGGCGGTGGGTTGAGCAGTCAGCCTGCCACCGCTTTGGGGTTTCCCCCGGTGGATCCCTTGCCAGCCGGGGTCTCAACTTGCTGCCAGCCTGGGTGTAGGGAACCCAGGCTGGCAGCGGGAGCTGAGACCTCCCCTCCCCCCCCCCGCTGACAGGTGCCTGCGGGGAAAGTCTAAAGCGGCAGAGAGCTGAGCAGCGGCCGAGCTCTCAACCCCCTGCTGCTTTAGAGTTTCCCCGCAGGCTCCTGCTAGCTGGGGTCTCAGCTCCCGCTGCCAGCCTGGGCTTCCTACACCCAAGCTGGCTGCAGGCTGAGACCCCAGCTGGCAAGGGGCCAGTGGGGGAAACCCCAAAGCAGCGGCAGGCTTAGCGCTCAGACCGCTGCCACTTTGGGGTTTCCCCCCGCTGGCCCCTTGCCAGCCGGGGTCCTGCCTCCTGCCCCAGGCTGCTCCCGCTGTCAGCCTGGGTTCCCTGCACTCAGGCTGTCAGCGGGAGCTGAGTGGGGCAGGTGGCAGGAGCCTGGGGAGAGAGCCCAAAGTGGCGGCGGGCTGAGCAGTCAGCCTGCCTCCGCTTTGGGGTTTCCCCTGGTGGATCCCTTGCCAGCCGGGGTCTCAACTTGCTGCCAACCTGGGTGTAGGAAGCCCAGGCTGGCAGCGGGCTGAGACCCAGGCTGGCAGGAGCCTGGGGGGAAAACCCCAAAGCGGCGGCAGTCTGAGCGCTCAACCGGCTGCCACTTTAGAGTTTCCCCGCAGGCTCCTGCTAGCCTGGGTCTGAGCTCCCGCTGCCAGCCTGGGTTCCCTACACCCAGGTTGGCAGCGGGAGCTGACTGGGGCAGGTGGTGGGACCACCACCATGCCCACCCCCCACCCCAGGGTGGCCAGCGAACCCCTCCCCCCCCCCCCCCCCGTAGACGCTTGATTATCCGGGATTTTATTAACCGGGTTTAAGGTTTTCCCGATCATCCCGGATAATCGAGAGTCTACTGTATTACAATATCCTCCATTTTTCTGCCCTCTAAACAAGGCTTTAGCCATCTTGGGCAATTTTTTATTCCCAAGTCTCTCTCTCTGTTTAGGAGGCTGGGTTGGGGGGGGGGGAGGTTAGGTTTGGTGGGATGGGCCGGGCCAGGCAGGGGTGGGGGAGGGAAGGCGGTTAGAGATGGGGGGAGGCTGGGCGGGGGTAAAGGAAGATCACCCCCAACAGCAGGGTGGGCCAGGCAGGGATGGGTGGGGAGGGGAGGAGGTTAGGCTGGTGGAGGAGATTAGGTTGGGTGGGCTGGGTCAGGCAGGGGGGGAAGAATAGGCTGGGGGGCCCAAACGATCAGAGTAGGGGGCCCCTAAATAATCAGAGTAGGGGCCCCCAAAATTTCTGTCGCCGGTCCTGACTGAGCCCAAAGCTGAGCTCCGAGCAGGGCCCCCCGGCCCTTTAGGTGAGACGGGGCATTTCTCCAGGGGGAGCGTTCACAGGTGGGGGATCTGCTCTTTGCAGCCCGGGAGCAGGATGGACCCAAGTTCCGGGCCTCCCAGAGCGAATGACTCAAATGTGGCTGTCTGGCGTTTGCCTTTGTGAACGGCGGGGTCAGGCAGGCTGCAGGCTGCTCAGAAACAGACTCGGACTAAGAATCCAGTGAGATTCTCTGGGGGTTGGACTAGACCCTCCCGAGGTCCCGTCCGACCCTGAGAGTCTCTGAGTCTCTGGACCACGGTTACAATTCCTCAGCTGTCATTTTTATCATAGCTGATCCATCAAGAGTGGCTGAGGCTGCGGTGGCCTCGGGCACAGAAATGACCGAAATCACCCCAACTAGACTGGGACAAAGGTTCCTCAGCGAGAGGGAGAGCGACCAGCACGTGGCTCTTACGGTGATGGCGCTGCCAGGACGGACAGTCCCCTTCTGCAGTACACAGCACCATGCCCTGCAATGTTCTCCGCCCCCTTCGGGCTACACTGCACCAGTGAAACATGACCTGGGAGCTGCCCACATTCAATCAAAGCTGTGCCGGAGACACGTGGCCGCAGCCTCTGTCCAGGGCTCTCCAGGGGGCTTTGCTGCTCACAGACAATGACAGAAGGAAAGGTTCTTGTAACTGGAGCTCTTCCAGACGATTCCACATACTCACATCCTCAGACGGCTACACAAGGAGGCACTGCACGGTCTACCATCTCTGCCCTTCCACCACTACCGGCGAAGACAAGCCGGACTCGGAGATAGAGGGCAAGACAGGTGGGAAGGGTCACCACGAAGAACTCAGTTAAAAGTAAGTAACCTTCGTTTCTCCTTCAAGGGGCTCTGCACTCTCCCACTCCCGGTAATTTGGGAAGCAGTGCTGAAAACTGAGGCAGAGGGAACAGGTTCCTAATTAAATAACGATTGAAGCACCAGTCTTCCAAAACTGGCATCTAGTCCTGAAGGCAAATCCAAAGCTTAATGGTTGAGAAAAGTACGGACCGATTTCCAAGGAGCAGCCTCACTGATCCCCCGACAGGACCATGTTTAAGGCAAGCAAAAGATGCTGCCCCTGCCCTAGCAGAATGAGACTTTACAACAGCAGACACAGAGTGCTGCTAATTTATACCATTCCCTGATACATTGTTGAACCCAGCTGGAAAGAGTTTGACTCAATATACTATTGCCCAGATAGAGACAAATAACCTAGATGACTTTCAAAAACATTTAATTCTATTTAAACAATATGTCAGAACCCTGCTTGCATCTGACGTATGCACCAAAGAGTCCCCTTATTAACATATGTCTTAGGGGAGAAACGGTAAATTAATAATGTGACTGATGGGAAATTCAGACACTATTTTCGGTAAAAACCTGGGATCAGGTGTAAGAGGCACCTTGTCTTTATGAAAATAGTAAATGGCAGAGCCGACATCAGAGCACGCGATTGGCTTACTCTTCCGGCTGATGTTACAGCAATAATAAATAGTCCTACTAGCTAAATAAACTATGGAACACTCTGCCAAAGGGTCAAAGGATGGGTTCATAAGTCTTGATGTGACCAAACTGAGCTCCCATGGTGGGACGAGATCCCTCAAAGAGGGAAACAGATTGGACAACTCCTTCATGAACCTTTTAAGTGTATCATGCACACATAATGATCTGCCATCAAAGCATGGTAAGCAGAACCAGCTGCCAAGTGAACTCCTAAAGAGGCATCAGATAAGCCATTAAACTTCAAATACATGAAATGCTCGGAAACAGAAGGAATAGAAGCTGAAATGGAGAATCAGATTTTCCCTGTATCTAAGAGACCAGTCTAGTCCCTTTCAAATGCCATCACTTCCTTGTGGACAGCTTTCTGGAGCAGAGCAATACCCCCAGGCTGACGAGAACCAGGGCGGTATCAGTCAGGCTGATCACCCAGGCTGCCAGATGAAGGGGGATGTTCTGAAGTTTCGCCCCACAGCTGAAGGCGATCCAGGTACATTCCTGCCTCTGCCAACTGGACAAACAGAAGTCATCCTCCCTTGTCCGATGTACTTTCCTCAGCACTTCCGGAAGGGGAACGGGGGAGAACATACAGACTGTCAGTGAGAGGACGTGGGTGGTCATGCCTGTCAGAGCAGGAGCTGGTATCCAGGAGTAGGAGCCAGGGTCAGCGACAGAGTCAGAGGCCAGATGTTAGAGCGAAGGGTCAGAGCTAGGTTGGGTCCAAGGCAGGAGCAAGGTGGGAGCAAGGCTGGGAACAAGGCGGGCAAAGGAGCTAATGCGGCCATGGGCAAATGCTCTGAGGAGCTACTGATCTGATCTGCCGACTCGTCCCACGAGAGCTGAGGGCTCTTAATTCCAACACCTTTCTAGGCAAGTTGTCGTGAACCAGCCAGAAGCCTTGAACTGGAAAACAGCCCGGAAGAGCGGCCCCTCTGCTGCTGGGTGCATTGGAGGCTATGGTGATGGACGGTGAAGGAGGACTGACCAAGACACCTCTGAAGACATCCCATCTGTCTGCCCACCACACCAATGAATTCAGAAAATCATCATCTGGGTTAAACATAGTTGGATGAGCCAAATAGATTAGTCTATCTTCAGAAACCTTCTCTCTGGGAGACAAGTCCTTTTGCTACTGCGTCCAGTACAGAACCTATGAAAGAACTCTCAGCTGGGCAGAGATCCAACTTTTTGATGTTCAACAGAAGAACCAGCTTCAGAACATTGTGGGGTTGCCGTGAAGTGGCAGGTATTTGCATGTTGAGAACTTCAATGGCCAGTGGTCTAATATGGGTAAACAAAACTACCCTGCTTTCTTAAATATGCCATTACTACAGAGAGGCGCTTTGTACAAATTCCTGGTGCTGCAGAATGGCCAGATGGTAGGACCTTGTACTAGAAATGTTGTTGGGCCACCACAAAATGAAGATACTTCTGATGGCTCAGTCAGACTGAAATATGAAAATACACACCCTTGAAATGGAGAGTTGCCAACTAACCAGAGCTGAACGCAGGGGAATTTCTGAGCCAGGATGAGCATTTGAGACTGGAACTTCCAAGTGGGCCTGTCCAATCGTGTTAGATCTAAAATCAGACAGAATCCCTCATTTTTCTTCAGTACCAGGAAGTTTCTTGAATAAAATAATTGGCCTCAAAGATGTTTGGGTCTCTTCAATAGCAACTCTCAGGAGCAAGTTTTGAACCTCTGCTAGAAGAGCAGCCCGGTGATCATGTTCCCTCCGAAGAGAAGGGTCAGTGGTTGGAAGTGGGTCATTTTTCAAGTGCATGGCATAGCCCTCTTCTAGGATTTCTAGAACCAACTCGTCTGCCGTAAGAAGCTTCCAACTGTTGATGAAATGGGCTGGTCAGGGATCCTTGCTGATTAGTCAGCGGTTCTCGATACTCCCATCAGAGCAGTGGCCTGGTGATCAAGGAAGGCAAAGAGGAGGGAGCAAGTTGTTTTAGCCAAGGTCTGTACCTGTAAGACCTCTTCTGTGCTGGGTCTAGCACAAAGACTGAGCTCGCTCATGTTGTTGTTGCAATTTCTGATTTGAGGAAAAATAAAGCGATGAGTGAGGGTACCCCGGTGTCTGGTATCAGTGGAACTATTCTGCCAGTTGGTGTCCACAGCAACAAGGGCTGGGTTCTGTATCTAGGGGGTTCTCTTAACATTAAAAAACAACTGGATCAAGCCCTCCACTCCCAGAAAAATGGGGAAACTAAACACTCCCCCCCGGGCACCTCTGGGATCAATACTTCCCCATGCACAAGCACAGAACCCCCTTCACTTTTATTAAGAGAAAACCCACCACTGGTTTGGGAAAACACTGCAACAACTTGAAAGTACACAAGCAATAAGTAAAACACCGTCCCACAGGACCTTGGGCAGCGTCCTTTGACTCAGTTTCCCACCTGGTGGTATGGAAGTCCAACAGATGAATGTCTCTTTAACTCTCTTTCCCTCTGCTGCAGCACGTTCATAGTTTGTTGTCCGAGGTCACCAATGTTGCTGAGTCCAGGGGGTGGGTTCAGGTGGGGTCTCCTCCCACTCGCAGGGGCTGGGGATTGTTTTGGGGGTTTTGACTCCGCTCCCTGCTTGTCGCCATCTCTCCTGCCATCACTTGCTCTGTCTTCGGCGCTGCTGCCACCGGCCGTGATGCGGCGCTCCCAGGTTCCACCGTGTAGCCCAGCGCATAGAGATTTCACTGGGGAACCTCTCGGCGGCTGCCCCATCTTTTCACCGCAGCGCGGTCTCTGTCCCCGGTCCGAGGCTCAGCCCTTAGACCAGCTCATCAGGGATTTCCGCTTTCGTGCGGAGACAGAGCCAGATTTCTCAGCTGAGTCTAGTCAGCTCTGTCTCTGAATACTGGAGGGGGAGGGGAACTCTTTAAAGCGTCCACCTGTCAGGGAGTGCCCAGGTGATGGTCTGGAACTACTCCCTAGGAAGCCAGCCAGGACTTCGGGTGAAGGGTCCCTTCTCCGTACACAGCCTGTTTCCAAGGCTAGGAGCTTCACAGGTACCCACTTCAACCTTCCTGGGTCTGACCTTGGAGCATTCAGCACCTTCTGCCCCTCCGTGCGCTTCCCCCAGCAAGCCTGCCTGGGCGGAGTGTGACGGTGCTGTTCCTGGTGGGATCCAACTGTGAGTGTCAGATCAGGACAGATTGCTTCCAAAGGGGCAACTACAGCCCAAAGCTGGGGTTTTTCCACTCTAATGTGAACCAAACCAGCCAAACAGAAAAAACTTTGGTTTCGCCCCACTGGTTAACCACAAGTTACACAAGCAATTCCCTTAGACACTCCAGGTTCTCAGTATCACCACCAGCAGCCACCTGCCCTGGGGATCAATGGCTATGAAAACCAATCCCCCAAATAAAGAAAATGGTTCTCCCCAATTCCAAAGAATCAGGCCCCAGACCCAGGTCAATATACAAATCGGATCTTCCCACAAATCACGCTGTTGCCAATCCTTCAGCATCTAAAATCTAAAGGTTTATTGTACAAGGAAAAAGGTCTAGGTGAGGGTTAGGAAAGGTTAAAAGAAATCAATTACATGCAGTGATGGCAAATCTCTTGGTTCAGTCTTGCAGCTGTAGAATAAACTGCAGGCTCAGGTAAAAATCTCTGGAATTCACCCCCTCTAGGGATGGGTCATCAATCCATTGGTCAGAGCTTCCACGTGTAGCAAAATCCCATCCAGAGGTAGATGCTAGCTGAAGGTTGCAGATTGAAGACAAAATGGAGGACGTTCTTCCAGGCTTTATAGACTTCCTCCTGTGGGCGAAGACCCTCCTCCTCCTTATGCAGAGACCGGTTGAAAACTGGAGGTCCATAGCCACATGGTCCAATCACCAGACTCTCAACGATTCAGTTTTTGCCCAGGCATGTCCCATTCCTGGGGAAGCTCCTCGGGTGTGGACAGAGTTCATTGTGCAGTTGATGGCCCTTTAATGGGCCATCAGGCAGACCATTCAAGTTAACACCAGCTTGCCTGAGATTTCACCCAGAAGCCAAGCATAAGTTTGAAGTACAGGCCCCCTATATCCAATATTCATAACTTCAGTTCCAAAAAAGATACACACATATTAATGGCATATTCATAATCCGCCCTCCATAACCTGGTCATAGACACCTGCTATGACCCCTTCACAAAATATTTGGTACCCCAATGATCTATATGGTACCAAATTATTTTGGTACCGTGACACGGGGTCCTGAGGGAGCCCATGGATTCTGCACCCCAAATCCACAGTCAAACAAGACTCTCAGCCAGCCAGTAAAACAGAAGTTTATTCGATGACCTCTATCTGGTCTAACCCAGACCATACAGCGAGCGTGAGCCCTCGGCTGGATCCATTTTGGGGGCCAGAGAGCGAGATAGTTCCTCTGCCTCCCTGCCTGACTCCAGCCAACTTCAAAACTTCCAAACCCCCTCTCCGGCCCCTCCTTCCCCCTGGCTCAGCCAGGTCAGGTGACCTCCCTCCCACACCTGGGGTCAGATTACAGCATGAGGTATGCATATCTGCAGAGAGGCTGTGCTTTGCATCAGCTACACATTCCTATCCCACACACACAGACACTCAAGAAATTAATAGGGGAAACTGAGGCACACACAGTATTCCTACTTCGTCACACCACTCCACCAGGGGTGAACAGCTGTTCCCATGGCCTTGGATCTGGTATCCCGACCCCGGCCCGCTCATCGGGGCAGGCTCAGGACAGGTTTGCCTGCCATCTGCTCCTCCAGATGACACCATCTCACTACCCTGCCGTCTGTACTACAGGGAATTTTAACCCCACACAATCAAATGGATCCCTTGGGCAAGGCAGGGCTCTGGGCTGTTCTGGCTACATCGGTTTTTACCCAGATGTCTGATGATCCTGTCACACACCCCATGTTACAAAGAGCCGTTTCCCAAGCAGGAAAACCCTCCAATATCACGCACAGCCCCCACCCAGGGTTGCATAGGTTACAGGAATATGACATCATCTGGCCTGACCCCCTTGATTACATAGGCTAGAGAACCCAACCGGTCACCCCTTGCTGAGACTGAGCCCGATCATGTGTGTATGACAAACGGACGTGTCATTTGCAAGGTGTGTGAGACAAACACATTCCCTTAGCAAAGGACGACATCCACTGACATTCCCACTACAGGACAGCACAGCGGAGAGGCTGAGGGAACTGGGATTGTTTAGTCTTCAGAAGAGAAGACTGGGGGCGGGGTTGTGTGAGGAGATTTGATAGCTGCTTTCAACTACCTGAAAGGGGGTTCTAAAGAGGATGGATCTAGACTGTTCTCAGTGGTACCACATGACAGAACAAGGAGTAATGGTCTCAACTTGCAGTGGGGGAGGTCTAGGTTGGATATTAGGAAAAACTTTTTCCCTAGGAGGGTGGCGAAGCACTGGAAAGGGTGGTGGAATCTCCTTCTGTGACGTTATTGAGAGAATCTGTAACCATATAGATTGCTGTTGCAACCACTGTTATATATTTGCAGCAAATATTGTACAAAGATTGTAGTGTGAGGTGTCTATGGGAGGGTTATGATTTGCTGGTTATAATTATGCTATCTGTTTATGTTTATCATTTTTGTAGTTGAAGTTCTGAATATTAGCTACGTACTTCTACCTCAATGTGTTTGAATTCCAGATAGCCTCAGTGAAGCATTTGGTCAGGTTCTTGAGAAAGGACTATTCTCAGTATGTGCCCAATCAAGAAACACTTCACTGACAATGGATTTTGGGAGACTCCAATCCACATCTGAGCTTTCCTGGGAACCTTCAAACTAACATGTAAACAATGGTGTTGACCTGCAAACTGAGTCATGCATGCATGCATTGCCCATGTGATCCAACTCCATTTTTGCTCTAATTTTCCACAGTAAGAACAAGGAGGTTCTTACACCTGGAACAGACTATCAAAGGCTGATGGCTCATCTCCATCTTGTCTTCAATCCTGCTTCGTACCTCTGGAGGGACTTTGCTACAAACTGAAGCTCAGAACAAAGGACTGAAGGACCCATCCCAGCTGTGGAAGTTTGTTCTCCAGATACTTGATTTGAACCTGCAGTTTATTCTATCACTGCTACAAGCCTGAACCAAGAACTTTGCCATCACTGTATGTCATTGATTCCATTTAACCAATTCTAGCTCTCATCTGTGTCTTTTCCCTTTTATGAATAAACCTTTAGATTTTTAGATTCTAAAGGATTGGCAACACCGTGATTTGTGGGTAAGATCTGATTTGTATATTGACCTGGGTCTGGGGCTTGGTCTTTTGGGAGTGAGAGAATCTTTTTTGTTTTATTGTGGTATTGGTTTTCACAGGAATTCACCCCTATAACGAGTGGCTGCTGGTGGTGATACTGGGAAGCTGGAGTGTCTAAGGAAATTGCTTGTGACTAGCCAGTGGGGTAAAAGTGAAGCCTTCTCTGTTTGGCTGGTTTGGTGCCTTAGAGGTGGAGAAACCCCAGCCTAGGGCTGTAACTGCCCCCTTTGGAGCAACTTGTCCTGACATGGCGCTCTCAGTTGGTCCCACCAAAGGCAGCATCGTTACACCTTCCTTAGAGGTTTTTAAGGCCTTGCTTGACAAAGCCCTGGCTGGGATGATTTAGTTGGGGTTGGTCCTACTTTGAGAAGGAGGTTGGACTAGAGCCTCCTGAGGACCCTTCAACTCTTGAGAGTCGCTGATTCTATGACAGCTCAGCATGGCCCTCCGGGTCTAACGTGCAGCAAGGTGGCGGTGGCAGACAAAGTCACCCTCAGTGTGCGGGGGGCAGGGCTGACCCATAGCCCTGGCAGCAGTTCCAGCAGCCTTGACAGTGGTCAAAAGCTGCCTTCCCACCTCAGTAACGGAGGCCCTTTGAGACTCCTGTGTGGTCTCAGCAGAACTAGCCGTCGGGTATCTAATGCTGCATACCTACCCGCACTGCTTCACTGGCACCAGCCACTCCCACAAAGCAGTAGCGTAGCTGGGGGGGATCCAGGGCAGCGCTTGCTCCCCCTGCGGCTGATTCCCCAAAGTGGCCCCTACTCGCCAGGTGGCTGGAGCACAGGAGACTCGTGGAGACTCGCCGGAGAAAGCGGTGAAGCATGTCCTTTCGGCGGTGTTTCGGCGGCCATACCCGCCTCTACGCTCTCCTCAGCGGCTGCGGTTCGGCGGCCATACCCGCCTCTACGCTCTCCTCAGCGGCGGTGTTTCGGCGGCCATACCCGCCTCTACGCTCTCCTCAGCGGCTGCGGTTCGGCGGCCATACCCGCCTCTACGCTCTCCTCAGCGGCGGCGGTTCGGCGGCCATACCCGCCTCTACGCTCTCCTCAGCGGCTGCGGTTCGGCGGCCATACCCGCCTCTACGCTCTCCTCAGCGGCTGCGGTTCGGCGGCCATACCCGCCTCTACGCTTTCCCCAGCGGCGGCGGTTCAGCGGCCATACCCGCCTCTACGCTCTCCTCAGCGGCAGCGGTTCGGCGGCCATACCCGCCTCTACGCTCTCCTCAGCGGCGGCGGTTCGGCGGCCATACCCGCCTCTACGCTCTCCTCAGCGGTGGCGGTTCGGCGGCCATACCCGCCTCTACGTTCTCCTCAGCGGCGGCGGTTCGGCGGCCATACCCGCCTCTACGCTTTCTCCAGCGGCGGCGGTTCAGCGGCCATACCCGCCTCTACGCTCTCCTCAGCGGCGGCGGTTCGGCGGCAGCTCCACCAAGCAGAAGTTCTGGCTTTTTTTTGTGGTGCCTTTTTTTTTTTTTTGGAAGTGGTGCGGGGGAGGGGAGGTTGGGATCCCCCCGTGTCACCCCTCCTACTGTCGAACGTGGCTATGCCCCACCAGAAATGGAGCCCTGGAGCCCCCAGCTAGCAAACACTTCAGAGTGTTCATCACGTCTGGACTACTCACAGGTGTCCGGTGAAGCCCGTTCCGGCGTCACGAGAACTTGAGACACCACGGTCTCATCGGCATGACAGCCCAGCACCAGCCAACCTTCCCCGGCGAGAGGGGAGAGCAGCATCCCCGGGCAGAACAGTCTGTCCCAGAACGTCGACAGTCCGCAGGTCACCCTGCTGTGATCAGGTCAAATCTCTGCTCTTGGAGGCTTCTCACTTTCTCAGGAAACCCCTCGGGCTGGGAGAGTCTCAGACCGAAAAAGCAGATGGCTCTGTCCAGCCACTGGAGTCCAGTGAGTGGAAAATAATTCACCTTCCACTTCCAGCCATTACTCCGAGTTCTCTCTGCCTTGACCTGAGGAGCAGCTAGTCTGGAGCACACACCGGGACCTCTCCAGACTGGAGAAATGCAGGAGAGGAGCACTTCCCACCCACCCTTTACTGAGACACCACAGCAAGCGAGGCCAGGGAAGGAGCGGGGTTTCTTTACCAGGCCCATATCCACAGCTCAGGAGAGTGTTTCCTTTCTGATGTAACTGCACGGGAGGGGGACAGATTCCTCTCTCATTTGCACTGTTAGCCCAGAGCTCCCCCCGGCAGGCCCCACAATGGCGAAAATCATGGTACAGGAAGGGGAACTGGACACTCGCTTTTCCTTTGTCTTTTTGGGGAACATGAGGGTAACATGGCAGCCTGGAGGAGAGTTTAAATAAAATCAGCCCAATCCGGCAAGTCAGGAGTTAAGATTCCCACAGCTATGCCAAGCAGATCAGTGCCGTTATTTTCAACCCAGAAGTGCCATGTTTGAAATGCCTGATTATGCTACTAAATGTTACATGATGTGAGGGGCAGAATGTGCGGCCTGGCGGAGCTGTGTGTGAGAACAGCGCGTCTGAGTGTCCTGATTCAGGGATTGTAAATGACCAGCTCCCTTGTGTCAATTGCACTGATATTATTTAACATGCGCAGAGCAGAAGATTCTGTAGTTGATACTCTGCAGAATGCCGGGTGGAAGGTCAGACTGTTCCCATCACTATCTTATCCCTGGATCTCAAAGGGAAGCCCAGCTCCTGCAGAAGAGCACACAAGCGGGGCACAGTTGCTGTGTTGTCAAAGGATCCGTTCAGCCCAGCATCCTCGGGGCTGGAAAGCCTGACGCCCCGGCACTCTGATCTGACAAGCCTGAATTGGCCTGGAAAGAAAAGAAGAAAACGCTCCGACGGAGCCTAGCCCGAGTTCTCGGCCAGCTGACGAGCGGCCAGCCCCACTGGCAGTGATTGATCATGCAGTTGAGGTTGCACTTCTCTCAGCAGCCAGCTGACGCACACAAAGGCTACATGTGGAAAAGTCTTTGTCATTGCAGCTAACGAGGGGATTGTATTTCACATCACAGCTCCCCGCACAGGTACACTCAGCTGCTTTCATCTTGCGGATAGCTCCCACGGGAAAATAGCAGCCACTACACCTACACCCATGGCAAAGGCTGGCCGTGCTGGGTCTTTTCATGGCTGCAGTTTTTAAACTCTTTAACAATTGTCACCTGCCCTGGGCTCTTTTAAACCACAGGGGCGAAAAGAAATGGTTTTACAAAGCACACGTTCGACTCTCTCCAGGAAGGGGATATAGGAGCATGGGAAATGAATTAATTCTGAAGCATGTGGGAGAGGGAATAAGCAATTCCCCCAGGGAGGATGGCAACTCGCTTAGTTTATGGCAAGAATTATCTTTAAAACGGCAATAAAATCCAGGGTAAAGTCCCGTGCTGCCTTTAACAGCCAAGGGTTTATTCCTGCCCTTGGAGCTCATAACCTCACACCTCTGCAGAGGGCTGCTCAAGGCAGTTACTCCCTGCTCCAGCTGAGCCAGCTGGCTAGTGGCCATGCACACACTGCTACCTAGACCTTAGAGTAAGTCAAGCTCTGGGCTGTAGAAGAAACTTCTCAACAGGAGGCTGGAAAGGCCCCGGAGTCCCCTGGGGATGGGGGTGCGGAGGGTTGGCCAGGAGGACTGGGCCTTTGGAGGAAAACCATCGGCCATTTGCCCCAAGAGCCAATTTTAGTTCAAACCAGATTCAAGGATGAAGAACCAGGGAGACTCCCCCCCTCTGGTCAGGAAAGAGGGATCAGTCTGGGTCACGTGTTGGTGGGGCCTCCTGGAACCCAGTGTGAAGTTCAGTGGGGAGCTAGACGACCTGGGACTGCATTCCCTTCTGCTAGCAAAGCACTCTTTGCTCCTACCCAGAGAATACATTTGGGAGAAATAATCTAAACCAGAGACCTCCAGTGTCTTCCCCTGATGGCTGATGATGCGAGAACAGAGGTGCACAATTCAACAGCTGATTA
This sequence comes from Sternotherus odoratus, assembly GCA_032164245.1. Taxonomy (NCBI): domain Eukaryota; kingdom Metazoa; phylum Chordata; order Testudines; family Kinosternidae; genus Sternotherus; species Sternotherus odoratus. The sequence continues at coordinate 107,491,600 of JAVMKO010000005.1, forward strand.
GCCGGGAGAAAACTCCACTTCCCGGAGGCTCTGACCCCGCTCTGACTCTCGCCGATCTCAGCACAGTGTAAAACCCACCGCTTTTTACTGGCAGGATTTTGTTATCAAATGCCGAGCTCTCTGAAGTGGCTGCCGTTATGATTCCCAGACCTCCCCTCCACATTCCAAGGGCCTGCTGGCACGGCTGTCCGATTGGTACCCTGGACCAGCCTTGTAAATTCCTTTCCGCGGAGATACAGAACACCTCTCTGCGGTGCCAAGTTCTCCACTTACAAGGTGCAGAATTTATTGGGCTCAGAAAAGATGAAAAGGAAACCTGCCCCTTTCAAGCACTTTTACATACGGTTTCTTTATTAGAGCTCTGCGCGCTTGGAACCACAGCTGCCTGAGTCTTTCTGAAGCACGACAAACGAGAGGTTTTGCACTGAATCGATGGAACTACTCTGCTCTGCGAACGCCTTTTGCCTTCATTTCCATAAATCTACAGCCAGGCTCTGAATCCAGCCCCGATTCCCTGGGTCTGGCGCTCTCTGGTCCTTCTGCACTTTGAGCACACACGTCCCCGTCCTTGTGAACCCAGGTACCTCCTGTGCGCCGTCCCCTCCCTCTGCCCAGGCCAGTGGACAGGGTCCCTCAAAGTGCTGCGCTGCACGTGCCCCTCTGCCTGCCCACGGCACCCCGGATTAGCCAGCAGCATTAGCCTCGATCTCAAGTTCACCCTGCCGGGTTCCACAGAGCCTCTTATTTCGGATACAGTTTCAGCTCCAGAGGTAGAGCTGCCCATCTGCTTTCAACATGTTGTGTCTGACATTAACTAATGTCTCCTATTAGCACTGAAAGAAACCGATCTGGAAAAATTCATTTTCAAGTGGAGTTCAAACAGCCCACAAGGAAAAGTGGATTCTCGACTGCACACAGGATTGTTTTTGTGGTGAAGCCAAGCGTCTGTGAAACGGGTCAAGGGCACAGACGACAAGAACGTCTCTCTCTGATTTACTGACTGGGAACAGGAAAGGGAAGAGAAAATCCACCCCCTTCAAAGGGCCGAGAAGGTGAATCACAGAGACAGTGCGTGTACGTGAGTGTGTGTGTGTGTGTGTACGTGAGTGTGTGTGCATGTACGTGAGTGTGTGTGTATCAGTGACAGACATATGGAGCAGGAGCCTCCTCACACACCTACCGGCAAAGGGTTAAAGTTCTGGTCCACAAGGTGATTATGTCCATGGTCAAAAAACGAGTGTCGCATCACCACCTCAATGCCCTGGCTGGCCAGCATGCCCAAGGTGTTCAGCCACCTGGAAAGAGAAGAGAGCTGTGTCAGTAGGTGGCCGGAGGCGCATGCTTGCTGAGTGGCTGGCTGAGAAACCCTCAAAGGCATGTTTCTGCCCCAGGGGCCACTCTCCAGTAGTTTGCATGGGGCACTAGTTCCAGGACAAGGCAATCTATGAAGGTGCTAATGTCTCAGTTCACAGGATCATTACGAGAGAAGCCATGTGTCGCCTGGGCGATGGTCTGGAGCTTGCTCCCTATGAAGCCAGATAGGATTCCGGGGGAAGTGTCCCCTCTCCGTACACAGCCTGTTTCCAAGGCTAGGAGCTTCACGGGTACCCACTTCCACCTTCCTGGGTCTGACCTTGGAGCATTCAGCACCTTCTGCCCCTCCGTGCGCTTCCCCCAGCGAGCCCGCCCGGGCGGGGTCCTGGGGGAGCCCATGGATTCTGCACCCCAGTCCCCAGTCAGACGTGACTCTCAGCCAGGGAGTAAAACAGAGGTTTATTCGTCGACAGGTACATGGTCTAACACCGAGCTTGTAGGTACCCGAACCCCTCAGCTGCTTGTCCAAACTCCACCACCAGAGCCCAGAGACACTCCTACTATCGCCCCTCCCCACACACTGCATCCTCACACAGAGCCACATCATTACAACCTGACCATCACATCCCCACACACCACACTGTCCTAGCATGGCCTCCTCCTCCCAAGCACTGCAGACCTAGACACCGTACAACGCTCTCCAGAAAAACCATCATCTTTCCTAGCCCTCGAATTACCACAGTCAGTCTAACTCTAGGAACTGGAGCGCCGCAGCAGGAGACTCTGGCTGCTCTGCCATGCCAGCCAGCAAACCCGGAAACCAGGAACATCTTGGGCTTCTAAGGTGTAAAGAGACTGGATTCCAAACCTGAGCCTTAGGCCAGGTCTACACGGGGGGGAGAGGGCCGACCTCAGATACGCAACTTCAGCGCCGGGAATATTTATCGTGTCTACTCTAGACGTGATAATCGATCCCTGATAGATGGATCACTACCTGCTGATCTGGCGGGTGGTGTAGATGTACCCTTACGGAGCTCCTTGATGGGCTCTTCCTTCAGATGAGACACACCCCCCCCCCCCGGTGAAGGAGTGAGTGCCGGTGAGAAGGCATGTCTGGAGCTGAACGAAAAGGCCAAAGAGCTGGGACGAGTGAGAGGCCGGGGGAGGGGGCGCACGTCTCTCCGGGGCTAGACAAGCATGTCGGAAGGTGAGGGATGGACCAGCTTTACTTCCCCTGCACTACAGAACCAGCCAAATTTGTGCACTCCCAGCTCTGAGGTGCCCCAGGAATCACTGTTCCAAACAGTCCCATGCTTTGAGTCCTGTGGCCGGCATGCCCCTGTGTGGCTGTTCCCCTTTCCCGGCTCCCAGGGCAGGAGGGGACAGATTCCTCTCGTTTGCACTGTTAGCCCAGAACTCCCCTGGCAGTACTGAGAGCCGCTCAGGCGCAGAGCAGGAGCAGGGGAGAGGTGCACTTGGAGCAGAGCGGTGACCCTGCTCCCGCTGCCCTGCGCACCACACTGGAGGAGTGTGGGTGGTTCCCCCCACTCAACTCACAGGAATCCAGCAGCGTAGGAATCCGAGAGATTGTTCATGGCTCCAGTTGAGGTGGCTCCGATCCCTTCAAGCCAGATCTTCTTCCCAGGGGCGTAGGTATTTACCACCTGTTCCCAAAACAAAAAGAGCAGGAGACCGTCAGCCCGCCCCTTTGCCGAGGGTACAAGTCCTCCCACTCCCTGGACGCTGGCATGACTCTGAGAACAACCAGCCAAAGCCGCAGTCTGCCACAGAGCCGGGAAGGGGAGCCCAGCGCTTGGCTGAGCCCCTAGGGATGCCAAGGGCAGCTCTATTATCAACCGGCCCGGCACGGCAGAGGGGAAAATGTGCACAGGCTGTGACGTTATCTGATTAAACTATGACCATGCAGACCCTAATTGCAACAAATTGTGTACAAAGAATGTCAGATAAAAAGGTTCTGAATGGCGAATATGATCATTCTATCTGCATGTATCAGTTTTGTATTTGAAGTGATGAGTATTGGTTCTGTACCTGGATTTCTAATGCGTTTGCTTCTGGGAAGCACCAACAAGGTGTTTAGCCAGCACATCTTAGAGGGACTATTCCAGTTAAGTGGCTCATAAGGACTGTTTGACTCACAATGGAATACATCCACCTACCTGAACAGACTTTCCTGTGAGGAAGGTGCTGTTTGGGGTCTAGTTAATGACTTTAATAGGGCTTGGCTACACTTGCACTTTATATCACAATAAAGCCTCCCAGAGTGCTCAACCTTTCTCCCCGTAGAGCGCTCTGAGTGCTCCCGGTACTCCACCTCCCCGAGAGGATTAACAGCTCTTGCGTATTGGGTGAAACGCTGCAGATCCAGTTTAAATGAGAAGTAACGTTACTATGCTCTAATTGACCTCCAGAAAATGCCCCATAATCCCCTTAACTGAAGTGGCCTTTCTTATCTTTGTTGTGAACTTGGGAGGTGGAAGTGCCCTTTCAAAGCTCAGGTTCAGAGTGCTGGCTGCTTATCTGGTCTGAGGGAAAAAAACAAACAGCTAATGTTTGCTTTGAGTGAGTGAGTGAGAGAGAGGCGGGGGAAGGAGGGGAGGTCTGAACTTACAAGACAGTGTGCTGACACACTCAGCACCCCAAAACCCCACTCTCTCTCCCCCCACACTCCCTGTCACACTCCACCCCCCCATTTGAAAGGCATGTTGCAGCCACCTGAATGCTGGGATAGCTGCCCATAATGCACTACTCCCAATGCAGCTGAAAGTGCTGCAGATGTGGCCACCCAGCTCTCAGGGTGGACAGACTGCGGCGCTTTCCCTAGTGCGCTCTCCAAAGGCTGGTTTAACTTAAAGCGCTCTACAAGTGTAGCCATACCCTAAGTGAAATCAGGCAAGGACGTGTGACTGCCCATGTGAGTGCAAACTCCATCTTTTACCTGTAATTTTCCACTAGCCGTGCTGAGGGCTTTGTTTGAAACAATGGGTTTCCCGCCACATGGCAGAAGCTATAAAAGGCCTGGAAACATATCTCCATTTGGCCTCTTTCCCACTCAAGGCTCTGGACCATGGACTTCTACTAATGGGAGCATCTAACCAAGGGATCGAGGACCTGCCAATGATTTGGAAGCACCCAGAGACTTGACTTACGCCAGCAGTTTGTTCCATCCCTGCTACAAGCCTGACCCAGGACCTTTGCACTTATTGTATGTATTTGATTCCTTTGACTACTTCTTTCTTTCTTTCTCTCTTTCTCTCTCTCTCTCTCTCTCTCTCTCTCTCTCTCTTAAATAAACCTTTAGCTTTTAGAGTAGCAGCCGTGTTAGTCTGTATCTGCAAAAAGAACAGAAGTATTTACCCAATAATCACGCTATCACCAATCCTTTAGTATCTAAAATCTAAAGAACAGGAGTACTTGTTGCACCTTAGAGACTAACACATTTATTACAGCATAAGCTTTCATAGGCTACAGCCCACTTCACCGGATGCAAAGAGTGGAACATACAGTAGGAAGATATCCTATATAATAAAAGACTAGAGAAGTGTGTGTGAAGCCGTCATGCACAGTAGAGACGGCCGGACGAAGGGCATGCTGGGAGTTGTAGTTCGGCGGCACACGGTGCAGGGTTTACAGGAGAAAGAAGACTTCAGTTACCTCAGGTTATGGTGGAGGGGGCACGGCACAATAGGAGATATCAGTGGGGTGAGCGGGGAGCATGGCAGGGGGGCAGGGGTTACCAGAGGACGCGGGTTACTAAGGGTTCCCGGAAAGGGCGGGGGCAGTGGGACTGGGGTTGCTGGGAGGGGCGGGCGCAGGAGTTACTGCGGATTACTGGGAGACGCAGTGGGACAGGGGTTACCAGAGGGCGCAGGGGGACCGGGGTTGCCGGGAGGGACGGGCACAAGAGTTACCGGGGATTACCGGGAGGACGGAGGGGCTGTTGCAGGTTACCGGGAGGGGCGGGCGCAGGAGTTACTGGGGATTACCGGGAGACGCAGTGGGACAGGGGTTACCAGAGGGCGCAGAGGGACTGGGGTTGCCGGGAGGGACGGGCACAAGAGTTACCGGGGATTACCGGGAGGACGGAGGGGCCGTCGCAGGTTACCGGGAGGGACGGGCGCACGAGTTACCGGGGATTACCGGGAGGACGGAGGGGCCGTCGCAGGTTACCGGGAGGGGCGGGCGCAGGAATTACTGGGGATTACTGGGAGGCGCAGTGGGACAGGGGTTACCAGAGGGCGCAGAGGGACCGGGGTTGCCGGGAGGGACGGGCGCAAGATACAAGCTCTAAGATACAACTGCATTTGCTCCAATCCCTCAGGCAGAGACAAACACCTACAGGATATCTATCAAGCGTTCTTAAAGCTACAATACCCACCTGCTGAAGTGAAGAAACAGATTGACAGAGCCAGAAGAGAACTCATAAGCCACCTACTACAGGACAGGCCCAACAAAGAAAATAACAGAATACCATTAGCCGTCACCTACAGCCCCCCACTAAAACCTCTCCAGTGCATCATCAAAGATCTACAATCTATCCTGAAGGACGATCCCTCACTCTCCCAGATCTTGGGAGACAGACCAGTCCTCGCTTGCAGAAAGCCTCCCAACCTGAAGCAAATACTAACCAGCAACCACACATCATACAACAAAAACACTAACCCAGGAACCTATCCTTGCAACAAAGCTCAGTGCGCCAACTCTGTCCACATATCTATTCAAGTGACGCCATCATAGGACCTAAACACATCAGCCATGCCATCAAGGGCTCGTTCATCTGCACATCGACCAATGTGATCTATGCCATCATGTGCCAGCAATGCCCCTCTGCCTTGTACATCGGCCAAACTGGCCAGTCTCTACGCAAAAGAATAAATGGACACAAATCTGACATCAGGAATCATAACATTCAAAAAACAGTAGGAGAAACTTCAGCCTCTCTGGTCACTCAATAATAGACTTCAAGGTGGCAATTTTACAACAGAAAAACTTCAAAAACAAACTCCAGCGAGAAGCTGCTGAACTGGAATTAACTTGCAAATTGGGTGCTATTAATTTAGGCTTGAATAGCGACTGGGAGTGGGTGGGTCATTACATAAATTGAATCTATTTCCCCATGATAGGTATCCTCACACCTTCTTGTCAACTGTCTGATATGGACCATCTTGATTATCATTACATCTTAATTAAATAAATAGCCTCTAAGAGTTGGTCTGGCAACTTCCACCTTTTCCTGTTCTCTGTGTGTATATATATCTTCCTACTATATATTTCAATCTATGATTCCGGTGAAGTGGGCTATAGCCTACAAAAGCTTATGCTGAAATAAATGTGTTAGTCTCTAAGGTGCAACAAGTACTCCTGTTCTTTAGCTTTTAGATACTAAAGGATTGGCAATAGCGTGATTATTGGGGAAGATCTGAGTTGTATATTGACCTGGGTATGTGGCTGGCCCTTTGGGATCAGAAGAATCTTTTATTTGATGAAATTGGTTGTAAAGAACCACTCGTCTTTACCTCCAGTGTTTTTCGTGGTGATACAAGGACTGGAACGCCTAAGGAAACTGTTCTGCCTTCTTGTTAGCCAGTGTGGTGAAACTGAAGTTGACTTTTGTTGCTGGGTTGGGTACATCTCATGGGAGAATAACCACCAGTTTTGGGGGGTGTCTGCCCTATGTCCTGAGTTTGGTATGGTCAGGTGTGCCCCACGACGGGCCTGTGACACAGGCATCAGACGTGGATGGTCCCGTCCCCCCCCAAAAAGGAGCAGGGAGGTGACAGGTGCAGGAACAGTTAGGCAAAGCACATGCAGTTTCCGGTCCTGTCAGGCCAGATCTATGATGCGCAGAGGGAGCACTCAGGGGTTCCCCACCCCCGATTGGAGAGACGATTGAGGGGATTGCCCTCCTTCTGGGGGACTCTGCTAAATCCTCCCCAGTCAAGAGCCCTGCCCCACGGGCTACGAAGCTGGTCCTGAACGAATGTGTACAGCGCTGACATCAAGCGTGGTCCTTCGAGTTGGGCACGCAGATCCCACCGATGCTGCTCCTGCCCCTGCCCTGGAGTTTGGAAATTTCTCGCTCAGCAGCATCCCTCAGGCTCTCGCACTCCCCGTCCTGAGAGCCTGGTGGGCGGGTTGACCCCAACTGCCAGCCACTTCCTTCTTCCTTCATCACCCAGGGCCTGAAGGGTCAGACTCCCAGCTTGGGGCCGGGATACACGTGCACATCCACATCTCAAAGAACCACAATTCCTGTGTAAGGCAAGTGTGACACTGAGCCAGCGAGGGTTAAAGAGCCAGCAGCCTACGGCCCCAAAGATCAACCTCCAAGAACACTCAGGGGAGCCCTGAAGTGGCAAACAGCCAGCAAGAGTTGGGTATCCTTAGCAAATCAGAGGTAAACACTAATTGTATTTGTCTGTTTACCTGTCTTGTTAGATGTTACCAGTGTAACCAGATTAGCTTGTACATGCCACATTTCAGTTCCTCTCTGCTACTATAGTTAGAGATCAAAAGGAATATTAGCAAGTAAATGAAACGTGGTGTAATAATGTCATGGTCTGTATTTCTCTTGGAAGTTTGTAGTAAACTGTGTCTGAACTGTGGGAATGGTTAATCAATGCAACTAATTATCCGTGTGTAGTAGCAAAGTCACAGTGTCTATTACCCATTCTTCACCCAAGGAACCCCTGCTGTGTCAGCTGTCTCAGGAGCTTCCGTTAAGCCAAGGGAAGCTTGAATCGCCAGACTGAGGTCTCCAGCGTGTCTAGATCACCCTGCTATCTCTCATGGATGAACTGATACTGACTGAAGACCTTTGTGCAACTCGGCAGCTCACCATCTCTCCTATGAAACTGAGCTAAGAACTCTGTTCATCTCTGGATGTATAATGAGCTTTTACCCATAACCACTCTTTCTTTTCAATAAATCTTAGATTAGTGAATAAGAACTGGCTGTAAGTGTGTATTTGGACACAGTTGGATACATTCATTGACCCAGTGGACAGTGTGTCTGATCTTTTGGGATTGGGAGAACTTTATATGTGGTGAATAAGAGTTTAAATAATCCTCACCATATTTTACTCGGCTGTCTGGGTACTGGAGCTGGACCGAGGCAGAAAGCCAGGAATCTCTACCCAATGCTACTGCCCAGCCCATGTATCTGCGGGTAAAGAAGCTTTAGCAATTAACACGTCATCAGAGCAGAAGGAAGGAAACTTCCTTAAATCTGAAGGAAGTTTATCTTGAAAGCCTGCCGCTTTGTCCCATTGAATGTTATTGCATTTGGCCAGCACTGCTTGATCGCTGGAAATGCTCACTTGAAGGGCGGCTGAGGAATAAATCTTTCTCCTATAAGGATCTGCTTTTGTGGTTCCTTCTCTTTTGGAGTAGCTCTTAAAAGCTGCTTGGATGCCTTATCAAGAGTTGTGATTCCGAATGAAGATGGAGCCGGGTGAGTATAAAAAGACTCAGACCTCTAGGGAGGAGCTTGGTATTTTTAATCTGCTCATTCAGATGTTGCCAACATAAAGGTGAGGTTTCCAATTACTCCTTAGCTGGTTCTTTAAAAGGCAGACACACCTTATTTGGAGTAGGAGGTTGGAGGATGTTGTGATGGAATGGAAATGCTCTTAATGTTTCCTCTGGATAGTGTGCGGGTGCCTCAGTTTCCCCTGTGCATTTCTTGAGTGTCTATGTGGAGGGATAAGGGGGTGCAGTTGGTGCAGAGCAGAGAGACGGTGTAAGTAAGTAGCCGACGCCCTGTCTTGGGCCTGGCTCTTCCCCCTCTCTGCAAGGTGTTAGGTAAGGCTGAGAACAAAGAGGTCAGCTGACCTCCTGGCCTGGGAAAGAGACAAAGGAAAGTAGAGGAGGGGCTAGAGAGGGAGTTTGAGTTTGGATCTGCTGGGAGCAGGTGGAGAGCAACAGGCAAGGCAAGCTGCCTGGCTCTTTGGCCCCCAAAATGGATCCAGCGGAGGGGTCGTGTTCACTCTGCGTAGATCATGTTCCTGTCATCTAATAAACCTCTGTTTTACTGGCTGGCTGAGAGTCACGTCTGACTGTGGATTTGGGGTGCAGATCCACGGGTTCCTCCAGGTTTGGCGGGCTCACTGGGGGAAGCGCACGGAGGGGCAGAAGGTGCTGAATGCTCCGAGGTCAGACCCAGGAAGGTAGAAGCGGGAACCTGTGAAGCTCCTAGCCCTGGAGACAGGCTGTTCACAGAGGAAGCTCCCCCCAGAGTCCTGACTGGCTTCACAGGGAGCAAGTCCGGCCCATCGTCCCCGGGACTCTGCGACAGATGTCAACAGGGCAGGAAAAGCTTATATGACTTTTCCTGCACGAGCTCCAGTGGAATTTCTACCGTCTCTGCCATCCTCTTTACAAATTCCTGAAAAGCCTGAAAGTCATCTACTGTGGAAGGAGGAGAAGACACTCTGACCTCATGGGAAGAGTCAACGTGTTCTGCAGTAGATCCATTGGGGGGGGGGGTGGGGCTCTCCCTCCTCAAAGAGAGGCTGCTACTCTGTAACCAAAGATTTCTGGGGAGAACAGGCTGTCTGCAGACAGCCCGTTGTAGGGAAACTGTCCCTCGAAGCAGAGATAGCAGGAAATTGTTGACTCGAACGATGCCAAGGAAGCCAGAAAGCCCAGAACTGGTATCCATGGGCATAAGGCATAGAATTCCCAGGAGCTCACATCCATGGAGGTCACTGAATATCATGTGAGCGGCTCCTAACTGGAGAAACCTGAGAAGGGTGGTTTCTGTGGTGTGTACATCTCTCACCTGGGCTAGCCGTATCTGATGCAGAAGCTGAAGAAAAGCACTGAACTGGAGGGGCTGCTCTGCAAGGTGAAATAACTTGATGAGGAGCGGTAGGCTCCACTGTGCCAGGAGATCTTAACAAGTCTCTGTACGGAGCAGTTCGAGGCATGCTTGATGCACTGTGGGACTGAGGTGGACAGAGGCAGGCAGGAGGCACTGGAGGCTGCTTGTCATCGTGCTGGGGCGGCTGTGAGCTACGCTGCTGGTGTGAGGGTCGGTGCGCCTGATGCCAAGAGGGACGCAGTGCCTGAGTGCTGACAGCAAGTCCTCTGCTAGGTACGGCACCGTCCTTCATTTATGCAGCACAGGAACGGCTCTCCAGAGTGCCACCACTTCCTCCATCCCTGGGCACGGCTCTCCAGAGTGCCACCACCTCCTCCCCCGGGCACGGCTCTCCAGAGTGCCACCACCTCCTCCCCCGGGCACGGCTCTCCAGAGTGCCACCACCTCCTCCCCCGGGCACGGCTCTCCAGAGTGCCACCACCTCCTCCCCCGGGCACGGCTCTCCAGAGTGCCACCACCTCCTCCCCCGGGCACGGCTCTCCAGAGTGCCACCACCTCCTCCCCCGGGCACGGCTCTCCAGAGTGCCACCACCTCCTCCCCCGGGCACGGCTCTCCAGAGTGCCACCACCTCCTCCCCCGGGCACGGCTCTCCAGAGTGCCACCACCTCCTCCCCCGGGCACGGCTCTCCAGAGTGCCACCACCTCCTCCCCCGGGCACGGCTCTCCAGAGTGCCACCACCTCCTCCCCCGGGCACGGCTCTCCAGAGTGCCACCACCTCCTCCCCCGGGCACGGCTCTCCAGAGTGCCACCACCTCCTCCCCCGGGCACGGCTCTCCAGAGTGCCACCACCTCCTCCCCCGGGCACGGCTCTCCAGAGTGCCACCACCTCCTCCCCCGGGCACGGCTCTCCAGAGTGCCACCACCTCCTCCCCCGGGCACGGCTCTCCAGAGTGCCACCACCTCCTCCCCCGGGCACGGCTCTCCAGAGTGCCACCACCTCCTCCCCCGGGCACGGCTCTCCAGAGTGCCACCACCTCCTCCCCCGGGCACGGCTCTCCAGAGTGCCACCACCTCCTCCCCCGGGCACGGCTCTCCAGAGTGCCACCACCTCCTCCCCCGGGCACGGCTCTCCAGAGTGCCACCACCTCCTCCCCCGGGCACGGCTCTCCAGAGTGCCACCACCTCCTCCCCCGGGCACGGCTCTCCAGAGTGCCACCACCTCCTCCCCCGGGCACGGCTCTCCAGAGTGCCACCACCTCCTCCCCCGGGCACGGCTCTCCAGAGTGCCACCACCTCCTCCCCCGGGCACGACTCTCCAGAGTGCCACCACCTCCTCCCCCGGGCACGGCTCTCCAGAGTGCCACCACCTCCTCCCCCGGGCACGGCTCTCCAGAGTGCCACCACCTCCTCCCCCGGGCACGGCTCTCCAGAGTGCCACCACCTCCTCCCCCGGGCACGGCTCTCCAGAGTGCCACCACCTCCTCCCCCGGGCACGGCTCTCCAGAGTGCCACCACCTCCTCCCCCGGGCACGGCTCTCCAGAGTGCCACCACCTCCTCCCCCGGGCACGGCTCTCCAGAGTGCCACCACCTCCTCCCCCGGGCACGGCTCTCCAGAGTGCCACCACTTCCTCCCCCGGGCACGGCTCTCCAGAGTGCCACCACTTCCTCCATCCCTGGGCACGGCTCTCCAGAGTGCCACCACTTCCTCCCCCGGGCACGGCTCTCCAGAGTGCCACCACCTCCTCCCCCGGGCACGGCTCTCCAGAGTGCCACCACTTCCTCCCCCGGGCACGGCTCTCCAGAGTGCCACCACCTCCTCCCCCGGGCACGGCTCTCCAGAGTGCCACCACCTCCTCCCCCGGGCACGGCTCTCCAGAGTGCCACCACCTCCTCCCCCGGGCACGGCTCTCCAGAGTGCCACCACTTCCTCCCCCGGGCACGGCTCTCCAGAGTGCCACCACTTCCTCCATCCCTGGGCACGGCTCTCCAGAGTGCCACCACCTCCTCCCCCGGGCACGGCTCTCCAGAGTGCCACCACCTCCTCCCCCGGGCACGGCTCTCCAGAGTGCCACCACCTCCTCCCCCGGGCACGGCTCTCCAGAGTGCCACCACTTCCTCCCCCGGGCACGGCTCTCCAGAGTGCCACCACTTCCTCCCCCGGGCATGGCTCTCCAGAGTGCCACCACCTCCTCCCCCGGGCACGGCTCTCCAGAGTGCCACCACTTCCTCCCCCGGGCACGGCTCTCCAGAGTGCCACCACTTCCTCCCCCGGGCACGGCTCTCCAGAGTGCCACCACTTCCTCCATCCCTGGGCACGGCTCTCCAGAGTGCCACCACTTCCTCCATCCCTGGGCACGGCTCTCCAGAGTGCCACCACTTCCTCCCCCGGGCACGGCTCTCCAGAGTGCCACCACCTCCTCCCCCGGGCACGGCTCTCCAGAGTGCCACCACTTCCTCCCCTGGGCACGGCTCTCCAGAGTGCCACCACCTCCTCCCCCGGGCACGGCTCTCCAGAGTGCCACCACTTCCTCCCCCGGGCACGGCTCTCCAGAGCACCGCTACGTTCACCCCTGGGCACGGCTCTCCACCCCTGGGCACGGCTCTCCAGAGCACAGAAAGAACGACGTGACAACTACTCCCTCCTGAGGACTAAACAAGCTGACTAAGAAGGTCCAGGCCCCATTCCGCCCACTCTCGGGGGCAGGGGAGCCCGTGGGGAGCGTTCAAGTGGACACTGTTGAGGGAACGTTTCCCAGTCCTGTGCAGGGACGTGGGCGCCCCATGAGTGGGATCTCAAAGAAGGGCAGAGCAGAGCAGATGGAGCCAGGGACCCCAGCCCTGTCTTCGTCCCATCCCTCCCCTGGACCACACGCTCGCTGAATGCTGGGCTGCAGCGGCGGCTGTCTCACAGGCCCTGATCCGGCCCTGGGTCCAGGTGGGTCTCTCTAGACCAGGCCTGCACAACTCGGACAGCAGCGAGGGCCACATTACTGCAAAAAAACCAGCTGTGGACCAAAAAGCCCTGCCCCCATCTTCCCCCAACCCCCCCACTTGGCTTGCCTCACCCCTACTCACCCCCCGCGGGCCGCACAGTGAGCCCATGCGGGCCGCATGTGGCCTGCTCTAGGGCTTGCAGGGGCCAGGCTTCCACCAGCCGGTGCTATTCACACCTGTCTGATGCAGCCCCAAAGGGTCAGGCACTGGCAGAGTGGGAGGGGCACAGCCCAGCGACGTCACGGCAGAGGCTTAGGGGAGGGCAGCGGCAGCAGACCCTGCCCTTCGCCCTGGTGAATCCCCGCCCAGGCACAGGACGATGGGCATGAGGGTGGTGAGCTCTGCTGTAAGCAGGTGGAATTCACACCTTGCTCCTAGAACCCACCCGTGCATCCCCTGCCCGCCCGCAATCCACACGACCCTCCCGCCTGGGGTTCAGGCACTGCACCCAAACGCCAACCTCAGCGTGGCTAGGTCCAGGCTTCCCCTGCAGACTCTCTCCATCCCAAACCCTTGTTCCCTCTCACCGGAGGCATCGTGGCTGGAACTGGCATGACTCACCAGCCATCAGCATGCAGGGGTCGGGCACCTGAGCCTTGGCAAAGGAGCCGCTCCATCGTTGGGTGGTTCTGAGAGCCTGACTTAGCATCAAACCCTCTGCCTGGTGTTCGTGGAATTCCTGGGGTGTTACTGCCCCTGCCTGGCAGGCGCTGGACTATGCCTTGTTGCTATTCCACTGCAGCCAAAGATGTACACCAGTGCAGGATTGGGCCCTGGACTAGCCGAGCCCCAGCAGGGAGTCTCCGCAGGTTGTGCTGTGCCGCTCGGAGAGCCCCCACTTGTGACGCGAGGCCGGGGGCTGGCAGCATCGCCCCGTTTGAACACGGAGGACGTCACTTTGAAGAGCCGAGCTCGGCCGGGGGGAGGTGTCACTCTGTAAAGCAGACCGGCGTCCTCCATGCACCATGACCTCGCACACCCCAGAGGCGTGAGGTCATGTGGAGCGGCGCCAAATGACGCTCTCTGCAGAGTGGGGATCACTGTGACCCCATGTGCTGCGGCCCACAGTTCGGGAACCGCTGCAGCAGGCCCTGGGCCCCCACGGACACGTCTCCGCAGTGTTTTGGAGCCTGACAGACCTGGGCTGCCGGGACTCACGCTAGGGCTCCACAAACAGCTGCTGACAGAGCCCAGGCAGGGGCTCGGGCTCCAAAGCCTAGGGAGGGCATGGACGTCAGAGCCTGAGCTGCAACTCCAGCACGCTGGCTCCACCGCTACCGCTAGAGCTCCAGGTAGAGCCCCGCTAGCCCTGTCGAGCCAGGCCCCAGAATGGTGTACAGACGCACTCCACTTTGCATGCTCCTTCACTCCACCCCTGGGGTCCTGGCTGTCACGGAGTGCCTGGGTGATGGTCTGGAACTTGCTCCCTATGAAGCCAGTTGGGACTCTGAGGGAAAACGTCCTCTCTCCGTACACAGCCTGTCTCCAAGGCTAGGAGCTTAGAGGTCCCCACTTCCACCTTCCTGTGTCTGACCTCGGAGCATTCAGCACCTTCTGCCCCTCCGTGTGCTTCCCCCAGCAAGCCCGCCTGGGCGGGGTCCTGGGGGAGCCTGTGGATTCTGCACCCCAAATCCACAGTCAGATGCGACTCTCAGCCAGCCAGTAAAACAGAGGTTTATTCGTCGACAGGTACATGGTCTAACACCGAACTTGTAGGCACCCGACCCCTCAGCTGGATCCATTTTGGGGGCCCAAGGGAGGCCAGACCCTGCCTGGGCCTGCCTCCCTTCTACCCACACAGCTTTAGACTCCAAAAACCTCTCTCCAGCCAGCTGCAGACTCCAAACTGAAACTCACTCTCTCCAGCCCCTCCTCCCCCCTGGCTCAGACAGGTCAGGTGACCTCCCTCCCCCACTTGGGGTCAGATTACAGCTTCAGGTATGGACACCTGCAGAAAAGCTCTGCTTTGCATCAGCTACACATCCTTATCCCTTCACACAGACGCTCAAGAAATGCATAGGGGAAACTGAGGCACACACACAGTATTCCTACTCAGTCACACTGGCCTCAGCACCTCTGGGTCTCAGCAGGGCTCTTTCAGCAGGCTTAGCAGCTTGGAGCGTGCCCGATGTGGGAGCCAGCCGGCCGGCCAGCATGTGCAGCGACCCAGGACAGACTTTTCTAAGCAAGACCATGTTTACTAGTCAGCTGGAATTCAGTACTTGGGGACAGGGAGTGGAAATGCCCCAGCCTAACCGGACAGTTTCTCTTTGCCCAATTAGGCAGCCCCATGTTGCGCTGGACAGGCAGCCAGGCTGTCTGCTTGCAGATAACTGCCCTGGTCTCACTCCGCTGGAGAGCCGGACTCCTGTCCCGCATCCTAATGCCTTGGGCCTGGGCCTATGTCTTATGTCCTGGTTCTGCTGTTCTCGTGTTCTGCCCGTCTCCCTGACACACGGGTTCAGGTAGGGGACAGGCTGTGGTCAGACAGGTTATTGTCCATCCACATCCAACAGTCCTCTGGGCTGGCTGTCGTTACCACGGTGTCTCCATGGTGCTCACAGGTCTTGTTAGTCCATCCATCCCAGCCTGGCATGATCCATACCTGGCCAATTCATCATTTAGCCCCCGTGGCTCTGGACAGAAGTTAACCCCTTTGGTGGCAGTACAAACGTGAGTGGGAAACTGAGTCATACACTCTGTTCATAACCCCCCCGCCCCAAAATGTCCCTTGTTCTCCCTGCAGGGCTTTCCCATCTCTCACACTGCTCCTGCTCCAACCACCTCACTGGGCCCCTGCTGGGTCCCCGGCTCTTTTCGTCCTTGTCCTCACCTTCCAGGTAGCTGCAGCCCTTCCTCCATCGCCGCCCAGCCCTGCTCCCCACATCTCCTTCCACGCCCGAGACCCTCCTCTCTCAGACCCTCCTCCTGGCCCCTCGGAGATCTCACAGCGCAGGGTCAGCGCACCCCTGACCCCTGCCGCATGGGAGAAGTTCTGCTCAGCTGGGCCCAGAGGAGACAAAGAGGCTGATTGAGTCCCACAGTCAAAGCCCTCAAGGCCAGAGCTTCCTGCCATCCCAGATCAAACAGCAAGAGAGCAGCATTTCCTCCAGCCTCCACTCTCCTTAGCTTCCCCCCATTTGCGGCTGGCAAACTGCCCATCCCCACCCCTCCAGGCCTCAGGGGAGGCTGCCCAGGAAGCTTCTTTACAAGGTGGGTGTCACGGAGTCCCCAGGCGATGCTCTGAACTGCTCCCTACGAAGCCAGCCAGGACTCTGGGGAAGTCTCCGCTCTGTGAACAGCCTGTCTCCAGGGCAAGAATCTCACCCGGCTTCCACCCTCCTGGGTCTGACCTCGGAGCATTTAGCACCTTCTGCCCCTCCATGCGCTTCCCTCAGCGAGCCCGCCCGGGTGGGGTCCTGAGGGGAGCCCGTGGATTCTGCACCCCAATTCCACAGTCAGACGTGACTCTCAGCCAGCCAGCAACACAGAGGTTGATTAGTCGACAGGAACACAGTTTAAAACAGAGCTTGTAGGTACAGAGAACAGGACCCCTCAGCTCGGTCTATTTTGGGGGGCGGCGAGCCAGACAACCATGTCTGCACTTCACTCCATGTCCCCAGCCAGCTCCAGACAGACCCACTTTCCAGCCTTTCCAGCCTCCTCTGCCTTTGACTCTTTCCTGGGCCTGGTCACCTGATCCCTTTGTTCTCCAATCCCTTCGTCAAGCACCTTGCTAGAGGGGCCCAGGCCATTAGTTGCTAGTAGACAGCGTGTTGGCCTTTCCCTCATACAGTAAACCCTCGATTTAACGGACCTCGATTTAACGGACTTCGGATGCAACGGACAAAATTTCTGAGCAAGTCTGATGCATCCGAAATCCATTTCTTGCGGGCTGGCTGCCGGCTCCCAGCTCCCGTCCGGGTCCCACCAATGGACAGGCTGGCTGCCGGCTCCCGGCTCCCGGCCGGGTCCCACCAACGGGCGGGCTGGCTGCGGCTCCCGTCCGGGTCCCAGCAGCGGGCAGGCTGCGGAGCTGCCGCCCGACCCTGTGGCGGGCGGGCTGCTGCTCCGACAGCTCGTTTGTTTTTTTTATTAAATAACGGACTTTTTGATTTAACGGACACCCCCTCGCCCGAATTAGTCCATTAAATGGAGGTTTTACTGTACTGCCCCTTTGCTCTGCAGCAATCACACCCTATTCCCATCACCTAGAGACGTCAGAAATGCATAGGGGAAACTGAGGCACTCACACAGTATCCAGAGAGAACATTAAGAACAGTCCCTCTTCGTCACAGTGGGGTACAGTTTGGCTCTGTGCTGCATCACCAGCAGGCCTGAGGGGGCACTTCCCCACCCTGCTCCTGTCTGAGCTGAGGGGAGGTGCCGTGCCTCTGAGCAGCCTTTCTTCCCCTGAGACGCCAGACTCTGCGCAGAGAGGAAAGGGAAATGCTCACAGCCCAGGCACGGAGATGAATGCAGGAGATACTAACATGTCCGCTGGCAGGGTGCAGAGCGGCCCGCCCAGACACCAGCCAGCCGCCAAGTCCCAGCCTGCGATGGCACTGAAGGGATAGGAATGGGGGCTGCACATAGATGCCAAGTAGGCAGCAATTTACGAAACCCCAGGTGCTTCGGTCCCAAATCCCAGGGTGCCAGAGCGCAAGTGACACCCTCAGAAATGGAGCGTCAGTCCCAGCAGAGCCGCAGGCAGAGCAGGAACCGAGGGAAGCCCGGGGCCCGGAGACGAGTCAGCGCAATGGCCGTGCAGAAGCTGCATCACTGGACTGGATGGAAACACTCTCGGGAAAGCGTGTATAGTCGGCGGGGGAACCCCTTCCCCTACTGCTGCCCTCCAGGGTAGAGCTGGAGACGTCCCGCCAGCCCTGGGCTAGGGAGCTCCTGGGAGTATCAGGACAAACCCCTCAGAGATGTGAGGTGTGACGCACGTTTCAATCAGCCAGCGCTCCCCTCCCATGACCAGAATACCCCCCGTGCCCAGCACAGAGCCTTCTCTCCCGACCTCCCAGCTCCTCCAGGCAGAACCCTGACCACTGGGGTCATGAGATGATTGAAAACCAGGAGCAATTGTGTTCCTGGACAGGCGTGGGCGGCTGGACTGGGATCCCAGCGCTGAGCTGCTTCCCTCGCAGGCTGTGAGCCTCAGCAGCCCTGACGGAAGGCCCAGAGGTGCTGGCACTCTGCCTGTAATTATCTAAGCCGCCACCTTCCTGCGCAGAGAGGAAGCAATAAAACAGGAGAGTGTCTGAGCCCAGCTGTGCTAATCCGCCGGCAGGATGCACTCCCGCCCATTAGCGCCCAGCGCCGCGTGCTCTCAGCTGCGCTGGAATTCCCAGGGGACTCCCTCCCCAGCCTCAGCAGCTCCTCCAGGCTTCCCGAGACTCAGGCACCTGCGAGCCCCTGTCCCCATGCCCAGCGGCTTCTCACGCTGCAGAGAGGAGCGATGCCAGGGCAGGTTTCATGGCATGGTTCAGCGCTAGGGCACAGTGTAAACCGAACCCCAGCCACACCGGCAGAGCATGAAAAGATCCAGTGACGAGCACAACCGGGGTGTGCAGACAGGTCCTGTCTGGTACAGAACACGCCAGCAACAGGGCGTCCCGCAGCCTCGCAGCAGGAACCCAAGAAAGGGTCGGAACGGGCAGAGGCCATGGGGCCCGGCCCGCCCCCTTGGAACACACGGGCCCCCTGCCCGCTCCACACAGAGCGAGGGGGCTGCCAACACTCACCCAGCCCTCTCTCGGGTCGCTGCCCAAGCTCTCGAGTGACACCACCGGTTCCTCGGGTTTGGATCCTGCTTCCCAGCTCTGAAAATGCCTCCCTTGACTTTCTCACTCCATGTGGCCCTTTGTTCCCGCTGACGGCCCCAGGAGCCTTAAGCCCCCCTGCACCCGTACCCGGCACCCCCATCCTCCCTGCCTGTGCCCAGCCCCATGTGGGTCCCTGTTCCCCTCCTGATGCCCTTTCACTGGCTCTCCCCACCAACCCCTCGAGTGGCAGGAGCGCGCTGGGGTCAGCGATTGGCCTCTTCCACTTTGCTGTGCGGCCCTACAAGTCCCTTTCCTGAGTCGCTTTCTCACCCTACAGTCTCTCCAGACAAGAGCGGAAATAGTCAGGCAGGGCAGTGACCTAGTCAGACAGAGACAACACGTCCGCCCGTCCCTTCACCACGTGCGTGGCCCCTTCGTGAGGGTCTCCCATTTGCAGATGTCCTGTTTTATTGAGGTGCTTGCAACTGTCTACACTGCAGCTGAAGCCGGCCAGCTCCCTTGCTCAGCACAGCCATTGCTAGCACCCTCTAGCCCCGTCTGCCTGCCCCGCACGGACAGGAAGACTTCCGGAGACTCCTGCTAGCCGCTCAGTGCTGTAGATTCGGACACAGCAGGCTGAGGATAGCTGGGGTCTGTAGCATAGTCGATCCCCACATGACAAATCACTGTTCATAAGGACCAAGGACCAGTGTGCTGGAGTCACGCTAGCAGTAACTGTGGTGATCCCGGCCTTGCTACCAATCCCAGCACTTGCCTGGCGTGGGGAAGGCTCAGGCTGGTGGTCACAAACATGCACTTGGATCAAAGAGGGAGCTCAGTTTTTTGTCTGATCTGTTTTCGGAAGCCCCCGGCCTCTACTTCTCAGGCGCTGCCGGGTGTGTCCGGATCAAGGCCCTGCTTTTTGCCCCGTGTGGTTAGGAGCTCTGGAGGTGGGCGGCCCTGCTCTTGGCTCGCCTGGTCCCTCTCCCCTGGGAACCGGGCTGCTGGTCACTCACTGAAACTCAGGGGGATTGTTTGGTTGGCCTCTCGCAATACCAAAAGAAAGGTATAAATCAGGATACCGAGACTGACAGTCCCCAGGGCCAATGGAGAGAGGCCAACACTCCAGTCAGCATGATTGACAGGGCAGGCCGGCCAATGGGGGAGCCAGGAGTAGGGTGAGCGGCTGTCCCGATTTTATAGGGACAGTCCTGATTTTTGGGTCTTTTTCTTATATAGGCTCCTATTACCCCCACCTCATCCCAATTTTTCACACTTGCTGTCTGGTCACCCTAGCAGGTGTGAGCTGGGGCTGCCAGACCCACAGGAGGGCAGAGTTAAGGGGAGAGCAGCAGCCAGAGCCAGCGGACTCAGAGCAGCCGCCCAGAAGGCAGAGCCGGGCTGGAGGCCGAGCTGCAGCACTGAGTCAAGGCGGGGGAGCTGGGGCGGGGCCGATCAGCCGGAGCCGGGGAGCAGACCCCGGCCGTGCCACACAGAGTCCTGCAGCTGAGCGGGAGAGAGAGGAGCCCTGGGCAGGGGGCCCAGCGCAGGGAGACGTTGCCAGAGAAGAGGCCTTGCTTCTACCTCTGGATGGAACTTTGTTACACGTGGACGCTCTGTCCAATGGGTGCTGACCCATCCCTGCAGGGGATGCATTACAGAGACTTTGATTTGAACCTGCAGGTTATTCTACTTTTGCTGAACCAAGAGATTTGCCATTACTACTGTGACGGAGTAGGAATACTGGGTGTGTGCCTCAGTTTCCCCTATGCATTTCTTGAGCATCTATGTGAAGGGATAAGGATGTGTAGCTGATGCAAAGCAGAGCCTCTCTGCAGGTGTCCATACCTGAAGCTGTAATCTGACTCCAAGCCAGGGAGGGAGGTCACCTGACCTGTCTGAGCCAGGGGGGAGGAGGGGCTGGAGAGAGTGAGTTTAAGTTTGGAGTCTGCATCTGGCTGGAGAGAGGTTTTGGAGTCTGAAGCTGGGTGGGCAGAAGGGAGGCAGGCCCAGGTAGGGTCTGGCCTCCCTTGGGCCCCCAAAATGGATCCAGCTGAGGGGTTCAGGTGCCTACAAACTCGGTGATAGACCATGTACCTGTCGACGAATAAACCTCTGTTTTACTGGCTGGCTGAGAGTCACGTCTGACTGTGGAATTGGGGTGCAGAATCCATGGGCTCCCTCAGGACCCCGCCCGGGCGGGCTCGCTGGGGGAAGCGCACGGAGGGGCAGAAGGTGCTGAATGCTCCGAGGTCAGACCCAGGAAGGTGGAAGTGGGGACCCGTGAAGCTCCTGGCCTTGGATACAGGCTGTGTACAGAGAGGGGACACTTCATCCAAAGTCCGGTCTGGCTTCCTAGGGAGCAGGTTCCAGACCATCGCCCGGGCGCTCCATGACACCTTGCAGGCTGGACTCGGAGGGGGACCAGTGCTGGAGAGAAGGGGCCTGTCACATAGAGCCTGAGGGCGTGTGGCTGCCCCCAGGGCAGAGTCCAACCCACGGTGTCCCCACAGCGTGGCCAGGAGGCCTGGGCCATGGGAGGAGCGGACTGGGAACTTTCTTTACGGCCCAGAGACACGGATTGTGCGTGCCACGGGGTCTTTTTTTCCTTTAGCCGTTTCCATTGTTTAATAATCCTGTGTGGTTTGAACGTGAGGCGTCAGGCCGTGTGGAGAGAGCAGCCCAGAGTGGGGACCCCTAGGCCCTGGCTTAAGGGATCACAACAAAACTCAGGTTCAGCCTCCCAGGGGCCCGGAGCCCAGCCTAGTCGGGGTTACGAGGACTCTGCCACCCAGAAGAGTGGCAGGGGAGTCCTTGCGGGCAGGCAGGCCCCTGGGTGAAGGTGGGGGGGGTGAGGCCTCAAATCCTTTCACTAGCCCACTTCACTGGGGTCGTGGATAAGCCAGAAACGCTCCCCACAACAGCGGGACCATCCCTGCTCACACTTCGGGATCCGTTGAACACAAAACCTGCTTCAGTGCTGCTTCCTCCAGGGAGGCAAGTCGTCAGAGCCGGCCTATTGCAACAAGTTTGGCGTTGCCACCCGTCCCTTCGCCTGCTGCAGCTCCCCACTCGCTAGGCCAGTGATTGCCAGGTACCCTGGAGCCCAGCCCATTTCACACGCTGCTCCTGTGTCACTTCCTTTCCAGCTGGCCTCACTCCGCCTTTCACACCTGTTACTCCCATAAGTCCCATGAACTCCACTCCACTGCCCTCCCCGCCGCACCGATCAGCCCTGGCCGAGTCCCAATTGTTAGCCACACTCTGCCAGGACGCTGGGAGTTCAGCCACTCCAGTGGCGGGCTCCTGGGTCAGCTTTCCGGTCAGAGTCGGGTAGCGGCCACCCCCCAGGACCGCCACCTGGCGTGACTCCTGCTCAGGGAGCCAGGTGATTAACCACTGAAAACATGCCGGGCCCAAGAGCAGCCAAGACCCCGTCTCCCCCAGCCACGTCCACTGCTGGACACGAATCCTGAGACCACACGTGTGCACAAGGAGGATCAGTCATGCAGGTCCCCAAACAGAGGCCTGTGCCAACTCCAGCGCGCGGAGCCAGGCCGCCCTGTCACCCCGCGCAGCCCCCGGCACTCACGCACTTTCTGGATTTTCCTGATCTGGTCAGAGAGCGTGTCTAACAGGCGCGTTTTCAGGAAGTCCGTCACTTTGGCCACTCGGCCATCAATGTAGTAACTGGAATGAGAATAAGAAGGCAAGAATCAGACAGGAACTACAGCAAGGAGCTGGGAGTAACTCTGTCCCTCACCTTGTCTTCTGGGCCTCTGCTGGGCACACCCAGATGGCTCCTTCACTCAGGCTGCTCATGGACTGGGAAGAGGCCCTAACCTGGGACGGTCCCTGCCTCCTTCCCTCGTCCCAAGCACTGACCCTAGCCCTGTCTGTAGCTGAGCAACTCCGGGCGTTCACCAAGACATGGGGTGAACTACACCTGCAGCGGAAAGCCCTGGGAGGAGCTGGGAGCTGCTCACCACTCTTCCGAACACGAAGGGCAGATAACAGGGCAAGGGGCGT
The DNA here is from genome assembly GCA_032164245.1 of Sternotherus odoratus. Taxonomy (NCBI): domain Eukaryota; kingdom Metazoa; phylum Chordata; order Testudines; family Kinosternidae; genus Sternotherus; species Sternotherus odoratus. The sequence goes on from JAVMKO010000005.1 coordinate 107,514,552, forward strand.
GGGGTAGATACTTTGCAGGGAGGTCAAAGACAAGGACCTCACAGGGATGTGGTAAGGTTTTACTGATTACTGTCTATGAAGTGCTCGGAGATCTCCCACGGAACAGTGGGCACCAGCTGGCAGCGAGGGGTGGACGTGTCAGACCGCTGGGTAAGTCTGCAGGAATCCTGGCTTCTCTATGTAAGGTCAGTGCTCTATCCACAGACTCCCCCAGAACAGCAGTTGTACCCAACCGCCAGCTACCAACGCTCACAGAGACTATCTCCAGGGTAAGGGCCATAGGAGCATCCTTCTCTACCGTCCGCCTCCGAGCTCTCGTGGACAATACACGTCAGGAATCCAGAGGCTGTCCCTGCTGCCAGTCCACTGGCAGCGATGCCCAGGGACAAACTGCCAAGTTTTGTTTTCTGTGGCCCGAGACACCAGGCTCTGATGAGTGGGAGAGGAGAGCACATTGAAGTACTGTGTGGCCACCATCCCCATGAAGAGCGCCACGGACTTCCCAGCCAAGCCCAGCAGACTTGTGATGCACAATCCTTTAGCACGGGGGTCAATTTCACACCATGCAAGATGGAAGCCCAATACCACACAGAGGGCTCTCCTCCTTCAGTCCCTTCCAGAGACACCGTTCTCTGCACTGCTCACAAATCAAACCATAACCTATGCCAAGCTAACACCTGCTTCACTCCAGCAGCTTGTAAGCAAGGGAAGTAGGAAAGAGGGACCTTGCAGTGCGTCTTGTCTGATCTGTGTCTTTAGACTGCAAGCTGCTAGGAGCAGAGTCTCTCCACCGCGGTGTACGGCAGATCAGATCATCATCATCACTTAACTAATAATGTCATTAACCCCCTGACCATTCCGTCAACAGACCTCGAACAGTCGGCACCAAACGAGACGACACTTTACAAGTGAGTTACAAAGACAGCGGGCCCCGGGGATGGCAGATGTTTGAATTTTAATAAGGGATGGACGCTCTCGAGAACTGAACTGAAGAGCTCATTGAGACTGGCTTGGATGAAAGCACTGTCCCATGGGCTGAAACGAGCTGAAAGATCAAACAAAGGGTGATGTTAACAGACATGGAGGGTGGTTTGGGAGAAGTGTCTACAGAGTGCTGTGGGGATCAGTGTCATTTGACACCTTGGTTACTGATCTGGCCCGAGAGGGAATGGCACACTAATGTATTCACAAGTGATGATGGGCGGGGAGGTTCTACGAACATCAGGGAAAAAACCTGACATGAGAGACAGGGGCAGGAAATAGAGTGAAGACCAGCTTGGAAAATCCAGCTCACCCAGCGGTGAAAGGCAGGTATTGAGTGGGAGGGAGCTGCCTGGGAAGCAAGGATCATAGAAAGCCTAGAAGTGAAGAAAAGCAGGTTACTGATGAACCCGTAACATGATACAGCAGCAAGAGAGCGATCTGACTTTGGACTGCAATAGCCAGGGGGACATCCTGGAGTGAGGAGGGGATGGGCATCCTGGCACGGGGAGGACAGCTGGCTCTGCCATTGCCCTGGAGTACCACAGCTGGTTCTGGGCACCACGTCATCAGCTGGAGTCCCAAGAAAAGCACCAGAAAGTATCCGAGAACTGGGGGAGCTGCTTACTGAGGAAAGCTGAAAAATGCTGAATGTGTCTAGCTTGGCTAAGTGGTAAATAAGGGGACTTGACGCAAACCTATGAAGGGTTAAACACCATTGAGGAAGAAGACTTATTTAGTGTGGTAAAAGGGAAGGTTACTATATTCCCATATGAGGGAGATTAAAGAGGCTGGGACTTTTCATCTCGGAAAAGAGGAGACTAAGGGGGGGATGATAGAGGTCTATAAAATCATGCGTGGTGTGGAGAAAGTGAATAAGGAAAAGTTATTTACTTGTTCCCATAATATAACAACTAGGGGGCACCAAATGAAATTAATGGGCAGCAGGTTTAAAACAAACTAAAGGAAGTTATTCGCACAGCACACAGTCAACCTGTGGAACTCCTTGCCTGAGGACGTTGTGAAGACTAGGACTATAACAGGGTTTAAAAGAGAACTGGATAAATTCATGGGGGTTAAGTCCATTAATGGCTAGTACCCAGGATGGGTAAGGAATGGTATCTCTAGCCTCTGTCAGCAGGTGGAGATGGATGGCAGGAGACAGATAACTTGATCATTCCCTGTTAGGTTCACTCACTGTGGGGTACCTGGCATTGGCCACTGTCAGTAGACAGGATCCTGGGCTGGATGAATCTTTGATCTGACCCAGTACCGCCGTTCTTATGTTCTTATGTATTAGGAGTAATGAGATGAAAGTACAAAGAGAAACACTGAGCTTCAATATCTGGAAAACTTCTGTGAGAGTCTGTGGAACTGTCTTCGTCTCATGGGACATTAACTAGGGGAGGTGTGACGGTGCTGTTCCCGGTGGGACCAACTGTGAGTGCCGGATCAGCTCAAATTGCTCCCAAAAAGGCAACTACAGCCCAAAGCTGGGGTTTCTCTGCTTCTAAGGCAAGCCAACCCAGCCAAACAGAAAAGACTTTGGTTTCGCCCCACTGGCTAACCACAAGTCTCACAAGCAATTCCCTTAGACACTCCAGGTTCTCAGTATCACCCCCAGCAGCCACCTGTCCTGGGGATCAATGGTTATGAAAACCAATACCCCAAATAAAGAAACCGGTTCTCCCCAATTCCAAAGAATCAGGCCCCAGACCCAGGTCAATATACAAATCAGATCTTCCTACAAATCACGCTGTGGCCAATCCTTTAGAATCTAAAATCTAAAGGTTTATTATACAAGGAAAAAGAGATAGGTGAGGGTTAGGAATGGTTAAAATAAATCAATTACATGTAGTTGTCACGGAGTGCCTGGGCGATGGTCTGGAACCACTCCCTAGGAAGCCAGAAAGGACTTCAGGTGAAGTGTCCCTTCTGTTTCCCAGGCCAGGAGCTTCACGGGTCCCCACTTCCACCTTCCTGGGTCTGACCTCGGAGCATTCAGCACCTTCTGCCCCTCCGTGCGCTTCCCCCAGCGAACCCGCCTGGGCGGGGTCCTGGGGGAGCCCATGGATTCTGCACCCCAAATCCACAGTCAAACATGACTCTCAACCAGCAAGTAAAACAGGTTTATTCGATGACCTCTATCTGGTCTAACACAGACCATACAGCGAGCGTGAGCCCTCAGCTGGATCCATTTTGGGAGCCAGAGAGCGAGATAGCTCCTCTGCCTTCCCTGCCTGACTCCAGCTAGCTTCAGACTCCCAATCCTCTCTCCAGCCCCTCCTCCCCCCTGGCTCAGCCAGGTCAGGTAACCTCCCTCCCCACACTTAGGTTCAGATTACAGCTTCAGGTATGCATACCTGCAGAGAAGGGAGAGGGCGTTGCCTGCTTGCTTACACTATCAGCCCCTATCCCTTCACATAGACTCTCAAGAAATGCATAGGGGAAACTGAGGCACACACACAGTATTCCTACTCCGCCACAGTAGTAATGGCAAATCTCTTGGTTCAGCAAAAGTAGAATAACCTGCAGGTTCAAATCAAAGTCTCTGTAATGCATCCCCTGCAGGGATGGGTCAGCACCCATTGGCCAGAGCGTCCACGTGTAACAAAGTTCCATCCAGAGGTAGAAGCAAGGCAGGTTGAAGACAAAATGGAGGGAGTTTCTCCCAGGTTTTATAGACTTCCTCTTGTGGGCAAAGGCCCCCCTCCTCCTTCTTATGCAGAGTCCGGTTGCAAAATGGAGGTTCATAGCCACATGGTCCAATTACCAGACTCTCCAAGATTCAGTTCCTGAGCAGCCAGGCCACATTCCTGGAGAAGCTCGGGTGTGGACGGATGTCTACAAAGTTCATTGTGTAGCTGATGGTCCTTAATGGGTCATCAGCCAGGCCAGCCGAGCTAACAACAGCTTGTCTGAGATTTCACCCAGAAGCCAAGCATAAGTTTGAAATACAGACACCATATAGCCAATATTCATAACTTTAGCTACAAAAAAAATACACACATACAGATAGAGTAATCATAATCAGCAGACCATAACCTGGTCGTAGACACCTTATATAACCCTGTCATAACAGTAAAGTGCTGGAGAGTATTATTCTGCCTGTATGGGGTTAATGTTACCTGAGAAAAAGTGACGTAAGAGCTTCCCTGCCACGGGGGAGGGAGGGAGTTTAGTTTTCAGTTTCAGTTTTCCTGCCGTGCCAGCTTGGGCAAGGGTCCCTGAGTTCGCCTCTAGCTATGGAGGATGACTCTACTTTCCTTCTTATATTCCTAATTAGCTGTGCGGTGAGTATAATATGTTGATTTCCATAAGTTTCTGTACCTATTTAGGGTGTCTCTATCCTTTTCAGAGGGGAAGTTAGAGAACTCTAGATTGTGAAGTTGTACTGTAAGTCTATGTTCTATTCTTTTTTCTTTATTAAATCTTTTTAATTATAAAGAGCGTTTGGTTTATTTCCCTTAAGGTTCTCTCTGCTTTCAGACTGGGAAGGGAGGGAGGAAGGGGAGTAGGTATAAGGACAAGCTCAGGGTGTGAGCTGAAGTGTGGAGTCTGTCTCTCTCTACCTTCAGGCTAGAAGGGGGAGGGAGAGGGGAAGCAGCCCCTGAGTGTCCGGCTCTCAGGGAGAGAGACGGAGTTTTGGGGAGTCCGAGTACCCCTCTCCAGGGCCTTGGAGATTTACTCGGATGGTGGCAGCTTGGGGCACCCCAATTTCCCAGCTGGTATAGTCTGGGGGTGTGGGGGTGTGAAGACTTAAATTAAGCTGGGAAGCAGCTTGGAGTTAGTTGGTCTGGCATAGTAGAGTCCCTCTTCTCTGTACCCCAGGTCCAGAGAGAGGGAAGACACTCTTACAGACCCCCCATTACACGATATTTGGTGCCCCTACAGGACCTTGGTTGCACCAATGATCTATATGACCCCAAATAATTTCAGTACTGTGACAGGAGGGAAACAGCAGAAGATTCCATACAATTCATTAGGGACCTCTTGCAAATCTAATGTCACGGACAGTTCTTAGGTACTCCAGCAATGGATGCTATAGGAACCTGACACTGGACATACAGATTTAAAACTAAACTAGGCCAAACCCTCCGAGAAAGAACTGCCAGGAACTCTCCTGCTTTGGCACCAGGATGGACTGAACGGTCTAACGGGTCTTCTCCATCACTATTTTACACACTTCACACTTAGGCAAGTCCATCCAAAGCCTTCAAAAGCCTTCAAAAGCTCTTTACAAATCAGTGTGTGACGTTAGCAACCGTAACGTCTTTACAGAAGGAGAAATGTCTGCCCGGACTGGATTACTTCTGATTCTACACACAAGATGCACTGAAATCCAGTGGGGCTAGACAAACGAGTCACAGCAATCCAGCCTCCGAAAAGCCAAGAGCAGCCACACAAAGGTAGAGTCTTCACAAGTCATTAAAGATCTCTCCCCGGAACAATGATTTCGATTTAGGAATACTGCAGCTAGATCAACGGAAAGATTCACCACAAAGAGACAATGGATATTCGGTAGGGAGGGGTAGCACCATATCTAGGCTGACCATATTTCCTTGAGACAAAAACGGGACATTGGGATGGCAAAAACAGGACGGGGTTGGGGGGGGGAGGGTCTCACCAGATGAAGTCGGTGCAGTGGCTGCAGAACGTGGGCTGAGGGGCGCACGGGGGGTGGTCAGGAGGCTGGGGGGGCTCTAGGGGGGGGCTGGGCGGTCTGGGGGGGATCTCACCAGATGAAGTCGGTGCAGTGGCTGCAGAACGTGGGCTGAGGGGCGCTGGGGGGGCTCTAGGGGGAGTCTCACCGGATGAGGTCGGTGCAGTGGCTGCAGAACGTGGGCTGCTTGAAGAAGCGCGCCGTGAATTTGTGGCTCTTGACCACGTGGATCACCTTCTGGCGCAGCGCCCCCTTGTGGCAGAACAGCGGCTTAGCTAGGCACTCCAGCTCGGTGGGCGAGGTGACCAGCGCCATGGCCCCACCTGTGCCCCCCAGCGCCGGGCGGGGGGGAGACAGACGGGGGGCTAGGGGGGGGATGGAGGAATAAACAGAACAGAGATGGGGGAGAGAGAAATGGGGGGATGAAGAGGATGGAGGGAGAGAGAGAAGGGGGGATGAGGGATGAAGAGGATGGAGGGGACGGAGGGAGAGAAGGCACGAAGGTGAGAAGGGAGAGGATGGATGGATGAGAGAAGAGATGGGGTAGGGAGCAGGGGGGATGGAGGAGGCAAGGGACAGAGAGAAGGAGGGATGGAGAGAAGGGAGATGGAAGAGGAGGCAGTGGACGGAGGGAGAGAGAAGGGAGGAAGGGAGGGATGGAGAGAAGGAGGGATAGAGAAGAGGAGGCAGCGGGCGGTGGACTGAAGCCGACGGCGGAGCGGAGCTGTCCGGAGCCGCAGCCGGGGGCCAAGGTGGGGACGGGCGCGCTGGCGGGGGAGCTGCCAGCCGGAAGTTATTAGAAATAAATAGTTCTCGGGCATCTTTTCCATCACCCGTCCAGCGGTGGGACACTGGTGCTGGGCTGGCGAGATGCAGTTTGCTCATCGGCGATTTTGATCTCTTTGCCTTTCTCCCTCTCTCTGCTGCCTGCACCCTGCCTGCGTTTTCAGGCGCTTCTGCTGAGCTCCAATACCGGGGGGAGGTGCGACCCCTTGTGTCCTCTGCAAAGACAGACCCTCTGCAGGTGCATTTTTGAGCCCCAGAGCACGGGGCGGCCGCGTGGGGCCAGATCTCGGCTCTCGCTCCGCAGGCTGCTGGCTCAAGAGCTACCGGACAGGGAGGGAGGGTAATGTCCGCAGAGCGGCCCCAGTCTGGTTAGTTCAAGGGCCCTGCTCCCACTGAAGTGTTGCTACTGATGGCAGTGAGGGCAGGATGGGTCCCTACGCGTTTGTCTCTGGAAAGAATAAAGGCGAGTAAAGCCGCATTCCGTTTTTTACAAAAAATGGGACAAAATTGATATTTGTATTAAAAAGATGGGACGGTCCGAAAATACAGTAAACCCTCGATTTAACGGACCTCGATTTAACGGACTTCGGATGCAACGGACAAAATTTCTAAGCAAGTCTGATGCATCCGAAATCCATTTGTCGAGGGCTGGCTGCCGGCTCCCGGGTCCTGTGGCGGTCGGGCTGCTGCTCCGACAGCTCGTTGTTGTTTTTTTATTAAATAACGGACTTTCTGATTTAACGGACACCCCCTCGCCCGAATCAGTCCGTTAAATCGAGGTTTTACTGTATGTAAAAAACGGGACTGTCCCGTTCAAAACGGGACGTATGGTCAGCCTAACCATATCTGCCTTTTGAACATTGGAAGAAGAGGTCTTGGTCATATCAGCAAATGGATTTCTAGGAAAAGTCCGTATAGAGCTTTCGGCACCATGTAGTGCTTTGTTTGTTTGCATGGTTCATAACCTCCAGACAGCATCTGCAGCTCAGAAATGATATGGTCAGACACCACACTCTGTACTAGTGACATGCACAGCTTTGAGAGAGAACTTGCACCACAATTACCATCAAGCATTTCCCTAAGATCTCTGCTTTTTTGGTCAACTGAACAGAACTTGTCTGTCATAGTACCACCTGGTGATGCTCAATAATATTACAAGCCACTTGCCTTGATCCCACCAGGAGAATTTCCACTATAGTCTGGTTCCATTTAATAAAACAATCTGATCTCCAGTAGCTGATGTCTCATAAGGAATCAGTCAGGTTGCAGCTGACAGATTAGAAAGCAGAGCGGGCTAATGTGTCAGCTACACCCCAGCAGAAACGCAGGCTGAACTGGTTAACAGAAGCTCTCAGCAGAAGCAGAGAGATGTAGAACAGAGTTGTTCCTTAAGAAGGCCCCTGAAGGAACCTACGGCTATATGAGCAGATTTGGGGTTATACAGGACACTACCACTGACCAGTGAGAGCGATCAGGTTTAATGCACACCAAGCCCAAAAGCTGAGCAGCACATTAGGAACTCATTAAGAGAGATTGGAAAACAAGTGGTCAGCCAGCAAAGCAATGAATGAATCATGTAAGATCCGGAGACAGCGGGTTCTTGAGGGAGAATGCTTGGTTCTGGGATGAGCAATCAGAGGAGATCAGCACAAGACAAAGGCTGAAGTGTCTTGCTGCGAGCTCTGAAGAGGATGTGGAGCCAAAGCCTTCAAAGCCAAGACAATACCGACACCCCCAACCGTGCCCACAGACGTATCAGAGCTCCCGCTAGCCTGGGAGGCATGCAGAGCAGACAACTATGGACAATGCTATGCAAATCTAATTGTTCATCGTTTAGCAGTTCCTGTCATAACCATGATAGAAATACACACCGCAGAGAGAGAGGCACTCAACACAGTAGTGACTGGACAACACGCACAGTCAGGGCTACCACTGCCCGATGCTCATTAGACAGTCCAGATGCCAGCCCCTCCAAAAGCTCCCCTGAACACAGAGCTAGCGTGTATAAACCGCTCAGGCCAGTCATGAAGTTTTACTACCGAAGCAGACGATACAGTTCCCTGCCCGTATCGGGAATCGGTAGGCACGAAGTCAATACATTGCAGTGCATTTTACAAATCCCTCTCATGCTTCGGGGCACAACTAAGACCAATCAGAGGCTGTGTCTCTGCTTGTACTGCAACCCTGAGTGCCCCAAAATGCTTCTGTTACTTGTCAGCCTGGGACACACCCAGCCAACATGCACTTAGGACAGCTCTGCCCGTTATCCAGACACACTCTTAACATTAACCCAGTCTGGTAAAGACATCAGGTGACCCCAACACACCCCTAAATCAAACTTCCCCGTGTGCGCTGCATTGCCCAGCCCTCTCTTGTAACATTCGGAAGAATAACACCATCCATTTCTTCCTTTCAAATAGACAGAACCCAGCAGCTTGGTGCACTAACTGGAGTTAATGAACACTTTAATTCAAACCCAGTGCTGCTGGTTTAGACTAAACCAGTTTTTAGCAAAAGAAGGAGGATTTCAAGTGAGTTCAAATTCAAGGGATAAAGTTCGATATGAAAAGACAAATCTAAACGTCTAAAACCTCCTCTGCGATGGCTTTTCTCACTCACACTCTTCCCGCAAGATGGCGGCTGCCCCCTCCCCACCAGGATCTCCACAAAGCGCTGGTTCCTGGTCGTCTTATGTGAAGGAGAGAACTGGGGCTTTCTGCCCCTCTTTTACAGTCCACTGGACTTTGGAAATGGACTCAACTGGGGCTTCCTGCCCCTCTTTTACAGTCCACTGGACTTTGGAAATGGACTCAACTGGGGCTTCCTGCCCCTCTTTTACAGTCCACTGGACTTTGGAAATGGACTCAACTGGGGCTTCCTGCCCCTCTTTTACAGTCCACTGGACTTTGGAAATGGACTCTTCTGAAGGATGCCCTTCAGAGCAAAGTTTACTCAAGCTGTGAGGAAGACAACACGGAGGTGGGTGGTGAGGGAAGCTCCCTGCTGTTTTCTACCACTGCTTCTGTTTGCTAAAATGCAAATTGTTCTGTTTCCTGCAACTCCCCGCCCTGCGCTCTTGATGGCCCTGTTGACTTCTTATATGTAAACTGAGGTAAACCCAGGGCCCTGTGTTTAGGACAGACCTGTTTAACACCCTTCCCTAGGAATTGTTTAAAATCAACAGTTGCTGTATTCATCGCCCCGTCTGGAGAGAAGGAGGAATTATTAGTGTTTGGGGAGATTCCTGTCCAGCACTGTTCTCCTGTTCCTCCATTGGTTCTTCCTGGGCTTCAGATGGTATCGTCACTGATGGTGGTAGCGGCCATCTAATGCCCTCCCTATGTGGACTGAGGGGTCTGCTGTCCTGCCTTCTGTAAGGCCCCCAAGGGTCCCTGTAGGGCCAGTGTGTAGGAAACAGCATGGGTGGGCCTAATGGGGGTCCATAGCATGGTGGTATCTCCTGTCTGTATGTCGATCTTGCTTGTAAAGGTCCAGATGTTATGGTCAACCTGACAGGAGAGGAATAGTGTGAGGAAAACACCCTCCCTTCCTCATCATCAGCCGCCTCACTTGAGAATGCGGGAGCTACTGGTGATAAAGGGTTCTCTGGTACTCGATGCCCAGGAGTGAGGATACGAACAGACCCTTCAGTGAACGAAACGGTGCAGTGCCGGTGGGGTCGGTGCTGCAGTTGGTGCTGGCGGCCCCCTTGTTTCTTTCAGCGTTGGAGCCACTGTAGTTGCAGGGGGCATCAGAGTGGGTCTCAGTGCCGTCTCCAGCGGCGTTGGCAGTGCTGTTCTGGAGGAGGTAGGCTTGGTGTTGCCTCTCAAACCTGCACTGAAGCACTAGGGATTGCCAGAGGCCACTGTGCGGGCGGTGCCGGAGGATCCCAGAGCCTTGTATGTGCTGAGCTGCGGAGTGGTCGGTACCGAGGAGAGTGACCTGGCCGGAGAACGCTTCCTCTGGGCTACTCTCTGCAAGGCAAAGCAGAAGCTCGATTCCTCAAAGATTTTTTTTGAGGAATGAGCCTTAGCCAAGTTGGATGAAGAGATCTCCAGTGAGCTATTCCCGGTGGGGTCCGTTGTCCCAGATCCAAAGCTGGCTCTAGGGACTTTTCCATCAGATGAGTTTGAGCCTCAGGTCTCTGTCTCTGTGAGCCCGGGCGTTGAGTTTACTGCAGTGAGCGCATTTCTAAGGGGTGTGCAACTCACCCAAACAACAAACACATTGAATTGTCCATCCGACACTGGAACCGCTTCCCTGCGTGTCATGCAGCGCTTGAGGCCAGGTGGACCAGGCCTTTTTGCTGGTTCACGGCCATTCTCCTACCTAGTCTACAGGGTTTATGGTTTTGAGAAAGAAGAAAGGTAAGTGTGACGTTCTGTACTTTGTGGGAACCCTACACCCCCGTGTTCATCCTTGTAAAATGATTGTGTGGTCTCCACTGCAAAGTTTGTCATGCTGGGTGTCTTCAGAAGGCTCATGATGCACCGAGCATTGTTGTTATAATAACAGTTGTTGTGAGGGGCGACCCTGCAGAGTAACTCCCGGTGGGCCCTGTGGTCAATGGGCGGCAGCCCCGACATTACTGTGCTCGCCACTGCCTCGTCCGGGGTGAGGAGGAGGTGAGGTGTTGCTGGACCTCCTCAACCGGCCCCTCCTCATAAGGGTGGAACACGTCCGGGCCCTGCGTAGCTGGCAACCTTTCGGACGGTGCCGGGCTGGGCGCTGCCTCCAACAGCTGCTCCTCTTGAAGGTCGTCTGGTGGCCTGGACCCTCTGGCCTCCCTCGCCCTCGACGAACGCCGGAGTGGAGACCGGGACCGATGGCGCTCTGAGTACCCAGACTGGGAAGCTATGGAGGACATGCCTTGCTGCTGATGATCGGCCCATGGGGTCCAAAATGGCCACTGGCCCGGAGGAGCCCAATGTGGCTGCCAAGCGGTCTGGGCTCCCTGCGAGCCAACGGTCTGCACACACAGCTGGAGCAACCGGAGTCTGCCTCGGATTCCGAGGAACCAGATCTCGAGGGCCATGGCGGTGCTCTCACTGTGCTAGAGCTGAGCTAGAGAGTGGGGCACAGCTCCTCCTCTGCCAGGACCTCAACCGGTACCTGGGCTCCTGGGACCAGGATCGGTGCCCTCTGCCTGGGGCCGACAACCTTGACTCCAGGGGTGCTGGGGATCGGCGCCCAGAGGGAGCGGGTGCCGTGGGCTCAGTCGACTCCGCTGCCGGTGTTTCCTGCTAGGTCAAGGGCATCTGGGACTCGACTGAGGCTGAGCTCAACCAGGAGCGGTGCCGGGAGCGGTGCCAGGACGGTGCACCATAGCCGGCTTTCCTCTGGGCTGCCTTTCTGTGAGGACAGCGCCCTCTGTCCCCTCGGCCGGGCAGGCTGGCTGGTGCCCGGGAGGCTGACCAGTGCCGGGACTTGTCCTCCCTTCTCGATGCCGACTTGCGGTGCCAGATTCTGCATGGACTTCGGGGCACTGCGCACCGAAGACGCCGGGGCCGATGGTGGGCGGTCCGAAGCCGACGGCCGTAACGCGGCCTCCATGAGCAGCTGCTTGAGGCAAAAGTCTCTCTCTTTCTTAGTCCTGGGCTTAAACGCCTTGCAGATCTTGCAGCGCTCAGTCTGGTGCGATTCCCCCAAACAACGGAGACACGAGTCGTGGGGGCCACTTTGAACCCCTGGGCTCGTGGCCTGCCCCGCAGCCCGAGACTGGGGCTGGAATTAGCTTCCAGACACCGCTGAACAAAACTAATGCTAACTGACTGCTAACTACTCTAATACTGTGCTAAGGGATCACTCGCTAGGCGAGAGCGAGAGCTGTTCCAACATCACCACGGATGGACAATGGGGTCGGGCGGCAGGGTAACAGATGCACCGCCACAAGGGCACCACTCTAGGGGGCTCCCCTGCCGGCCCGACGGGAGCCGCCGAGGGGAAAAGTTTCCAACGTTCGTGCATGCGACGCTCGCACACCTAACGTGGAATGGACGTGAACAATCACTCGAAGAAGAACTTCAAGCGTTAAGGGATCAGCTGAGATCTGATCACTCACCCAATGTCCCAAATAAGGCACTGTGGCTGCTCCAAATTTATATTTAGACGTTTATAGTAAGACCAGCCTCTGAGCTCCGACAACACAATTTCCACGTGTTTCCTGTGCTCAGTCCCAATGTGCTAAACACCACTATATAGCTGACAAAGGCCCTTGTGAAGTCCTGTCAGCTCTTTAACACGTGGTTCACCAGCCTCTGAAAAGTGGCTCCTGCAAAAATTAACCGTACCAGTAACACTCTGAATGCCCACAGTGCCAGAGCAGGAATAAAGGCAGATCTTTTCTGTGACTTGGGCTGCAAAGGAATTTGCCAGTCCCCTTTCATAAGGTCACATGTGGTAAGATACCTAGCTGTGCTCACAGTATCTAGCAGCCCATCAATTCTAAGTATAGGCGAACCATGGGAGACAGCGACGCCCAAGGCCGGTGCGTCCTGAACAGATGCTAGCAACATCCTCTGGGGGAATTCAGAATTTGACAGATCATATTGCTACGCACATTTCACCAGGATCAGAGACTCAGAGACTCTCAGGGTTGAAGGGACCTCAGGAGGTATCTAGTCAACCCCTGCTCAAAGCAGGACCAACCCAAATAAATTATCCCAGCCAGGGCTTTGTCAAGCCTGACCTTAAAAACCTCTAAGGAAGGAGAGTCCACCACCTCCCTAGGTAACCCATTCCAGTGCTTCACCACCCTCTTAGTGAAAAAGTTTTTCTTAATATCCAACCTAAACCTCCCCCACTGCAACTTGAAACCATTACTCAAGGATGCTACTAACCAGTGAGCTTCGGTTTTCACATGACACCTCAGGAGGCAGGCTTTGTACAAAGCTCGTTACACTGATGCATAGGGTGTGACCCCAGGGTACTCAGGGTCACAGCCCCATTTCACAGATGGGGAACCACAGCACAGAGAAGGGGGATGAGTTACCCAAGGCCACCCAGCAAAGTCTAGGGCAGAGCTGAGAACAGACCACAAGTCACCTGCCTCCCAGTCCAGTTCCTCACCACGGTCCACCTCTGCAGCAAACTCCCCCACTGCCCCCCCCCCCCACCAGCTGCGCGTTTCCCCACAAGGGAGGGTAACAGGGTTACTTACCTGTAACTGTTGTTCTTCGAGTGATTGCTCACATCCATTCCACTATAGGTCAGGCACGCGCTGCGGGCCTGGTTGCCGGGTAGATTTTCCCCTAGCTGCAGACTGGGTGAGCAGGGAGCCCCCTGGAGTGGCGCCACTGAGGCACTCTATAAGTACCCCTGCGACACAGTCTGGCCCTCAGTTCCTTCTTTGCCGGCTAACCCGACAGTGGGGAAGGAGGGCGGGTCTGGAATGGATGTGAGCAACACATCTCGAAGAACAACAGTTACAGGTAAGTAACCCTGTTTTCTTCTTCGAGTGATTGCTCACATGCATTCCACTATAGGTGACTACAAGCAATACCTAGGAGGTGGGGTCGGGTTGACCCATTGCTGACCGTAAGACCGCTGACCCAAACGCCGCATCGTCCCTGGTCTGCTGGACTATGGCGTAGTGGGCGGCGAAGGTGTGGACGGAGGACCAGGTAGCCGCCCTGCAGATGTCCGTGATAGGGACTCCCTCCCGGAAGGCCGCAGAGGACGCCTGCGCTCTCGTGGAATGTGCCGTTACTTTCTCAAGCGGCTTGCCCGCTAGTTCATAACAGGTGTGAATGCACGAGGTGATCCAGGAGGAGAGCCTTTGGGCGGAAACTGGCTGGCCCTTCATTCTCTCCGCAACTGCCACGAAAAGTTGCGTTGTTGTCCTGAATTGCTTTGTTCTGTCTAAATAAAAAGCAAGAGCCCTCCTAACGTCCAACGTGTGTAATTGTTGTTCCCTTCCAGAGGTGTGTGGCCTAGGATAAAAGACCGGGAGACAAATGTCTTGGCTCACATGGAAGGGGGAGACCACCTTAGGCAGGAAGGCCGGGTGGGGACGTAGCTGCACCTTGTCATTGTGGAAGATAGTGTAGGGCGGCTCGGAGGTCAGTGCACGGATCTCTGACACTCTACGAGCCGAGGTGATAGCTACTAGGAATGCCACCTTCCAGGAAAGGTGGAGTAAGGAACACGTGGCGAGGGGCTCGAACGGGGGCATCATAAGGCGTGAGAGCACCAGGTTGAGGTCCCAGGGTGGTATGGGACGCTTGACGTTCGGGTACAGTTTATCCAGGCCCCTGAGGAAACGGTATACCACAGGATCTGAGAAGACCGAGTGGTTCGACTGGCCCGGATGAAAAGCCGATATGGCAGCGAGGTGGACGCGTATGGTGGAAGTGGAAAGGCCTTGGTTTCTAAGGCCTAAGAGGTAGTCCAGTACACGCGGGATGGCAGCCTCACTTGGGACTATATCATGTAGTCTGCACCATGCAGAAAAGCGGGTCCACTTGGCTGTATAGGTACTTCTGGTGGATGGTTTCCTACTTCCCAGAAGGACATTCTGTACCTCCGTCGAGCATAAGAGTTCAGGACCTCTCAGCCATGGAGTAGCCACGCTGTGAGGTGAAGGGACTGCAAGTCCGGATGCAGGAGGCGACCGTGATCCTGGGAGATCAGGTCTGGCCACAGCGGGAGGCTGATGGGAGGGGCCCTGGACAGCTGGAGGAGGGACGCATACCAGCATTGCCTGGGCCAGGCCGGGGCTATGAGGATGACGTGTGCCCTGTCCCGTCTGATCTTCAGGATCACCTTGTGGAGAAGCGGGATCGGAGGGAACGCGTAGAACAGGTGCCCCGTCCAGGGTAGGAGAAAGGCATCTGTCAGGGATCCCCGGGAGCTGCCTCAAAAGGAGCAGAACTGGAGGCACTTCCTGTTCTGTCTGGAGGCGAAGAGATCGATGTGGGGAAACCCCCACCTCAGGAAGATCGGTCGGATGACATCCGGCCGAAGGGACCACTCGTGGGACATGAATGACCTGCTGAGGTGGTCCGCCAGTGTGTTCTGAATCCCGGGGAGGAAAGAGGCCACAGGGTGAATATCGTGGGCTATACAAAACTCCCATAGGAGAATCGCCTCTTGGCACAGGGGACTGGAGCGGGCCCCGCCCTGCTTGTTTATGTAGTGTTGGGCTGTGGTGTTGTCTGTCAGCACCGCCACACAGTGACCCTGTAGCGTGTCCCGGAACGCGTGGCACGCAAGTCGGACGGCCCTCAGCTCCCGGACATTGATGTGGAGGCCGAGGTCTGATTCCGACCAGCGGCCTTGTGTCCTGAGATCCCCTAGGTGAGCTCCCCAACCCAGCGACGAGGCGTCCGTCACCAGGGACATGGACGGGCTGGGGGGGAGGAAGGGGACCCCTCGGCACGCATTGTTCTGGTCTTCCCACCAAGCCAGAGCGGATAGGGCGGCTCTGGGGATGGAAAGGAGGGTGTCCAAACTGTCCCTTCTTGGCCGGTAGGCCCCTGCGAGCCACGACTGCAGTGGGCGTAGCCGCAGTCTGGCGTGCTGTATGACGTAGGTGCACGATGCCATGTGGCCTAACAGGCTGAGGAAGACTCTGACCGTGGTCATCGGGCAGTTGCGAAGCTGTCTGATGGCCGACTGGATGGTGAGAAACCGGGGCTGGGGCAGGGATGCCCTTGCCACCTTGGAGTCTAGCAGGGCCCCAATGAACTCTATGCTCTGGGTAGGCTCCAGGGTGGACTTCCCCTCATTGAGGAGGATTCCCAAGCGGTCGAACGTGTTGATAACAAGACGCACGTGCGCTGACACTTGGTCCCTGGAGGTGCCCCGGATTAGCCAATCATCGAGGTACGGGTATACTTGTACCCCGCGGCGCCGCAGGAACGCCGCCACTACCGCCATGCACTTCGTGAATACCCTGGGCGCGGTGGATAGGCCGAAGGGCAGGACTGCAAATTGATAATGTTCTTCCGCTATTAGGAAGCGGAGGTAGCGCCTGTGAGAAGGTTTGATGCTCACGTGGAAGTAGGCATCCTTCATGTCGAGGGCAGCGAACCAATCTCCTGGATCCAGGGAGGGAATGATAGTGCCCAAGGTGACCATGCGGAACTTGAACTTGATCATGTAGGTGTTGAGTTCGCGCAGGTCCAGGATGGGCCGGAGGCCCCCTTTCGCCTTGGGAATTAGGAAGTAGCGGGAGTAGAACCCCTTTCCTCTGAACTCCTGTGGTACAGGTTCGATGGCTCCCAGTGCGAGGAGCGACCTGACCTCCTGTACGAGCAGTTGCTCGTGAGATGGGTCCCTGAAGAGGGACGAGGGAGGTGGGTGGGTTGGAGGAGTGGAGGAGAGTTGGAGGGAGTATCCCACCTCCACCGTGCGGAGGACCCACTGGTCTGATGTAATGTCCGACCATGCACGGTGGAAGTGAGACAGACGGTCTCCGAAAGGAGGATCCAGGACTGTGGAAAACACGCTGCCCCCGGGCGCACCATCAAAAGTTGGACCTAGGCCCTTGGGGAGGCTTAGAGCCCCGCTGTTTCCCGCCCTGCCTGGGCCCCTGACGCTTGCGGAAGGGGCGGTTTCTCCTGTTGGAGGAGTCCTGCGGCTGGCGGGCGGGTGGGAAGAACTTCCGGCGCGGAGGGATGAAGGGGTGCCTTTGCGGGCCCGGGGTGTGCATGCCCAGGCCCTTGAGGGTAACCCCCCTGTCCTTGAGGGCCTGGAGCCGCGTGTCTGTGTCCTCTGAAAAGAGGGCCTGTCCCTCAAACGGGAGGTCCTGTATTTTGTACTGCATAGCCGGGGCAAGGCTGGATGAGCAGAGCCATGCTGCCCGGCGAAGGGCTATGCCCGAGGCCATTGTTCTGGCCGCCGAGTCTGCCGAGTCCAGGGCCGCTTGCAGGGTGTGTCTCGAAATGTCCCTGCTCTGGGTCAGGAGGGCTTTGAATTCCTGTCTGCTCTCCTGGGGGAGAGCGGTTTCGAATTTGGTGAGGGCCTCCACCGTATCAAAATGGTGTCTACTCATTAGGGCCTGATGGTTAGCCACCCTGAGTTGGAGGCCCCCGGAGGAATAAACCTTCCTGCCAAAGTGGTCCAGCCTCTTGGCGTCCTTGGCCTTAGGTACCTGAGCCTCCTGACCATTGCGCTCTTTATTGTTCACCGACTCCACCACCAGGGAGGAGGGCGTAGGGTGAACATATAGATACTCATATCCCTTGGCCGGGACAAAGTAGCGCTTCTCTACCCCCCGGGCGGTGGGGGGGATGGAGGCGGGGGTCTTCCAGACCGATGTGGTGTGCGCTTTAATAGTGTTAATAAATGGCACAGCCACGCGTGCCGGGGTGCCCTTCGTTAGCATGGTGGTGACGGGGTCATCCACCATTTGGACCTCCTCAAGGGGCAGGTTCATGTTTTTTGCTACTGCCTGGAGGAGGTGTTGGTAATTAGAGAGTTCCAGGGCGGGCGGGCTATTGGAAGAGGTGCCCGCCACCGCCTCTACCCCCACCGGGGAGGCGTAAGGACCTGGCTCTCGGGGGCTGTGTATCGCCGACGGCTGGCTGGCCGAAGATGGCCCCGGTAGGTCCTGCCGAGCACCCCTCGCACACACTGGGAACCCTGGCTCAGATTGGGTTTCCCCAGGCTGATCATACTCCCATGCCACCCATTCTGGCCAGGCAGGGTTTTGGGTGGCTGGGGCTGGCCCCATTACTGGAGGGGACGCTGAGGCGGAGGAGTGCCATGGGGCCGCCGTAGTGGCTGACTGGAGGGCCTTGGGCGGAGAGTCAGGCCTGGTTTGTGTACCAGCAGACTCTCTACGCGTCCGGCGCCGAGGGCTTCTCGCCCGGTGCCGGGAGAAGTGACTGCCCCCTGAAGAGCGGCTGCTGCTGGATCCGCTCCTTCTGCGAGATCCACGGTGCCGCGATGACGACCGGCGCCGGTCGGATCGCCGGTGCCGTGACGAGGTCCGGTGCCGGGGCGAGCGGCGGTGCCGCCTAGACGTGGAGCGCCGATCTCTACGGTGCCGCGACGACGAACGGTGCCGAGGTGATCGGTGCCGTGTGGAGCGTGACCGGTGCCGCGACGACGAACGGTGCCTGGAAGACGAGCGGCTTGGCGATCGGCGTCTGGAGCGGCCCCTATGGCAGCTGACGGACCGGTGCCGAGAGTACGACCGGCGTCTGTCCGTGCGAGAGTGCCGGGACTCCGATCGGCGCCAGGACTCGGACCGGCGGCCAGAGCGCGATCTGCGCGATCGGCCATGAGGAGACCCGGAGCATGGTCTCAACTCAGTGCGGCGCCGAGACTGCGACCGGTGCCGGGAAGCTGACCGGTACCGGGAGTTCGATCGGCGCCACGAGATCGATCGGCGTCCATGCCCAGCCGGGCTTCGAGCCGCGATCTCCGTCACGGTCATGGGCGGCTTGCCCCTAGACCGGACAGGTTGCTGAGGGGTATCCTCCGCAAGCAACCTCCTCGCAGCAGCGAACGCCTCCGGCGTGGAGGGAAGCTGCTGCGGAATCGGCACCCTGAGTGGCGAGACCACTGGCACCGGACTCGACGGGGCCTCCTGCGGCGCCGGAGTCGTCGGTGCGGGTGCAGGCGGCTGTGCCTCTGGTCGGCTCCCCGGCGGCGACCGTGGACGTGTGAGCGGCGCCGGCGGCTGCACGCGGTCCGGTGCCGATGCTGGGCGCGGTTCAGAGTCCTTTCTGCGCTTAGCGCTGGGGGAACGCGACCGGTGCCGAGGCTTGGATTTAGCCGGCTTGGGTGCGGGGCCCGGTGCCGCACTCGAGTCCGGGGTAAGGGCCGCCTCTAACAGGATCTGCCGCAAGCGGGATTCTCTGTCCTTGCGGGTCCTGGGTTTGAAGGCTCTGCAGATCTTGCATGCGTCAGCTAAGTGCGCTTCCCCGAGGCACTTGAGGCACTTGGAGTGTGGGTCCCCCGCAGGCATGGGCTTCCCACACTCCGCACAGTGCTTGAATCCTGGAGCCTTAGTTGACATGGCTCCGGTGGCAGGGGGAACCCCTGCACTTAACTTATTTACACTATAAACTAACTAACTACAACTAATTAACAAGAACGATATAATAACAATGGAGTTAACAGCTAGGAGATAAGGAGAACGCTCAAGAGCAGCACTCCTGTTCCGACTACCAGCACGAGCGGTGAAGAAGGAACTGAGGGCCAGACTGTGTCGCAGGGGTACTTATAGAGTGTCTCAGTGGCGCCACTCCAGGGGGCTCCCTGCTCACCCAGTCTGTAGCTAGGGGAAAAGTCTACCCGGCAACCAGGCCCGCAGCGCGTGCCTGACCTATAGTGGAATGCATGTGAGCAATCACTCGAAGAAGAACAGTGAGTTTTCTTGTGTGCTGTTGCCCTTAATACAGGTTAGTCCCAAGCGTGCTGGTTTGTGCCCCACCCTCGTCCGTGTCGGAGCTGAAACGCCGGAGCAGACAAGGCAGCAGATGCTCACAGGAGCTCAGCTGGCTGGGTCAGAGCCTAGCAGAGCTGGGAGCTCCTCTGCCTTACCCGGGGCATCGCGGCCCTGTCCCAGCAGGTAGCGTTAGCCAACATGCCTCCAAATCCTGCTCTAGACAAGCCCAGGGTGACCAGATGTCCCGAGTTTTGGGTCTTTCTCTTATCTAGGCTCCTATTACCCCCCACCCCATCCCAATTTTTCACACTTGTTGACTGGTCGCCCTAGACAAGCCAAACTTCCCCAGAGCCTGGCAGGGCTGGAGCCCTAAAACCCAAACGTTCAAACCCACCAGCTGGGCCCCCACAGTTGAGATTTTAACAATAATACAATTGGGCTTGTGAGCTCTTGACTGGAAAATGACGCAAGTGCTGCCTTTCTCTGCACCCACAAGGCTAGAACTTGTGTTTTAAATGGCAGCCGAGAGTCTCGTGTAATCACATGACTCCAGCAGCTGGAGCTGTATCATGGAGCAGATCACATAACTACAATGAGACTCGTGACACAGGGCTGGGTGGGAGACACTGGGACAGGACAGGTTATGGAAGGGAACCAGTAATAACAATAACGACTTAGTCCTTCCCTAGCAGGGTTCACCCCTAGAGCTCAGCGCTTTACAAAGGAGATCAGTATCATTAGCCATACTTTACAGATGGGGAAACTGAGGCACAGAAGAGGACGTGCCTTGTCCCGCTGGTCGGAAGAGAACCCAGGGCTGCCTGTGCTGCATGTGCGGAGAGGACGGCTCACTCGTAGGCAGCACCAGTGCTCTGCCCAGGACAAGGGCAGTGCACACACCACATCCCGGGAAGGCCGTGCCGGGCACCAGGGTTCCCTGGCTACTCCTGTGGCCTGGCTGCACCTCTGCCCCCCTCCGCATCTCTGGGTTTCCTGCTGCCTTCCAAATCCTTCCCCAAAGGGTCACAATTAGCTGCCTGGCCCATTAGCCTCTTACCCTGTTTAATGAAGAGCGCGCCCAGCCCCGGAGCAGCTGGTTCTGTTTACTCCCCCCATATTTTAAAGAGGGACCTTTGCCCCCATTATCTGACCCCTTCTTTTATTTCAGTTAATTCAATTAAAGCCAACTTCCCAGCGCTCAGGAATTTCCGGATCGAGCGTGTTGTCTGCTGCTACGGGAGAGTCTGCTTAGAATTAGATCCCCCCCCCCCCGTGCCCGGGGGCCGAGCTCCCCGTCAGCGGGGGACGGCCGTGCTGGGAGAGCTGCTACCGCCGACCTGGCACCTCCGCGCCTCACCAAAGAGCTTTGTCCCAGAGAGACACAGAGGGGGCGGCCCCACCCCCTCCGGGCACACAGAGGGGGCGGCCACACCCCCGCCGGGCACATAGAGGGGGGGCGGTCCCACCCCCCGCTGGGCACACAGAGGGGGCGGCAGTCCCACCCCCCGCCAAGCAGACAGAGGAGGCGGCCCCACCCCCGCCAAGCAGACAGAGGGGGCGGCCCCACCCCCGCCAAGCAGACAGAGGGGGGCGGCCCCACCCCCACCAAGCACACTGAGGTGGGCAGCCCCACCCCCACCAGGCACACAGAGGGGGGCGGCCTCAACACCCCCCCTCACACCCAAGCTGAACCCTACCAGCACCCGCCCACACCCAAACCGAACCCTGCCCCGACACATGCCCGCCACCAAACCTGAACCCTACCAACACCCCCACAAACCGAACCCTGTCAACACATGGCCCCCTCCGCACGCCCCCCCATCCAAACCAAACCCCTCCCTGACACCCCTCCACCCAAACCGAACCCCTCCAGGACACACGCCCCCCACCTAAACAGAACCTTCTCTAACACCCCCAACCCAAATACCTCCCTGACACCCCCCCACCCGAACCGAACCCCTCCCTGACACCCCCCCACCCAAACCGAACCCCTCCACATGCCCCCCACCCAAACCGAACCCCTCCCCTCCACATGCCCCCCACCTATACCGAACCCCTCCCTGACACCCCCCCACCCAAACCAAACCCCTCCCTGACACCCCCCCACCCAAACCAAACCCCTCCCTGACACCCCCCCACCCAAACCGAACCCCTCCGACACAAGCCCCCCACCTAAACAGAACCCCTCCCTGACACATGCCCCCCACATAAACCAAACCCCTCCCTGACACCCCCCCACCTATACCGAACCCCTCCCTGACACCCCCCACCTAAACCAAACCCCTCCCTGACACCCCCCCACCCAAACCAAACCCCTCCCTGACACCCCCCCACCTATACCGAACCCCTCCGACACACTCCCCCACCCAGACCAACCCCTGCGCTCTAACACACGTCTACCCAAATGAACCCTGCCCGACACTTACCCCCACCCCAACCAAACCTCCCTAACAAAGGCCCCACCCTGACACATGCCCCTGCTCAAACCAACCCTGACACACCCCCTACCCAAAGCCCCCCAACATGCCCATGGCACCTGCCCTGACACCCCGCTGTCCTGAGTGACCCTGTCCACGCGCACACGCAGTCCCTCTGCGTGCGAACGCCGGGGATTCCTTTGTTCGAAGGGGCCGTTTTCACACCGTGCCCGAGGCGGACGCGCCCCATGAGCAGCGGCACACACCGCTAAAACCATGCGCACGGCTGAGCCCCCAGACGGCAACGCCAGCCAGGCTCCTGCGTACGTGGGCAAGACCAGGGCTCGCCCCTTTCTTTAATCAGGCAACGCGTTTTCAGCCTGGCAAGGACACCCCGTGGGCATCGAAGTGCAGTGGAGGGGCGTGAAAGGGGAGGGCAGCCCGAATGATGGGAAATCTCTCCGACTCCTCTGCTCTCCGGCGCCTTCCCTGAGGGTCCAGCCGATGACACACGTTGATCCGTAACCATTAGATATCAAAAGGAAAACGAGCAGTACCCGGTGCATCGCCCGTCCTGCCCGCCACACCCCATCCCAACGGAGCCCTGCACGCACTGCTCAGCCACTGCCACTGAGTCAATAACCCATCGCGACGGCAGCGGGCGAGAGGGGGACACTGAATTACATCCGTCAGCTCCAGAATATCTGGACCCTGTGGCAAATCTGCTAGAGAAATCCCCACAAGTCATATTTTCATCAGAGAGATCTGCAGAGCGAGGGGAAAGCGGAGTTTACCCCCGGCCAGTCTGCCAGGCAGTGTGTGTTTCGGAGCTCCCGGGGAGCAAGCACAGCCTTTCAAAGGCATAACACTTTGACAAGTTATAACCAATCTCCCCTGAGAATCGGCAGGATTCGGGAAAGCGATGTTCAGATTTTAAGCTAGGCCCCAATAAACTGTCACCTGCGAATAATTTTCTTCTTGGTTACAAAGGGCTGGTTTAGTGCGTTGTTTGTTGGAACAAAGAGGGAAGAGAAGCTGTTATGATCACTATCCACAGACCCCATCCACCGCCAGCCCCACAACTGGTTACGGTGCCAGGCTGCAGACTTGGAATTCAATGCCAGGACGAGGCCCCACCCACCAGAGGCGGCCCCATGGAAACGTGGCCCTTACATTACATAGCTGGAAACAACTCAGTGAAACCCTCTTGCTCACTCCTGCTGTTTCTCTTCTGGTGCTGTATGCAGCACCGCCCCAAACCGAGCCAGAAGCACCAGAGCAGCAGAGTACCCTCCATGGACCTACCACCAAAGTTCCCAGGAACTGGGAGAGGGAGCCCTCCCCTACTGATCCAAGAGGAATTTGCATTTATTTAGCCTGGGAGTTTGTTTCCACTGACAAATTCCACTGGGACCGATTTTGTTCAATATCTTTATCAATGATCTGGAGGATGGCGTGGACTGCACCCTCAGCAAGTTTGCAGATGACACTAAACTGGGAGGAGTGGTAGATACACTAGGGGGTAGGGATAAGATACAGAGGAACCTAGACAAATTAGAGGACTGGGCCAAAAGAAATTTGATGAGGTTCAACAAGGAGAAGTGCAGAGTCCTGCACTTAGGACGGAAGAATCCCATGCACTGCTACAGACTAGGGACTGAATGGCTAGGCAGCAGTTCTGCAGAAAAGGACCTAGGGGTTACAGTGGATGAGAAGCTGGATATGAGTCAACAGTGTGCCCTTGTTGCCAAGAAGGCTAATGACATTTGGGGCTGTTTAAGTAGGGGCATTGCCAGCAGATCAAGGGATGTGATTGTTCCCCTCTATTCGACATAGGTGAGGCCTCATCTGGAGTAGTGTGTCCAATTTTGGGTCCCAAATTCCAATTTATTCATATCTTTGTAAAGAGTCCAGCAGAGGGCAACAAAAATGATTAGGACCCTGGAGCGCATGATTTATGAGTTGAGGCTGAGAGAACTGGGATTGTTTAGTTTACAGAAGAGAAGACTGAGGGGAGATTGGATAGCTGCTTTCAACTACCTGAAAGGGGGCTCCAAAGGGGATGGATCTAGACTGTTCTCAGTGGTAGCAGATGACAGAACAAGGAGTAATGGTCTCAAGTTGCAGTGGGGGAGGTTTAGGTTGGATATTAGGAAACACTATTTCCATAGGAGGGTGGTGAAGCACTGGAATGGGTTACCTAGGGAGGTGGTGGAATCTCCATTCTTAGAGGTTTTTAAGGTCAGGCTTGATAACGCCCTGACTGGGATGATTTAGTTGGGTTGGTCCTGCTTTGAGCAGGTGATTGGACTAGAACCTCCTGAGGTCCCTTCCAACCCTGATCTTCTAGGATTCTATGACAGGCCCTGATCCAGGCAGCTTTCCACTGATCAGACCTATTAGAGCCGGGGTTCTCAAAGTGGGGGTCGCGACCCCTCCAGGGGTCGCGGGCCACTTTTGTGGGGGTCGCCAGCCTCCCCCCCCCCCACAGCAACTCCCTGCTGCGGGATCCCCGGGGACCGGCAGCGGCTCGAGCCGCGCTCCCCGGGTGGCGGCTGGAGCCCCGGGCGGCAGCTGGAGCCCCGAGCGGCGGCTTGAGCCGCGCTCCCCGGGCAGCGGCTGGATCCCCGGGCGGCGGCTGGAGCCCCGAGCCCCGGCTGCCAGCGGGGACCGGGGCCGGGGCTCAGCCGGGAGCCCGCCCGCAGCGGGACCGGGGGCACAGCCGGCAGCCCGCCCGCGGCGGGGACTGGGGTGCAGGGGGGCCCCGGCATGTTTTTGTTTTTTTTTAAATTCGGCGGCTTTTCGGCGGAGGGGTTGCGCCCCCCCCTCCCCCGGCCGGAGCACAAAAAGGGGTCGCGGTCTCAACAAGTTCGAGAACCGCTGTATTAGAGGAAGGAAACTCCCAGACTAAATAAACACAATCTGCCCACAGTGGAGTGCTGGGGAACAGACCCCCCAGCTGGATGCAGGTCAATATGAGCGTGGACCATGCTTCTGGAGGAGGGGGCTGGACAGCCGGCTCCGAGCCCCCTCCCCACACCGCTGGCCAGGCAGCGAACCCCGCTAATACCATTGCAGGGCTCAGTAACCCCGTGAGCCAGCCACACCCCCAGGAAGTCATTACATGTAAAACACCAGCCGCGCTCGGTACTGTGCACACCTCAGGGATAAAGACAATTAGGTGCTGCCCCAGGAGCAGCCAGGCTGAGACACCAGACAGGAGAACCCAGGCGCAGTGAAGGGAGAGAATGCGCAGTCTGAAATCCACTGCTAGAGCCCTGGGCTGGGACCCAAGGGATTCGGGTAGGCCCGAGCCACCCTACCCGAGCCACCCGCCCCCCCTGGTGGCAGCCCCTTGGGACTGGCTACTAGACCACACTGCCCTGAATCTCAGGGATGCTATTTTGATTCCGTCCGCTAGATGCCCTGAAGGCAAGGGCCACGGTATTGACTCCGGCCGCTAGGCCACGCTGCCCTGGACTCAAGGGCCACGGTATTGACTCCGGCTGCTAGGCCACGCTGCCCTGGACTCAAGGGCCTCGGTATTGACTCCGGCCGCTAGGCCACACTGCCCTGGACTCAAGGGCCTCGGTATTGACTCCGGCCGCTAGGCCACGCTGCCCCGAAGGCAAGGTCATCCACAGATGCTACCCCTGCCTACAGCTTTCTGAGATGCAGCCTGGCGCACACGCTGCCAGGAGACCCCAGTGCCTGAGGCCGTGGCGTGCTGTGGGGAGAAGGATGCTCTCCCCCACAGCGTAGGTTCTGTAATGTTTTGAACCGGATTGCCGTAGAAAGGCCTTGGCCGTTGTGGAGTCTCAGGCTGCCCCGTGAACTCTATTCTCTGCACTGAGCTGTCTCTATTTACTAGGAGTCCTAGCATGTCCAGACGGACAGGACTGTGGATGCTCTGACAACACTTGCGCCTCGGACTGACCTCTGATCAGCAGTCGTCCAGGTGCAGGAACATCTGGACTCCCCATTTTCAGAGATGCAGTGCCATCATGGTCATGCACTTGGTGAACACCCCAGCAGCAGATGACCGATTGAATGGAAGCACCGGGAACTGATAATGGCACCCACCCACCCAGCATGAATCTGAGAAACTCCCAGGGGTGTGGCGGACTGCCACATGGAGGGAAGAGTCCTTTAAGTGGAGGGCAGCATACCGGTCATCCAGGACTGTACGGTCCAGGGGCTGCTGGAACACTGTAAAGGAGGATCAGGTCCCAAGAGTCTTTTAATCTCAGATCTGCTTGATGCTTCATGCAGGGGAAGCTTACGTCATAAGACTGAGATCTCCAGTCCGAATCTGGATCACCCTGAATCCGAACACTGGCCTGTAACCCATGGACTAATTCTGAAAGAACTCTTCAATTACCAAGCTCACCTCTCTCCTAGGAATCTGATCTCAGAACTGTACTGATGTCTGTATGTAGGCTAATCTTTTAACCAATACCCTTGCTTTTCTTTTTTAAGAAATGTTAGTTTAGTTCATAAGGATTGGCTGTAAGTTCGGAAATATTCACTAACCTGGGAGATCAGGTGTCCGATCCTTTGGGATTGGCAGAACTTTGTTCTATGATGAAGAAGATTTTCAGTAATCCTCATCACATTTGACTTGTATCTGGGGGAGGCCTGAGGCTGGGTTTTGTGGCGAAGTAGGAATACTGTGTGTGTGTGCCTCAGTTTCCCCTATGCATTTCTTAAGGAATAGGGGCTGACACTGGAAGCAAGGAGGCAACCCCTCCCCCTCAAGGTGCGCATCCCTGAATGCTGTAATCTGACCCCAGGTGGGGGAGGGAGGTCAACTGAACCTGTTGGAGAAAGGTCAGGTGATGCCTCCAGCCCGGGAAAGGGACAAAGGAGAGCAGGGAGGGGCTGGAGGGCGTTTGGGGAGTTGGCTGTCTGGTTTTGAGCGGGAGCCAGGCAGGAGAGGGGAGAGCAGGGATCTTGCTCTCTGGTCCCAAGATGGATCCAGCTGAGGGCTCACGCTCGCTCGCTGCATGGTCTGTGTTAGACCAAATAGAAGTCATCGAATAAACCTGTTTTATTGGCTGGCTGAGAGTCACGTTTGACTGTGGATTTGGGGTGCAGAACCCATGGGCTCCCCCAGGACCCCGCCCAGGCGGGCTTGCTGGGGGAAGCACATGGAGGGGCAGAAGATGCTGAATGCTCCGAGGTCAGACCCAGGAAGGTGGAAGTGGGTACCCCTGAAGCTCCTGGCCTGGAAAACAGGCTGTGTACGGAGAAGGGGCCCTTCACCCGGAGTCCGGTCTGGCTCGCTAGGGAGCAGTTCCAGACCATCGCCCGGGCGCTCCATGACAGGTTGCTTTAAGGGAATTGTGTTTTGGCTTCCGGGTAACCAGGGAGGTGTTATAGAAGCTGTTCTGGGCTGGTTTGGTAAATCTAAGTATTGGAACATCCACCAGCTTTGGGGATTGTCTGCCTCATTCTTTGGGGTTTACCCTAATTGAGTAACTTCAGTGTGGCTCCCCGGGGTCTTGGTCACAGCCCCCCTTTGCCTTGGGAATGAGGAAGTTATGGGAATAGCCTTTCCCTTTGAAGTACAACAGGACTCCCTCTACGGCCCCTGGCGGAGGAGGAGCCTACACCTCGTGTTGAAGGACAATCTCTTGAGAGTGGTTCCTGACGAGGGAAGGGGCGGTGGAGGGCAGAATCCAGTTCTACTGTGCTTAAGATCCGAGCACTTAGGAAGTGGGATACGGAATTGTAAATGAAAGGTGGGGAACCGACAGAACGATAGTACCTGGTGCACTGCCCACAACCAGCCCATCCCAATGGCTGTTTGGACAGGGCCGCTGGATGGGATGAGTAGCGGAGGACACTTCCTAGGACCCCAGCCCTTTCTCTCTGGCTCCCCATTTTTCTCAGGGATATTTTCAGTAAAAGTCTTGGCAGGCCACAGGCTTCTGAGAACTTTTCTTTATTACCTACGACCTGTCCGTGACTTTTACTAAAAATACCCCTGGAAAAATCTTTGCCTTACCCATGAGACAGGAACATGCTCTCAGGCTCTCTGCCAATGGGGCTGTTAACCCTTTCCTTTAAGGGAGTAGGGGGAAAATCTAGCATTAGCCTCTCACTGACAATCCCCTGCTGGCCTGGCCAGGGGAATCTCTTCTCCTGTCCTGTACCCTAGTGACAGGGCAGTGGTTGTAGATTATTCCTATTGATGGATTCCCCTAGACATCCAGTCTCTGGTTCCAATGTGGGGATGGCAGAGAATCCAGCTATACCAGGGGTGGGCAAACATTTTGGCCCAAGGGCCACATCAGGGTTGCAAAATTGTATGGAGGTGTGTCTGGCAGCCGCGTAGAGCCAGACACGCTGCCGCATCTCTTAGAGTGCTGGCCGCGTGGCACGCAGAGGCGCCGGGGGAGGAGAGAAAGTGTGGGTGGGGCGGGGCCGGCAGTAGCCTCCCTGGCTGGGAGCTCAGGGGGCCAGGCAGGATGAGCCCGCAGGCCGGATGTGGCCCGTAGTTTGCCCACCTGGGGCAGTAATGTATTTACCGTTGGACTGAATCTTTCTGCCTTTGGCTCCAGTGGGTTTAGATCCAAGCCACCAGCATGCGAGAGGCAACAGCCAGAGGTGTGAAGAGAAGCAGGATACACAGAAGGACTTTCAAATTGTCCAGGTGAGCACCACCTGCTCACCTGTCCAGCGCAGCCCTGCCTATCCCTGAAGCTGTCTGTCCACCTTACGAGGTATTAGGAACCCAGGCAACAAATGAAGCTGGTTTTTTCTACTTCCTGCAATTTGGTAGAACAGTCTGGTAGCCTGGGAGGGGTGACTGGTTATTCAGAGATCCCAGGTCCCGAGGGGTCACTGTGATCACTTAGTCTGACCCCCTGTATAGCACAGGCCAGAGAACGGCCTAGCGCAGCTCCTTTAGAAAAGCAGTGCCAGGACTGGAGATCCATCGTAGCCCTCAATGGATCAGGACATTGACTCTTAAACATGTACACCATATTTCCAGCCTTAATTGACCCAGCTTCACCTTCCAGCCACTGGCTCTGAGAGGCCGGAGACCCCATTAGTAAATATTTGTTCCCCAGGTAGATACTTACTCACCCAGCCCAGGGCAACAGCAAAGGCTAATGCACCCTTGACATGGCATGTTTCCCATTGCGCTGCCAGGATAGGGCCTTTCCCCCCCAGGCCAGTGGCTGAGGACATGGCTTCCAGAGTCTGTCCCTGTCACAGTGACCCTGGGAACCTAGACAAGGTGTTAACTCTGCCCTAAACAACAGCTCCTTGCTGCACAGCTGCTAGTTTGGGAAAGTAAAAGGAACGGTGAATACCTACTGTTGCCAGGTAACAGCATCCACTGTGCGGCCAGCCACCTTCATGAACCTGTGGGAAACAAATGAAGAACCCAGGTAAGCCTGATATTGTGAGAGCGCTTGATGAATGCACGACAAATCCAAATGCAACAGACACTCCTCTCAACTCACACCCTGGCAGACACAGTCACTGCACGCGCTGAGCTGAACTGGATTCCTGTATCCTTAAATGGTAAGAACCAGCCAATCAATTCTTAGAAGTGTCTGTTGCATCTCCAACTCAGCACGGAGGAGGAGAAGCCAACCCAAGAGCAAGGCCTTGAGCATTCTTTCAGGACATCAGCTCTAGGAGGATTATGGAGACACGTTAGGAGCTCCATACTTAAGGTGTGGGTTTCAGGTGTGTAGTTCCCCTTGATGAATTTAAATGCTATAGTGTGCATGGGCTGCTGTGGTGTTTTTCCTGCCACACGATGTTCAATTTAATTATATTATGGTCACTATTACCAAGTGGCTCAGCGATATTCACCTCTTAGCCCAGATCCTGGGCGCCACTTAGGACTAAATCAGGAATTGCCTCTCCTCTGGTGGGTTCCAGGACTAGCTGCTCCAAGAGGCAGTCATTTAAGGTGTCAAGAAATTTTAATTCTGCATCCCGTCCCGAGGTGACACATGCCCAGTCAATACGGGGATAGTTGACCCTTGGGGTAAGTTTGTTGTCTGGTGTGTGTGTGGGTTTGTGTTCGTTGGGGTGTGCTTGCTGCTGGACTGAAATATACCATGTGGTCTGTTTGTTTGGGGGGCCGTGTGCTGACCATGATTCTAGGCAAGGCTGAGTGGGATTGGGGTGCAGGAGGGAGCTCCAGGCTGGGGTGGGGGTGGATCTGAGGGATTGAGAGTGTAGGAGGGGGCTGTGCACTGAGGCAGAGGGTTGGGGTGTAGGAGGGGTATGGGCTCTGCGCTGGGGGTGCAGGCTCTGGGGTGGGGCCAGGGATGATGGGTTTCAGGTGCAGGAGAGGTGTCTCAGTTTGGGGGGGCTCAGAGCTGGAGCAGGGGTTTGGGGCCTGGGTTTACCTCGGTCGGCTCCCAGTCAGTGCGCAGCAGGGCTAAGATGGGCTCCTTGCCTGTCCTGGCACCGCACTTCACCCCGGAAGTGGCCAGCAGGTCCAGCTTCTAGGTAGGGAAGGGCCAGGAGGTTCTGCACGCTGCTCTCTCCAGCGGGCACCTCCCCCCAGCTCCCATTGGCCACGGTTCCCAGCCAATGGGAGTGTGGAGCCGGTGCTCGGGAGAGACAGCACATGGAGCCCTGTGGCCCCCTGCCTAGGAGCTGGACCTGTTGACCACTTCCAGGTTGCAGCGCGGTGCCAGGGCTGGCAGGGACTAGTCTGCCTTAGCCCTGCAGCACCGCCGACTGGACTTTTAAGAGCCTGGTCAGCGGTGCTGACACGAGCCGCCACGGTCCCTTTTCAACCAGGCGTTCCGGTTGGAAACTGGACGCCTGGCAACCCTGCCCAAAAGGACAGTTGTTAGTACCTTTAATCCCATCCAAGCATCGGTCAGACAAGGAGGGGTTCTTTCTAAAATCTCTCTCCAGTTCAAAGGTGGAGGAACAAGGGATGCTGTGCAAATGAAACCCTTTCTTAATGACATTTGAAATGTTATAACTGTGTTTTCTCCTCCCCATCATTAATTAGCAGTTAAAAGGTTGTTGAATGTTGCTTTGCCGTGATCCGAAGCAGGCTGTGGTCTCTGTACACAAAGCCGCCCGAACCCTTTTCAACACCGGTAAATGTTGGCCAGTGACAGGGTCACGTTAACATCTTTGACTCTTTGGGCCATCAGGATTAACACAGAGCAAAGATGAGACAATCGAGTGAGAAAACTCCCAGGGGGAAAGGGACTATTGTGAAACTCTTAGTCAATTTTCAGACTACCGTGAAAGAGCCTAATTCTGCTCAGGGTTCCACTTTGTGTTTGTTTTGTACAAGTGTCAGTAAAATGGCAAAACACAAAGGCTTAAAGATCCCATTAAACTTAAAACTTCTGACTCATCTTTAACTATGGCATTTAACTAAAAGCAGTGACCCTTGACCTCCTTAGCAGAGCAAGACCTAGGGATGACAGGCACTCGATAAGGATTCTTACAGTGTATAATGTAACTCCTATACAGACGTACAGCACCCCCTCACTACAACACTCTACACAACAACAAGCCATGGATGACAATGAACCTGGTCCCTGGATCCCACCTTGAGCCCCACTGTGACCCTGGGGCTGGAGGAGTGTCACCCCACCCCCAGCTCCCCAGGTCTCTTTTGCTATAACAAACCTCTGGCTATAACAAAGAAACAGCAGGGATCCCAAGGGGTTCGTTAGAGCCGGGTGTGTTGTGTTTGACTAGCAGTGGCTCAGGAGACATTGTTATTGTTAGAGTAGCACCCAGAGGCCCCATAGGGTTAGTCACCAATTTAAGGCCAGAGGGACTGTTTATGATCATCCAGTTGTTTGGGCGGCAGCATCTCTTTGGAAAAGATATCCAGTCTTGCCAGAAAGGCTGCCAGGGATGGAGAACCGCCTCCTCTATGAATCAGGACACACACCTGCACCTTATTTTTAGTCTGCATTTGTCTAGCTTCAGTTGCCAACCACTGGATCTCAATCTGCCTTCTTCTGCTAAATTAAAGAGCCATCTATTATCAGAAATCTCAGCTCGAGGAAACTACTTTTAGACCGTGATCCCTTGGAAAAAATAGCAGGTGTTCAGGTCAGGATGGACAAAAATTCATCATTTTAAACAAGTTAAAATCTGAATTAAATCAGGTTATTTAAATTAAAGACTTAAAATTACATTTGAAATTGACAACATCTAATCCATTAGCGCTATTTAAACACAGGAGCTGATCAGTGGGACCCACTGGTGGGTGCTCTGCACCCACTCTTTTTTTCTGGGGGTGCTCCAGAACCGGTGCACCCACGGAGTTGGTCCCTGTGTTTGGAGTATCACAATAATACGCTCAGCAAGTTCTTAGCATGCGTAGGGGAAAGCTTTCTAATTCAGAAAGTTGAGGAAACAACTAAGGGGTCATCTATTTTGGATCTGATCTTGAGCACCAGGGATGAATTAGTTGTGAATAGGAAGGTGGTCGGGATCTTTGGAGGAAGTGATCGGGATCTGATAGAATTCAAGATCCTAGGAAAGACGGACATGAAACAGCAAAACTGGGCTCCAGACAGGTGAGTTCAACCGACTCTGAGAAATGGCAGATGAGATCCCATGGAAAGGCCAGTTAAGAAGGAAAGGAGTCAAAAGAGAGTGGCCGTTCCTAACAGATGTCAATTGGAGACTCAACATCAAGCTATTCCAACACAGAGGAAAGAGAAGAGCCACAGGAGGTCTCTTTGGCTGCCCAAGGGTTGGGATCCCTATAGGAAATGGGGGAAGGGGCATGTCGCCAAGGGAACAGCGTGAGCAGGTAGGGACAAAATGAGGAAAGCCAAGGCAAAGGAGGAGTCCAGCTGGTGAGGAATGTTCGAGGCGACAAGAAGGGGTTCTGCAAATAACAAAAAGACAGATCAAAGCAGTGCGGGTCCGCTGCACAGCGGAGGTGGCGAGATGGTAACGGTACATGAGAGGAAGGCAGAGCGGCTCAATGCCAACTTTGCTTCAGTCTTCTCCCAAAAAAGAACATGTGACCGGACAACCAGGGGACTTACAACAGCAATGAGGAGGAAGGGAGGCACATCGGGATAAGTAAGAACACGTCACAGATCTGACCAAGTCGAATGAGATCAGGTCAGGGGGCGGGATGGTGCTGAAGGAATTAACTGAGGAAATCTCAGACCCACTGGCAGTACTATTTGAAAACTCAGTCTTCACGGCGGAGGAGATGAGGGACACTCCAAACTGGAGCCAGTCTTTTTAGGTGACAAATCGGAGGAGGTGTCATTAGAGGAGATTTTGGAACAAACTGATAAACTAAACAGTAATAAGTCACCAGGACCAGACGGGATTCACCCCAGAGTTCTGAAGGAACTCAGATGTGACACTGCAGAGCTACTAAGTGTAGTCTGTAACCTATCATTTAAATCCACTTTGGTACCAAATGACTGGAGGACACCTACTTTGATGCCATTTTTAAAAAAGGGTTCCAGAGATGATCCTGGCAATTACGCCTGACTTCAGTACCACGCAAACTGGTGGAAACTTTAGTAAAGAACAAAAGTATCAGGCACGTAGGTGAAAATAATTTGTTGGGGAAGAGTCAACATGGTTTTTGTAAAGGGAAATCATGCCTCACCAATCTACTAGAATTCTTTGAGGGGGTGTTATCGGATTAAAACATGACCCTGTAGATCATTATGCTACCACTGCTATATAATTGCAACAAATCTTATACAAAGTGTGTCAAGTAAGGCGTCAATAGAACAGTTATGATTTGCTGGATATGATTATGCTATTGGTATGCATGTATCGGTTTTTGCACCTGAAGTTAGGAGTATTGGCTCTATACCCAGATTTCAAACGTTTGCTCCTGGGTAGCACCCACAAGGTATTTAGCCTGCACATCTTGAAGGGACTATTCAAATTAAGTGGCCCATTATGAACACAATTCACAATGGAAGATGCCTATCTACTCTTAATGGAATCTCCTGCCATGACTAAGTGAGTTTAAGATTAGCAGCCATGTTAGCCTGTATACTGCAGGACAGGCCCAACAAAGAAAAAAAAAAAGAACGCCATTAGCCGTCACCTTCAGCCCCCAATTTAAACCTCTCCAACACATCATCAAAGACCTACAACCTTTCCTGAAAGGTGATCCCTCACTTCCACAGATCTTGGGAGACAGGCCCGTCCTCGCTAACAGACAGCCCCCCAACCTGAAACAAATACTCACTGGCAACCACACAGCACACAACAAAAACACTAACCCAGGTACCTATCCTTGTAACAAAACCCAATGCCAACTCTGTCCACATATCCATTCAACTGACACCATCAGAGGACCTAATCACATCAGCCACACCAACAAGGGCTCTTTCACCTGCACAACTACCAATGTGATATATACCATCATGTGCCAGCAATGCCCCTCTGCCATGTACATTGGATAAACCGGCCAGTCTCTATGCAAAAGAATAAATGGACACAGATCTGACATCAGGAATCATAACATTCAAAAACCAGTAGGAGAACACTTCAATCTCCCTGGCCATTCCATTAAAGACTTGATGGGGTGTCAATTTTAAAACAGAAAAATTTTCAAAACAGACTCCGAGAAGCTGAGGAACTGGAATTAATTTTCAAATTGGACACTATAAACAGGGACTGTGAATGGCTCTCTCATTACACTAATTGATTGCATTTCCCTAGTTAATTTACCTTCAATAGTTCTTATCTCCTGTCAGACAGAGATTCACTTCAAAAGGTTTTTTTTCTCCTGCTGATAATGGCCCATCCAAATTAAACAGCCTCTTATAATTGGTATGCTAATGTCCAACTTTTTTCTTTCTTTCTGTGTGTATAAATGCATCTTACTTCGGTTCCATTCTATGCATCTGATGAAGTGAGCTATAGCCCACAAAATCTTATGCTGAAATAAACTGGTTATTCTCTAAAGTGCCACAAGTCTTCCTCGTCTTATTTTCAGATACAGACTAACACGGCTGTTAATCTTAAACCTGCCAGTTTTGCGGTGTGTTTGCCCTTTCTCAGCAGTTTGTCCTGAATTTGGTATTCTCAGTTGTGACCCATGAAGGCACGGTGACAGAGGGTCAACAAACACGTGGACAGGGGGATCCAGTGGATATAGTGTACTTAGATTTCCAGAAAGCCTTGACAAGGTCCCTCACCAAAGACTCTTAAGCAAAGTCAGCTGTTATGAGATAGGGAAGGTTCTGTCATGGATTGGTCACTGCTTAAAAAATAGGAAACAAAGGGTAGGAATAAATGGTCAGTTTTCAGACTGGAGAGAGGTCAACAGTGGTGTTCCCAGGGGTCTGTACGGTGCCTAGTCCTATTCAACATCTTCATAAATGATCTGGAAAAAGGTGTAAACAGTGAGGTGGCAAAATTTGCAGATGATAGAAAACTACTGGAGATAGTGAAGTCCCAGGCAGACTGCAAAGAGCTACAAAAGGATCTCACAGAACTGAAGGACTGGGCAATTAAGCGGCAGATGAAATTCAAATGTTGATAAATGCAAAGTAATGCGCATTAGAAAACATCATCCCAACTACACATATAAAATGATTGGGTCTAAAATAGCTGTTACCACTCAAGAGAGAGATCTCGGAGTATTGTGGATCGTTCTCTGAAAACATCCACTCAATGTTCAGCCGCAGTCAAAAAAGCAAACGGAATGCTGGGAATAATTAAGAAAGGGATAGATAATAAGAGAGAAAATATCATATTGTCTCTATATAAATCCATGGTATGCCCACAACCTGAATACTGCATGCAGATGTGGTTGCCCCATCTCAAAAAAGATATATTGGACTTGGAAAAAGTTCAGAAAACAGCAACAAAAATGATTAGGGATATGGAACGGCTACCATATGGGGAGAGATTAATAAGACTGAGACTTTTCAGCTTGGAAAAGGAACAACTAAGTGGGGATGTGATTGAGGTCTATAAAATCTTGACTGGTATGGAGAAAGTAAATAAGGAAGTGTTATTTACTCCTTCTCATAAAACAAGAACTAGAGGTCACTGAATGAAATTAATAGGGAACAGATTTAAAACAAACAAAAAGAAGTATTTTGTCACACAAGGTACAGTCAGTCTCTGGAGCTCCTTGCCAGAGGAAGTTGTGCAGGCCAAGACTATAACAGGCTTCAAAAGAGAACTAGGTAAGTTCATGGAGGACCGGTCCATCAACAGTTATGAGCCAGGATGGGCAGGGATGGTGGCCCTAGCCTCTGTTTGAAAGAAGCTGGGAACGGGTGACAGGGGATGGATCACTGCATGATTCCCTGTTTTGTTCATTCCCTCTGGGGCACCTGGTATTGGCCACTGTTGGAAGACAGGATATTGGGATAGATGGAGCTTTGGTCTGACCCAGTCTGGCCATTCTTATGTTTTAATATTCTTAAATTCATGGATGACAGGACAGGTCCCAGAAGACTGGAAAAGGGCTAATGTAGTGCCCATCTTTAAAAAGAGGGGGAAGGAGGGGCAAGGGAACCATAGATCATGGAGCCTGGGAATGTAGGATGACCTGGATGTAGGACTAGAGAGCATACTGATCAAGTCTGCAGATGACACAAAGATGGCGGGGAAAGTTTCCAGCACTTTGGAGGATAGAGCTAAAATTCTGAGGGATCTCGATAAATTGGAGAACTGGGCTAAAGAAATGAAATTCAGCAAAGACAAAGGTAAGGTGCCACACTTAGGGAAGAAAAACCAATGGCACAAATACAGAATAAGGGATAACAGGCTTGGCAGCAGCACAGCTGAGAAGGATTTGGGGGTTGTGTTGAGGTTCTGATCCACCATGAGTCAACCGTGCAACGCTGCTGTAAAAAAAAATAAAAAAACAAATGCAATTTTAGGTTGCATTAACAGAGGCGTAGCACACAAGTTACAGGAGGTAACTTAGTACCACTCTCCTCTGCACTGGTTAGGCCTCAGCTGGAGAATGGTCTCCAATTTTGGTCACTAATGTATAGAAAGGATGTGGAGAAACTGGAAAGGATCCAGGGGTGAGTGACAAAGATGATCAGAGGCATGGGTGGCAAGTATTGCAGGCCGGAGGAGGCTATGCCTCCCCAAACAGCCCCAGGTGGCCCCTCCCATGTTCCACCCCCATTCCCCTTCCTCCTTGCCCCCAGATCAGGCAAGCTGCTCCCTTCCTGGAAGCGGCCTGGGGCTAGGGAGAGCCAGCCTGCTGCAGGGACTTGGGGTGGCTGAGCTGAGGGGCCCTGGGCACTGGGGCCATGCTGCCCAGGGCCAGGAGTGTACCACCCAGCACTGGGGACACTGAGGATGGAGGGTGGGGGCAGGGGCTAGCCTCCCTGAATGGGAAGCTCGCGTGCCACCCATGATCAAAGGGATAGAATGGAGCTATATGAGCACAGGCTGAAGGAACTGAGCACGTTCAGTTGGGAAAAGGGAGATTAAGGGGGAACATGGCTGCGATCTCCAACTACTTGAAAGGCTGCCATAAAGAGCTGGGAAAAGTTGTTCTCCTTCGCCACAGAGGGGAGGTCAAAAGGCAGAGGGTTCAAACTGCAGCACAGAGATTTAGATTAAATCTCAGGAAAATCTTTCTAACTGTAAGAGCAGTTGTCCAATGGGACCGACGCCTGGGGAGGTCATGGAAGCTTCTTCACTGGAGGTTTCCAAAAGGAGGCTGCCTTGGATGGTTTAGACACAATAAATCCTGCATCTTGCCGGGGGTTAGACTAGGTGACCTTTGTGGTCCCTGCTAAACCTCGTATTCTGTGATTCTATAAATTAAACACAAAAAATAGTAAGATGTACATGTTTGCTGTCAAATTTTAAAGAAACCTCCAACTACTGAACTGGTGGAAATCATTCGCTAAGCACCCAGAACCAGAGTTTGTTGAAGGGCTAAAACAGCTCTTGACAACAGTGGACAGGTGGAATCTCCTTCCTTAGAGGTTTTTAAGGTCAGGCTTGACAAAGCCCTGGATGGGATGATTTAGTGGGGTTGGTCCTGCTTTAAGCAGGGCGTTGGACTAGATACCCTCTGAGGTCCCTTCCAACCCTGATCTTCTATGATTCTATGAACACTAGCCTCTCCTCCAGGTGCAGAGAGAATACTTTCTTTATGTCTGTTTATTCACCTAGTTCAGTTCAATGACTAGTTTATTCAAAGTTACAAAACCAATTGGAAGCTGAAAAAGCAGGAAAGCTTATTTTCCTCTTCCAGTCTGAATAAAAACTAGGCGTGAGGATGAGATCTGCTAGTTCTAAATTCTTAAAGCACATGGTGGCCAGAAACAAATTAGTTCAATTCATCAGCTACAGCTGATACTGCTTCTGTTTAATAAATCTGTTAGTTTTACATGAAAAATATGTTTTGATGAGAAAAAAAATTATGTATTCAGCACATTTAAGGTCACTTATTTAAAATAAAATGCTGCTTTTGTAGATTTTTAATTGCATTTGAAATTCCATCCCAGTAGAGCTCATCACAAATCACAAGTAAAAAAATTAATCTCATAAAGAAAAGTATCATTAACCATTTTCTAACTTAAGTTTTTTAAAAAATTAAAAAGAAGAATCAAAGAAACGTAAATTAAGCTATATGACTGCTTAAATAAATGTGTCTAGACAAAAGTATCCTCCTGGCAAGCAAAAAGAAGCATCACATTTAATGCAAAGGTTATATTTAGTTGCAAATCAATGTGCTTTAATGGTCAACCAAGAGAATCAACCCTTTCCTTAGGAAAATAACTAAAAAGCACAAGATACAATTAAATTTGATGATTTAAAATAAGTTCTTGAGCACCAGGACTGGCCCGGGGTTCCAGCCCTGGGCGCCCCAGTGCCACATACCAAGGTGGAATAACCTCTCTGCTATACTTGAGATTCCCCCGTTCATGCAGCCCAGGGTGGCATTAGTTCTTTTGGCCACAGCATCACACTGGGAGCTCACGTTCAGCTGATTATCCATCATGACCCCAAAATCTTTTTCAGAGTCACTGCTTCCCAGGACAGAGTCCCCCATCCTGTAAGTATGGCCTACATCAGTGGTCTCAACCTGCAGCACAATCAGCACAGAGCTGTGGCATGTGACATGCCCGGGGCCATACAGGTAGTATATATATATTCTATGGATGTGGTCCATATGACACGAGAGAGCTGCATATGTATGTACCATCCTTCCTGTATAGGCTCCCCCCATCCCAAAAGTTTCCCCAGTTCCCAATAAATCTAAACCCTCCTCCCTACACCATCGTCTCATCCATGCATTGAGACTCTGAAGCTCTGCCTGCCTACCTGGCCCTGCGCGTGGAACTGGAAGCACTTCTGAGAATGAAATCCAGGACCTCTGGTGGCAATCTCTTTCCTAGCAGCCTAAATTTGGCCTCCAGGAGCTCTGTCCGGCCATTCCCTATGTCATTGGTACCTACGTGTACTATGACCACCAGCTCCTCCCCAGCACTACTCATAAGTCTATCTAGATGCCTCGAGAGATCCGCAACCTTCGCACCAGGCAGGGAAGTCACCAAACGGTTCTCTTGGTCATCACAAACCCAGCGATCTCTGTTTCTAATGATCGAATCTCCCAGTACTAACACCTGCCTTTTCCTAATGACTGGAATTCCCTCCCCCCGGAGAGGTAACCTCAGTGCGAGAGGATACCCCACCACCACTTGGAAGGAGGGTCCCAACTATGGAAAGGTTTCCCTCTGCTCCAGTTGACTGCTCTCCTTCTCTGGGCCTTTCATCCTCCTCAACAGCGCAGGGGCTGTCTGACCGGAGGTGGGACAAATGTACAGTGTCCCTGAAAGCCTCATCAACACACCTCTCTGCCTCCCTTAGCTCCTCCAGTTCCACCACCCTGGCCTCTAAAGCTCATACTCGGCCTCTGAGGGCCAGGAGCCCCTTGTACCGAATGCACACATACGCCACCCGCCCAGAGGGCAGGTATCATACATGCTGCATTGAGTGCAATAAACAGGATAGTCCCCACTCTGCTGCTGAGCTCCTGCCTGCATTCTCGACCTAGGTTAACGAAAGGGTTTTGGTTTAAAGCAAAAGCTTTGATGATAGTTTAGTTTACAGGTTTTAAAGAATGGCGAGTGAACCTCACCCCTTTCCTAACTCCCCCTCAAAATTCCCTGTTCGCAAAGCTGCCCAGTGACAGACTCACTCCTTTAGAGAGCCCTGGCCTTCCTGACAGCTCCGCCCCCCAGCCCCCTTGAACAGAGGCGTCTAGATTTCAAACCTTGCTTAGAAGCTCACAGCTTCAGACTGCCAGCTCCAGCACAGGGTCCTTCAAACAAAGCACTGCGAGCTGTGTCAGTGATCATCGTACGTTTCCTTCCCCATCACCGATAAACATGACAAATAGCACGGGGCCAAGAACCAATTCCCGGGGGACCCCAAGGAAAGGAAACACACACTCAATGGTGATTCCCAAAGATGAGGAGAGTTTTAACTGCATGGGTGGAGAGAAAAGGCCAGATCCTAGAAATACAACAGAAGAAGCTGTCTACTAGGTCATCACTATTATTTTTATTAAACAAACTTGTAATCTCCTCTAAAAAAAAGAGAGCAACTTAGTCTGACAGGATCTATTGTCTATAAATTCATGTTGATTGACATTAATTATATATTCTTTATTAATTGAGTCCTGTATCAGCTGCTCAATTATCTTGTCCAGAATCAGTGTCAGACTGATAGGGCTTTAATTACCCAGATCAACCTGTCTACCCTTTTAAAATATTGGAACAACATTCGCTTTCTTCCTGTCTG
Organism: Sternotherus odoratus; assembly: GCA_032164245.1. NCBI lineage: Eukaryota > Metazoa > Chordata > Testudines > Kinosternidae > Sternotherus > Sternotherus odoratus. The sequence continues at coordinate 107,555,497 of JAVMKO010000005.1, forward strand.
CTGAAACTTCCCAGGATTTCAAGAGTCATTGAAAATCAAAATTAATGGTCCAGCAAGCTCCTCGGCCAGCTCTTTGAATACTCTTGGAGGTAAATTACCTGGACCTGCTGATTTAAAATGTCTAACTTTAGTAGCGCCTGTGTAACATCCTCCTGAGATGCTAGTGGAATGGCCGGGGTGTTCTCTGTGCTCGCTGAATGGTCTGTATTAGACCAGGTACAGGTCATTGAATTAACCTCTGTTGTACTGGCTGGCTGAGAGTCACGTCTGACTGTGGATTTGGGGTGCAGACCACAGGCTCCCCCAGGACCCCGCCCAGGCGGGTTCGCTGGGGGAAGTGCACGGAGGGGCAGAAGGTGCTGAATGCTCCAAGGTCAGACCCAGGAAGGTGGAAGTAGGTACCTGTGAAGCTCCTAGCCTTGGAGACAGGCTGTGTACGGAGAGGGGACACTTCCCCCGAAATCCAGTCTGGCTTCCTAGGGAGCGGTTCCAGACCATCGCCCGGGTACTCCGTGACAGACTAGACTAGAGCAGAGCTCCAGGGAGATGGGGAGTGGGAAGCAGGGTAGCTCTCTCTCTCACAGCATGGCTGACGCACATGGGGGGGGGGGGGGTTCCCAGTTCCATGAACTGATGGATGTCCGACCTTGACACTGGTGTCCACTGACTGCTTTGACCTTGTCCGTGTGCTGTGGTTCAGGCAGAAGCCCGGAGCATTCAGAGGCCTACATGACATCATGTGATGGGCCGCAGGAGCACAGAAATAGGTTTAGAATCAGAGAGGTAGCTGTGTTAGTCTGGAATAGCAGAAGTGACAGGGTCCTGTGGCACCTTAAAGACTGACTACAGTATTGAAGCAGAAGCTTTCGTGGGCTAATACCCACTTCGTCGGATCCCTTCTGCAATTCCAGAGTAACACGGCTACCTCTCTAGAAATATGTTTGGCTGCCACAGAGGTACACGTGCTTTATTCTTAACGATCCAGCGTGACTCTGAAGAGTCCGCACTCCTGCCCGCGGAGTGAGGCCGACGACGTGGATTCTTCAAGAGGCTGCCAGAACACTTGGGAATTCCAGAGCCCATGGATGCCTTTGTGCAGCACCAACAAGGCAGCTCTATTGCCTGCTCCTTTCCCAGCAGTGAAGTGTGCATCGGTCACACCTTGCTCCACATGCCAAAGCCTGAGCTGCGATTAAAATCGACATGAATCCCAAGCAAAGAACTCTGCAGTCCTGTGAGCACAGTAGGTAGCTAACATGTCTGTTCTCCAACAGCTCCAGCTCCATGAATGGGCTAATTAACACCTCATCAAACTGGGCTGTTTGTTGTGCCTGCAGAAATTCCCTCTTGCACCTGTGCACTCACAAGTCTCCAATGCTAGTCTGCCCAGCAGGCAACAGCCGTTAAGCTAAAGAAGCAATGCCTCATCTCCCTGCAATCTGTTCTTGGTCATCTTAAATCAAAGGGTCAGTTCTTGACTCCTAATGTGAGCACAAGGCTCACGGAGCAGTTAACACCCACACTCCCGGGACACTGGCCAGGCAGGTCACCTCTCCCTCTGCTCCCTCACCCTTAACATGGGCACTGATCCTCCCTCCCCCCCAGGGCTGTGAGGAAGAAACAACTAGCTTGGAGGTGTACAGAGCCTAGGTCTGAGTTTCAGGCCCGGCTCTTTGCTGGGCAAAGAATGCCTCTGTCGTGGCACCGTGTCCAGTGCCATGAGCCTGGTCCGCACTGAGAAATTCTACCCAATCATCAGGATCACACAGCTCTCCATGGACCAGAGGCTGTTGCCTTCCTCCAGCCCCACCCTGCTCCAGGACTGTGAGAACAGCCAAGGCTGAGGGCAGGGCAGGCATGAGTGTCCCCCGCTTCTGCATCCCCGTGGTGTCCCCAATGACTTGTTCACTTGAGCTCCAGACAAACCCAGGAGCAGCAGCAATCTGCCCATCACGAAGGGCCAGACCGTTAGCCGTCTCTGGGCCCACTCATCCCAGGGCCACAGGAGAGGGGTGCCGTGCTCAGTCATCCCGGGGCCCCTCGGGGCTAGAGATAGAGTCTCTCTTTATTCATATGTCTACACTTGGAGCTGGAAGTGAGAGTCTTCGCTCGAGACACGCTCCTGTTAACTCTAATCTAGCTAGTGTGCCCAGGCGTAGGAGTGGCGGAGGGACTATCAGTCGGAGGCCATAGGGACGCACTCAGGGCGACCAGCGCCGCTAGCCACAGTGGCACGAGCAGCATCCTGGTACGGGGATGCCTCCCCCCCCCAGCTCCAGTGCTGACACAGGCCCCCCCAGGGACAGGTCCATGGGCTTCTGCAGCACCCCGCCCCCACTCCCTGTTTGGTACAGCTCCGCCCCCGGGGAGAGGCGAACACGACTTTACACCTTTTCATTCCCTGCATGCTGGGGCTGGCCAGGCCCAGGTCTGCTCTGGACATTCAGAGCAGCCTCATGCCTGTTGTAAGTTGCACTGGCTGTCCGTGGCCCCTTGGTTCCTAGACACAGCCGCTGCGGCAGAACGTGGCATGGGGGTGGCGGAGACAGGCGGAGGCAGTGGAATCTCTCCGGCTCCTTTGTGCTGCTGGAACAGAGCTGAGGATCTGGTTGGAGCTCCCTCCCCGGTGCACCAGGGATTACGTTCGTGTGCTGTTTATTGTCTATGCCAGATTATTCGTGCAGCTGTTAACGAAGTCTGGACCTAGCTCTGCTCCCAGCGGGATCCACTAGCTATTCCCCTTGCCCAGCCCCCATACTGCAGCTATTGTTCCCGGTCCGTCAGGGACCTGCTGCCACCGAGCAACCGTCCTCTTCAGGACAATGCAAATTCCCTTCCCCAGGAGGCTCCTGCATCTCCCATGTTTCTATGGCTGTCCTGTGTCTCCAGCTGTTCGTGTCTATCACCATCTCGCCTCGTCTTCTGCTATCCCCTTGCACTAGTGCTGCTCCCTTCTCTCCGGCTCCCCTCGCTTCTGGCCCCGGCAGAACCTCACTGCCCACTTCCTCGCACGCACAATGATGGGAGACCCCCGCACACACGCCCTTCAGCACCTCCACTGGCTCCTGGAGACCCTTCGGCAGCTCCCAGATGGGAGTGCAAAGCTGAAATGCAGAGGACGGCTAAAGCTGTCCAGGAATCACGGTGTTCTGATTCGGAGAGGGGCCGGCAGGACTTTTAGCGGCACAGCCAGGCTGCCAGAGCAGCTGCTTCTCCAAGGCAAGGGAAGGGCCCTTGCCCAGCCCTGGCCCCTGCGTCGGAAGCGGAAAGGGGGGATTTGACCCTTCTGCTGTAGCTCAGGGAAGTCAGTGAAGTGGCTCAGGGTCACATTCAAAGCAAACGATTCCTAGCAATATGCAGACCATGACTGTGGAGCACTGTCCCCAGCTCTGTCCACTTCGCTGTGCTCTGGATGGAGAAAGCTGAGCACCTGGAACCAGCAAAGTCTGGCCATGTGCCAGGCCCCTCCTCTCTGCGCTGATCTGAGTGGCAGGACAAGGGAGACAGGACACACCAAAGAGGAGGAAAGCAGCGTCTCTGAAACCTGCATCTCCTGTCCTCGGAAGAGACCCAGACCAGGCACACTCCCTGCTCACTGTTGCTCCTCCTCTAATTATTGCCACCATTGTTGTTATCTGTCTAGCTCGGCAGTTCTCAATTTTTTGCGTGGCGGCCCTTTTTCTCTTCCCCGCATGCTGCCACAACCCGTGTGTGCTGCCGAAATGCCGCAGAATAGAACGCTTCCGCTTTTGGCGGCATTTCTGGGACCTGCTGCGCCTCAGAGTGTCCGCCGAAAAGCCACCGAAACTGGAAACATTCACTTCAGCAGCTTTCCAGCAGACACGGTGAAGCGTACGGCATGTCCGCCAAAATGCCGCCGAAAGCGGAAGCGTTCTATTTGGCGGCACTTCAGCGGCTCAGGGAGCTGGCGACCCCCCAGGAATCAGCCCACGACCCCCCGGGGTCGTGACCCCCAGTTTGAGAACTGCTGGTCTAGCTCTTGTGTTAGAAAGTTCCAGTCAGGATCAGGGCCCCTGGTTCTTAGTGCCATATAAAGATATCGGAGACAGAATCCCTGTCTGCGGAGCTCGAGCCCTGAGCAGACAAGGTGTGGATGACAGCGTCACAGCATGGAAGCAGAGCACTCAGAGTGAAGAAGGGGGGTATCTGTACTTGCCCAGTTCCACTCGCAGCTGATTCTGGGCCACCCTGCCCCTACTCCAGACTCCCCACGTGGGGACCCGTGCCCTCCTTCGCAGCATTACACAGAGTGGCAGCTGTGACGAACAGCAGTGCACCAAGCTCACCCAGCCAGACTCAGTGCATCTGCAGGGGAGGGACTTGAACTTGTCTGGCCTCCCTCAGCCCTGGTGAGGGGAGATGGGAGGAGCCTGGATCTTACCCCTCCAGGAGAGTGACGACGTTCTTTCTGGGCCTCCCAATGTTGGGCCCATAGAGGCTGGCTCTGGTGTAGGTGCGGATCAGCTGCAGGAGGCTCTTCAGCTGGATATAGTCCTTCCCCAGCTGACTGCCGTTCACCGTACGGCCAGTCAGGGTCCGATAGTTGTTGGGCTCTGGGAAAACAAACATCAGAGAGTTGGCTCAGCCCTTCTGGAGAACACCCAGCTCGCGCACCCCACCCAACGAAGAGCCACCGCCGGGGACCTCCGCACAGAGGCTCTGTTGATACTGCAGCACCTACGCTGGCAGAGCCCACTAGTGTAGACACAGGCGGGTCTCTCCTGAAAACACCCCACAGCACTGGGAGGAGGCTCCAGTCCGTGCAGGTAACCCACCTCCCCGAGAGGCCAAATTCTATCCACCTAGCGCTGGCTACACCGGAGCTTAGCTTGGCTGAACAACGGCCCTGGGGGGGATTTTTCACAGCTCTTGGAGGAACACCACCGTTATGGCCAGGGCTACACTTAAGTACGAAGCTGACCCAGCGATGTTGCTCGGGAGCGTGAAAAAGCCGCTCTCCTGAGCAGTGCAGCTGAGCCGACCTCCCCACTCTACCGGCAGCGCGAGGGCAGCATCACTCTCGCCCCGCCCCTCGGCAAGGTGCATTCACTCGCCCCTCTCCCCGGCAGGAGCGCAGGGCAGGAGGAACAGGAACAGCCCCCTCCACCCCGACCCCTCTCCCCGGCAGGAGCGCAGGGCAGGAGGAACAGGAACAGCCCCCTCCACCCCGACCCCTCTCCCCGGCAGGAGCGCAGGGCAGGAGGAACAGGAACAGCCCCCTCCACCCTGACCCCTCTCCCCGGCAGGAGCGCAGGGCAGGAGGAACAGGAACAGCCCCCTCCACCCCGACCCCTCTCCCCGGCAGGAGCGCAGGGCAGGAGGAACAGGAACAGCCCCCCACACCGACCCCTCTCCCCGGCAGGAGCGCAGGGCAGGAGGAACAGGAACAGCCCCCCACACCGACCCCTCTCCCCGGCAGGAGCGCAGGGCAGGAGGAACAGGAACAGCCCCCCACCCCGACCCCTCTCCCCGGCAGGAGCGCAGGGCAGGAGGAACAGGAACAGCCCCCCACCCCGACCCCTCTCCCCGGCAGGAGCGCAGGGCAGGAGGAACAGGAACAGCCCCCGCACCCCGACCCTTCTCCCCAGCCCAGCAGGCGCGCCAGGCGGGGGAACACCCCACTAAGAGAGGCAGTGAGCTGTGTGGAAGCGTTTCTGCGATAAAATACCAGCAGATGGGTATGTTCAGACGGGAGCCCATGACATGGATGTTACAGAGACGCCCTTCTGGAGCTAGCTGGGACTCAGACAGTCCCCGCGGAATGGCTCAGGCCAAGCGCTCGATCCAAAGGGGGAACTGACCCTTCCCCTCCCGTCCCAGGGGGCTACGCTCTGGGCGGAGCGGCAGGCGAGCGGGCCAGTCACTCACCGTTGCCCAGCTCCCAGGAGATGTTGTATTTCTTGCTGGCGCTGTACTTGAGCAGGCTGAGCGCGTTGGAGCTGTTCCAGGAGTTGTTTGGGTTCCGGCGCAGGGCATTCAGCGCAAAGATCAGGTGCAGGCCAGAGCACTCGGCGAAGTTGTAGAGTTTGTCTAGAGACCTGGCTGGGAAGAAACGAAAACCAGTTTGTAACTCAAAGGCAAGAAAAGGACCAGGCAGTCCTGAGCAGTTCCACGGACCCGTGGCTCCCTCGGACGGCAAATCTGACCTGTGGCACCTTGTTGTGAGCTGAGCCGGAGGGGGAGGAACCACTCCGATCCCAGGTGGGCGGAGTCAGGCCACGCCTGCCCCTCCCGCAGGAAGTTAAGAAGCGGGACAGGAAGTGTCAAGGGTGGTCCTGTAGCTCAGCTGGGCTGCAGCTGCTGGAGGAGACAGATGCCCTTTGCCTGCTCTCCAGCCTGGAGACCAAAGGGGAGCTGTGCCGAGCTGAGGGCTGGCCGGTGTGACGAAGTGGGAGTACTGTGTGTGTGTGCCTCAGTTTCCCCTATGCATTTCTTGAGCGTCTATGTGGAGGGAAAGGAGATAATGCAAAGCAAAGCCACTGCAGGTGTTAATAGGTGAAGCTGTAACCTGACCCCAAGTGGGGGAGGGAGGTCAGCTGAACCTGTTGGAGGGAGGTCAGGTGATACCTGAAGCCCGGGAAACCAAACAAAGGACAGAGGGACTGGAGGTGGGGGAGTGGTCAGTCAGTCTGGGTCTAGCTGGGAAGGGGGAGAGAAGCCATCTCGCTCTCTTGCCCCAAGATGGATCCAGCTGAGGGCTCGCACTCGCTCGCTGCATGGTCTGTGTTGGACCAGATGGAAGTCATCGAATAAACCTGGGGGAGAAGCAGGGGCCCAGAATCTGGGCCTCACCTCCTGGCTCCCCAGAAAGGCCTGACTGGATGGGCCCTGTTGAGACTGAGAAGCTGTGAGTTGGATGGTTCCTGAAATCTCAAATAAACCGTCTATTCTGCTGGCTAGCTGAGAGTAACGTCTGACTGTGGATTTGGGGTGCAGAACCCATGGGCTCCCCCAGGACCCCGCCCAGGCGGGCTTGCTGGGGGAAGCCCACGGAGGGGCAGAAGGTGCTGAATGCTCCGAGGTCAGACCCAGGAAGGTGGAAGTGGGGACCCCTGAAGCTCCTGGCCTGGGAAACAGGCTGTGTACGGAGAAGGGGCCCTCCACCCGGAGTCCGGTCTGGCTTCCTAGGGAGCGGTTCCAGACCATCGCCCGGGCGCTCCGTGACAACTCCCAGGTCAGCTGAACCTATTAACACCTGCAGTGGCTTTGCTTTGCATTATCTCCTTTCCCTCCACATAGACGCTCAAGAAATGCATAGGGGAAACTGAGGCACACACACACAGTACTCCCACTTCGTCACAGCCGGAGCCGCTGAGGAGTTGCTGGGACTGCCCCTGGCATCGACCCTGGGAGATGGGGGACACTCACAGATCCAGGGGCAGCCTGCGGCGAAGGGAGACCCATGGACAGCTGACTCCAGTCCGGCTGCATTGCTGCCTGTAACCCGGTCAGCGTGTAGCTGGATTCCCTGCTGACCCAGTGGCGGCACACTCCACCCCACTCCGGTAGGGTGGGCCTGGGTGATCCACTGCCGTGCCACCCCGGGCTGGCAGACACCTCACCTTGGGCCAGGAGGCCTGTGTTAGTCTTCTGTCCGCCAGAACTAGTTTGTTAGACCCTGACTGCTCTGTCCTGCCTGTGGGCTGGGCCCCTGGACTGCTTTGTGCTCTGCCCAGCCTGAGCTTCCCAGACTCTTTGGTGCTTTTCCCTGCCCATAAACCATTACTGCTCTGCCCCGCCTAAGGGCTGGAGCACACAGACTGCACAGAACCTGCCTGGCCTCCAACTGGGAGTCCGCTCCAGCCTCCACCAGAGCCCCACAGCCTCACGCCAGACTTTGCTAATTGCCTGGCTGTGGGCAGCAAGTGAGCCAGAGTGGGAGGAACCACCATGAACCCACCACAACCTACAACCAGGTAAATGCATGTGCCAAAGCCCTGGCTGGGATGATGTAGTTGGGTTGGTCCTGCTTTGAGCAGGGGGTTGGACTAGAACCTCCTGAGGTCCCTTCCAATCCAGATAGTCTAGAATTCTTCTTTATTCACTTTCTCCACACCAGTCGTCATTTTAAAGACCTCTGTCATGTCCGCCTTAGTCGTCTCGTTTTGAAGCTAAAGAAGTCCCAGTCTTATTAATCTCTCATCATATGAAAGCCCAAGGACTGTGCTATGGGTGATATTGGGTGACACAGGTCTCCCCCGGCCTCTGCTGCCTTGGGAGAGGAAGACCTGCTCTCCTAATCTAAACCCTGGGACTCCTCACACCAGAGGGCGCCAGCAGCCCCTTCTGGGCTCTGTCCGCCCAGAGCCCACTGTCCGAGGCTTTGGGATTTTCTGGGTCTAGTTCCTGGGATCCGATACCCTTCTCGGAATAGCTTCGAAGTGATGGTTAGCGCATGATGGATTGTCTCAGAGCAGCTTCTTCCTCCAGCCCGTCCCTCACCATTTCTGCACACAGACCTCCGCTTTCTCCAGAGTCCTACACCTCCTAAATCTGACACAGACAACCATAAATCTGAAACACTGAAACACATCCTGCAAGCAGGGCCTGCTGTCCCGTCTAGCACAGAGCAGGAGGGGGGCAGGGAACCGGAGAAAACAGCCACAGTCACGAGGAGACGAGGTCAGCAGATGCTAAATAGACACAGGCTGCAGCATGTTTGGTCTGTGGAAATATTTATGGAGAAAACTGCTTCCCTGGGGTGAATTTACCACCCTCTGAGGTCTCAGTCCGCGCTCGTCATCCAGTCAGCGAGCACATCACAAGCACAGCAATTGTGGTCCCCGTGAAAGTTGGAAACGGGGCAGAGGATAAGCCAACACCTGAGCAGCTCTCTCGGCCCCTGCATGTTGTTTGTGTGTGAGCCGGATCCAAGTGTGGCTCTGGAATACTTTGACGGAAGTCCTGGGAAGTTTTTCCCAGCTAATTACATCCTCCTCCTCTCCACACTCTGTGCTTTCTAGGGTGAGGTGTAGGGCTGGGGGGAGACACACTGCAAGTTTTAAGTGGAATCAGGTGCTGCTATCCCTGCAGGGAAATCTGGAAAATGTCAGAGCCCTTCAAGTAACAGGTACTGGCAGACAAACATGGAGCACTTCCCACAGAGCCTAGCCGCCTCGCCAGCACTCCAGTGCTCACTTCCATTCTCCTCTGTTGTCTGTTTTAATTGGGCCATTTACGGGTTTCTTTCTCTTTAGAAAGTTATCAGCTAAGTGCTGGGATTTGGTGCAGGCTGTTCTGTGAATGTGCAGGGAGCAGGAGCGACTGTTTCCTCTGCCTCCCCCACGGCCTGACAGAAAGCATATCATCTCTGCAAAGCCCTCGGGGGCCAAGGCTCACAGGGTAGGGAAATGTGAGACTTGGAGAACAGCCCCAGTCCCGTCCCCCCCAACACACCCTGAGAGCCACACAGTAAAAGGAACATTAGAGAGAAAGGCAGCAGGAGGGAGTCATGTGCTTTTAAGATGAAGAGACCTGGACCAGTTGTGCAGGAGCCGGAGGGATGGCCGGCCTGGAGGGGCTGGCTGGGGAGCTGGGAACCATGTTCAGAGGTCAGAAGATCCCACCTGTGAGTGCACAGGCACCAGAATGACTGTAACCATGGAGATCACTCTTGTGTTTCCCGGGGGGTATGAAAGGAGTGAGGGGGAGCAGACAAGGTGCAGCGAGACGCCCGAGGACTCCCGCATCCAGCCCACTGCTCTGCTCCCTCCGCACTGGACTCTCATTCCTGCACTGCTGAGGTAATGCTACACCACTGCCTAGGCTAAAGCAGCCTACAGAGAAACGCTACAACTCCAGCCTCCTTCGTTACCAGCACGCTGCCCCCGTGCGCAGCGGGGAGGGTCAGTTGTCTTGGAAATAGACACAGTCCATTTCCTATCACTTGGGAGACTCTTTGAAAAGAGATGGGATTTTATCATCGAGTACCTTTTATTTTGATCCCACCTCCTGGTTCTGCCCTCCCCCCTCGAGTCCCTATTGCCCCGGAGCTCATGCCACCCAGACTCCTACCTCCAAAGGTACGCCCACCAGTTCACTGACCCCCTCAGCTCCCTCCTCCCTCTGTGCTTGGAGCCTGCTGTGGGTCAATTGATATTTATAAATATTGTAAATGTAAAGTAATGCGAAGCTCTGATCAGCAGGTGTGAAAGCCAAGCGCTCCTCACAAGAACAGGTCACCCACACCTCTACACAGCACACTGCTCTAGCCTAGGGTAAGTCTACAGCTCAGCCGCAGCACTGCACACTCTTCAGTGCAGATACACTACCGCGAGGGGAGAGTACTCCTATCAGGGTGGTTAATCTATCTCCTGAGAGGAGGCAGAGAGTCATAGAATATCAGGTTGGAAGGGACCACAGGAGGTCATCTAGTCATCAGATTTCTTTTGACCCAATCCTCTAATTTGTCTAGGTCCCTCTGTCTCCTATCCCTGCCCTCCAGTGTATCTACCACTTCTCCCAGTTTAGTGTCATCTGCAAACTTGCTGAGGGTGCAGTCCACACCATCCTCCAGATCATTGATAAAGATATTGAATAAAACCAGCCCCAGGACTGACCCTTGGGGCACTCCGCTTGATACCGGCTGCCAACTAGACATGGAGCCATTGATCACTACCCGTTGAGCCCGATGATCCAGCCAGCTTTCTATCCACCTTATGGTCCACTCATCCAGCCCATACTTCTTGAACTTGCTGGCAAGAATATTGTGGGAGACGGTATCAAAAGCTTTGCTAAAGTCAAGGAATAACACATTGTGACGGGGAAGGTAACTCTGGGCTGGAACCCGACCCCAGTCGGGGGAGGTGAGGCTCTGCCTGTGTGGATCTGAACAAAGGCTGGGGGGAGTGGCCGGGGGGAAGATGTATGCCAAGCGCCTTAAGAGCGACCTGGTGGAGCTGTGCCGGCAGAGGGGGCTGCGCATTGCGAGGCTCACCAAAGAGGAGCTGATTGCCCAGCTTGAGGAGAGAGATCGCGTGGATGCCCCGAGCCCAGCCCCTGAGGGGAGCCACCCGGCAGACACAGCGCCAGCCCCAGTGCCTGACCGGGCTGGGAGGGGACAGACTGCTGCCGAGGACGTCCCGATGCCCCTCTCACCTATGCCTAGGGGAGGGGATGGGGGAAGCCCAGCAAATACCGAGGGCACCCGGACCCCAGCAGCCAGCAGTGGATCCTCCCAGCAGGGTTCCCCATCCCTGGAGCCGAGGCACCATGAATGGGACATAAAATGGAGAGATCTCATGTTGAGGGAGCAAGAACTAGCAGAGCACCAGCGGCAGCACCAGCATGGGGAGCGGCAGCGCCAGCTGGAGCTGGAGGAGAAAGAATCTGGCCAGAGCCAGGAGACTCTGGCCAGAGCCCAGAGGAAGCAGAAGGTCTGGTATGACCGCACAGCGCGGGCCCGCGCCTACGCCACCGGGGATCAGGTGATAGTTCTCATCCCCGTGAGAAAAAACAAGCTTCAGGCCGCCTGGGAAGGCCCTTTTAAGGTTGTCAAGCAACTAAATGAGGTGAACTATGTGGTGGAGCTGTCTAACCAGGCCCACCATCACCGGGTGTACCATGTGAACATGATGAAGCCCTATTATGACAGGGGGAATGTGGTGTTGGCCGTGTGTGGACATTGGGAGGAGCAGGGAGCTGACCCTCAGTGGATCTATTCCCTGAGACAGGAGCTGGCTACCCCCTGGAAACAATTCCCCTCTTAGATTGGCTAAGCCCTGCCCAGCAAGCTGAGATCAGAGGGGTGCTGCAGCTGTACTGACCACTGTTTTCCAACCGGCCTGGACGCACTAATCTGACTGTCCACCGGGTGCAGACAGGATCGCACCCCCCTATAAGATGCTCCCCCTTCCGAGTCACAGGGAACACTGCCAAGGACCTGGAGAGGGAGGTCAAGGAGATGCTGGCTCTGGGGGTGATCCAGCCATCGTCCAGCCCTTGGGCCTCACCGGTGGTGCTGATCCCCAAAAAGGACGGGTCGATCCGGTTCTGTGTGGACTATCGAAAGCTCAATGCCCTCACTGTCTCTGATGCCTACCCCATGCCAAGGCCTGACGAGCTCCTGGACAAGTTGGGGGGAGCTCGTTACCTCACCACTATGGATCTTACAAAGGGTTACTGGCAGGTGCCACTGGATGCAGATGCCAGGCTGAAATCGGCCTTTATCACCCCTCTGGGGCTCTATGAGTTCCTGACCCTGCCTTTCGGCCTCAAAGGGGCGCCAGCCACCTTCCAGCGCCTGGTGGATCAGCTCCTGAGGGGGATGGAGAGTTTTGCTGTAGCATATATTGATGACATCTGTGTCTTTAGCCAGACCTGGGAGGACCATGTGTCCCAGGTGGGACAAGTGCTGGACCGGCTCCGGCAGGCTGGGCTGACCATAAAGGCAGAGAAGTGCCAGGTGGGGATGGCTGAAGTGTCCTACCTGGGCCACCGGGTGGGGAGCGGCCACCTAAAGCCAGAACCAGCCAAGGTGGAGGCGATCAGAGACTGGCCCGTGCCCCGAACCAAAAAGCAGGTCCAAGCCTTCATCGGGATGGCAGGGTACTACCGAAGGTTTGTGCCCCACTTCAGCGCCACCGCCGCCCCCATCACCGAGCTATGCAAGAAGGGGAAGCCAGACAAGGTGGTCTGGACGGAGCAGTGCCAGAGGGCTCTCTCTGCGCTGAAAGAGGCTCTGGTCAGCGGCCCGGTTCTGGCAAACCCAGACTTTGACAAGCTGTTTGTGGTATTCACCGACGCCTCAGACGTGGGGCTGGGGGCGGTGTTAATGCAGGAGGATGAAAAGGGGGAGAGACACCCCATCGTGTACCTGAGCAAGAAGTTGCTCCCCGGGGGGAAGAACTACGCGGCCATCGAGAAGGAATGCCTGGCCATGGTGTGGGCCCTCAAGAAACTACAACCGTATCTATTTGGGCGACGCTTCACCGTGTACACCGACCACTCTCCCCTGACCTGGCTGCACCAGATGAAAGGGGCCAACGCCAAGCTCCTGCGGTGGAGTCTGCTCCTGCAGGATTATGACATGGACGTGGTCCATGTGAAGGGAAGTGCCAACATGATCGCGGACGCGCTGTCCCGGAGAGGGGGCCCTGAACTTCCCCAGGTCACTGGTCAGTGACCCCGCTCAGTTCAGTCTGGAAGGGGGGGTGATGTAATGGGGAGGATAACTCTGGGCTGGAACCCGACCCCAGTCGGGGGAGGTGAGGCTCTGCCTGTGTGTATCTGAACAAAGGCTGGGGGGAGTGGCCGGGGAGAAGAGGGAGAGGGGCAGTTTTTTGGGAAAAGGTTTGGGAGGAAGGATGTTGGGGACGAGGCGGGAGCCCTAATCCGGGGTCTCATCTCCCTGCCCCCAGAAGGGCCTGACTAAGGGGTCCTGTTTGTACTGAGAAGCTCTGAGTTGGATGGTGTTCCTGGCATCTCAAATAAACCTTCTAATCTACTGGCTGGCTGAGAGTCCCGGTGAATCCCAGGAAGTGGGGGTTCAGGGACCGGACTCCCCCACACTCCATGACACACATCCACTGCTTTCCCCTCATCCACAGAGCCAGTTATCTCATTGTAGAAGGCAATTAGATTAGTCAGGCATGACTTGCTCTTGGTGAATCCATGCTGACTGTTCCTGATCACTTTCCTCTGCTCTAAGTGCTTCAGGATTGATTCCTTGAGGACCTGCTCCATGATTTTTCCAGGCACTGAGGTGAGGCTGACTGGCCTGTAGTTCCCTGGATCCTCCTCCTTCCCTTTTTTAAAGATGGGCACTACATTAGCCTTTTTCCAGTCATGCGGGACCTCCCCCAATCACCATGAGTTTTCAAAGATAATGGCCAATGGCTCTGCAATCACATCCGCCAACTCCTGTAGCACCCTCGGATGCAGCGCATCCGGCCCCAGGGACTTGTGCTCGTCCAGCTTTTCTAAATATTCCTGAACCACTTCTTTCTCCACAGAGGGCTGGTCACCTCCTCCCCATGCTGTGCTGCCCAGTGCAGAAGTCTGGGAGCTGACCTTGTTCGTGAAGACAGAGGCAAAAAAACCATCGAGTACATTTGCTTTTTCCACATCCTCTGTCACTAGATTGCCTCCCTCATTCAGTAAGGGGCTCACACTTTCCTTGACTTTCTTCTTGTTGCTAACATACCTGAAGAAACCCTTCTTGTTACACTTAACTTCCCTTGCTAGCTGCAATTCCAAGTGTGATTTAGCCTTCCTGATTTCACTCCTGCATGCCTGAGCAATATTTTTATATTCTTCCCTGGTCATTTGCCCAATCTTCCACTTCTTGTAAGCTTCTTTTTTGCATTTAAGATCAGCAAGGATTTCACTGTTAAGCCAAGCTGGTCGCCTGCCTTATTCACTATTCTTTCTACACATCGGGATGGTTTGTTCCTGCAACCTCAATAAGGATTCTTTAAAATACAGCCAGCTCTCCTGGACTCCTTTTCCCTTCATGTTATTCTCCCAGGGGATCCTGCCCATCAGTTCCCTGAGGGAGTCAAAGTCTACTTTTCTGAAGTCCAGGGTCCATATTCTGCTGCTCTCCTTTCTTCCCTATGTCAGGATCCTGAACTCGACCATCTCATGGTCACTGCCTCCCAGGTTCCCATCCACTTTTGCGTCCCCTGCTAATTCTTCACGGTTTGTGAGCAGCAGGTCAAGAAGAGCTCTGCCCCTAGTTGGTTCCTCCAGCACTTGCACCAGGAAATTGTCCCCTACACTTTACAGAAACTTCCTGGATTGTCTGTGCACCGCTGTATTGCTCTCCCAGCAGATATTGGGGTGATTGAAGTCCCCCATGAGAACCAGGGCTTGTGATCTAGTAACTTCTGTTAGTTACCGGAAGAAAGCCTCATCCACCTCATCCCCCTGGTCTGGTGGTCTATAGCAAACTCCCACCACGACATCAGCCTTGTTGCTCACACTTCTGAACTTAATCCAGAGACTCTCTGGTTTTTCTGCAGTTTCATACTGGAGCTCTGAGCAGTCGTACTGTTCTCTTACATACAGTGCAACTCCCCCACCCTTTCTGCCCTGCCTGTCCTTCCTGAACAGTTTATATCCATCCATGACAGTGCTCCAGTCATGTGAGTTATCCCATCAAGTCTCTGTTATTCCAATCACATCATAGTTCCTTGACTGTGCCAGAACTTCCAGTTCTCCCTGCTTGTTTCCCAGGCTTCTTGCATTTGTCTATAGGCACTCAAGATAACTCGCTGATTGTCCCGCTAGCTCAGTATGAGACAGGAGTCCTCCTCTCTTGTGCTCTCCTGGTTGTGCTACCTCCCGGTATCCCATGTCCCCACTTATCTCGGGTCTTTGATCTCCTTCCCCCGGCGTACCTAGTTTAAAGCCCTCCTCGCTAGGTTAGCCAGCCTGCTTGTGAAGATGCTCTTCCCTCACTTCGTTAGGTGGAGCCCGTCTCTGCCTAGCACCCCTCCTTCTCGGAATACCATCCCATGGTCAAAGAATCCAAAGCCTTCTCTCGGACACCACCTGCGTAGCCATTCGTTGACTTCTACGATTCAACGGTCCCTACCTGGGCCTTTTCCTTCCACAGGGAGGATGGACGAGAACACCACTTGCGCCTCAGACTGCTTTATCCTTCCTCCCAGAGCCATGTAGTCTGCAGTGATGTGCTCAAGGTCAACATCCATAAAGCCACCTCCTTGTCCGCCTCCAAATCTCTCGCAGAAAGGTGCATTTACTGTGACGCCTACAAGAATCTTGACAACAGGTCGGCCGCTGGCATGTCGAGACTCGTGCTGAGCAGTGCTCTCCCACTGTAGCCTTGTGTTCTTCAGCTTGCTGGCTGCAGCCATCGGTCGTCTTTTATCTTAGACCTACATTAGAAGCAAGGATCACCTTTCTGTTCTGTGCTTGTCCAGCCCCTAGAACACTGGGGCCCTGGGCCACCACTGGGGATTTCAGGGACTACCCAATACACATGATAGTGATGTTTGCTATGGCCAAGACTGTGGTGACAAAAAACAGGACTCTTGGAGGGGCGGGGGAAAGGGGTGTCCTAAAGGTCTGAGTTAGTTCGGCAAGGCTGCTCCAGGGAGTTACAAGACGTTGGCTGTGTGTACAGGTACCTCGCAGAGTGGAATTTTTTTTTAATGATTTCAAATTATTAGTAGAATATTAAATGGTTTCAAAGAATTCTTACTGTAACGAGAAACTACGTGACTCTCCTCAGAATTTGCTTCGCCAAACAACTGGAAGGAAAAAGTCACTGGATTCAACCGTCTAATTAAACTAAAATGATTCCTTTTGCATTCTTTGCTGTGTGAGAGTGGGGACAATGCCTTCTTCTGTCACAACAAACAACCACTCCAGTCCTTGTGGCATCTTCATCATTCCGATGAGTCGTCTTTGAATTCCTTCCTACTTGCCAACTTCTTTCTGGTGCTGAGCGTGACTCCGCTGGTCCTGTCTGAGCAGGAATGGCCTCTGCTTTCAGAGTGGTAGCCGTGTTCCTCTGTATCAGCAAACAACGAAAGCCCACGAAGGCTTATGCCCAAATGAATATGTTAGTGTAAGGCACCACAAGGACTCCTCGTTGTTTTTCCTCTGGTTTCTGACATGATTCCTCTTTATAAAGCAGCCAAAAGCAGGGTTGCTGTAGCTGTGTTGCTCCCAAGAGATTAGAGAGACAAGGTGGGGGTACATACTCAGACCCGAAGAGCTTTGCATGAGCTTGAAAGCTCATCTCTCTCACCAATAGACATGGGTCCCGTGATACTACACCCCATACTATCCACATGGAGCCATTGATCACTACCTGTTGAGCCCGACAATCCAGTCAGCTTTCTATCCACCTTATGAACCATTCATCCAGCCCATACTTCTTTAACTTGCTGGCAAGAATATTGTAGGAGACCACTGTGACAGAGTAGGAATGCTTTTAGGCTTCCTCTGGCTATTGTGTGAAGGGGCCATACCTGAAGCTATAACTTGACCCCGGGGGGAAGGGAGGTCACCTGACCTGGCTGAGCCATGGGGGAGGAGAGGCTGGAGAGAATGACTTTCAGTTTGGAGTTTGGAGTCTGAAGCTGGGTGGGCAGAAGGGAGGCAGGTCCAGGCAGGGTCTGGCCTCCCTGGGCCCCCAAAATGGATCCAGCTGAGGAGTTCGGGTACCTACAAGCTCAGTGTTAGACCATGTACCTGTCAACGAATAAACCTCTGTTCTACTGCCTGGCTGAGAGTCACGTCTGACTGTGGAATTGGGGTGCAGAATCCACGGCCTCCCCTAGGACTCCGCCCGGGCGGGCTCGCTGGGGGAAGCGCACGGAGGGGCAGAAGGTGCTTAATGCTCTGAGATCAGACCCAGGAAGGTTGAAGTGGGTACCCATGAAGCTCCGAGCCTTGGAAACAGACTGTGTATGGAGAGGGGACACTTCCCCCTGAATCCTATCTGGCTTCATAGGGAGCAAGCTCCAGAGCATCGCCCCAGGCACTTTGTGACAACCGTATCAAAAGCTTTTCTAAAGTCAAGGAACAACACATCCACTGCTTTCCCCTCATCCACAGAGCCAGTTATCTCATCATAGAAGGCAATCAGGTTAGTCAGGCATGACTTGCCCTTGGTGAATCCATGCTGACTGTTCCTGATCACTTTCCTCTCATCTAAGTGCTTCAGGATTGATTCCTTGAGGACCTGCTCCATGATTTTTCCAGGCACTGAGGTGAGGCTGACTGGCCTGTAGTTCCCTGGATCCTCCTTCTTCCCTTTTTTCCACAGATCCCATTTTGAGAAACACTGATCTAGACAGATATCATGTTACCAGAAAAGATTTTAGCAGATGATTCAGAGGAATGTGTATATCCTCTCTAATTTTGCAATAACCTGCCCATAGCAGAAGCGTTTTCCTAGTCCCAGACAGTTAGCAGTTGGTTTATGCTGTGAAGCATAAAGATTTATCACTTCTATTGTCCTACGTAGTTAAAGGTCCAGTGAGATTTACATATTATATGACAAAAAACTGCTAAACCTAGATGGTCAGACTCTTTCAAGAAGACATGCCGGAGTTATAGAAGAGTATGAAGGGCCTGCTGGAAACTGGCCAGTCCCACCCTTGGTGCAAATTCTAAAACGAGAGACCAGAACCTGCAAGTGCTGGGAACACTGGCCTGATCCAGCAAAGCAGTTAAGCAGGTGTTTAACTTTCAGCACGTAAGTAGTTCTCCTGAATTCAGTGGAACTACTCATGTCCTTCAATGCTTTAAGGACTGGGCCACTGCGCTCAGGATCGGTTCACTTACAGACACAAGCAATGTGAGTAGTACCACGATGAAGGTACAAGTAATCCAAGGTCATGCTTCAGGTTGTATTTTATCACGGTGGGTCAGGAAGGGATTCTGCTACACCCATGACAGAGTTTTTCTTCTATCAGCTTCTCCAGAACACTGACCATTGCCACAGGCATGGTCCCGGTCTTTTTCAGCCAATGGTATTGGCTAATGTGGCCAATTCTATGTCCATTCAGGAAAATACGGGGTTGTGGATGCTCAGCAAATGATTTTCTAATATTCACAACTTTCTTTCTATCTTTTCCTTCCTTCCTTATTCCTCATTCTGGGCCGTGACCATGCCACGTCAGAAATGTTAGCGAGCAAGAGGAAAGAGGCTGGTTTGAGTTATCTGAACAAAAACACAATCCAAGAATTTAAAAAAATATATCTGAAAATGAAGACTAGAGGACCAGAAAAAAAGAGAGAAAGAAGTGGAGAGACTTGGGGTCTGGGGTGTGACAGTCCCACACCCGCCCACCTGGGAAGAATAAAACTTGGCTTTTTATACTAATATTTAAAGCAGTTTAACAAACTTAATGGGGGTGGGGAAGAGGAACCCACCAATCCAACACCCTATACAGCTCAGCAAAGCTGGGGCTGAGAAGGGAACTTCTACAGCAGAGGAAAGGCAGGTCCTTAGCCCGTTTTTCAAACAATTCTGAACTAGACTAGACTTCTGAGTGGCACACAACTGAGTTCCATTCCTGGAATGCACTTAACCCACTGACTCTGACACGGCACCTGATTTTATGAGTGATCAGTGGATCAGACACAGCTACGGCTACTTAGTCCTCAAAAGGGGAAGAGCTCTGCTTAGAATAACAACTTTGGCTAGAATCCTAAGAGTGTTTGAACGACAGCCAGGTGTCATCTGCTGCCTACAATTTCCCTTGTTTAAATCCAGCCTTTTTAACAGCTACGCTGTTTACCTCTTCAGTCACACAGAAGGGTACATTACACAAATTGAATCTATTTCCCCCTGTTAAGTATCCTCACACCCTCGTCAGCTGTTTGAAATGGGTCATCTTGATTATCACTACAAAAGTTTTTTTTTCTCCTGCTGATAATAGCTCACCTTAATTAATGAGCCTCTTAGAGTTGGTATGGCAACTTCCGCCTTTTCATGTTCTCTGTATGTATGTATATATATATCTTCCTGCTATATGTTCCACTCTGTGCATCTGATGAAGTGGGCTGTAGCCCATGAAAGCTTATGCCCAAATAAATCTGTTAGTCTCTAAGGTGTGTGGCAAACTGTCGGCACTATTATGGTGGGTCCCATGCGTTCTCATCTTGTGAGGGGCTCAGGGAGCCATTTCTTGCCCCTGAACAGGGTATTAACTGCCCCACTAGTATCCTAGGGGAGGGGAGTGGAGAGGGAGGGACCCGGGCCCGCCCTCTACTCCGGGTCCCAGCCCAGGGGCCCTGAGGATAGTAGTAACAGGGCCAGCGACAGTGTCCTGCCTCTGCCTGGGGCGGGGGCTGCCGGGCTCCCTCCTCCCCTCCCAGCAGCATTAGCGGGCGCCAGGGAGCAAGCCGGTCACGCTGGCGGGGGGCACTGTGCCCCTTGCGTGGTCAGAACAGGGTCGGGGGGGGCCCGCGGGCGGCGGGAGACTGGCCGGGGGGGGGGGGGGCTGTGAGAGGGGGGGCGCGGATGGCGGGAGACCGGGGGGGCCCACAAACGATCAGCGTATGGGGCCCCAAAATTTCTGTCGCCGGCCCTGAGCAGTAAGCCACCTGAATTAGCTATTCCTTCCCCATGGCTACTTCTCTCTCCTACCCTTCAGCTTGTGGGGCTTCCTGTCCTCTCTCTACGCAAGCCAGGTGTCTCTTTACCTAGGGCCTGGGTCTTCTTGGTTCCAAACTCTCCTCCAAACTGCTCACTGCTCCAACTCCTTTCCTCCGACCCTCTCTGCCTCAAGCAGGGGGTTTTATTAGGTTCTTAACAGGGCCTTAATTGATTGCAGGTGTTCCAATCAACCTGCTGCCAGCTTCCCTAGTCCACAGGGAGCCACGCCCTAATTAGCCTTGAGTTAATATATCTCCCCTCAAGCACTCTACCACAGCTCCCTGACCCTCCTCTATCACAGGTGCCACAAGTACTCCTGTTCTTTTTGGTCAATACTGAATCTACACATTGTACCCACACTCCTAAAATGCCTCAAAACAATCAAGATGTCTCCTGATATTGTTAAACTAAACCATGCATCCTATCGAGACAAGCTACAAAATTCACTAGAAACCAACCTAGGTGATAACCCTGTCTCATAGGAGGAATTTAGAGAGACCTTACAAAAAACTGCAAGTGGCGTGCTTATCTGAAGGAAATGGCCCACTGTGAGCTCTTAGGCTCACTGGCTTGATGAAAAGGAAGAGGAAATCACAGTACCCTGAAAAGAAAACAATGAGGCTTTCCAAATCTAGCAGAATGATACTCAGTCAAAGAGAGACAGATTCAAACACCAGCACAGCAAGACAGAAAGACAACTACGCTTGGTACAAGAGAAATGGGGGGAGAAGGTAGCAGAGACCAAATGAAACAAAGAAGTTCTTTGATTCCTTGAAACTAGTCTATGGATGTTCAAAGATGGGCACAGGTTCACTCATGACGGCTGATAGCAGGACAGTCAAAAACAAACATGGCATGGGACAGAGATGGGCTGAACATTTCAGCCAACCACTGAACGGACAATCCTCAACTGAAACAAGCTCTATTAATCAGATACCTCTCATATGGAGAAATAGAAAGGGCAATATGTTTGATGAGCCCAGGAAGTCCTTGGGCAGAGATGGAATACCGGCAAAATATACAAATCTGGGGCTCCAAAGGTGGTAACAACCCTCCAGAAGATTCTTACTGATGTCTGGAACAGTGAAGAAATGCCACAAGACTTCAAAGATGCCACAATTATTCCTTTATTTAAAGACTAGTGTAACAGCCCGTGTACACGGGCCAAAGTGGTTAATGCTGTTTGTCCGGGCCATCTCTACGGCTTGCGGTGGCGCATGCGTGGTGGCCATTTTGTGCCGCCGAACTACAACTCCCAGCATGCTGTTTGTCCGGGCCGTCTCTACTGCGCATGACGGCTTAAGACAAACATCCTCTGGCCTTTTATTATATAGGATAAGGGCAGCGAAATGGTCTGTGATAACTACCGTGGGATCTCTCTCCTATCTGTCGCTGGAAAAAACTTTGCTTGTGTCCTCCTGAACCGACGATTTATCGGTCTCAGAAGCCAATCTACCCGAGACTCAGTGTGGATTCAGACCTGGTCACACCACCATAGACATGAGTTTCAGTATCAGGCAAATACAAGAAAAATGTATCGAACAAAACATGAATCTGTTCAGTGTTTTCACTGACCTGACAAAAACATTGGATACAGTCAGTAGAGAAGGATTATGGATAAGGCTACATTTTAGTCACGGGTATTTTTAGTAAAAATCATGGATAGGTCATGGGCAGTGTGACGGTGCTGTTCCTGGTGGGACCTAACTGTGAGTGTCTGATCAGGACAGATTGCTTCCAAAGGGGCAACTACAGCCCAAAGCTGGGGTTCCTTCACACTGAGGCAAACCAAACCAGCTAAACAGAAAAGACTTTGGTCTCACCCCACTGGCTAACCACAAGTCACACAAGCAATCCCCTTAAGACACTCCAGATTCCCAGTATCACCCCCAGCAGCCACCTGTCCTGGGGATCAATGGTTATGAAAACCAATCCCCCAAATAAAGAAAACGGTTCTCCCCAATTCCAAAGAATCAGGCCCCAGACCCAGGTCAATATACAAATCAGATCTTACCACAAATCACGCTGTAGCCAATCCTTTAGAATCTAAAATCTAAAGGTTTATTATAAAAGGAAAAAGGTCTAGGTGAAGATTAAGAATGGTTAAAAGAAATCAATTACATGCAGTAATGGCACATCTCTTAGCTCAGGCTTGCAGCAAAGGTAGAATAACTAACTGCAGGTTCAAATCAAAGTCTTTGGATGCATCCCATTTGGGGGATGGGTCAGCACCTTAGTCCAGAGTTCCCAGAGTAGCAAAGTTCCATCCAAAGCTGGAAACAAGGCAGGTTGAAGTCTGGAGGTAAAGACAAAATGGGGAATATTCTTCCAGCTTTTATAGACTTTTTCTTCTGGGCCAAGACCCTCCTCCTTCTTTTGCAGAGTCCGGTTGCAAAATGGAGGCTCATAGTCACAAAGTCCAATCACCAGACTTTCCAGGATTCAGTTTCTGACCAGGCAGTGACATTCCTAGAGCAGCTCGGGTGTGGACAGGCATCTACAAAGTCCATTGTGTGGTTGATGTCCCTTAATGGGCCATCAGGCAGCCCCAGCCTGTCTGAGCCTTCACAGGAGCCAAGCCTAAGCTTGCATTACAGGCACCTTTAACTTTAGTTACAGAATAGATACACACATATGGAATAGATACACACACATGGAATAGATACACACATAAGACACCTGTTATGACCCCCTTCACATAATATTTCGTGCACCCATTGATCTACACGGTACCAAACTATTTCAGTACCGTGACAGGCAGTAAATGAAAAATTCACAGCCTGTGACCTGTCCATGACTTTTACTATATATCCCTAAATAAAACTTGGGCAGGGGGCCACGGGGGCTCGGGGTGGGGGGTGGTCTGGAGGCCCTGTGGGTAGTGGGGGAGGTGGTCCAGGACCCTGCTGGTGCTGGAGGTGGAGGCGGGCAGTGGTCTGCAGCCTGGGACCCTGCTGGTGCTGGGGAAGATGGTTGGCGGGGCTGGCAGGGGCTCCCTAACCAACTCTGCATGTCCCTGGCTCTTAGGTGGCAGAGGGACCGGAGGCTCTGCGTGCTGCTCCCCCACCACAAGCGCCAGCTGCGCAACTCCCATTGGCCAGGGACTGAAACCAATGGGAGCTATGGGGGCAGGGCCTGTGGGCACGGGCAGTGCATGGAGCCCCCTGCCTGACCCCTCCTCCACCTAGGAGCTGCAGGGCCATGCCAGTCCACTCAGTCCTACTTCTTGTTCAGCCACTCACTAAGGCATTTGGATGGCACTTTAGTAGCCAGCATTGCAAGGTATTTATGTGCCAGATACGCTAAACACTAATATACCCCTTCATGCTTTGGCCACCATTCCACAGGACATGCTTCATGCTGATGACGCTCGTTAAAAGACAATGTGTTAATTAAATTTGTGACAGAACTCCTTGGGGGAGAATTGTTCATCCCCTGCTCTGTTTTACCCACATTCTGCTATATATTTCATGTTACAGCAGTCTCGGATGATAACCCAGCACATGTTGTTGTTCATTTTAAGAACACTTTCACTGCAAATTTGACAAAACACAAAGAAGGTACCAATGTCAGATTTAGAATCAGAGAGGTGGCCGTGTTAGTCTGGATCTGCAGCGCGACAAAGAGTCCTGTGGTACCTTAAAGACTAACAAAAGTATTGAAGCATAAGCTTTCGTGGGCTATTACCCACTTCGTCGGATGCACGAAAGCTTGTGCTTCAATACTTTTGTTAGTCTTTAAGGTGCCACAGGACTCTTTGTGGCTCAATGTGAGATTTGTAAAGATAGCTATAGCACTTGACCCAAGGTTTAAGAATCTGAAATGCAGTCCAAAACCTGAGGTGTGGAATATGGCCGAGGTGTGGAATATGTTTTCAGAAGTCTTAAAAGAGCAACGTGCTGATGCGGAAACTACAGAACCCAAACCACCAGAAAAGAAAATCAACCTTCTGCTGGTGGCATCTGACTCAAATAATGAAAATGAACTGCCATTGGTCTGCTCTCCTTTGCATGGTTTTCAAGCAGAACCCATCATCAACATGGATGCATGTCCCCTGGAATGGTGGTTGAAACATGCGCATCTGGCACATAAATATCTTGTGACGCTGGCTACAACAGTGCCATGAGAACACCTGTTCTCACTTTCAGGTGACAGGCAGGGCATTCAAGTGTACCAAGGTGGGCGCAGCACGTGTGCTGCCAGTGGCTGGCAGAGCTGGAGAGATGGGCACAGACAAGGCTCTCTAACGGTGTTAGCAGGCAGTAGTGATTCTGGCTAACCCCCAAAAGAGTCACGGCTTGTTTGGAATCTCTCTGCATTCAACAGGTCCTCTCAGTGTCGGAGCTGGGACAGGAAATCTGTAGCCCCACAGTCTACAGATCGCACACTTCTTACCAGTGAGACGCCACACTGCCACGCTCGGACATGAAATTCAGTGTGAGCCACACAAGCACTTGCAGATTGTTCTGTGCTAGGTTTCTAGTAGAGAATTCTTGGAAATGTTCTACCCACATTGACTTGTAACACTGTCTCGACGTAGGACGTAAGCCCTTCACTCACTGGCCCCCTTCTTCTAATGCTGCCCATCCCAGATGAGGAATTTGGGCCGTTTGGTTTCACTATTCTCAAGCACTGCACTGTGCAGTACAACCAGATAAGGTAAAGAGGCTTTCAAAATGCCAAGCAGGGAGTGTTTGTTTCAAACAGACATCAAGCGAGGAGCTGGCCGGAGGTGCTCCCATCCCTTCAACAGGTTTCTGGTCTCTCTGAATCAGAGTGAAGGTGGACAGATCTGTCCTCTATTTCCATCATCTCCCTGTAACACACCAGTGTTGCTAAGGCACCTGGCATCCATGCCGCTGGAACGGTCCCTAAGGCAAGGAACAGGATTGGTAGTCGGCTGTGAGTGAAGGGACGTGCTTTGACACAGCCTTGTGCTGTCTAATGCAACAGAGACAGGATTTTGTTCAATGCCATCTGAAGGAGCACCTGGACATCAGAGGAACCTGCCTTGAATGCCCCCACCTGGTAGACAATACCATACATCATGCATTAACAAGAACCTGGATTTTGCATCCAGCTGGATGAGAGATGGGAGACCTGGGGATGTGCCCCAATAAATATCTAGGAAGCCTGGTGCCAATGGGACAGTTGTCATCTCTCAGATCTTGGAGCAGCTGGATCTGGATGCTCTGTTTTCATTCAAACGCTTTACCTAGATTTTTCACTTCCTGGCCATTATGCAGGTGATTCTAATGACCACAGGATCTAGGTTCAGCCCCCACGCCGCGATACATAAATAGCAGATGGGGAGGGTGGGGGTGTCAGTCCTTCACTAACAGGGATCTTGGAAGACAGCCATGGATTGTGGGCTCAGTTCCCAGCTGGCACAAAGCTAGGAAGACAACCGTGAGTCTGGGTTCAATATCCCACTGCCAAGATGTTTGGCTGACAGCCCTGTTTTGTGCAATGAATCCCAAATTGATAGAATGCCTCTGATACCAGCCAAGGGACACAGCACTTACCCCAACACCGTAAATTGCTGCAATAAAAGCTGTCGGACCTGGGGTATTGAGTTCAGGGAACTGGGCTTAATCCTCCAATGGGGAGAAAAAGGAAAGAACTCTGGGCTCTGCCTCCAGCTGGAGAAGAGCTCAGATGGACAGGTGGGCTCTGGTTTCACTCCTCAAAGGATGGAGAGCCATGGGACAGCAATGGTTTCTAGGGACAAGTAAATTGAGATAAGCCAGGAGATCTGGGTTCAGTCTCAGAATGGATCCTTGCCATAGGTCTGTGATTCAATTCCCAGCTCTCAGGTCCAGGCGCAATGCCTGGTAAAGCACTAAGAGGACCAGTGGTGGTCCAGATTGTAAGGAGACTGGGCGACAGCCGCAAGGTCTCGGTGGGAAGAGGGAGAGAGAGCGGGGTGTAAGTCTCAGTGAAAAGGACTATGGAAAGTGATGGACTGTAAATTCCATCTCCAACTAACAAGAGTCTTGCCCTGGGGTCTGAGTTCAATCACCCACTCACAAGGGTCTTTGATGACAGCCAGAGGTTACACTTTCTAGCCCCTATCAGCAAGAATTGGGGCACGTGGGCTGCAGGTTCTATCCACGTTTCGGGATGACCGCCGGGTTCAAGGCCCAGAAGAGGCATTTTCCTTTTTTTCTTTTGTCTCAAAACTACCATGTACAGCTTGGTGTCAGATCAGGAGCTGGAACTGCAAACGTGTCTTCCCGTCGGCTCTGTATCTGTAACAATGGGGGGGGGGGTACACATTGGTCCCAGGAATGCGATTCCAGATATAACATATCTCTGCTTTGCTGACAGAATGACTGTTTTATGTGGCTCTAAGAGCAGCTGTCTGAAAAGCTACAGAATCTATTATGTGTGTTTCTAAATACGACAGCTGGCACCGCTGCACTAACGTTCATTCCTGCTTTTACAGTTAAGCTAAAACGCTTCTCTCTGATCACCCCGATTTATCAACAAACAGCCGTTTCTGGAACAATTTAAAAGCATTCCCAAATAGGCAAGAAGGGGTCTTCAAACACTCCACAATCTGCGAACCCCCAACAGGCAGGACAGCCTAGGCGGAGGAACACAGTGTCCTGAACCACCTTCCCTCCCTGCTCATTGGAGTTACATTAAAACTCGAGGGGAACTCAGGGAAATCTTCCACGCTGAGACACCTAGGAGGCTCTGGAATGTTTCTCAGAGTCGGTCAAAGCCCAGGAATTTGTGTCATTTAAACAGACCAGGGCACTTGCGATACAAAGTGGAAACAATCTCTTGCCAGCAGGCCCTTTCCATCACCAGCGCCTGTGATTCTGCAATAAACACCAGGGAACAAGAACTTTTATTGGTAAAACCTTAGAGTAAGCATGAAAAATGAACTAATGAACCCTGAAGCCCTCAGAGACAGGAGGGAAAAATTATCAAACTCCAGTAATGCAAAAGCATGAGGAATAACCAAACCCCCAGCAGGTGCTTCTGAGTAAACACTTTGGCAGCTTGTCACCTATGACAAACCATCTAGTGCTGGCACTGGAGTGGGCCTGGTAAGGCCTTGGAAGGGGGTCCTCTAGTGAAAATACAGGTGCTGCAGGAATGCTGTCGGTAATTCAGTAGTATGTGTTCTTCATTGAAACAACGTTCCTAGGTCCGGGCCATCTTTCAGAGGAGAGGTTAATGGAGGTTCTAGCCATTCATCTAGAGCGGGGCTTCTCAAACTGGGGGTCATGACCCCCCAGGGGGTCACCAAGCGCTCCCAGGGGGGTCGCGAGGTCCTGCCGCTGCCGCAAAGCCACCAAATTGATTAGTTCCGCATTCGGCGGCTTTTCAGCGGACATACTGAGTGCTCTCGGAAGCGCTTGGGATGTCAGCTGAAAACAGCCGCCGAATATGGAAGTATTCAATTTGGCGGCTTTTTGGCAGACATAGAAGGGTCATGCCGCGCCACTGGAGAAGAAAAAAGGGTTGCGGTCTCAGGAAGTTTGAGAACCACTGATCTAGAGATGCCATTGTGCTTCCAGCTAAAGGACAAGTGATTAACATCAATTGTCCTATCCAAAGGCCAATTTTGTGTGATGACAAGTGGATAGGATATTCATCTCTTGCCCTAAGATGCTATGTATTGTGCTTTGTATGTATTAAACATCAGCTGTGTTTCACCCCAGAAAAGAGTGCACTGCAGCATCACGGATGAGAATTGATATGGGGGAACCCCACCGACATCAGGACATTCAAAGCAGCCTAACTCTGCGGGTATGTATTATACAGTACAGAAGTTCATTACATGACCATATTCAGCAGCGCCCGGGAGTGTCACAGCTACAAAACTTCCAGGAAGGCACTGTGTTTGTGTGGTATACGCTTCATACTCCCATCTGTTACATATGCATGTGCAGGACATGCACAGTTCCTGCCTATCAGAATCTTCTCCTCAGAGGAGTGTTACCAAAATAGACAACAAGCTCCACACATGACACCGATTATGCCTCAGCCATTTGGTGGGTGAAGCTGTGTGAAATGGAACATGGCGGAGACTGCTAAACGCACACCAGCTACAGTACTTAGAGGGCGGCCATTTGCCCTGCCTTACTGCATAGAAGGGTTGGGACCTATGAGCCATGTACACCTGGTATACACATTGCATATTGACACTGTACCAGTTGTACAAATGCTTGGCACATTTTAATGTCTGCTCACTCACAATCAATTCTGAACCACAGTAAATTGGTCCATTGAATCTACATTTCTCTACAACTAATTCACCACCCATTATATTGTATGTTTGCTGACTAGCTAAAAAGCAGTCGCATGACAGATATGTGAGATGTATCAGAATACTTCTGCACAGAGAGGGAACAAGCCAAATCCATTCCTGGAATCCATGAAGTCACACTAGGGAAGAATATGGCTGACAAGATCTTTCCCACTTCCATCTCCTGTGGCTCTAGCTTTACTAAAGTATAAAACTGTCTGGGCCTAGAAAAATGCTCTCTGTTTCCAGTCCTCAGCAACGTTTAAATCTGCACATGCCCCAAGAACCTCTTGATGCCAATGGCAGAGGGCACAAGGGTACATAAGAAGCCTCTAGATCTGATATCTACATACTAGACTGCCAAAGCATGTCATGTAAGGTCTCTAATGAAAGTCTGAGTCACACTGGTCAGCATAATCATTGCTGTCCTTAGCCTGTTTGCCAGAAGCTGGGATTGAGTGACAGGGCATGGATCACTCGATGATAACCTGTCTGTTCATTCCCTCTGGGGCTCCTGCCATTGGACAGGATACTGGGCTTGATGGACCTTTGGTCTGACCCAGTCTGGCCATTCTTATGTTCAAAATATAGGTATGGAAAATATGTGAAGAGTTACGTATATATACACCAACAATTGTGTTCCCTGGGTCTGTGAGTTAAAGTAGGCCACCACATGGCCATCCATTCAAATGAAGTATTGTATGCCTCACGATGGATGTCCATTTACAGCCTGAGGAAATGCTAATCCACAGATTGCGATGGTAGCAGGGATTGTCCTGTTTAAGAGTAAGGAACTTTTGAAACTGTCTGGAGTGCAGATGAAGCCCCAGTTATTCATTCAGTCTATGAAGAAAAGCTGCGGCAGGCTTGTTCTTTAGAGAGGGGATCTCAGCCAGCCTGGTTGAAAACGCTGGGGCAAGAACTTAGGGGAATTGCCTTGTTAGCTGAGTTTAGGCTCTGGAAAGGATGTGATGATTTGTTTTATGTGTAACTATTTGTTCCAATATTCTTACTTTCTATCACTTGCATCTATCTGTTCTGTGATCATCAATGTCATCTTGTTTTCAGTGTATTCTATCTATACTCAGTGCGGGTGTCGAGTGAGTGGGGAGCTGAGCTGACTGACAAGCTGGGGTTACTGTGCCTGTGGGAGTGTCCAGGGAATAGGGACTGGGTCCTGCAGCAAGATGTTTGGAGAACTCATGGGTCGGCCTTTGCCTGTTGCTGACTGTACCAGCAAAGCAAGGCCTGTCAGGGCCTGGAGGCTGGCGTGTTCAGGGAGCTTATCCCTGGCAGCCCACACAAGACTTCCTGAGCTGGGGACAGGGGATGGCAAGGTGCCCCACAAGCCCAGGTACCCAGGAAAGCATCACAGTCAATAGAAATCCATTTAAAATGTAGGACTTTGATTTTGTCAACCCCAAGCGTCCAAAAATAAAGAGTCGAGCTCCCCAAATTCATGGAACCAACCGAGAGATTTTTAAAAAATAATCTTTTGTGGTGCTCTTTTTCTTTGCCTTCTGGTTTCTGAGCCTTCTGAATATATTTGAACACATTTTTCAATACATTTTGTCTGCAACCAAGAGGTTTGGAAACTTATTTAATTGTAAATGGCAGCTGATGTGTGACAAGATCATCAGTTTATTTCACAAGTTGAGCTCCCTTCCCCGTGAGTCAGGGCCAGCATGGGGAAGCTTGTCCTTGCTCTGTGGCATGTCACCCTGGCACCTTTCCCAAGCACTAGCCAGACATCACAAACATAACAGTAAACCAAGCTCTGGAGCTCTGGCCTAGCCCTTGTCTTGCCACAAGCTGTCAGTATTGGGAGTGTAAAACCAAGACACAACCAACTCAGGTATTTCATTCTAGGTGTATGAATAGAACTCTCCCCTGGCATTAATGGAAACCAACTCCATTGTATTTCATTAAAGACCACAAACCTCACTCTAACCCCACTAATCCTAATGGTTGACCCAAACTTTGCCACCCTCCTTCCCCTGCTGTTCCCCCAACATCACAGCAGCTGATTTGCCCTAAAATGAAGAGGGACTGATTGTTGGGGTTTTTTGCAGACTTTTGAACTGGGCATCTGGTATTTTTCAAAACTGTAAAATATTTTAACTGAAAACTGTCCTGAAAAAAAACAAAACATAAAACCGGAAATGTTTCAATCTGAAATCTTTAATTAAAACCACACTCATGCTGCTGCCTAGTATTTAAAGAATAAATGTACTTCTGCACACCATGGACAGTATTATAATAAACACAGAATGCTGCCAAGCAAGATTCCTTTTCAAGATGCCTACAGCTGCACTGGGCTTGTCCACTTTACAAAGCATCCTTGTGTTTGAACAGAACTGTGAACAATCAAGGTAAAGGACATGATGCTGAACCTGATTTAGGGTCAGTGTAGACAGCACAAGTATGTCTTCAGCATTGTGTCACTTAACTTGACTGTTTACAATCATGTTCAAAACATGATAGAGTTTCTGAATGTGGCCAAGCTCAAACATTACCAGCACTGTTGCTCTGGGCTGGGAAGACCGAAGACACCAAATTTGGAGAATAGCAAACAGCGGCAATGCAAAACTCACATCCTCCTTCAGCATATGGCAGCAAGGAGAGGGAGCTTCCATGTAAAGCTGGAAAAATTTAGAATTCAACTGTATTTTTTCACTTCTGTTGCCTTGTCTGCATATGCTCCTGCAAAGACTTCATTACAGCACCTATTCATGTTCTGAAGCTTTCTGATACCACCCTAACTTCTGCAAAGCTAGCTTCGCCCTTGAGGAAGGAATTAATTTTGAACTAGATTTGGAACATGTACTGTTTACTCTCGTGAGGCATTCAGACAGTCTCCCCCAGAGATCCACACTCGGTTACATTAAGGCTGAGCTCCTTATGCTGCAGCACTCCCTGCCAGACAGACTCATGATGGGTGCCCAGACTCCTATCCTGCAGACACTCATGGGGCTCAATATTCCATCTGGTCTGAGACCACTCAGAGAATCTGGGAGATGCAGTCATCCCAGAAATATACTGGAATGGGTTCCCTAGGGAGGTGGGGGAATCTCCTTCCTTAGAGGTTTTTAAGGTCAGGCTTGACAAAGCCCTGCTGGGATGATTTAGTTGGGGTTGGTCCTGCTTTGAGAAGGAGGTTGGACTAGAACCTCCTGAGGTCCCTTCAACCCTGAGATTCTGTGATTCTATGTGGCCTCACCAGTGCCAAAGAGAGGGGAATAATCAATCACTTCCCTCAATCTGTGGGCAATGCTCCTACTAATGCAGCCCAATATGCCATTAGTCTTTTTGGCAACAAGGGCACACTGTTGACTCATAACTAGTTTCTCATCCACTGTAATCCCCAGGTCCTTTTCTACAGAACTGCCATTTAGCCAGGCAGTTCCCAGCCTGTAGCAGTGCATGGGATTCTTCCATCCTAAGGGTAGAACTCTGCACTTGAACCTCATCAGATTTCTTTTGGCTCAATCCTCCAATTTGTCTAGGTCCCTCTGTATCCTAACCCTACCCTCCAGAGTATCTACCACTCCACCCTGTTTAGTGTTATCCGCAAACCTGCCGAGGTGCAGTCCATGTCATCCTCAAGATCATGAATGAAGATGTTGAACAAAACCGACCCCTGGGACACTTTGCTTGGTACCGGCTGCCAATTAGACATTGAGCCGTTGATCACTACCCGTTGAGCCTGATAATCTAGCCAGCTTTCTATCCCCTATATAATCGATTCATCCAACCCATACTTCTTTAACTTGCTGGCATGAATAATGTGCGAGACCATATCAAAAGCTTTGCTAAAGTCCAGATATATCATGTCCACTGCTTTCCTCATATCCACAGACTCAGTTATCTCATCATCGAAGGCAATCAGGTTGGTCAGGCATGACTTTCCCTTAGTGAATCCACATTGACTGTTCCTGATCACCTTCCTCTCCTCCAATGAGCCAAGCCATTAATCCCTTAAGAATTTAAGTGCCAAGCCTTGGCTTATTAAATGCTTTTTTCCTACCGCTTTTTTCCTGAGAAAGCCTCTGAATATATCTTAATAAACCAAGAGGTATCGTGACCCCAGTGCCAGCCCTGATACACCATTTCTTTTATTATTATTAAGCAAAGCCTTCTACTCAATTGTATTCTGAACTTAAAGAAAGATATTAAAATCTAGCAGGGGGCGCTGGATCAAGTGAATGGTGACAACGGTCTGCTCTCTGGGTGAGGGATCTGATATTTTTTTCAATATCCTTGTCAGTTTTTAAACCTTATTAGCCTAAGTAAATAACCAGCATTAAACCTCTGCAAGGCATTCTGATCCCAGTCCAAGGAGGCAGCAGTCACAGGCATTTCTCCAGGGATAAAGGTCAAGCTGCACAAGCAGAATATTTTCAAGTTTAACCAAGTCTATCTGACTGATTAATTAAACCTTTATCTGCCTGGATATGGGATAAGCCTCCATTTAAAATAAATCTGTGGAAAATATTAAAACCTACTTATTAAAATAAATGCCCCAAAATTGCATGGCAACCTATAATTAAATAATTCCACATGAGCATCCCATCCACACATAGCATGGGGGATATCACGCTGGCCTCTAGCGTCATTAAATGGGAACCATGTGGGCAGCATTAGAAGAGGGAAGTGCAGGAAGAGGTGAGCTCAGGGAACGGGATGTGAGCAACCCAAAGTATGTTGGGAAAGGGTAAGGCAAGGCAGAAGGGAGGGCTGAAGGCTTATGATTGTGAGGAGCTATATTCAGGTTTCCACCACCAAGAGATTGTAGGCTTGCCCTAAGCAGGCAGGGAGAGTTTAGCAGCTGGAGACAAAGCTTGGGATTTGTCCTTGGAGGAAACTTTTCCAAAGCAGTTCTCTTCCCATTCAGCGATAATTTCTCACTGAGATGGCTGTGTCAAGACTGGGGCTGCAAACTGAAGCTGACTTTGCATCACTGGAGTGCAGAAAAGGGTCAAGCTTTCAGAACTGGAAAATATGTTTATGCACTCATTACTCAGAAATGACTCAACAGATTTTCACTCAAACTTCACACCATCCCCCCAGAAAAATCATCTTTAGGCTGAGACTAAGCATGCGGAATTTCAGCCTAAATGGAAACTTTCTGATAAAAATTACAAACATCTGAAAACAGATTCAGAGTAAAGTCTGGGTTCTCATTGGCTCGAGTCTGGAGTAATGATGGCAGGATGAAGAGCACATGGGACAAGAGAGCGGGCCAGAGAAACAGTTGCTGGAAAGAAGCGGAGGGATGAGAAAGTGCCTTGGAAGAGAAGAGCAACAGCAACAGAAAATCAGATAATCTCAGCCAAACGCAGATAATATTGACCCCCACGAATGAGATGCTGTCTCTCTAAGCCTGAGCTTTCTTCTAGACTGGAAGGCACCCTAAACTGTGTGTTGCTAAGCAACTAGAATCCCACACAAAGGGGTGATGAGAAGGTCCTATACAAGGGTGGTCTTGAAGAGGTAAAATCTTCAGTGACTTAGAAAAGGATGTGAGACATTCTGGTATCATTTGTGTTAAATCTCTCCGTAAATTGAACAGAGAAATCACATATTGTACAAGTCAGGCTGCCATCCTGGCACAAACTCAGCTCTTATTTGAGAGGAGAAATGGCCCATGTGTTTACGAGATGTTTCTAAAGCTGTCTCTTCAGGCCCTGGTTAATTATTTCATTTCAGTAAACTTTACTGGCATCACAAAATACACACAAGTGTTGCCACAGTTAAATGCAATATAAAGGTGCTACTACTGGCGAGCCACAGAACCTCACAGCAATCTGATTGTTCTACACCCAAGGCTTTAGAAGAGCGTCCGCCAATGCCACCAGCACACCACAGGTGAAGTCAACAGGAGTTTTGTCATTGACTTCACTAGAGCCAGCATTTCACTCAATGTCTCAGTTTGAAGCCTGACTGCAGGGGGATTTGCAGCTACAAGTGCTGCCGGAGTCAGATTGCTACGACCATTTCAATGACCTTGCTCCAGAAGGGGAGAAACAGGCCAGTGGCTGGGGCAAGGTG
This sequence comes from Sternotherus odoratus, assembly GCA_032164245.1. Taxonomy (NCBI): domain Eukaryota; kingdom Metazoa; phylum Chordata; order Testudines; family Kinosternidae; genus Sternotherus; species Sternotherus odoratus. The sequence goes on from JAVMKO010000005.1 coordinate 107,589,918, forward strand.
TTTATGTTCTAGACAAAGTGTTACTGTGTATTTCGTTCTTGGCACAGAAGGTGCTTTGAATCCTACTGGGGATGGTTTCCCTCTTCTCCAAAGATGGGGCTCTATAAAATCCCTTCCAATTGGATGGCTCCTTCCCAAAGCCAGACGCGCTAGGAGGTGCAGGCTCTTGGCAGCCCTGGGGCCCAGAGGAGCTGTTGACCGTGTTTAGGCCACAGTCCAGCAGGACTTGATTTCAGCCAGCAGAAGTAAAAGCGTTTTATTTATTTTGCTGGCCTAAGTGGCGAGGGCGGAACATTCATGAGCTGCCCATTCGAGCCCCAGCCGCGCTCCAGATGCAGGGCTGCTAAATACATCACCCTGCTCCCGAGCACTCCACTCCTGTCTCACACCCGTCCACTTCAGGAGTCGCCCTGGCATCAGTACATGACGCTCTGCTTCAGGAAATAGTCAGTCTTCGCTGGTTGAGTGCTCCTGGCCCGATCCTGCTCTCTTCCCAGGCACAGAGGCTCCTGATGATTGGCGCCATGATGGAGGTCCCCATTGGGGTAGATGCTGCGCACACACCTAGAAATGCACGGCTCTGGCCCTATGAGCTTGCAATCCTAACATGTCCACGTGAGAAACGTGTGTGCAAAAGGGCAGGAGCTGGTGACAGGCACACGAGCAGTTATGGGCTCAGCTGGATAGTTACAGATCATTCAAATCAGCCATCGCTGCTCAGCAGCACCCCGGCTAGGCCCCCGGGAGGGATCTGAAGGAGGAGAGGGCTGTGGCCTCACAGGTCACACAGGGAGGACATTCCAGGTGTTCATCATTCGTATCTAAATTACAGTAGCACCAAAGGGCTTCAACCAAAGGTCAGGCCTTACCGCGCTAGGTGCTGTACAAACCTAGTGAAAGAGACAGTCCGTGCCCTACCCAGCTTGCAATGCAGGTGGACCGGACGAGAACAACAGACAACCCGGAGGCTGGTCGGGAGGGCGAAGAAACCGGAAAATGAGCAGCACTCTCAGCTTCTGCCCAGCTCTGCCATGGTCATCTGCACAAATACAAGCTTCACCCAATGGCTCACGCAGCCCCTTCCTCCCTGACTTACATAGTTCTAGTCCAGTGGCTCTCAAACTTTTTTCCTGTTGACCCCTTTCACGTAGCAAGCCTCCGAGTGTGACCCCCTTACAAATTAAAAACACTTTTAAATATATTTACCACCATTATGAATGCTGGAGGCAAAGCAGGATTTGGAGTGGAGGTTGATAGCTCGCGACCCCTCCATGTAATCACATCGCGACCCCCGAGGGGTCCCAACCCCCTGTTCTAGTCTGACCACTGGGTGGAGATGAGCGGGTTCCCACCGTTCCCAAAGGAGGAAGGAGTCTTTAGTAGACAAAAAGCTCAGGATTCTTCACATGTCCTGACTAAATGCAGAGTTTTCCAGGTTACCATCAGTCACAGCATTTTGCTTCCCAGCTGTGAATGCTAAAATAGGGTCTAGCTTAGTTTGGTTTCCCATCAAAAGAACAGAAAGCAAGAAGTTCTAATTCATGGGCAGGAGTAAATTTGCCCCCCCCCCCAAAAGCCTCCGCTTCCCCCACTAACAAGGAGCCGGGAGGGTTTGACGTAAATGCCGTAATGGTGGCTACAAAAATAAGTTCTTCAGAAGTGGCTTGTGAAGCACCCAGCGAGTGCCGGCAGGGCTGGGGTCCCAGGCCAGGGAAGCTCTCAGGAGCTGGAAGGAACTTTCAAGAAAAACAACCGTTAAGCAGTGCCAGCTTGCGGCACAGATTTTCCATCCACTAAAAAATAAAAGATGTGAACTCTGTCACAGCTCCCTGCGGGGAGGGGGGGCACCGGCTCCCAGCCAGAAGGGGTTAAAACAGACCAGGAAAGACTGGCGGCTGGGAGATGCAAGCGCCCAGGCTGATTGGGGGAATTGGCTCAGCTGGGTGGCCACACCCCAAACTCTAGCAGGTCCTTATAAAAAGGCTGAGAGGCAGGGGCCTGAGAGAGTCTCCTCTGTCTGCAGAGGTAGACAGGCCTGGCTGCTGGGAGCTTGACAAGGTCCCTCGAGTGGAGCAGGGCTGGGGCAAGGCATGAGGAGCTGGGGAAGCTCTGGCCTGGAAACCCCCAGGCTGCAGGGCCTAGGGGAAGGCCCAACTAAGGGTACTGGGGTTGCAGGGGGCAGCCCATGAGGCAGAAGCAGCAGGCCAACCCCTCCTTGCCGGTGATGAATGACAATAATATTGCAGTCTGCCCCAGAGAACGGGGGCAAGTGGTGACTGGCAGTTGCCTAGACTGAGGGAAGGTGGGGACAGGGAGAGGAGATTCCCCAGGGAGGGGAGACCCTGAGACTGTGGGGGTACTGCAGGGGTGCAGCACCCCAGGTAAGAGGGCACTGGGGTCCGGGAGGGACACGGGGCCAGTGGCAAGTGGGACTACCGCCTGCAGAGGGCGCTCTGGACGCCGGACTGAGCTAATTCCCCGGACAAACCGGCAGGAGGTGCCGCAGGGTGAGTCGCCGCACTCTTACAGGGTGACATGCCGTCTATGCAGGGGGCCAGGCCAAGACTCTAGAGCGACAGAAGGGTGCAGAGCCCTGAGTTGGTCCATGGCACAGAGCAAAATAGCACCCTCTACGCCTAGTTTTGCTCTCCAAGGTAACACCTTCCCGGCACTCTAAGCCAACACTTTGCACTTTCTGGACCAGCCATCTGTTCTCTGTACAGCACCCGTCTGCTCAGAAGGTTCAGATCCCCCTTGTGGTGTCATTTCCACCTGGAGAAGACACGTCCACACTAGCTGGATGACAGCTAGCTTGCTAAAAACAGGGTAGTCATAACAGCGTGAGCCGGGGGAGGTGTTGGCCACCCCAAGTCCATACCTAGTGTCTGGGATGGGTTTCTCCTCAGAGCGGGTAGCGCCTCTGTGCACTCATCCCATCCCAGCTAGCATGCCAGGCTGATGAGCGCAAGCATGGGTCTGTCTACACTCTTGAGCTGGAATTCCACTGCCTGGGGAGCTGAAGGAGCAGGGGAGCGAGAGGCAGAGAATACGTTTGGGAACAGAGGAAATAATGCTCATTAGTCAAATCCTGAAGTCACGATTTCTGGCGACTCCCACTGCCTTTGACTGGATTCACCTTCCTCTTTCGTAAAGCTTTCAATCCATAGCTCTCAAGGTGTATCTTTAGTCCCATTTCAACAAATGGGGAAACTGAGACCCATAGAGAGAAGTGACTTAGCCAAAGTCATTCAGCAAATCAGTGGTAGAGCCCAGTTCAGGGCACTAGCCACTATACCACACTGCCCCCCTGAACAAAGACTTCACGATCTGGTCAAACATGCCCATGCTTGCAGGAGGCCAGGAACTGGGGAGGAAGGGGAGAGAGATTTTGGGGGGGAGAGGGAGTAGCAGGCAAGGAGGAAAGTGCAGGAGGAAAAACAAGAGGTTTTTTTTTTCACACCGGATTCACAACATTCCTCAGAAAATTCAATTTTGCCGTAATGTTCTCATTTGTTAACCAGAACCAATTTAATTTTAAACCTACGCGCAGAGCCAGCGGTGCGAGGAGGGGGAGGATATTTTGCAATGGAAGACAGACTACAACTTTACTAGTTTGATTTCTACCACAGTAAACAACTCAGCAGGTTCACCATCTCCCAACCAGAGATTTGAGAGGACGGGCCCATTCCTGGGTCTGTCTCCATTTGGTTAACAAATCACTTCAGACTTGTCTGCAGCCAGCATGAAATACTGGGTCAGAAAAGTGGTTTGTCACAGGGAATGCCTCCCTCTTGCTACACGCCTGCCCTCTGGCACTCTCTGCTTGACGGCTAGTTTGGTGGTTTTTAGAAAAACGGTCGTATTCCCACATTTAACAAAGAGCAGAAAGCGGTTCCCTGTTCGCTACCAGGAACACATTTCTCCTATCAGCAGGAGTCTGCCGTGGTTTTATGCCTTGTTGTGACAGCTTGGTAAACAAGCTGATAAAATCAAGCACTTTCCAAAGGAAAAGTTATCGCACTCATGTACGACCTGGGTTGTCAGAGAACTCCAAACACACGGGTTCTGCTTCCCATCTGCACAAGCTGATTCAGAATAATATAACAAAGTGTGGTTCCTGATTTCCTTCAACATAAATAGCCCCATTGAGTTATAAGGGTGTTTACATTCTGGAAGGCAGTCATAGCATTCATTCTGATTACTCCTCATACATACCCCATAACCCTGGCCAATGTTCCCACACTGAGCATTGCAGCAACTCTCCTGCAGCCCTGCTCCTCGCCACGCCTGCTGGGAGAGGCTGGGGCACGAATCACGGAGCTCCACAAGCCAATGCACACATCTCAGACTGAAAAAGCAAACCCCAGGCTAGCATTGTGGTCCAGCAGTAGTGCATGCCAGCAGGTCAGGAGACAGCCCTTTACAGATATTATACAAACAGCCAGTGCTGGCCAAGAGCATTTTATCCAGGAACAATTATAACCACCGAGATCCAATTCTCCAAACTGTAATATCTGGCAGGCAGCGGAAGGAACAGTCACATTTTAAAATGAAATGTTTTTGGTAGGTAAAACTGCAAATATGAAGCAACAAAAGGTCAGGATTTTCTCACTACTTTGGTTACAAAAGCAATTTATTTGTTTGTTTCCTGTAGTGCCCAAATTGTGCTGGGAGCTGCACAGACACAAGAGAGAACACAGTCCCTGCCCTAAAGAACTTATAGCTTGACAAAGCCTAACCTATAAACAACAGGTTCTCAAAGTATCGGGGCTAAATTCTACCCTCTCTTGGGCAAGGTGAGATGGGGAAAGGCCCAAAACCCAAAGCATGCTGAAAAGCTCTACTTGATGTAGTGCTAGATGACACATTTGCCACTGGTGCAGTGTATGTGTTTGTGACGAAGTGGGAGTACTGTGTGTGGGTGTGCCTCAGTTTCCCCTACGCGTTTCTTAAGAAATAAGGGCTGAAATTGGAAGCAAAGAGGCAACGCCCTCCCCTCTCAAGGTGTGCATCCCTAAATGCTGTAATCTGACCCCAGGTGGGAGAGGGAGGTCAGGTGATACCTAGCCCAGGAAGAGAGACAAAGGAAAGCAGGGAGGGGCTAGAGGGGGAGTGAGTCAGTCTGGGTCTAGCTGGGAAGGGGAGAGGAGCTATCTCGCTCTCTGGCCCCAAGATGGATCTAGCTGAGGGCTCACGCTCGCTCGCTGCATGGTCTGTGTTAGACCAAATAGAAGTCATCGAATAAACCTAGGGAAGAAGCAGGAGCCCAGAATCTGGGTCTCACCTCCTAGCACCCCAGAAGGGCCTGACTGAGGGGCCCTGTTGAGACTGAGAAGCTCTGAGTTGGATGGTGTTTCTGACATCTCAAATAAACCTTCTAATCTGCTGGCTGGCTGAGAGTCACGTTTGACTGTGGATTTAGGGTGCAGAATCCATGGGCTCCCCCAGAACCCCGCCCAGGCGGGCTCGCTGGGTGGGGCAAGCACACGGAGGGGCAGAAGGTGCTGAATGCTCCAAGGTCAGACCCAGGAAGGTGGAAGTGGATACCCGTAAAGCTCCTGGCCTTGGAAACAGGCTGTATACGGAGAAGGGGCCCTTCACCCAGAGTCCAGTCTGGCTTCCTAGGGAGCGGTTCCAGACCATCGCCCGGGCACTCCGTGACAGTGTTCCTGGCTGGTAGATCTCTGAGAAAGGACAGTGCCACTGGTATTTTAGAATATTTGTTATGGTGGACATTAATTCCATATATTTTATCTATCTGAGCAAGCTTAAGCACTGACATTTTTCTTTCACTGCATGAGTCCATTGTTTACTCGTGGCCTTCAAAACTTAAGGAGAACAAGAACTTCATGAGTCCACAGTTGGAAACAATGAAAGGATAAAACTAGGAAAACGATCATGCAAGCCAGGTCACACATTCCCATTTTATTACATTCAAAAACCCTCTGAAAGAATTGCCCTGAAACTGTGTTTACTAGCTCGAGTGCAAATATTTTCTACAGGACATTCTGTTGCACAAAACGGAGCGGTCCATTACTGTAGGGTTTTCATCCTCAATTATGTGTTACAAGTTCAACATGTTTTGTTTTCACTCTATATAGCACAGTCGCTCATGGACCTCCTCTCCTTCTGCCCTCTGCTAGCTTAGCACACATCTCTGTCCCTTCAAACAAATGCAAGGCTAGAATTCCTGCCTTCCTGTATCTCTCTGCGTCATGGACTCTCCATCTCAGCTCGCAATTCTCTTCTCCTTTGCATTCTCCCCCTCTGCTAACAAGTGTCTCCAAAAATGCTTTACTGAGTTAGTTCGAATGAAAGACACTGCGCAAGACAGAGTTGTCCCGTATTCTACTTCAGGCACTGAAAGGGAGGTCTCAGGTTCGTTTAAATGTGTGCTGAAAAACCAGTGTGCAGAGAAGAGGCCTGTACAGCTACACCCAGAGGATGAGAAGGAAGTGAGCCCAAGTGTGTTTATACTGCCTACTGATGTTCTGCCAAGTCCATCAAACATAACTGTTTAACAATAAGGGCTTTTTTCTTCATGGGCTCTCATCTCGTCCCGTGTGAGCTTTTGTCTTGAATTTCAAAGCACTCGAGTACTATTTGTACTGAATATTTTTACAGAAACAATGCAAAAGGGGCTTTCAATTTGCATGTGAATGATTCATAGATTCCAAGGCCAGAAGGGATCACTGTGATCATCTCGTCAAAGCTCCTGTGTTGCACAAGCCAGCAAACTTCTTCAAAATAATTCCTTGAGTACCTCCTTAGAAACACGTCCAATCTTGAGTTTACAATTCCCGGTGCTAGGAAACCCATGTTCCAAGGGTTAATTACTCTCTCTCTGACTGTTAACAAATTACACCTTATTTCCAATGTGAATTTATCCAGAGTCAGCTTCCAGCCATTGGATCGTGTTCCACATTTCTCTGATACAGCAAAGAGCCCGTTATTATTTATGCCCCAGGTAGGTACTGACAGACAGTGATCAAGTCACGCCTTAGCCTTAGCTTTGTTAATAAAGAGATGGAGCTCCTTGGGTATGTCTACCCAGCAACTAGATATCCGCGGCTGGCCTAAACCCGGGCTCGTGAGGATGTGTCTTGCCGAGTAGACTTCCAGGCTTTGGCTGGAGCCTGAGCTCTGGGCCCCTTCCACCTTGAAGGCCCAGGCTCCAGCACCGCCTGAGCTCTGGGTCCCTCCCACCTTGAAGGCCCAGGCTCCAGCACCGCCTGAACTGGGAAGTCTACACAGCAGTGGAACAGCCCCACAGCCGGAGCCCCATGAGCTCAAGTCAGTGGACATGGGCGGGCCACAGGTGTCTAGTTGCTGTGTAGATAGACCCTTTGAGTCTATCACTATAAGGCAAGTTTCTAAGCTTTTAATCACTCTGATGGCTCTTCTCTGAGCCCTCCCTATTTATCAACATCCTTCTTCAATTGTGGGTACCAGAAGTGGACACAGGACTCCAGGAGCCGTCGCACTGGTGCCAAATACAGAGGTAAAATGACCTCTCTGCTCCTACTTGAGATTCCCCTGTTTAGGCCTCCCAGGATCACATTAGCGCTTTTGGACAAAGCGTCACACTGGGAGCTCAGATTCAGCTAATTATCCACCACTACCCACAAATCTTTTTAAGAGAATTCCAAGCTAGAGTCCCCCATTCAGTGTGTACGGCCTACATACTTTGTTTCTAGATGCATACACTTACATTTAGCCATATTAAAATGCTAATTGTTTGCTTGCACTCAGTTTACCAAGCAATCTAGATTGCTCTCAATCAGTGACCTGTCTTCATTAATTACCACTCTCCCAATTTTTGCATTGTCTGCAAACTCTATCAGTGATGATTTTATGTTTTCTTCCAGATTACTGAGAAAAACGATAAACTAGACTGAATTATTGCTCATAAATGAGCAATTCCAATTCCTCTTGTTCGTTACTAGGCTCCTAGCACTGGTGTATAAACAGTTCAATAATTTCTTCTCTTTAAGTTTGTCTATTTACTTCAGAGTGATTAATTACTTGACAGCCCAAATTGAAATCTATTTCCCACTTGTGATTTTGGAAGAAGTGCCTGCGGAGAGCATCCACTGTCACATTCTAAATACCCAGGAGATAGGCCACTGTGAGAATCATCTAGTTTTGTATGCACCTATTCCATAGTCTGACAGCCTCAGTGCAAAAGGAGGGGATCTTGCTCCTCCATGGCGATTGACGTAAAACATGCAAAATATATTGTCAGTAGGGCTGTCAAGAAATTTAAAAAAATAATCTTGATTAATCACACAATTAAAAAATTAATTGCGATAAATCTGTTAAACAATAATAGAATACCATTTAAATATTTTGGATGATTTCTACATTTTCAAATATATTGATTTCAATTACAACACAGAATACAAAGTATACAGTGCTCACTTTATATTTATTTTTGATTACAAGCATTTGCACTGTAAAAAGACAAAAGAAATTGTATTTTTCAATTCACCTAATACAAGCAATGTAGTGCAATCTCTTTATCATGAAAGCTGAACTTACAAATGTAGAATTACATACAAAAAAACTGCATAGAAAAATAAAACAATGTAAAATATTAGAGCTTGCTAGTCCACTCAGTCCTCCTTTTTGTTCAGCCAATCACTTAAACAAGTTTGTTTAAATTTGTAGGAGATGACATTGCCTCTTCTTGTTTACAATGTCACCTGAAAGACAGAACAGGTGTTCTCATGGCACTGTTGTAGCTGGCATCACAAGATATTTACATGCCAAATACTCATATTTCAACCACCATTCCAGGGGTCATGCATCCATGTTGATGACAGGTTCTGCTTGAAAACCATGCAAAGGAGAGCAGACCAACGGATGTTCATTTTCATTATGTGAGTTAGATGCCACCACCAGAAGGTTGATTTTCTTTTTTGGTGGTTCGGGTTCTGTAGTTTCCACATTGCAGTATTGCTCTTTCCCTCTCAGATTTTGGACGAACTTGCTTGTCTTAGCAATTGGCTGAAAAAGAAATAGGGCTGAGTGGACTTGTAGACTCTGAAGTTTTACATTATTTTGTGTTTGAGTGCAGTTATGTAACAAAAATCGACATTTTTAAGATGTACTTTCAGGACAAAGAGATTGCACTACAGTACGTGTATGAGGTGAATTGAAAAATACTATTTCTTCTGTTTATCATTTTTACAGTGCAAATATTCGTGATCAAAATATACACGGACTTCAATTACAACACAGAATATAAAAGAGATTATAAAAATGTAGCAAAACATCCAAAATATTTAACACATTTCAATTGTTAGTCTCATGTTCAAACAGGGCAATTAATCGTGATTAATTTTTTAATCACAATTACTTTTTTTGAGTTAATTGTGTGAGTTAACTGCGATTAATCTGCGATTAATCGATGGCCCTAATTGTCGGTCATAATATTTATGTGTTTGCCTTTGATTAGCGGTAGGAATCAGAGACAAGCATATCTAACCGCGCTAAGCTCCAGAAGATTGATATGTAGCATGGTCTCCTGTAACGTCCATATGCCTTGGATTGTATGAGTGTCACGTTCTGTCACAAAGGTGGTGGACACCATGTGACCCAATGCTTTCATTGAATCAAGATGTGCACCTATGAACTCTAGGTTCCGTACCGGTGTCAAAGTGAATTTTTGTATATTCAATTATATGCCCAATTGGAGGAACAGGCCTATGGACTCGGAAGTTGCCTGAGATGTCAGCTCCAAGGAGGGGCCTTTTAGCAACCAAGTGTCCAGGGAATACTAAAATAGCTTTTTTCCCTGAGTTGGGCTTCCACCACTGAAATGACCTCCAAAAAGATCCTCAGGGCAGACGATAGGCCAAAGGAGAGCACTCGATATTGGAAGTGATCCCGACTAACAATGAAACAGAGGAATCATTTGTGGGATGGATTGATAGCGATGTGGAAATACGTATCTTGAAGGCCGAGGGCTGAAAACCAATCCCCTGGCTCTGGCAAGGAACTTACCACTGTGAACATCAGCATTTTGAGGGTTGAGTAGTCTTAGGCCTATGATCGGTCGTCAGCCTCCACTCTTTTTTGATACCAGGAAATACCTTGAATAACACCCCTTCCCTCTGCGCTTCATGGGGACGGATTCTATAGCTCCCAGGCCTAAGAGAATTTCGACTTCTTGACTAAGTATGCTCTTGTGAGAGAGGTCCCTGAAGAGGGACAGGGAAGGGGGATTCACTGGTAGAACTGAAGTAAAGTGGATTTTGTAACATATGGAGATGATCTCCAAGACCCATTTGTCCATAATGATCAACTCCCAGACTTGCCTGAAGTGATGAAGGTGGTTGTCGAAGGGAGGAAGGCTAGTAAATCAGTGGAGCAGGAGAGGATGAGGATGGTAGTTCAGACCTTCAACCAAACATGTCAAAATTGCTGCTTGGAGGAGACTGGATGCAAGGCAGATGGTGGGGAAGCAGACAATATCCTTTTCTGGAACCTCTGCCTTCTTTGGTGTGGTTCATATACTCTATGGAAGGGAAGAATTGGACAGGATGAAATCTCTGGTCTGTCTGAGATGTGCTGAATTTTCTCTTCTATGAAGGGGTGCAAATGTCAAGAGAACACAAAGTCACTCTAGAATCCTTCGATTTTCACAGAGACCCATCAGTAGTGTCTATGAACAAGTCACAAGTCAGATCCTCCAAAAGGAAGGTCCTCCATCACGGTGCAAACCTCCTTAGGGAAACCAGAGAGCTGGAGCCAGGAGGCTCTTCTCATTACCTCTGCTGTGGCACTCAAACAGGTAGCAGCGTCTGCAGCATCTGGCTCCGTTGTCCCCCTTGGCCACAATTGCTTGAAGTGCTCCCTGTGTTCTGCTAGTATGCGGTCCATGCAGGAGGTGAATTTGGTATACTTGACCAGTTGGGAATTGGTCCTGCTTTGAGCAGGGGGTTGGACTAGATGCCTCCTAAGGTCCCTTCCAACCTGAGATCCCTTGATTCTATGACGCAGTTATATTTTGCCATCAAATCCTGATAATTGGCAATTCTGAATTGGAAGGATTCCAAGGAGTAGGATTTCCCCCCAGAACAGAGGTTCTCAAACTGTGGTCCGCAAGCTCCATTCAGGTGGTCCACAGATAGTTCCCGCCGAGGTTCGTGCCTGGGCAGCTGCACACGAGAAATTGAATTTACAGCCTCAGGAGGTCACTGAGACAAACACTGTGGCTGTTTTATTTTATTGTTTGTAGTGCTGGATAATTTTATGATCATGAACAACATTTATGGCTATGCAACCAATGTCTATGAAACGGGTAATCAAATGCCGGGCTTCAACCCAGAAGAGAGCTGAGTACAGTGCGGACTGCTCTGAGGAAAGACGATTGCTAACAGGGAAACAAGTATCTTTAAAAAGAAGCATTTTGATTTCCCTAAATTTACCTACATTAGCAACAGGGTAGCAGGGGCTGGTGGTGCTCAGAGTGATGGAAACATGGAAAGGTGAAGAATAGGAACAGAGATTTCTGACCTGAGGTTCCAAATGAGCCGTGGACAGTACTCTGCATCTGTGGCCTCAAGGGAGGCTCTTCCTGCACATAACATCTTGATTACTTTTTCGTTTCACAGTTCACCTGCTCTCTATCATTTCCCCTCTGACATCCTTGGTCTGTACGCTGTGTATTTATGACCCGCCCTTGCTACCTTATCCCCAGAATCTCTATTCACTTGAATGAATCTAAGCAGGGTAAGCAGGAGTTAGCTCATCATTGTGCTACTGCATCCTGGCATCGGGCCCAGTCGCACACCCACTGGGTACCATATTATCAAGAAGCGCCAATAGCAGAGCCCGGGTCTTAGATTGTAGAGCCCAGCTGGAGGCTAAATTCACAACCTGGAGTGACCCTGCTGGCTCCAGTAAGTGGAGATTTGAGAGCAGAATTTGGCCCATCATCTTTGTACTTTTTGTTTGTTTGTTTGTTTTTTAATTAAAATTGATTTAAAGTTTTAGTTTGGAAAGAGTGTCAGACAGACACAGACAATGTGCGCACAAACTGAATCCGCTCCGTATGGGGGTGTAAATCTAAACACCTGTCTGAATTAGACTGTTTGTTCTTCTTTCAAGAGACTCATAAACCCTCCGTTGTATGTGTGTGCTCTGGTCCTGCCATTTAACAGAAGAGTCACCAGAAGGGAAAGGACACTCTGCTGATGTGGTAGGAGTTAGAGTACTGTCCTGGGATGTGCAGGAGGAAAGGCTGGGTGTGGGTGGGGATGGTGGAGTGAGAGTCCAGAGAACCAAGAAGCCTGTTTCACCAAGTGAGGTGGAGATCTGAGGCCAGGGCATGGAACAGAGAGAGTGCGGACCTCATCTTGCCCACAGTCCAGGCACACAATTCCATTCTTGCATGGCTGGATTTCGGAGGCATTTGTGCCATCAGTCAATCATGAAACGCTCCTGTCCTTCCCTAGGGGTGTAACAGGAATGTGCTGAGATGGTTTCACTCTCTCTTCAGACAGCATCATTAAAGGCACCTGCTTCTTCACCTGTTAGTTGCCAGACCGGTTCTGTTCTGTTCTGTTCTATAGAGGTTCTTACACCATGCTCATCACCACGTAGCATCTGAGCACCTTTCCATAGGACACTGAGAAATGTGACTAACATCTGTCACATGTTTGTTCTCTCATCCTTTCCCCAATCGCACAGGTTTCATGAAAGGTCAATTGACCTCAGTCTGTATCAGAAAAGCACCTCATCCATGCTGGAACATCCCGAGGAAGTATTAAGTCATGTTTGTAAAGTGACTAGGACACTATCACTCGACCAGGGAAAGCAGCCGACAGCTCTAGAAACCTCTATTCCAGAAGCTTTCAGAAATCAAGAATTAAATCTGATAAAACTAGTTCTTGGAAGAGAAATTATTCAAAAGAAAAGAAAATTACAGGCTCAACCAGGCTTGACTCAAATAGGGGATGGATCGAGCCATTTGGGAAGCAGCTATATGATAATAGTGGAGCAAAGATATTTAGCCATGACAGACAAAAGCTTTCCTAGCATAAAAGTTCTGACTCGTATTTGAACCTAAAAGAAACTCCCTCTGAGGCTAAGGTTTTTAGGAACCAACATAAGATGACTTTGTTTTATATACAGGAACACCTTCCAGCTGACCATGTTTTCCTGAAGAACTATGAGGGAAGCGCTGAGGCAGTTACAGAGGGGACAGGAGAATTGAAATCAACCCAGACTACAGTCATTTCTTCATAAGTGGGATGCATCAGGAACAATGCAGACAAAGAGAGACAACCTTGAATAAGTCTTGGGGCTTTCCCTGTCAAACCACGGCCTGGACCTGCATAAGGATACAGTAAATTAGAAGGGACAAAGGGCTGGTCTTCACTACCCGCCGGATCGGCGGGGAGCGATCCATCTTTTGGCGATCAATTTCTCTTGTCTTGTGAAGACGCGAGAAATCGATCACCCGCAGCTCCCCCGTCGACTCCGGAACTCCAGCTTGCCGGGAGGCGCAAGCTGGAGTCGACAGGGGAGCGCACCGCTGACTGCTGCCAACATGGGGACGGCAGGTAAGTCGGCTTCAGATATGCAAACTTAGCTGAAGTTGCGTATCTGCCGTTGATCCCCCCCGGTAGTGGGGACCAGCCCCTAGTATGCAATCTGGAGAGGTGGATATACGATTACTGTGTGACAGATTCATTCTTGTTTTATTTCAGCTGAATTTATTTATAGAAGTTAGACTATAAGTGATAATGTTTGCAGCCCTGTAACCTTAATGGCTACATTCGGTTAAGAGGGTTTTACTATTAAAGTTACATTATTTGGTGGGAAAGTTATTCAGGTTTTGGGGGATTGTATTGAGTTCTAAAGAAAACTGAGCTTTTCAAAATACATATGTAACATGAAAAACATTTGGAAGGAACCAATATTTGTAATAAAAGGGGAGGGAAGAGGAAACAACCTCAGCGGTAGCTGATTCTTCAAGTTAATCTCCACTATTGAGTCAATCTGAATAAAATAACGTTAGAGATAAATGCCTCGCCAAAGAGGAAAGTACATCGTGACAGGCTACCACGGGAAAACCCAAAATATGATGGTTATCCCAGGCAGAGACCATGGCATGTCTTGTGGTGGGCACCTGAAAGGCAAAAATCCTATGGATCCCTGATGGATGTTACCAGCTGAAGCTACTATGATGAATTTAACCACTACAAATTTAACCAAAAGTACTTCTTAAAAGGAAGAGTTTATTAAACAACCCTGAGCATCTCCAGTTATTAACACACTGTGCTGTATTTTCTGTCTCTTGAACTACATCATATAGAACTTACAATACCTACCTGTGCAGTGTTCATCTGGTGTATCACCAAAGTGCAGGCGCACCTCAGAACCTTTAATGCACCTATCCTCACTCACCCCCGTGAGGTGGGGAACTTTATTGTTCCCATTTCACAGCTTGGAATTGATACTCAGAGACTGAATCAATTGCTAAAGGGCATATCTGGGGCATAGCTGAGAACTGAATTCCTGAATCCCAGGGCAGGGCCTTATCTGCAAGACCATCTTTTCTCCCTGTACCAGTGAAGCGTAATTCTCATCGAGACACAACCCAGTTATTATTTGCACGTTTCTATAGCACCCAGTCTGGGTGTTGTGGATCTAATGGAACAGGGAGCCAGGTACAATAAAGTCCCCTTAATACCATTATCCATTTGCCACAATGTATTTTCTGGTAAGCAATCCGATTTTCCTCAAGCTGGAAATGAAATTGCTAAAGCAGAAACTCATTTTACTCACTTCTTTAAACCTAAAAGAGTGAAATCACTGGCGCGGTCTGGCCATAGCCAGCAGGATCTTGGCTGGAAGAGTCAGGTCCCACTTCTTCCTAATGGCTCTTGCTAGACAAGTGAAGGCAGAAAGTATTCCACGGTTTATGTGCTCATGTCGTTAACCGACAAACTGAAAACTCACTTGCCCCACCTGCACTAATTGATTGAGATCTGTTTGGGACAGAAACCAGGGATTTTCTATTGGCATTAATGTGTGCATGTGCACCAACATAATGGGAATGGTTTCACCCCTAGAAAGATATGCTATACCTGCCTTGTAAAGAGACTTACGAAGTCCTCTCTGTTTAGTTTACCCACAAGAAAGTTAGGCAATGACTTGACCATGGTCTACAAATATCTGCAAGGAAAGAGATTTCTGACAGTACATATTGCTTTAGCCTAGCAGTCAAAGGTGGAACAAGAGCCAAGGACTGGAAGCTAACTCTAGACAAATTCAGACTAGACTAAGGATGCTCCTTTTTAAAGGTGAGTCATTGAGCATTGGAATGAATAACATGGGGAAATGGTGGATTTTCCAGCACCTCAAGTTTTCAAATCGAGATGGCAAATCCTTCTAAAGCGATGCTCTAACTCAGCCAGAAGTTATGGGCTTGACACAGAAATGACTGGGTGAGGATCTACGGCCTGTGCTTTGCAGGGGGCAGACTAGAAAATGATCATAATGGTCCCTTCTAGTCTTATAATCTGTGAAAAACTGTGTGGGGAGAGATTTCCTGCTAAAGCAGGCTGATATTAAGGGAGTTAAATTGCATTTCTAAAAATGACTGTGAAAACTGTTGCTTTAATATAGATATTCATATTCAGTAAATGTTTAGTTCGCAATCTAAGGTATTGTAAATAATCAATGAAGTTTTCCCTAAATATTTATTACATGTTTCAGAATAGGCTCATTGAAGTACTGAAAATATACAAAGGATATTTGGAATTTGGAAACTTGAAAACCTATGGATTACTGACCTGATTCTAAGAAGGTATTGTGGGGATTTGCTCTGATAGCTGCAGTCTATTAATCTGTCTCCTCATCCTCAGATCTGGGAAAGGGGAAATTAGAGCTTCTCTTAGAGCCTAGAAGGTTTTAACCTATTGGTACCCACTGCTTAATTTCTAACTAATTTCTCCTAAGTTCAGGACTCTCGGGCCGCACACATACACACCCCCTTTGTCGCTGGTGGTCGCACACACGTCCTTTGCAAATAAAAGCAAATGTCTGCAGGAGAGGAATACCACACCTTCAACCTGAACTTGAATGAGTAGAAAAGAGTCAAATGGGAAATTAACTAGAGCTCCTGATCCAAGATATATTGCCCTGTGTTTCATGCACACATATCCCAAACTCCCCTAATTAACACACAAATGGAATTAGCAGCTCCAATCAGCTCTTCATTCCCTGAAGTCAGATACAAACACAAGGCAGCCTATATTGTTATACTGCTCAGCTACGTCCTCGGCTCCGGGGACAGACATTCGAAGGAGGTGGACGTAGAAAGGTGGCTTGCGGAGTCTGTGTGCTGGAGCCAGGCTGGGCTGGCCCCTCGGGACCTAAAGGCTGTTCTCATTTGAATTGGTTGCCAATAGCCCCAAATGGCCATTATAGCTGGGGATTGCCAGGGCACATGGAAGCCCTTGCCATGCCCCCTTTTCCCAGCTATGCCTTAGCATGAGCCACCGGGATAGGTGTGTCACAATGTAGTGACTGCTATGGTGTGTCGACAGCTTCCCCGGGCCCTCTTACAGAGGGGAACCTAACACCACATCACCAGCACAAAGCAAGGAGGAGGATCTGGCCCTACCCTCTCCACAACCAGTTCTTCAATCTGCCTCCGCCCCAGACCTGGATATTTTTACACAATCTGTATAGTGAGGTGGACTGACCACTGACCATGCTGCAAATCCTTCACCTTCGTGCGCTCTAGGTCATTTGTGTCAACACAAGGGCAGTGAGAAATAAAGAACTAAACCCCAATCCATTTCAGGTTAACAACTGTATAGCCCTGGCATATCACAACTACAACACTCAGACTGAGGACTGCTAACACTGGATTTCAAAAACAAGGCTCTGTTTTCTTAGTACCCCTCATCCCTTCTCCACATCATCAAGAATACTAAGCAGGACTCACCTCCATAGGCCAGGGGTGTTTCTTGCTGCTTTTTGCAGCACTTGGCAACTTCCAATTTTGTTGCATAGGGATGAAAAAATAAGGGGCTAATGGCTACGCAATGGTCATACCGTAGCTCAAGAGAGAGGCCTACAACTGCTCTGCTATCGATTTCCCCTCTTCTTCTAGAAATAAATCTGCATGCACCTGGCTACAAGAGTCAGCACTGGGGCATTTGTTTTTATGAAACCCACATAGGTTGAATCGGGGGGACAGAAATGAAGTGAGACGGCTACAGACGCATACCCAACATGCTGCTGGAAGGAAGATAGGGCACCCCAGATACAGCATGCAAAGCTACCCAGCAACTCTTGGGAACAAGTCACTACCCATCAGGAGGCCTGCGAAAAGCCTGGATATCCAGCGCACGTCGAGCACCAGATAACCCAATTCTGAAGGCCTGACAGTCCTGCATCCTCAGAGATTCTAGCCAAACTGGAGTGTTGTCCCTGCTCCATTAGCAGTGGCCACCTACCCACATCCACACTATTCTTGAGCCCTGTGACTGTCCTTGTGCTGGTCCTGTCTGTACTGTCTCTCTCCCTGCTAGCTATGTTCTCAGTGAACTGGGCTCACGGTCATGTTATGGACTATGGTAAACAGTTGGGGATGCTCCATAATCCACCATGTGTTAACGGAGGAACAGCTAGGTTGAAATTGCCCTTGTGCAGAGGGCCAGCAGATGGCCTCCGCACATACCTACAGGTGTAGGCCTTTGGCCTGCCTCTGCACGGGGGTGACGTTCATCTGCCATGAGGAAGCAGTTAGCAAAGAGGAGCAGGGAATGAATACCGGAGCAGCAGCACCTGGGCCTAATTGTGTCAGGTGGATCTCGTGGCTCTTTAAGGAGCAGATCTGTGCATGTCCGCAAAGCAGGGAAGACAGTAGAACAAGGAGGAGCAGGCTACATGCTGGGAGAGAGGAAGAAGATGTGGCTGCCTAGGAATCGGAGGGAAGCTGGAAAGCTGTGGAATGATAAGGAAAAGACTCATGCGCCTTTCTCACCCCCGCAGGTCCCCAGCTATAGTGACAGGTGTACCAGTCCTGTGTTAAAAAGAACCTGCTTGCTAACTCCATGTTTGACCCTGAAAGGTGCCAGCACCCTCAGCTCCCACCAACTACAACTCAGCACCTCACAGATTTGGGCTTTTTATGAAGTCTGACTTGTCTTAATTTCAGGAGTACAAGAAACAATCCTGGACACACTAGTTCTGCATAAACAACATCATTCTGCCATCTTCCCTCACGGCCAGAACTATCCTCAATACCCAGGAATGAAGACACGCATTTCAGAACGAAGGCCTAGGAACATTGGCTTTCCATCCTCTGCTCATGTTTACATGTGTTTGTCTGAAGTTAGAGAGAGAGAGAGAGAATACGAGCCTTTTAATTTCCCAATAAAATCTATGCCACAGTATGAGTCATTGTTTGCTTTTTTACACTGGTTGGGAAAGGCCTTCTGGTTTTAATAACTAATACTGCTGAGTTCAATAAAAAGCACTTAATTTAATTTAATGCAAACCTTGATTAATGCCAGCTTCCCCTGGAATTTTATCTTTGTTTTAATTTGAGTCACCATGTTAAGGGGCGAGGGGGAGAGACAGAAAGGGATAGAAGTCAATTAGTTCCTGTGCTTGTTTCTGGGCAAAAGACTGGAAAATGGAAGATTGACAGGTGAGCTCCAAGAGTCAATTTTTTCTTGTCTCTTGGACCAACTTCCCTCTAGGAATGTAATGTTTTCTTTAGTCTTAAAAAAAGAAACTTAACAGTTCACAGTTCAGTTTTGAAAATAAAATATTCCGGGGCCAATTAGGATCAGATTTCTTTGCTGGAAGTATCTTGCTTTTAATGTGTTAATATTCCAGAGATACGCTACTGTTTAATTGGACACAGAGAGCCCTTAAAGCTAGAAAGTTTGAGCATTAAAACAGGCAGCCTCCTTCATGGACTCTGGAACAGACACAGAAGGCAGCAATCTGGGGTAAATAAGAGGTTTTTATCCTTTCCCTACATTGGTGTGGATGCAGGTGAGTTTGTGTATATATACTTTCCACACAAATAAACTATGTTAAAGACCCTTTAGGTTGAAAAGTCTAGCACTGCAAAGTTAGCAAAAGACAGATTAAAGGTTGCCCATCAAGCTAAATCCAACCTCTTCCTGCAGGGGCACTGGGATAGTCCTTCCCAGTATCATGCAGGAAGTCTGTGACAGAACCATGATCAGAACCCACCTCTCCTAGGTACCAGTCCAGAGCCTTAAACTCACCAAAACATTCTTGCCACCCTGTCTTGTTCCATGCACAAGGAATGGAGCAGGGTCCTGCAGAGCAGATGGCATGTGATCATGTAATCAGAGAGTATCGCACTGCATGTGCACAAGGGACTGAATGAAGGTTGAACCGGAGTCCTGGTATTTCTAACTTTTGGTTGATTGACTTTGCATCCTTCGTGTTCTTGTAACGTTGGAGTTTGTGAGCAATTCCTGAGGCTTCTCTTCTTTTTCTTTTTTCTTCTTTTTAAACACTGAAAACTGCAGACGCAGAAATGGTCTCTGGGTGGAACCATGTGACCACTCATGCAGGTCATTAGCAGAGCATGAATTGAGGACCTTTAGAAGCACAGCACAGAGCTCAGCACCCAGCCACAGCTGTCTGGGGGTGCCACCAATCAGCTAAGCAGGGGCGCTGCCAAACTGTTGTTCAGCAAAGCTACCAAACATCTGATCAGCAGCTCGGGGAGGGCGGAGAGCAGCGCAGGACCTCAGGATAGGAAGAGGCGGAGCAAGGTGCTTGGGGGAAAGGGTGGAGTGGTGGCATGGCCCGGGGGTGGAGCACTGCCGGAGAAAACTTGAAGTCAGCACTGATGCATGACACACATTTTGCCTGTGACTTACACAGCTATTTGGTAGACTGATGGGGAATGGTGGGGGTCAGGAATCCTGAGTTCTAGTCTGTGCGGGGAAATGAAGACACCACAACCAGTGACACAGACTTGGCACATTTACTCTCCCAGGAAGAGTGTCCAAGTGTTTCAGACTTGAGTCGGTCATATTAGAAACCTGTAAAATGGGGGGAAATAATCCTTTCCTGCCTCCCTTGGGCTCCCAGCTGAGCACACCCTCCCCTAAGCCACGGTGGCAGCACTGGCCCCTCGTGTTTGAACTGTAGTTCTGGCCCTGCTGTGTGGGACGGCAGCAGGGCCCAGGAGCATGTTGAATGGGGTGCACAAAGGAGGCTGCGTGGAACCAGAGCACACTCAAAGCGGGTGGAACGTTCCCAGATTTTAGCAACAAGCTCTACTGTGCACATACAAGCGGTGATTTTCTAAGACCTGGAATGTGCGCGCTCATATATCGGAGGAAGATTCAGCAAGGCCAAGTGTAATTACCCAAATTAGACCTTGGCTAGATTACAGATATTACCACCTGACCGCTTACAAAATGTTTTTTGAGATCTTTAGTGACCACAAGTAATTAGGGCCTCAAATTTTACAACTCATGTGACAGACAGCCCCAGAGTATCACCAAGCTCCTTGACTCTACACTGGGGTCAGTACCGAGTTGGATGAAAAAGAACCACAAACAGCACTTGGGTTATTATCCCCAAGAGGTCCCTCCCACATCTAAGAACTGATTCACCTTTGCTTAGCTTACGAGATCTGAGCACCATTTTATTCCAACACAGACACTTACTTTTTTTCGGTCCAAAGGAGCTACCTGCACCATACTTGTTCATGACTCTGAGCCACATCTGTGATTTCCTCTTGCCCTTCCCTCCTCTCATCAATTCCTTGCCCTACCGACCCAATAAAAACAAACAACAGCTAACAAAACAGAATGGGACGATTTATGTCCATGAGGAGAAGGAAATTCAGTGGAGATCAATGGGTAATTTTTCAGCCACAAAAGTTACAAATGAGAAATGAAATGCAGCCCCAGAAGGAAGGGGTCTAACAGGAGAGGTCTCTGTGAAGTCATCAGTTGGACTGCTGAAAGCTCACAGGCCTTGGAGCCACAGAAGTTAGGAAGAGGGAGCACTTTATTTTCAGGTCTGCGGTGCTGGTCTCTGTAGGGGGGGATGGGAGGAGGAGAAGACTATATTGGTCTGATTGCCTACGATCTAAAGCTGTAGCCATCTAGAACCTAGCTAGGCTAACCCAAACCTTCTCACTCATACCATCAATGACAGGGAAGAACTTTTCCACGCTGAACCTCCCGGGAAATTCATTCCCTAGGGCTGTTCGGCAACCTGACAAAGATTCCCTAATAAAGATTAAACAAATAAATGTGATAAATAGCTTTATTCAGAATAGAGGCCAATTTGCCATTAATGGAGGCATTTAGATCCTAAAAGGGAATTGAGTTACACAGCAATAAAACCACAGAACACAACTCAAAGCTTTAAAATAATTACAGGTGCCAAAATTAAGGGCCAAATTACCAATGTCTTTTAAATGATGGTCTGGGAATGCTCAACATGACAAGGGAAATGTAGGACAAAAAATTCTGCTAAAATGCTAAGAAAAAGTTGTTAGAATTTATGAAAGGACATTTGTTTCATTGTACAACTTCCAGCCTTAATACAGCTCAAAACCCAATTCTTCCAACAAGGCTTTAGATTGAGGGATTAAGCAGCAGAGATCTTGTGGAACAGAGAGAGCAGCTCATTTGTAATCAGAGCAGTTGCTTCCTGACTTGGTCAATGCCTGTGCTACTCAGGATGAACAAAGACTTCAAACCAAACCAACCCCGTTTTCACAAACATGCAGAGGTGACAGCGAGGCGGTACGGGCCGGTACGCCGTACCGGTAAAAAGCCTGTCGGCCCTACCGCCTTCCTTTAAAGTGCCTTAGAGGACCGAGCTTAAAGCACTGTCACAGCAGCGCTTTAACATTGCTGCTCTTTTTGCCCCCGCCCCCCCATCTGCAGCCCTGCTAGGTCCCTCCCGGCAGGGCTGCCAACGGGGAGCGCAAAAGGGGCAGGGACACTAAAGCGCTGCTCCCGGCGCGCTTTAAGCCGGTCTTTTAAAGCGGCAAAAGGACTCTGCTTAAAGCGCTGCCGCGACAGCGCTTTAACCTCCCTGCCCCTTCTGCACCCTTCCCCCCCGCCGCCACCGATGGCGGGGGCAAAAGAATCAGCAACCCAGCCTCGGCGAGGGGGGGGGGGTTGCAGAAGGGCCAGGGAGGTTAAAGCGCTGTCGCAGCAGCGCTTTAAGCAGAGTCCTTTTGCCGCTTTAAAAGACCCGGCTTAAAGCGCGTCGGGAGCAGCTTTAGTGTCCCTGCCCCTTTTGCGCTCCCCGTTGGCAGCCCTGCCGGGAGGGACCTAGCAGGGCTGCAGATGGGGGGGGGGGGGGGCGCAAAAACAGCAGCAAAGTTAAGGTGCTGCTGTGACAGCGCTTTAAGTTCGGTCCTTTAAGGCGCTGCCGCAGGTCCCTGTCCCTTTTGCTCACTCCCCTCCCTCCCCAGCTGCTGCTGCTGGGTAGAGGGGCAAAAGAAACAGCTACCCAACCCCAGGCAGCAGGGGGCGACTGCAGATTCCCTAGCTCCGCCCCTTCTGTTCGAGGCCCCACCCCTTCCGGGGAAGCTGCATCCCCCCCATACCGGTAAGTCAAAAATGCTACTTTCACCCCTGCAAACATGCAAGCCATTGCAATGACAGCCCGGTGAGATGACCACAGAATGAGACTTCCTGTCTGCTGACCTCCATGACACAGACATATTCTGGCAGATCATATGAACATACGAACAGTCAGACTGGGTCAGACCAAAGGGCCATCTAGCCCAGTCTCCTGTCTTCCGAGAATGGGCAATAACAAGTGCCCCAGAGGGAATGAACAGAACAGGGAATCATCCAGTGATCCATCCCTTGTCGCCCGTTTCCACCTTCTGGCAAACAGAGGCCAGGGCCACCATCCCTGCCCACCCTGGCTAACAGCCACTGATGGACCTATCCTCCATTAACTTATCTAGCCTCACCATCTTCTCAATATTTCACCAAAAGGGATCATGTGGGGTCTCTACCAAAGGCTAAGACTAGCCAGTTATTGTGGGATGTTTGTAGGGGAAACAGGTTTAGAAATAAGTGACTTTGAATATTGTTTTCCAAAGCTGTGTGGAGGTGAAACTTGTCATTTGAGGCAGGGTGGGTGGGTGGGTGGGATCCTGGGCATCACCACACTCCAACCCTCCACCTAACTGGCATCAGCTAGAACTGGGACTCCTTGAAGCCCAGCTCAGACAATGACACCTCTAGGCCCCAATTAGTGGAACACCAGATCTCCTGATTGGCCACAGGAAGTCATTCATACAACTGGGGTCCACCCTGCTTTGGACTGCTCACCCAACACTACCTGCTCTTGACCTCCTGGTTTCCTGACTCAGCCTGATTCCTGATATTTGACTCTTAGCTCTGGACTTTGTAGTTCTGAACCCCAGCTGCCATGAGGACCTAGGCCCCACTCCGTGCTAACCACTAGGCCTGGCTGCCTAGGTCCTGACCCTCACAGTTTGTACAGGTAAGAGGTAAGGAACCAGCAACTCAGCTGCTCTCTCCAGAGGCACCAGACTCACACAAATGGGTTGCCCACCTCCAGGAAGAAAACCAAGCACTACAGATTCAAGCTGTGCAGCTCACCTGAGAGAATCGGCTGCTGTGGGATCAAGTAAGCCAGTTTCGTGCAGAGACCACCATGCTTCGGATATGGCACAGTGTCCTTCCATAATGCTCCTACCAGAACGATGCTTTGGACTGCAGTTGGCCACTGAGGCAAGTGGCGGAACTAAGGACTGTCGGAGTGGGGCAGAGCTGGAGGACCATGCCCAGAGAGGACACTGTGATTTGGGGAGCGATGCAGGAGTGTAGGAAGCAGTGACAACAGATCTGACATCACTAGCTGAAGGTGGACTGGAAGGGACGAGAGCTAATTCCCAGGATGGCCAGCAGGAGGCACCGCAGTAGTGAGTCCTGCTTTGTTACACTTGGTGCAGAACACGATACAATGGGAAGAGTGAGCACCGAGAGAACTGGGCCTGTTTGTGAGACTCAAGAAAATGGCGATGAACTATTTGAGAGTCGGTGTATTTACCCAGTTAACATTAATAAGCTGTGATGTGCTGACTCCAACAGAGCAATGAGCTTAGTATCTTCTGTCAATGCACCATGGTGGGGGCTGTGCCCTGCAGGGAAACATCTCTGAGGAGCTTGAGGGCTGGAGTCCACAGACGCTTGCCTGCTGGGTAAGGTTTGGGCCGAGAGAGCCTTGAGGACTTTGCTGATGAGACAAACAGGTTTATGTGGCAAGGAGCTGACACAACATAATTGCCAGCAAAACTCACTCTTGCTGAGCAGAGAGGTAACACATGGGCTCACAGCTCTAGTATCCCCAGCAGTGTGTTACAGCACTCTAAGACCCAACAGCTTCCACCCCACCATCCACCTCAGTCTGGACCAGTCTACACAGGAAGTCCACTTCCTAGACACCACAGTGCAAATTAATGACGGCCACATCAACACCACCCTATACCGAAAACCTACCGACAGCTATGCCTACCTTTGTGCCACCAGCTTCCATCCCGGACATACCACATGATCCATTGTCTACAGCCAAGCACTGAGGTACAATCGTATTTGCTCCAACCCCTCAGACAGAGACCAACACCTACAAGATCTTCACCAAGCTTTCTCAAAACTACAATATCCACTCAAGGAAATAAGGACACATCAACAGAGCCAGACATGTACCCAGAAGCCTGCTGCTGCAAGACAAGCCCAAGAAAGAAAACAACAGAATACCACTGGCCATCACCTACAGTCCTCAGTTAAAACCTCTGCAACGCATCATCAGTGATCTACAACCCATCCTGGACAATAATCCCTCACTTTCACAGGCCTTGGGAGGAAGGTCAGTCCTGGCCCACAGACAACCGGCCAACCTGAAGCAGATTCTCAGCAGCAACAGCACACCGCGCCATAATAACTCCAACTCAGGAACCAATCCATGCAACAAACCTCGATGCCAACTCTGCCCACATATCTACACCAGCAACACCATCACAGGACCCAACCAGATCAGCCACACCATCACTGGTTCATTCACCTGCACATTTACCAATGTAATATATGCCATCATGTGCCAGCAATGTCCCTCTGCTATGTACATCGGCCAAACTGGACAGTCCCTACAAAAAAGGATAAATGGACACAAATCAGATATCAGGAATGGCAATATACAAAAACCTGTAGGAGAACACTTCAATCTGCCTGGACACACAATTATAGATTTAAAAGTCACCATACTGCAGCAAAAAAACTTCAAGACCAGACTGCAAAGAGAAACTGCAGAGCTGCAGTTCATTTGCAAGTTTGATACTGTGGTAGACCCAGGGCAGGCAGCTGCCAGAAGGATCTGTAATTAGAAGGGCTACTACAGGGGAATTGGGTCCAGCTGAGCAAAGCTGCCACAGCCAGGAGCAGGGCCAGCTGAGGCCAGTTAAGGAGGCTGCCAGAGCCCTTTAAAGAGACTCCTCCCCAGGGAGGAGTGTGGGAGTTTGAGGAGTGAGTTGGAGGCAGTAGGAGCTAGAAGAGTGAATTTGGTGAAAGCAGAGGAGTGTGCAGAGTAAGTTGAGGGAAGCAGGGACGGAGAGGCTGCTGGCAAGCAGGGGACCAGAACAAAAGGGTCCCTCCCAGGGGGAGCCTAGCTTTCCTAGGCTGCAGGAGCCTGACCCTGAGAGAGAGAGAGACAGGGAGTGGGCTGCTAAGGAGCAGCAGAAACACGGGGTCTGCTTCAGCCTGGTCAGGGCGCCAGTGCCGCGCCAGAACCCCAAAGGACTTGAGTCAGGGGAGCCGAGGAGCCACCTTGTCACAATACAATCAATCTAGGATTGAACAAGGATCTTGAATGGTTTGCTAATTACAAAAACAGCTTCTCCTCTCTCCGAGTTCACACTTGCAATTCAGCTGCTAGAAGAATACCCCACCCTCCCTGATTTGAGATAACAAGCTGGTTCAGCCTGATTGGACTAACCTTGTTACCTCCTACCTGGTTCTTGCCTACTTATCTATACCTGCCTCTGGACACTTCCACTGCTTGCATCCGACGAAGTGGGTATTAGCCCACAAAAGCTTATGCTTCAAAACTTTATAGTTAGTCTTTAAGGTGCCACAGGACTCTGTTACCTAAGACCCAACAGATGGCTCTGAATGTGACCCAAAATGCACTTACTTGTTACTTCCGCCAATGTGTGCGCTCATGTCAAGACACCATGCCTGAAACACAGAGCTCTCCTCAGACCTCTGGGAACTCTCTCCCAGCTGTGAGTGGCTATTGCTGCGGAGTTCATTGTGGAACTATCAGAAACCAACAGATTCACAGTGACTTTGAGGTGATAGACACTTCACCAAGATGGCCAACTTCAGTCCCGGCATTGGTCTACCCTCTGGCCAGCTATGGATAAACCATCTCCACGCCTTCCCAGACTACATTACCTCCAACTGAGGGTCACAATTCATTTCCTGATTCTAACATGACTAGACACTTACTGGGGGTCCACGCGCACCTCCTCCGCCTACCATTCCCCGTTCAATGGCCAGAGAAGGTGAATCAGACGCTTGAACTGTACCTGCAATGCTATATCATTTATCACCAGGATGACTGGTCTTCATTTCTATCCTGCACAGAGTTTGCATATAATAATGCAGACTGGATAAATTCATGGAGGTTAAGTCCATTAATGGCTATTAGCCAGAATGGGTAAGAATAGTGTCCCTAGCCTCTGCTTGTCAGAGGGTGGTGATGGACAGCAGGAGAGAGATCGCTTGATCATTACCTGTTAGGTATATCTCCATATTTAATTTTAAAAAACCCTATCTCATAGAACTGGAAAGACCTTGAAAGGTCATCGAGTCCAGTCCCCTGCCTACACTAGCAGGACCAAGTACTATCCCCCGACAGATTTTTTTGCCCCAGATCCCTAAATGGCCCCCTCAAGGACTGAGCAGGCCAATGCTCAAACCACTTAACTATCCCTCCATCCCTCTCAGTTCACTCACTCTGGGGCACGTGGCATTGGCCACTGTCGGTAGACAGGATACTGGGCTGGATGGACCTTGGGTCTGACTCAGAACGGCCGTTCGTATGTTCTTATTAGACCATGGGTCAAAGCTCTTCTTTTGCCAACTACAGGTACCACTCCCAATTTAATCTGAAACTACCCAAGACCTCCTCTAACCCAACTGCCTCAGACTGAGTCTAATGGATCAATCAAATCCAGGAGAACATGAGGGAACTTGTACAAAAGGAGAAAACAGACTACAGATCACCTGCAGATCAGAACACTCAGCAGAGCCCCACCTAATCAGTGAGACAAGAACTATGGCTCTTGACAGAGCTCCTGTACACTGAGACATCTCTAGTAAACTTGATACCAATTCCTGTCTCTATCGAATTCAGTGACTCAATAACCCAGTTACACTTGAGCTCCATCTACCCCAGTCTCTTGAATCCACCTGCTGTTCTATGTAGACCTCTGCAAACCATTTGCAGAGAACAGGGCCCAACTGGACAAAGCCACAAAGAATACACCATTCACAACGCCTTACCCTTCAAACTGAACGGAGACAGGATCTGGTATCTAACTGCCTGGGAGGGCTAAGGGCATGAGAAGCACAACTGGAAGCTGGTGGAATATGTTCACACCCTTGCACAAACCCTCCAGGACAGCCATGCAGAGAATCCACAATCAACACCACCCAGAGGGCACCTCTACGGGATGGAGTGAGGTCATGACCCAGGGATCTCAACCTTGGATCCCCAGGGCTCCTGGGCATGATCACACTCCAACCTTCTACCTGCAGTCAGGCAGAACGGGACTCCTTGAAGACCAGCTCAAATAAAGCATCACCCCTGGTCCCTGATTGGCCCATTCCCCCTACTTAAACCAGAAAGAGGAACAGAAAGTTGTCCATAAAACTAAGGCTCCACCCTGCTTTGGACTGATCATCCGGTGCCACGTTTCCATCTCCTGATCCTGACCTCCTAGTTTCTTGACTCAGCCGGATTCCTGGTATTTGACTCTTGGTCCCTGACCTCAACTCCTGACCTGCTGGTGAGGGCACCTAGCTCCCCCCCTCCCCCCCCCCCCCCCACACACTATGCTAACCATTAGGCCCTGTCATCTATGTCCTAGCCCTAACAGTGGGTCTCTGAACTCATACAATCAACACTGAGAACGAATCAATAGAGTTGGGCTGGGTCAAAGATCTGTTGACCCAGCCCAGCCCCGTGTTTACAGTCTGGGGCACATGGTCTAATCCGTAAAGACTCTGGGACTGTATAAAGGGTTTGGGACTGTATAAGAGGAAGAAAGAGAGTACAAATCGCATCCATTCTGGAGGGGACATTCTGCCAGTGGGAGAATGTTCCCTGCCTGTAACTGTCCCATGTGGGTGCAACATGTTAGGTGCTTGCACGGCCATGTGAGCTAGGATAATGACAGATGAGAGACGAGGTCAGATTTACTCAGGGTTGAAGAGGTTCATCAAGAGCTGCATTTAACTTCAAGCCGTGTCTTCAGCCACAGAGACCACAAGCATCTCTCATACGGGACTCTGCTTCACCTACTGGGAGTTTTAGAATACATGCTGGCTTTAGATGCCACCAGTCTGCACAGAAGCACATAGGACTAATGTCCTTTCCCTGCCATGCCTTCTGTTAAAGAGGCAGAAGAAGCAAGCAAGCAGATTGGAGTACGCCTATGACAAAAGTAGATACTTTTCCCTTTTATGCATTTGGATACCAGTGTGGGAATGGTGCTTTGTCTGTACATCACATTACCTAACAGCAACTAAACCCCTCCAAGTGATGCTCAACTCCCATATTGCCTGGGAAATCACCATTCCCTTGCTCAGCTCTCACTGTGGTTCTGGTTATGCTGTCAGGTTCTTGCTTACATTCAGTAGCAGCTGCAGCTCTCAGGGGAGGAATGGATTTTACAGTCAGTAAATCTCAGTTACTCAGCTCAGCATCCCTAGCTCTTACAGGGTGGTTCTAAGGGCCGGTCTCGGAAATCTGTTTGGTTTCTGATATAGTAAAATTTTTCCTCCACATCTGCATTTTTGTAGAATCATAGATTAGGGCTGGAAGAGACCTCAGGAGGTTCTAGTCCAATCCCCTGCTCAAAGCGGGACCAATCCCAACTAAATCATCCCAGCCAGGGCTTTGTAAAGCCAGGCCTTAGAGATGGAGATTCCACCACCTCCCTAGGGAACCCATCCCAGTGCTTCACCACCCTCCCAGTGAAATACTTTTTTCTAATATCCAACCTAGACTTTGTAGCCAATAAGGCCTGTTTGCTAGCTTGTTATATCGCATAATGTGTTTTATTTTTTGGTTTGATTATTTTATTTTATCATATCCTATTATTAGTGAATCACAGTATGTTCTTGGGTTTTGTTTATGTTGAATTCCGGTTTATGGTATTCATGAGTTATTCATAATAGTTGGATGTAACACAAGTAACATAAGACTGCTTGCATCCGACGAAGTGGGTATTAGCCCACGAAAGCTTATGCTTCAATACTTAAGTTAGTCTTTAAAGTGCCACAGGACTCTGTCACTTCTGCAATTCTAGACTAACACGGCTCCCTCTCTGATTCTTGACAAGCGACATACAGGCCTGTATCCTCTATGATTAGCTAGAGCAGTGGTTCTCAAACTTTTTGTAGTGGTGACCCCTTTCCCACACCTGGCCTCTAAGCGCGACCCTCCCCCCCAGGTGCGACCCCCCTCCACTGCGGCAGGGGCTGGGATGGGGGGGTTCCAGCAGCCCCCCGAGGCCAGTGAGGGGGGGGTACCAGCAGCCCACCGTGGCAGGGGCCGGGCTCACGGGGGCACCGGAAGCCCACCTCTGCAGGGGCGGGACCCGCAGCCGGGACCAGCCTTATGGGGGCGCCGGCAGCCCACCGCAGCAGGGGCCGGATGCCAGCAGCCCGTGGCATTGTTCAGGCCAGCTGCTGGCAGCAGGGGCTCGCGACCCCCAGAGGGGTCCCGACCCCCACTTTGAGAACCAATGAGCTAGAGCAAGTCGGTATGAATGTTTGTAACCTTTGGCATAGATAAATGACCTATCAGTTGCCCCTCTTAACTTTGGGGAACTCAATGGACAACCAACCAAAGAACTGAATCTCTTTACCTTAGGTCTGGAGAAGACCAGTAACCACAGGGCACATCACAGAACATGGAAGTCATGAGTTAGGCCAGGGTAACAGTTTCGGGGATTGAGCCATTGATCACTACCCATTGAGCCCGATGATCTAGCCAGGTTTCTATCCACTCTACAGTCCATTCATCCAGCCCATACTTCTTTAACTTGCTGGTAAGAATCCATGGGGGACCATATCAAAAGCAGGGGTGGCTCTATGGTTTTTGCCTCCCCAAGCATGGAAGTTTCGTGGCACACCTGCAGGAGGTCTACGGCTGCCGCAGATTCAGTGGCATTTCTGCGGGAGGTCCATGGGTCCCACGGCCTCGTCGTCCATGCCACCAAAATGCCACTGAATCCGTGGCTACCGCGGACCTCCCGCCAAAATGTTGCCAAAGACAGCTTGACTGCCGCCCTGATGATGAACGTCAGGTCGCCCCCACGGCTTGCTGCCCCAGGCACATGCTTGGAGCGCTGGTGCCTGGAGCCGGCCCTGATCATAAGCTTTGCTAAACTCAAGATAAATCACATCCAGCACTTTCCTCTCATCCACAGAGCCAGTTATCTCATCATAGAAGGCAATCAGGTTAGTCAGGCATGACTTGCCCTGGTGAATCCATGTTGACTGTTCCTGATCACTTTCCTCTCCTCCAAGTGCTACAAAATGGATTCCTTGAGGACCTGCTCCAGATTTTTCCAGGGACTGAGGTGAGGCTGACTGGTCTGTAGTTCCCCAATCCTCCTCCTTCCATTTTCAAAAGATGAGCACTATTTTTGCCTTTTTCCAATTGTCCAAAACCTCCCCTGATAGCCACAAGTTTTCAAAGATAATGGCCAATGGCTCTGCAATCACATCAGCCCAGCCTCAGCACCTCGGATGCATTAGATCTGGATCCATGGACTTGTGTACATCCAGCTTTTCTAAATAGTCCTGAACCACTTCTTTCACCACAGAGGGCTGGTCACCTCCTCCCCATGCTGTGCTGCCCAGGAGAGCAGTCTGGGAGCTGACCTTGCCTGTGAAGACAGAGGCAAAAGAAGCATTGAGTACTTCTAAATTGCAAAATATTTCAAAAGCCTCCAATCTGTCTCCCTATTTCAAGATAACTTTTGCATGCTTGTGATATACCCATTTCTCTGGGGACACTGGTTTGTCACATAGGAGAAGGAACAATATTCTTGACCTAAGATTAAGCCCTTAGCTTTGATTTTTAGGTGAATCAAACAGCACTTAACATAAGCTTGTCACACTAGGCCTCACACCAATCAAACAGGGCCTTATAGCACAGCAAGCCTAACAACCTAGTTATCTATTTTCTCTTACTTGCCCCCAGCATGTTTCAAGCTAATGCATTTCAAATCTATACGTATTAAATGCCCATAGTGTTATTACAAAGGTCTGAGAAGGCCATAGGTGAACTTCTCCTAGCATGGACCAGTAGCAGAATCCTAAAGCCCTCTACAGGCCCTAGCTGCTAGAAATTGACAGAGCCACACAGCCAGAAGCAAGGAATACACCATGTTCTTTAGGAAAGATTGCTGCAAAGAGGATGAGATTTTGCTCTGTGACATTAGCAACCTGGCTTCTATTCCTAGCTTACTTGAAGTGACGTCGTGCAAGTGCTGCCCTATCTAGGAAAAGGGGTGAATACCCTCCTGTGACGGAGTAGAAATACTGTGTGTGCCTCAGTTTCCCCAATGCATTTCTTGAGAGTCTATGTGACGGGATAGGGGCTGAGTGTAAGCAAGCAGGCAACGCCCTCTCCCCTCTCCGCAGGTGTCCATACCTGAAGCTATAATCTGACCCTAAGTGGGGGAAGGGAGGTCACCTGACCTGGCGGGGGAGGAGGAGTTGGAAAGAGTGAGTTTGCGTTGGGAGTCTGAAGCTAGCTGGAGTCAGGCAGGGAAGGCAGAGGAGCGATCTCGCTCTCTGGCCCCCAAAATGGATCCAGCTGAGAGCTCATGCTTGCCGTATGGTCTGGGTTAGACCAGATAGATGTCATCAAACAAACCTCTGTTGTACTGGCTGGCCGAAAGTCACGTTTGACTGTGGATTTGGGGTGCAGAATCCACAGGGTCCCTCAGGATCCCGCCCAGGCGGGCTCACTGGGGGATGCGCACGGAGGGGCAGAAGGTGCTGAATTCTCCGAGGTCAGACCCAGGAAGGTGGAAGTGGGGACCCCTGAAGCTCCCAGCCTTGGAAACAGGCTGTGTACGGAGAGGGGACACTTCACTCGAAGTCCTATCTGGCTTCCTAGGGAGCAGGTTCCAGACCATCGCCCGGGCGCTCTGACACCTCCAAGGGAGCAGCGTGAAGCCCTGGTTCATACTCAGGGTTGTGAAGGACACACGTTAGCACAGTCCGATGGACGAGAACCCACTGCGTCTGAGCTCACTGTTCAGTGCACCTTTCCCAGGCTGTGAGGAGAAGCTGATCATCTGAGATTTTGCACTCCCAAAATTGCATGACAGCCAAAGGTTTCCTCATCACCATGAGCCTGCCTCCTGCAGAAACCAAAATCACACTCCTGGCAATCAGCTGTCAAGAGTCAGCCCCACGGTGATAGCTGCTTCCTAAAAGACTCTGCTGCTGGACAGCAGGTCTGCCTGTCTGCACTGCCAATGTGCCAGCAGGGGAAGACATGATCTGGCCCTGGAGTTGGAAAAACCCCATTACTGTGAAGGTCTCACTTAAACCAGGTGCCTGGCAGAGTGGGCTCCCATCAGCTTTATAGAACACCAATTAATGCTGAATTCAGTAGAGCCACCTGGGCATTAAAGTCCATAACATAGACAAGAGTCCTCCAGAGACCCAAGGCAAATGCTGTCAAAGGCAAGGCGCTGACCAAACCAGTGACTTGGGATGAGTAGGGAGAACCTGGTGTCACTCAGAACTGGGCTCTAATTGAAGCAGCCAGCCCTTTTTACCTGGCCTCTGGGCCCTGATTGGCCTATGCTTGCTCCTGGCCCTTCTAGGCATCAGAGAACCAATGCCCATTGGTTCTGCCTGCAGCTGACCATGGGAGACCTCTAGGCAACCCCTGGAGGTCTGAACTCACACTGCTTTTCTCTTCCTAGAGTGGAGGGTACCAAGGCAGGAAGGTCTCTGGCTAGGGGCAGCAAAGACCTAGTTCAGCCCATCACAATTACCTTTATAGAGTCCAAGACTGGAAGAGACCATTGTGATCATCCAGTGTGATCTCCGGTATAGCATAGAGCAGAGAACATCCCCAACATAATCCCTAGAGCAGAGCTTTTAGAAAAACATACATTCTTGATTTAAAACTTGTCAGTGATGGAGACTCAACCGCAGCCATTGGTCAATTGTTCTTTTTTAAACGTTGAGTTCACTAAAAAAAACCATTTCATGCATCACACAGAAGAGAGCCCAACTGGAGAACAACCTCCCCCAGAAGAAGTAATTATCCAGTACGTACACCAGCCAATACCCAGAGGCTGGAGCACCTGGCAAGCCAGAGAGGGAAGACACATGAAGTCTGGCTGGGGAGTCAGGTGGCAGCAAAGACCTGTACTAAGGACTGGTGAGGATCCTGAAGAACTTGCTCAATTTGCTCCTCATGCAAGTGTTCAAGTTCTGTAAGAATGGGTGGCCCTTGTGTCACCTGAGCCAGGGCAGGTCATCACAGGCCCTGGTCCTAGACGGGGTGAGTGACGACCTGGAGGCAGGAAACTGAGTGTGAATGAAAATCACCACTGGCTGACTTTGAACCCCGGGAGGAGGAAATCTCTAAGTTCAAAGCAAGTGAATTATCTGCAGAAAGCAGTTACCCACGACTCGCACTGAATTTCTAAGCGATGACTCTGCTGGTGGAAATGTTAGCCCTCGGTTACTTGTGTAGAGCTATGTTAATCACACCACATAGATCTGACTAGCATATAAACACCATCATCTTAACCACTGCTTGGCACATCATAAATACAAGAGTTTGAAGGTGACCATTGGTCACTTGCCCAATGGAGAGTGCTGTACATTTAGAGAGCCGGAGAGAGGCTGCACAGGAACAGCCCAGGAGAGATAGGACACAGCTGTTTCATTTCTACATCTTACAGAACATTTTTCCATGAAGTGTAATGTTTGGAAAACGTCTAACAACCAAGTTCATGCTTTCTACAGATTATAAGGATTTAGCATTTCTGTTGTCTATATTGGGAGAGATGGAGAGAGAGAGAGAGAGAGAAAAAGAGGCACAAACGTTTAAGACACTAGGACTGCAGGAGAATTTACAGAATGTGGAAAAAATGTAAGAAAAGCTAAATAAAAGAAATAAAGACAAAAGACATTTTCAAGGCAGATGCTGGAGAAGCCAGCAGGGTCCCTGTTAAAGAGAAAGAATCACAAATCACAACCAAAGCAGTTGTTACTTGATTTTTTTAACCTTAGACTTCACTGGAGAGTGCATGTGGACAGGAACTAATGTCAAAGCAAATATGTTTTCCAGAAGAATAAAAGGGACTATCCCAGGAGCCCAGTCACCCCTGAGCAGGGGCAAAGGAATCAGACTTCTGAGCTCTAGCAATGCCTGGACGGGCAGCCAAGCTCCTGCAGCTTCTAGAGGAAGCAGCAAAGGAAGGAAAGGAACTTCCAGCAGCAGGACTGACTAGCTCCCAGAGAACAGGTCAGGAACCTGCCAAGGGCTACACACATTTATCAAAAGGGAGCCAAGGGAAGCAGTTTTGCTTCAGCAGTGAGGACCAAATATTGTGGTGCTGTAGCTGGAGAGTGAGAAGTGCTACGGAGGACGTTTGTGCTGAATCTGCCTGCATTTTACCTGGCTCGAAGACAGAGCCATCAGCCATCCCACTCAAACCCATCCTAAGAGCCAGGGAACTCCATTCTGAGACGCATGACCTCCAGACAAGGGGAAGGGAAGGATGGTGACAAAAGCAGGTAAGCGAACAGCAGCGTCTGGCACCCGACCTGTCAGTGCCATGCTCTGTCTCCAGGGTGGCCAACCCTCCTGGACTGGCCAGGAGTCCCCTGGCATCGGCATTGATCTCCCGGTGACGACTGAAAGCAACGTGGGAGATCTGAATAGGATGTTTTAAGAAAATGACGTATGTCAGGGAGACGTGGGGACGTGGGGGAAGGAATCTCTCAGAATAGCTTCAGCCAGAGTTGGAACCCTCCAAGTTTCAGGTGGTTTACTGTCCTCCCCTGAGAGGATGATTTGAGTGTTTAGGTCCTGCAGGGAGGCGGGAGTAGCGTCTGTCAGTGAGGACAGTGGGGGAGTCAGTGGACAGGTTGGGGGCAGACTTCCAGGCAGCGGATATATAAAAGGCCGGGTCAAAGCCGGGCCATGGGACTGAAGCTAACCTATGCTGCTGCCAACTGGCTCTTCTGGACAATACCACAGGGAAGAAGGGAAGGTATCGCATGGTGCCTCATCACGCTGGACATGAACAGGAGAAACTGGTGCTGTCCAAGCTGAAAGTCAGAGACTGAGTTATTCCGCCATTCCTGGGCCATGTCTCCTGCGGTCAATCCCTACATCAGGGCAGGGGAGGGAAGGAAGAAAAGTGAGCCCGATAGCTTCCCCCCAAACCTGCTGCAAGTCAGGCCTGGCTCCCTCCTCCTGCTAAGGGGAAGGAAGGACACCGAACTGCCTCCACTCCCACTGTGGCACCATGGAAATAAAACAGAACATACCTAGTGCCAGCTGGCTCCAAGGACAAACCCAGCTACAGAAACGGTCTCCTGGAATAGAACATTGCCGTGGTGTTGTCCATCACGACTGATACACATTGTCCTGTTAAGTATGCCCGGAAGGTCTGGCCCACCAGGCGCACCGCTCTCAGCTCTCTGACGCTGATGTGGAGACCAGAGGCCCTGAGTCCTGCGGTGTCCTAGATGTGCTCCCCAGCCCAGGTCGGATGCGTTCGTCGCTAGCGACAGAGATGGCTACGGCGGGATGGAGGGGACCCATAAACACATCTCGTGAGGGTCGAGCCACCCCAGGAGGGAGTCGAGGACTGGGCAAGGCAGGGTCGCGATCCTGTCCAAGCTATCCCTGGCCAGGCAATACACTGACGTGAGCCACAATTGAGGAAGTCGAAGCCCGAGGCTGGCATGCTGCACCATGGAGGTACAGGCAGCCATGTGTCTGAGAAGTTTCAGGCAGTTTCTTGCTGTGGTGGTGGGAAACTGTCTGAGGCCTTGAATGATACCAGCCAGGGTCTGGAACCACTTCCATGGCCCGACTGAGGTGCCACTGGTGGCTGGTCCCTGGATATTGCCGAGGGAGATTGGCCTCTCTCCAACCTCTTTCTTCGGCGCCGGCAATTGGGACTGGTGCCAAAGGCTGGACTGACCCTGAGAGGCTCCATGAGAATGCCTAGCTTCCACTGACTAATCTGCACCTGATTACACCACACCAGTCTGCGGCTTCTCCAGGCTCCAGCTCTCCACACTCCACTGGGCAGACCCATCTTCCTCAAAGAAGTGTGACCACGGGCCCTGACCATCTTCCTGCTGGCTCCCCAGTCATTGCAGGAGGCAGATTTTTAAAAACATGGTCTAGTGGTTAGAGCAGCTGAGTTCTCAGAAAAAAAATCTGTAATGGCAGACAGAGCTGTCCTGGGGGGGAGGGCAGCACGTGGGACCCAGGCGTGCGGGGCTGCAGCCAGAGCCCAGTGGACCTGGTAGCCTGGACCCTGGACCAGCCTGCCAAGCCCCGTGGAGCATGGGGCCAGCAGCCCAAGCCCCATGGCAGACAGGGGAAGTTGGGGGGCATGAGGGGCAGAGTGGGAGGAGGATCCCCGCTGTGCCGGGGGGGGACGGGGGGGGGGGGCTGTCCAGGCTAATTTGTCCCTGGCTCCTTGATGGCGGAAGAAAAAGTGTTTGCATGTCAAATCACTGAACCAAGGTCATTGTTGCCAATGTGATAGTAACGACCCTCAGTTACTCCATCCTCGTTCTTCAGATGCATGGAGTGAAAATTACAGATCCAACGTTGACGGCCCAGTTCAGTCAGGGTGGATGTGGTCCACTCTGCATCAATTATTGGGAGTGGAACACATCCACCCTCACTGAACTTGCCTTCAACATTGGTCCTCCACGAGTAAGGTCACTCCCTTCTTTTTGTGTGCCAATATATATTTATGCCTGTATCTATAATTTTCACTCCATGCATCTGAAGAAGTGGGCTTTTTTACTCACAGAGGCTTATGCCCAAATAAACCTATTAGTCTTTAAGGTGTCACCGAACTCCTCCTTGTTTCTGAGGAAAAAGAGAAATTGATTGAAATCTCCTGTGATTATATTGAAGTGAAAAGGAGGTTCAGAAGTCTGTTATTGATTAACTTTTGGCTGAGTTTAAGAAACGAGTACCCCCTGCTGGCAGAAAAAGCTACTATAGTTTTGTTACCATTTTGAACAACATACTTATGAGAAAAAGAATTTTCCTCATATGCACATCTGAAAACCAAATACAGAAGCAGACTCAATGCTGAACCAGACTTGGGACTATCTTTCTCCAATGGCTC
This sequence comes from Sternotherus odoratus, assembly GCA_032164245.1. Classification (NCBI taxonomy): domain Eukaryota; kingdom Metazoa; phylum Chordata; order Testudines; family Kinosternidae; genus Sternotherus; species Sternotherus odoratus. The sequence continues at coordinate 107,627,626 of JAVMKO010000005.1, forward strand.
CAGACTTCCAAGAGCTATGCAGATCAAAGCAAGTGCATCCATCACACTGAGGAGATTTAAACTTCAAAACTCCTTAGGAGAAAGGGAAAGGGGGGTATATTTTTTTGCTGTTTCTAAAATGAAATAGGCTGCTAATGTTTTTTAAATTATTATGAAGAACAAGTTTAACTTTGTTGTAGTCATGTGTTGTTTGCCTGGACTGCTGATGCCCAGGAAGCTTGTGGGAGGAACTCTTGAGTTGGCTTCTTAAATACCTTTACGCTGGTTCATGTCTGATACTCCTTGATGAAATATGTAGGAGACTTATCCTCTAACAGGCTTAATTGAAGTGATATGAGCTACAAAAGTGAAATCTTAGAAGAGTGTTGTCATTTTCATCACATGATAAAAGAAATAATGTAATAATAAATAGTGTGTCATAAAAAAACAAATTATTTCCAAGATCACGGATTCTGTAATTTATGCTCAGGTAAGAGAGGAAATCTCTGGAAATATTCCTTTTTAGGAGGGGGTTTGGGAGATTTGATATTTTTGTAAAAGGGGTTTGCGGGTTTGTAAAGTTTAGGAACCACTGGGTTAGAGCAATGAGCTGGTCTGGACCCAAGTTCTCCTCTCTGCTCTGTGACCAGCTCACTCTGTGACCTGACCTGGTCATTTCAATGCTCTGTGTCGCACGCTCTCTGACGGGAGCTGTGAGGGTTATTCAATGTCTGGACAGTGCTCTGAGACCCATACACAAAACACATTACCAAAATGCAAGGTACAGTGAAACCCCGATTTAACGGACCCCGATTTAACGGACTTCGGATGCAACGGACAAAATTTAGGAGCAAGTCCGATGCGTCCAAAATCCGTTAAATCGGGGGCTGGCTGCCGCCGGGGTCCAGGCAGCGGGCGGGCTGCCTGCCGGCTCCCCGCTGCCAGCCCGCAGGGGTCCTGGCTGCTGGGACCCGGGCGGGAGCCGTCAGCCAGCCCGCCTGGGTCCCGGCTGCTGGCTGCCGCCCGGGTCCCAGCAGCCAAGATCCGGGCGGGCGGGCTGACGGCTTCCGCCCGGGTCCCAGCAGCGGGGAGCCGGGCGGGCGGGTTGACGGCTCCCGCCCGGCTCCCAGCAGCGGGGAGCCGGGCGAGCGGGTTGACAGCTCCCGCCCGGCTCCCAGCACCGGGGAGCCAGGCGGGCGGGTTGACGGCTCACACCCGGGTCCCAGCAGCCGGGGTCCTGGGCGGGCAGGCTGCTGGCTGCCGCCGGGCGGGCTGACTCACGGCTCCCGGCCGTGATAAGTAAAACCTCTATATAATGGACTAATTCCAGTGAGGGGGTGTCCGTTAAAGCCAAAAGTCCTGTTATTTAATGATTTAAAAAAATATTAAATAACGGACTTTCAGCTTTAACGGACACCCCCTCGCCCGAATTAGTCCGTTATATCGAGGTTTCACTGTACTGTTATAAATGAAACATGTTTCAGCTGGCTTCCTGGACTTTAGCTCTGCTCCGCTCCCTCTCCCTCCACTTCTCCAGCACAGACCTGCTTCTCTTTTTGTCCACACAGTCCTGCTGCCTCTTGCTGTCGAGAGCAGCCTCCATGGAGTTCTCACTTTCATTACATAACTAATGCAAACATATTTTCTCCCATGCCCACAGCTCTCAGTTTTTCTCTTATACCATAAATTAATATATACAAGGATACTATCCAATTCTGGGATTCCCAGTGTATATTAAAGATATTACACAAAAAATTCTAGATTTGGGAAATATTTTCCCCTTAGGGTTAGTACAAAGGAGGGAGGCAGACATGTTCAGCAGAGCTGAGACAGGCTGCATGTAAATGGCTGAGGGACAAAGCATTTGAAAAGGAATGGTACACTCAAAAATGAACAAGATGAGTCTTTCCAGAACAGTCCCTATTCTGTGTAATTAGTGGCTGCAGCCCCTAGCGAGGTAGCAGAGTTAAAATCAAAGGGCTCCCAGCCTGCTCTGGGTTCAGAACGTTCTTATCTTTCTCTGTCACACCCTATTAAACACAGATCAGAAACAGGATCTGGGATTATGGAACATACTGAATTCAGGACATTAGAAGGCTCCTCTCCTATTAATAGGAACCACTTACCAATTCAGAATACCACACATCTATTTTGGCAACATATTTGCCTATAAAAACAGGCAGTCCAACTTGAGGATTATCCTATTACTATAATTTTCAGTACAGAACAGTGAATGCTATTGTCCCAGAATTTAACCCCTCAGCTCCTATACTCTTGTTTCATAGGGCTGCACTGTGTCTGACTGAAAACAAACGTCCCTGAAACCAGCTGTTTTCTGTTCCCTGAACCGATCACTGTTTCTGTACCGTGAACCCTCTGCTTTCTACTGGACAGTCCTGGAGGTCTGAGCCGATCTCTCGGAGAACAGCCTTTTCCTGTGCACTGAAACCTCTTGCTCGGCAATCCTGCCTCGGTTTGTTGGCCCAACCGACAGAGCGTTCGTGGAAATGGCGCCCTAGAAAGACTCCAGTCAGCAAGTATCGATTTTGCATGGAATTGCAAGGTAGGTTTCTAGTTAGTTGACACTCGGGTTTCTAGGAACAATTAACAAAAACACATGCAACGACAATCTGTACCAGAGAAAAACGTGAAGAGTTGCTTCCAAACAGGTGCAGCCGATTATCTGAGGCAACTCTGTGCCTGAAAATCGTTACTTTCTTCACAAATTTTAAGAGCACTAAAAACTTCCAGATAATGGGAAGTCCCTGAAGCTTTTAGAAAGTGTTTTCTCATACTCCATACCTGGTATGACAGCTGCTGCTTTGCAGCTATGGGGAGTTGCGGTTTTCCATTTGTGAACGTTCAAGTGAAATCTATCATTTTTTGGAAAGAGTCTAAGTCCTGGGGTTCTCAAATATCTTTACAGGTTGAACATTTGGACAGGACTCAAGACTCCAATCAGTGCTCGGATATGTGGAAATATTTAACTCTCTAAGAAACAGTATATAAAATAAGCTGTTTCTCGGCTTGATGACTATTTCAGGATTGACTAATGACTTGTCTTTGTGCCAGACACCTCGGAGATGGCTCAAGAGGCTAATTTCTAAAACTTGAATTCGTAGCATTCTATCAAATGAAAACTCTTTCTGCATAAAAACTCTGGATCTGGGAATTTGCAAACAGTATGATCATGAAATGAACTTTTGGACACTGGTTTCATAAGGACCTGTACTAAATTCATTATTATTTATATTATTCTAGTGCCTGGGAGCTCTAGCCACAGACTAAGGCCACACTGTGCTAGGCACTGTACAAACTCAGAACAAAAAGATACTCCCTGCCCCAAAGATCTTACAATCTAAGTGTGACGGGGCGGACCGGCCCCGCACGGGCCAGGGCTGCCCCTGGCCGGAAGTTCTAGCAGCGGAAGTCCCGCCCCCGCTGCACTGGGCATGCTCCAAGTGCTCAGGCTGTATAAAGGGAGGGAGCACAGCTCAGTCTGGGCCGGCAGCCGGAGGAGGAGGACGTGCCTGGGGAGCTCTCCCGAGGGACCAGCCCCAGCTGTATCCGGAGCCGGAGCCGCGGCAGGACCCTGCCTCTGAGTTCGTTGCCGACCACAGCTGACTGGGGGCCGGAGACTACGACCACACGGAGGAAGCCATGGACCCAGCAACCCACCGGAGGACCCCGCTTCTGGAGCGGGTAGAAACTGACCCTGGGATAGAGAGAGAGTGGTACGACCCACCTGAAAACACTCAGCGTGTTGTGGTGGGACCTCCCCGCTGAGTGGGTGGATAGCCCGCAGTGCCCCAGTAGAGGGGCTGCCATTGACTCCGGCCATTAGGCCACACTGCCCCAGCGGAGGGGCGATTATAGACTTCGGCCATTGGGTAGCACTGCCCCAGCCAAGGGGCTAACATGGACTTCGGCCGCTAGGCCGCATTGCCCCAGCAGGGGGGCCGTCAGGGACGCCAACCACTAGGCCGTACTGCCCCCGCCTGGGGGCTCGAACCCTGACACTAAGTATGAATCAAGAAACAACAGACGGCTACAAACAGATCATAAGATTAGGGTTGGAAGAGACCTAAGGAGGTATCTGGTCCAACCTCCTGCTCAAAGCAGGACCAACCCCAACTAAATCAGCCCAGCCAAGGCTTTGTCAAACCGGGACTTTAAAACCTCTAAGGAAGGAGATTCAATCACCTCCCTAGGGAACCCATTCCAGTGCTTCACCACGCGCCGAGTGAAATAGTGTTTCCAAATATCAAACCTAGACACACCCCCCCCCACTGCAACTTGAGACCATTACTCCTTGTTCTGTCATCTGCCACCACTAAGAACAGCCGAGCTCCATCCTTTTTGGAACCCCCCTTCAGGTAGTTGAAGTTTTGCTCTCAAATCCTCCCTCACTCTTCTCTTCTGCAGACTAAATAACCCCAGTTCTGAGCCTCTCCTCATAAGTCATGCGCTCCAGGCCCCTGATCATTTTTGTTGCCCTTCTGTGGACTCTCTCCAATTTGTCCACATCCTTTCTGTAGTGGGGGGACCAAAACTGGACGCAATACGCCAGATGTGACCTCACCAATGTCTAATAGAGGGGAACAATCACATCCCTCGATCTGCTGGCAATGCCCCTACTTATACAGCCCAAAATGCCATTAGCCATCTTGGCAACAAGGGCACACTGTTGACTCATATCCAGCTTCTCATCCACTGTAAAGATGGGGAGGCATGAGGAGTCAGCATGCTAGGCTATGGTCTCTGCACACGAGCAGCCTAACTGCTGTCAGGATTGGTGTAGGCAATGCAGCAGAGAAGTGTTCTGAGGAGGGATTTAATAAGGCAGCTTGCAGTAGTATGTATGGAGCACGGTCCAGGTCTGAGCGGCTGCAGGGGAGAAAGCACAGAGGCTCCTTTTTGAAAATGCAACAAGCGGACGCAATAGAGGCTGCCATCTGAGCCCACCAGCGTCAAGCATCAACAGCACAGTAGTGAACGAGAGATGATATAGGGCGGAGATGGACTACGAAGGGCCTTGAAAGTGAAGACAAGCAGTTACTTTGAATGTTAAAGTAACAGTCACCACTAGGCCCAACTACCACTGCACTCAGACCTGACCCTCCATGTCTTAGTTTCTGACACTCACTGATAGGCCCAACTACCACTGCACCACTAGACTGGACCTTCCATGTCTCGGTTTCTGACAGCTGCCAGCGGATGTTGCAAAGGCCAAACGTATAACCGGGTTAAAGAGAGATTTCGATAAGTTCCCGGAGAATAGGTCCATCAATGACAATTGACCAAGATGGTCAGAAACGCAACCCCATGCTCCACCTATCCCTAAACCTCCAAATGACAGAAGATGGGGCTGGACAAGAGGGGATGGATCACTTGATAATTGCCTTGTTCTGTTCATTCCCTCTGGGGCACCTGGCATTGATCACTGTCAGAGGACAGGATACTGGGCTAGATGAACCTTTGGTCTGACCAAGCACTGCTGTTCGATCTGACCTTCTGCACAAGACAGGCCAAAGAACCTCGCCCCACAATGCCTGCATCAAGCCCATAGCTTCGGTTTAGCCTCAGCATACCTTTCAAAAAGATATCGAGTCTTGACTTAAAGTCTGCCAAAGATGGTGAATTTACCGGGTCCCTTGATAAGCTGTTCCAACAGTTAATTACCCCGTTATAATTTGCATCTTATTCTTAGTCAGAACTTGTCTAGCATCCAATGAGCTACTAGTTCTCATTCTGCCTTTTTCTGTTCGATCGAAGGGCTGTCTGCTATGAGAAGTCTCGTTTCCTTATAGGTACTTTTAGGCTGTGATCAAGTCACCTCTTAACCTTCTCGTGGCTAAATTAGATCAAGCATCTTAAGGCTGTTTTTCTGCAGCATCTTTTCCAGATCTCAGATCATTGTTATAGCTACTTTCTGAACCCTTTCAATTTGTCAACACTCTTTCTGCAGTGTGGACACTAGAACTGGACAGAATCCGAGAGGTAGCCGTGTTAGTCTGGAATAGCAGAGGTAACAAAGAGTCCTGTGGCACATTAAAGACTAACTGGACAGACTCTCCAGTAATGGTCTCGCAGATGCTGACTTCAGAGGTAATATTACCTCTCTCTTCCTATCTCCAAGGATGACATCCACCCTCACAGTTTCAGGAACACACTGGGAACTCATGTTCAGCTGGTTATCTCCCATGACCACCCTTTTCAGAGTCACTGCTTTCGGGATACAATCCCTCATCCTATAAGTGTAACCTACATTCTTTGCTCCTAGGTGTATGACCTTGCATTTTGCAGTATTAAAATGCATGTTGTTCAAGTGAGCCCACCTTCCCAAGTGATTAACTGCCAATGGTACACTCCGAGCCTGCCCCGAGGAGACAACAGCCGATTCGTTTCTCAGTGGCAATGGGGTGAACCCAAAAGATTCCCTTTGGACTGTCATTAGAGTAACTGAAGAATCTGGCCCAGGCAGGACAAGATGTACTGGGAGACCAGCAGGGATGCCAGGTTGCGGCACTACACTGTCTAAATCCCCATCATTTCTCTCATAGCTGTACCGGGCTGGCAGGGAGAGGCACTAGGTGAGGTGGGTCAGTGTTAGTCACAGAGAGGAGGTGAGTCTCTGGGATGTTTAGAATGAAAAGAGGTGGAGGCCAGGAGTACGAGGCCTGGGAGGAGGAGGAGGAAGAGGGAGCAGTGAGGCTAGCACAGGGAAGAGAGGGGGAGGGGGAATACAGTAGGAAATAAAATCCAAGGTTTACGCTGGGACAGAACTGTGTAGGGCTGGAGCACATAGGCGAGGAAGCCAGGGAGGGAACAGAACAGGGACTGATAAAGTCGAGGACGAGGAAGATCATTTCAGCAGATTCAGTTTTGATGAAGTGGAGGGGAAGGATGTGAGAAAGGAGGCGGCCAGAGAAGGGAAGGTTGCAGCAGTCAAGGCAGGACGTGACTAGGCCATGGGCAAGTGTTTAGGTTGTCAGAACAGAAAGGAAGGGACTGATTTCCTATAGGATGTGGAGGAGTAAGGGGCAGACATAGCAATCACTGGATGTTTGGGGGAGTGGCGTGGGCGGAGTCAAGGGTAACTCTATTATGAGTCTGCATGATGTGGAGAACGGGGTGTTGCCCACAACAGTGGAGAGAGGCAGAAGTGACACAGCTTAGGAGACAAAATCAGGACTTCAGTTTTGGCCATGTTGAGCTGATGACAGCTCATCCAGGCAGTTGTGTCAAAGACATAACTGTGTGCAGCTGTGCAGGCCTGGATGGAAGAAGGGAGCTTAGAGTGGAGAAATAGATCTGTTGAGAGTCACCGGTCTAGAGAAGGGAGGGCTGAATCCATGCCAACACAGAGTCGCTCAAGGACAAGGTGAGGAGAAAGGAGAGGCCGGAGTACAGAATGCTACGGGACTCCTATAAAGAGGAAAAAAAGAGAAATTAAAAGACTGGCCAGAAAGCTAGGAGAACTGAGAGCACAAAGGCCGTGAAAGCCAATGGAAGGGGAGATGTCAAGGAGGAGAATGATGCTTTGTCCTGGACATTGCTGCAGTAAGCACAGAATTATCAGCCACAGAGATGAACACAACATGTTGGGGAAGAGTCAATAGAGCTTTATTCAAGGGAAATCATACTTCACCCATCTATTAGAATTCTTTGAGGGGGTCAACAAACGTGGCCAAGGGTTAGCCCGTGGCTATAGTGTATGTGGAACTTTGAAAAGGTCTTTGACAAGGTCCCTCACTGAAAGCCCTCAAGCAAAGTAGGCAGTCACGGGATAAGAGGGAAGGTACCTCTCATGGTCAGTAACTGGTTAAAAGACAGGGAACAAAGGGTAGGAATAAACAGTCAGTGTTCACAGTGCAGAGAGATAAATAAAGGGGTCCCCCAAGGGACCAGTGCTGTTCATATATTCATAAAGGATGAGGAAAAGGAGTAAAACAGTGAAGTGGCAAAATTTGCAAATGATACAAAATTACTCATGATAGTGAAGCCCAAAGCAGACTGTGAAGAGTTACAAAGGGATCTCACAAAACTGAGTGACTGGGAAACAAAATGGCAGGTGAATGTTAATAAGTGCAAAGTAATGCATATTGGAAAATATAATCCCAACTATATATACAAAATGATTGGGTCTTAACTAGCTGTTACCACTCAGAAAGATCTTGACGTCACCGTGGAGAGTTCTCTGAAAATATATGCTCAGTGTGCAGAGGCAGACAAAAAAGTGAACACAAGGCTGGGAATCAGTAGGAAAGGGATAGATAATAAGACAGAAAATGTCATAATGCCTCTCTATATAAATCCATAGTTCTGGTCACCCCATCTCAAAAGATATTAGAATTGGAAAAAGTACAGAGAAGGGCAACAAAAATTCTCAGGGTATGGAACAGCTTCCATATGAGGAGAGATTAAAATGTCTGGGACTTTTCAGCCTCGATAAGAGACGACTAAGGGGGGATACGATAGAGGCAGGGCGGCGAGTTGTATGGGCCCGTGGTGGAGGGGCTCCAGCAAATTCAGGGACCAGGAGGCCCAGCTCCATCAATGTTCGGGGCCCCGCCTGCTCCCCCTGTGCACTTCCCCCAAGCATCCCTGCCTCCCTGGACAGTGGGTGGCTTCCCCCTGCAGCTCCATGCTGCACTCCCTCGCCAGCCGCTGCTGGCTACAAGGGATCAGTCCGCGGGGAGGCTGAGGCAGCTGCTGTGCCTCTGGAGAGAGTAGAGGAGGAGGTGCATGGCAGCCCAAAGCCCCCTGCCCCACCCCCGGGAGGTGACTCCAAGGGGGCGAGGGACTTATCCTGCTGGACCTCCTGAGCAGCAGCATGGGGTGTGTGTGAATGTTGGGCCGGGGAGGGGTTCCCCCTTCCCCAGAGCTTGCTTCTGCTGAAGGGGAGAGGGTTAGGGGGAGTCCTCCTCTCTGGTCCCCCACCACAGTACCATGGCAGCCTGCCTGCTACACCCCAAACTCCTTCCCAGAGCCTTAGGCAGGTTGGGGAGAGGGGCCGGACTTGGACCCGTCCTGAGCACCATCAAAAATTATACAAACCTGCTGCCCCTGAACAGGTCTGTAGAATCATGACTGGTGTGGAGAAAGTGACTAAGGAAGTGTTATTTACCCCTTCACATAACACACAAAACCAGGAGTCACGCAATGAAATGAACAGGCAGGAGGGTTAGAACAAACATAAGGAAGTAATTCTTCAGACAACCCACAGTCAACCTGGATCACTCAAGACATTTCCCGGTTCCTTTCCTTTTCTCTGAAGCACCTGGTACCAGCCACTGTCAGAAGACAAGATACAGGGCTAGATGGGCCATTGGTCTGACCCGGTATTGCTCTTCTTCTGACTCCTAACATCCTGTCTGCACTTAACAGATGACCTAGGACTAATGACACATTTGGGAAGTAGGTTAGTGCGTCATTGCTGGGAGGTTGTGTTTGAGTCCAATCAATTAGGGCACAGATAATTGTGCACATCCTAGGCCATGGCTGTGATGGGGAGAAGCGTCCTGTCCTTCTATCACTGCATTGACCCAGCATGGGGGGGCTCACAGCGTAGTAAACGCTGGCTGCCTTGGCTCAGAAACAGACAGACTGTTCATGCTGGGAGGAGTTCTCCTTCACCAGTCGGATTCCAGCTGAGTCGGCCATGTTAAATGAAAACCAAATCACATCTGGGGGAAATGATTCATCTTCTCCCTCTGAGGTTTGAAGGCATTTTACCCCGTGTCTCGAGAATTGGACCTGCAACAGGGGATCTGTAAAGGCAGAGCAGGTCGTTTAGGAGGCCCGTTATTCCATTCCATGTGTCCAGGGAATGCAGAGAAAGTCTGGAAAACTAATTTTAGCAGTCATTGGTCCTAGGGAGCAGCCAGCATGAGGGAGAGAGAAGGTCTAGTGTCATCCCAGACCACTGTTCCTTTAAGAGCCAGGGACTAGCTGGGGATACATCAGGGACCTAATGAGCATCACAGCACCTAATTGTTAGCTGCCTAGAAAATCCCGGAACGGCACTGTGATCTACAAAGCAGAATTAGGCATGTAGGCTCCTTACATAAGGTAGGGGGAGAGACAGTGCCTACCAATGCGATCCACAAAAGCCAGCGACTGGCTGAGATAGGCACCTAGGTCCAGGCGGCAGGGTAGTACCTAGCTCTGCTAGCAAATAGGAACCTGCTGCCTGGAGTCAGGCAGCTTCGGTGGCTCCAGTGTTTCCTGCAGGAATGAGTTAGAGACGCCTGACTTGCTCCACACAAAATGGCTGGAGGAGGTGGTGATGTTACCACCCACCTTATAACTTCTAGCTCCCTAGGTTAGAGCACTTGCCTGGGAGGAGAAAAGATTTGAACTAGGCCTGTCAAACAATTAAAAAAATTAACTGTGATTAATCGTGCGATTAAACAATAGAATACCATTTATTTTAAGAATCAGAGAGAGTAGCCGTGTTAGTCTGGAATTGCAGATGTGACAAAGAGTCCTGTGGCACCTTAAAGACTAACTGCAATTAACTGACAGCCCTAATTTGAAGAGTCGCCTTCTCTACTAAAGGGTGAGTTTCTGAGTCTCCCACAGCCGAGGTGACTGCTCTAACCACTGAGCTAGGGGGTTCCCTCACTGCCAGGTTGAAGCTGCTCTGCTGTGGCTACGTGTAGCAGGCGGCAACTCACCCTGCGGCGCCTCCCGCTGGTTTGTCCGGGGAATTAGCTCTTCCAGCGTCCGGAGCACCTTCTGCAACCTGTAGTCTCACTTGCACTGGCCCCGTGTCCCTCCCTGGACCCCACTGCCCTCTTACCTGGGGTGCTGTACCCCTGCAGTACCCCCACAGTCTCAGGGTCTCCCCTCCCTGGGGAATCTCCTCTCCCTGTCCCCACCTTGCCTCAGTCTAGGCAACTGCCAGTCACCACTTGCCCCCGTTCTCTGGGGCAGACTGCAATATTATTGCCATTCATCACCGGCAAGGAGGGGTTGGCCTGCTGCTTCTGCCTCATGGGCTGCCCCCTGCAACCCCAGTACCCTTAGTTGGGACTTCCCCTAGGCCCTGCAGCCTGGAGGTTTCCAGGCCAGAGCTTCCCCAGCTCCTCATGCCTTGCCCCAGCCCTGCTCCACTCGAGGGACCTTGTCAAGCTCCCAGCAGCCAGGCCTGTCTACCTCTGCAGACAGAGGAGACTCTCTCAGGCCCCTGCCTCTCAGCCTTTTTATAAGGACCTGCTAGAGTTTGGGGTGTGGCCACCCAGCTGAGACAATTCCCCCAATCAGCCTGGGCGCTTGCATCTCCCAGCCGCCAGTTTTTCCTGGGCTGTTTTAACCCCTTCTGGCTGGGAGCGGGTAGCCACCCCGCTACACTACGTAACGAAAGTGTCATTGGCACTGGACTCTGGGAACTGGACCCAGGTTCTTCCCCCCCTACATCATGCCCAAACTGGTGGGCTACAGAGGCATTTCTACTCTCTCTGGAACAGCTATTGGGAGACAAAGCAAGCGAGCGTCTGCCTCGTCAGTGGTCAGGGCACCCACTGGGGAGTCGCAGACCCCAGGTCCAGTCACCCTGCTCCACTCTTTCATTAGGCAGCTGCAATGGAACAGGTGCCATGGGAGACTCTGCGGGAGCCCCACTCCAGACTAGCCCATAGCCCAATAGTTAGGGCTCTCACCCTGGGGAGAGGAGACCCCTGCTCAAAGCCTTTCCCACCCTCTGCAGGGAGGAGGGAATTGAATCTGCCCACATCCCAGGCAAGCGACCTGGGCACGGCCACCAGCTCCTCATTCTTCTTCTGGCCTTGGAATCATTCAAAATCCAGAAGGGACCATTGTGATCCTCTCCGACCTCCTGTCTAACAAAGGCCAGAGAATGGCCCTGCAAGAATTCCTGGAGCAGAGCTTTTAGGAACACATCCCATCTTGATTTAAACATGGGCAGCGATGGAACATCCACCACGACCATGGATCAATTGTTCCAGTTGTTAATTAGTCTCACCATTAAAATGTACACCTTATTTCAGTCTGAATTTGTCTAACTTCAGCTTCCAGTCCTTGGATCCTCTTGCAGTTGGGGCTGAGACATTCAGATGCAGGAGACCCCGAGCAGCCCAGCCTGAACTTTCCCTTATTGTTAATTTCCTCATTAAAAAAGGCTAAACCTGAGAAAAGGGGTGATTTTTTAACCCTAGAGAATGTGAGAAAGACGCCTGTTCACAGAGCCCCATCCAGCCCTACTTGCCCCAATGGTAGTTTAATATAATCGGTACATATAAAAATAGCCACCGAGCGCCCTAGCCCCACATAACAAACTGTGCCACAGCTCTCCCCATAGCTGAGCAGACAGATGATTTGCAGCGCATGCTGCAAAGGCTAAAAAGTTCAGGATCCTTGGGACTAAGGATGGACGGGAGTGAATCCCAAAACCAAGGGGTCCTTGACTTGTCGGCAGCTTCCTCTCCATCTGATCTCTGCAGTTGACATTTCTGGTAATGAGATGCCCAGAACTATACAAAACAGTGTGAGTGTGCCTGCACCAGGGCCCTTTCCTTGACGCCAGCTGTGAGACCTCTGCAGACACCACCTAAAAATCACACTGATTTTGGCTGCCATAATGCATTGCAAGTACATATCCCTATTTGATGTCATCTATCAACCCTCAGGACCGCCATTGTTTTCCAAGTATCTGACCTGCTTATCCTCAAATATATCTGCGTGAACCCACAGCCCCTTCCAAGAGAAGGATGGGCCATATAGAATCAGTGATGGGAGATTAAAGAGTTTCCTATCCAGACAGGAGAACCCGCTGCAGATGGTATGAATGCTCCTTTGTCATGAGAAGGCATCTACACAGCTTATTGGATTCTTCTCCATTTTTGCATATCAGCATTTTAAAAAGTGATCCCAGAGCTGAATAAATTTCCTCCACCCAGAGATTCTGGTCAGAGCACTCGTCTCTCTCTGTCTATTGCACACGTGCATAAACAGTCCCATCGTCATAGGAGACAAGTGAAGACTGAATCTTATGGGTAAAAACCAGATGTTTCCCAATCTTCCTTAACAAAGTTATACTTTATATATGGCTCTTCAATGGATTTATAGCCAATGAAGGGATGTTACTACATTAACTCATGGAGGGGGTGGATGATAAAAACTGGAAAGGAAGAGCCAGACAAGGCTAAGAGAAGCTATCCAGAGGGCTGCAATTGGAGAAGCATGACGAATGGGCAGCACTGTTTCAGAGGGCTCCAACAGAAAGGCAGATTGCCTAGCTGGGAGTGATTGTCCGCAGCTGGAGCATCGCACAAAGACCATCTGGTATTCCTTAAATGTGCTTTCCCCAGGTGATCTGATTCTTGGAATGCCCCAGCAGAGAGAAGAAATAGAGGGATTGTGAGACTCGGCCTTCTTTCCAGCATTCCCCTAATTAGTTAATAGAATCTTGTTTGAATCAGTTTCAGTTTCTCCTCTGAATTCGCTGCTCTCGCTGCCTTTTCAAACAGAGAACGGTCGACTCAATTCCTAACGTTTTTTGTTTGTCTGTTCTAAGCAATTCAATAACTGTGCCTCTTAGCAAAAACAACGAGGCGTCCTTGCGGCTCCTTAGAGACTAACAATTTGATTTGGGCATAAGCTTTCGTGGGCTAGAACCTTTACTGATACAGACTAACACGGTACCACTCTGAACCTGTGCCTCTTAGCACAGTGGCCCAACAGTGCTGACGGGTCAAAAATGTCCCAAACTTCAAAGCCAACTTCCCCTTGATTGTCATGCCACTTCAGTCTTTCCAAGGCCACTTTCAGCCACAGCCTCACATATATTTTCCTGAGATTCTCTTCCTCGGCCCCAGCTACTTTGTCACAATGCAGACAACACAATGTCTGGTTATTATGACTGTGTGAAACTGGCATGTAAAGATCTCAGAGTTTCTGAAAGAGCAGAGAGTGTGGAATCCATGCGAGTCTTCGATCGGGAATCTAGTTTCCAAGATTATTATCCTTTTTTGGATGAAGTTCTTTCGAGCTCTCCAGGCTAATTGCTCCAGACACACAACTGGTCTTGTGCTGGAAACAGAGAACATTGCCATGTCACTAGTGCAAGAACAGTCATTGTGGTTCAGAGCTCACCAATCAGATTGTTCCTCTGATTGAATTAGTTAGATCAGAATCATGCCAATGAAGAGAGGACCAACTGAAAGCTGCAAATAATAAATGAACAGATGGAAAAATGGTTTACAGTCAGTAGAAGGAGAACAAATCTTTGGAACCAAACTGCGTTCCCACCAGCAGGCAGTGCCCCCACGGAGCAGCAGAGCTTAGAAGGAAGCTCCATCATCCAGACTGAAAGATGATCCAGATCACTCCTGCCAAACCAAACTCACCAACTGTTGCTTCTTCCCTTTCTTTTCTGTTTTTTACTATGCAACAAGCTCAGCCATAAAACATGGCTGTCATCAGACATGTATCCCTCAGGTCACAGATGAGGGAGTGAGCCCCACATTCACAGACTCATTGGGCTCCCAGGAGGTTTCAAGCAGCAGATGAAAATTGTTCTTGCTATTTTTCCATCGTGATGTTGGTTTCTACCACTTTAGAACATGCTGGCATATGGGTTTGGAACAACTGTCACCATTCTTGGAGCAAGTAACAGCTACTAAAGCCTTGTGTGTTCTGGAAGTGAGTGCAACACCCAATCAGCAGCAGGCATTCACCCCGCTGAACCCCAAAAGAAAAGTAAAAGCTGAAAGCCCAGCATAGGCGCCTCAGTCCTGGCCTCGGTGCAGAGGTAACTGCAAACACAGCACTGAGATCGATGCACTCAGCTGTCCATAAACTCTCCCTGGATGGAACAGCTCCGAACGTCATCATCTCCTGAATAAGAACTCGCCCTTGCAAGGTACATTCCAGGATTCTTACATAAAACCCTAATAAAAAGATAACATTTTATTCTGACTGCCACTAAAACAATGACCCATCCTCTGCATAAGACATGAAAGCAGTGCTTCATTTGTAATGAAAGAGGTGCTAGGGCTCCAGCAATTACCGGTAAGTACTGGGGCTCATAACTGATGAGCAAGTTCAAAGATGCCGGGGCTCTGAACTGCCCGTCCTAGAGGAGTTGGGGATTGGCCCTGGCAAGCCCTAGCACACATTGAGCACCACATAAAAGCACAGGGATGCAGCCAAGAGCTGTGAAACACACCCGCACACCCAGTGTTATAATGCACCTCAATCCTGACCTGCAACAGGCTCTGCTCTTCTAGACTTCTCCTGCTCAGAGATAACTAAGTACCAAACCAAGTGATATTCTACATCTTGGCAGCAAATGTCTTTATATGCACTACCTGCACACAATATTAATAGCACAAGTACTAAAAACATTTCTTTTAAATGCTAATGTTAGTGAGTTAATGTGTTTGGCCCCAGGAGGCTGTCTCCTCTGAACTATATTTGCTGTATAAGTGAAGATGAATTTATAGTGAATTTCCTCTATACCATGTTTGCTCCGACCCCAGTAGGGATTGGATCTCCTCTGAAGAAGTATCACAGTGTTACTGGTATGGGAGAGATTCATAACTAGCTGCATGCAAGAGGTTTGTGCATACAGCTGAAAAGGCTCACCCCTTCATAGGATTAAAGGAACCCTCTGGAATGGCCCAACCTAGTAGACAGGCCGCTGCCTGCAACTCTTGAGAAATGTAACGATGGTGCGGACCATGGCACAGGGCAAGGAACAAAGCTCCTCAGTTCCTGTCAAGTGCAGCATGAATTCGTGGGACTGTATAGTGATCATTTAAAATATGTAACAAATGATAATGGAATCAGGAGAATGTCCCCAACCCATCACTCCAGACAGCATGTCAATGGCCCCTTGATGTTAGGCATGTTCTAGCTCAGACCTCTTCGCCCCAGTGGAACCAGGGGAGGGAGGAGTTGCCTCTGTTGCCAGGAGGAATTGTTTGGTAGACATGCTGGAGATTCCATGAAACAAGCAGTAAATCACCCGTAGAGTTTCTCACAATTTTAGATGATAACTCTATGCGACAGAAGCTAGTTGCAGCACCCTGGTCACTGAAGTTGCTGCAGCACCAAAAAGGCTGCAGGCTTAATTGGAGCCAATCAACATATTTCTATGAGCAAACTATTCTGGTCTGTGATAGAGGAGCTGATCCATAACATAAGAACATAGTGACAGGTTTCAGAGTAGCAGTCGTGTTAGTCTGTATGCATAAGAACAGAAGTACTTGTGGCACCTTAGAGACTAACATTTATGTAGCTTTCATAGGCTATAGCCCACTTCATCGGATGCATAGAATGGAACACACAGTAGTTAAGATATATACACACAGAGGGAAAATATGTAAAGGTGGAAGTTGTCAGACCAATTCTAAGAGGCTATTTAATTTAGATGGGCTATTATCAGCAGGAGAAAAAAAACCTTTTGTACTGATAATCAAGATGTTGACAAGAAGGTGTGAGGTTACTTAACATAGATTCAATTAGTGTAATGACCTAGCCATTCCCAGTCTCTCTTTAACCCTAATTTGATAGCATCCAATTTGCAAATTAAGTCCAGTTCAGCACCTTCTTGTTGGAGTCTGTTTTTTAAGTTTTTCTGTTTTAAAATTGTCACCTTCAGGTGCGTTAGAGAGTGACCAAGAAGACTGAATCAACTAGCCCGGAGCCTAATGTCTCTAACTTCTTGGTCCGAGGCTTAAACCACTTGCAAATCTTACAGCGCTCACTGAGATGGGTTCCCCCCAAACAGCGTAAACAGTCTGTGTGCAGATCACTCACTGGCATAGGTCACCTACAAGTGTCACACAACTTAAAACCTGCCCCGGCCTGGTGCGCTAGCTAAACTAATCAACTAACTACAGGTACCACACACTGAACACACCCAAGCAATTCTGGAGACAAGCTACAGCAGAGCCGGAGCAGAGCAGTTCTGAAGCACCTTCACAGGCAGCTAGCAGGAACTGAGGGTAGGGGAGCGCACAACACCCCTTATGCCGCCCCATGGAGGTGCCACTTCAGAGGTCGCGGGGGGGGGGGTCCCTACGGGTACTGCTAAGGGAAGAACTTCTGGCACAGTGCACATGGCAAGCACGCACACCTACTGTGGAATAGACATGAGCAATCACTCGAAGAATGGCTATTGTTGAAAGATGTATTTTATGTGATGCCCACAAGAAGCTAGTCTTCAATATTAATCACCATATTTTTTAAGTCCTAGCCTTCCCCATCTTCTCCCTGTGTGTCTCAGTGTGTCCTGTTTGCTCTCTCTCTCTCATTTAGTTTTTAGGTAATCCTATCAGCACACCCTCAGGAGCAAACACACACACCAGAGACCTGCATATAACATTCCTGTGGTCAGCTCTATCCATAACCCTCTAAAGCAGGTTCTTCTTTTTCCAGAATGTGGCTGCCACACATCTGGCTGTCGATAATAAGCTTATATACAGGTCATGTCCTTTCAAGTCATAAATTCCTAGTAGTGGCAGCCCGAACAGTAGCGCCACAGGGTCCATCAGTTCCACTGATCTGTCACCTTCACGGTGAGCAGAGAAGTTTTCATTTCATTTTTTAAGGGAACCAATTAGTGAACACAGCAAGAAGATTCCAACCAGGGAGCAGATTCCCCCCCTCTGGGAGCATGACACGAACTCAAAGCAAAACCACTGACTCTCCTATTGCCCAGCTATGGCTGAAGCGCCAAGCTCTCCAGGAGGTGCTAACCTCTCCCTTCCTGAGGAAGTGCCAGACAAGGAATCCCAGCCTCCTATTCCCCAAGACAGATACACACCTTTCACAAGAAGTCCCCCACTTCCACCAGTACAATCAGCAAAGAACATCCCCTCTCCTGAGATGCAAGCTCACCCCTTGAAGGACAGGGAAGGCCATGCCCTGCCCTGACCCCAGGACAGCATGTCCCAGATCCACAGGACTGGTGCTATGGCTCTATCCTCTCCTCGTTCAGCTCCCTTTTGGAAACCCAGGCCCCCCCGGGTTTGTTCTAGAAACGCCTCGCCAACCTCCTCCTGATTTCCTGGACTATAGCAGACCCCAACCCGGACATCATCCCTATTTTCCCCTCTTTTATCTTTACCCAGAGACTTTCCACTGGTCTGCCTCCTACCTCCATCTGGCCCTCAGAACAGGTCTCTATATTCTGGATGTACAATACAACACCCCCTCCCTTTCCCCCGGCTGTTCTTTCTGAACAAGCTGTGCCTCTCTCTAACAATATTCCAGACAGCACATTTATACCAAGTCTCAGTGTGTAAGTTAAATGACAACTAGGATCATAAATATTTCCAGTTCTTCCTGGTTGTTCCCCATACTCCTTGCAGTTGTATATAGACGTGAGCAGATGACCCATCCACTTCCTTCGGGTTACTCTTATAATCCTACTGGAATTTTCAGTGTCCCACCCAGACATCAGCCCTCAATTAAGGCTGCCTTTTTTCATGGGCTTTTGCCGCATGACTTCTGGAGCCTTATTTTAACGCCTTCCTCACGAGATTGGCTCCCCCCTTTCAGCCATGGAATGAATGGTCGTGGGTACCTTTGAAAGGGCTTCTTCTTCTAGAGACAGGAAGCTGGAACTCTGTGTGCCGCTAAGGGGAGGAGCTCTTCCTCAGCAGAACGTGCAGGGTCTTTGCATACAATACTGGAAGGTGAACAGGCTGAAGAAGGTGAAATTCACCTTGGGGGTAAATCTGGGATTCAGTCACAAAGACGCTTCTTCATCCTTGTGACAAATGGTGTAGAGCAGGTCTTCTGTGAGGGCCCCAGGGGAGTCAGACAACCATCCTGGAGCCGTGCAGAAGGGAGCAGGAAGCCAAAGGTAAGTGGTGCTTCGACACCACAGGGAAAGCCGCTTCCACTTAGCAAACTAGCATTAGCATGCAGAGGGTCTCCTGAACGTAGTGGGGAGCAGGCACTTTCTCTATTGGATATCCATCCAAAAGCCATACTGCCAGGTTGGGAAGCCAGACTGGGGTGGTTTGTCCTGCCCTTATTCAGAGAGAGCAGGCCTGGGAACAGCTGTAGGTAGGTGCATGGGCGGGATGCCAGCTGCAGAATGAGGATGAACCAGAACTGCCTCAGTCACAAGGAAGGTCTGAGAATCACTGTGGTCCTGCCAAGCTTGATTTTTCTAAGAACGTGGGGCAGGAGGGGAGGGGAGCTGAGCTGTCCACTGCCCCAGGAAGGCGTCCCCTCCGGACTGGAGACCTGGCCAGTTTGGGAGCAGGAAGTCAGGCACAGTGTGTTCCACTGGGTTCCAAAGAGATCTCAACGGGACCCCCATTTGGTGAAAAGAACAGGAGTCCTGTGGCGCCTTCAAAACTAACACATTTATTTGGGTATAAGCTTTCGTGGGCTATAACCCACTTCGTCAGATGTATGGAGTGGAACTTACAGTAGGAAGATCGACACACACACAGACAACATGAAAAGGTGGAGCTTGTCATACCAACTCTATGAGCGATTATCAGCAGGAGTGATAATCAGGATGGCCCATTTCAAACAGTTGACAAGAAGGTGCAAGTAACAATAGGGGGAAATTAACATGGGGAAATAGATTTCAGGTTGTGTAATGACCCAGCCACCCCCAGTCTTTGTCAAGCCTAATTTCATGGTATTGTAGTGGGGCGGCTGCGCCACTCCAGGCAAAAAGGGGTAAAAACAGCCCTGCAAAGGGCTGTAGCATGGGAAAGGCAGCGCAGCAGAGGGCCGCAAACTTCCTAGGAAGCCAATATAGCAGAAGGCTGCAACAGAAGGCAGCTGAGGGCGGAGCAGCTGCAGCTGTGGCTGGGTCAATTAGGGCCCAGCTGGCCCTAATATAAGGGCCCAGAGTTTGGTGCAGAGAGAAACAGTCTCCTCTGTCTGTAGAGGCAGACAGGCCTGGCTGCGGGGAGCTTCACAAGGTACCTAGAGTGGTGCAGGGCTGGGGCAAGGCAGGAGGAGCTGGGGAAGCTCAGGGACATGGGTCCAGAGTGCAAGCAGGACTACGGCCTGCAGAGGGTGCTCCAGAGGCTGGAAGATGAGCTAATTCCTGGATGGATCAGCAGGAAGCGCTTCAGGGCGAGTCGCCGCTGTGCTACAGGTATCCAGTTTGCAAATTAATTCCAGTTCTTCTGTTTCTCATTGAAGTTTGTTTTTGAAGGTTTTTGTTGAAGAATTGCCACTTTTAGGTCTGTTACTGAGTGGCCAGAGAGGTTGACGTGTTCTCCAACTGGTTTTTGAATGTTATGATTCCTGATGTCAGATTTGTGTCCATTTATTCTTTTGCGTAGAGGTTTGGCCAATGTACATGGCAGAGGGGCATTGCTGGCACATGATGGCATATATCATATTGGTCGATGTGCAGGTGAACAAGCCCCTGATGGCATGGCTGATGTGGTTAGGTCCTATGATGGTGTCACTTGAATAGATATGTGGACAGAGTTGGCACTGGGATTTGTTGCAAGGATAGGTTCCTGGGTTGGGGTTTCTGTTGTGTGGTTGCTGGTGAGTATTCAGGTTAGGGGGCTGTCTGTAAGCAAGGACTGGTCTGTCTCCCAAGATCTGGGAGAGTGAGGGATCGTCCTTCAGGATAGGTTGTAGATCTTTGATGATGCACTGGAGAGGTTTTAGTTGGGGGCTGTAAGTGACAGCTAATGGCTTTCTGTTATTTTCTTTGTTGGGCTTGTCCTTTAGTAGGTGACTTCTGGCTCTGTCAATCTGTTTCTTCACTTCACCAGGTGGGTATTATAGCTTTAAGAATGCTTGATAGATATCCTGTAGGTGTTTGTCTCTGCCTGAAGGAATTTGAAAGATTTGGTGAAAGATTTGCTGCACTGTCAACCGGTGGAGTTCCCCTGTGCAAGCGCCTGCAGCGGCTGCTGCTAGGGGGTTCATTACCTATGGAACGTGACCTGCCGAAAGCGTGCTCTGATGCAGGATGCACCAGTTCCGGAGCTGGCCCATCTTCCTGCAGAACAGAGTGGATCTCACTCCTCCCTGCTTGTTTAGGTACTAGACAGAGACTATGGCGTCTGATCTGACCTGAACGTGCATGGACCTGGCAACGGATAGAAGGGTCTTTCACGCCTTGTGGATGGCATGAAGCTCAAGCAGGTTGATGTCCATCCTGGATTCCTGCAGGGACCAGGTGCCCTGGGCTGTCTGGTCATGTAGATGCGCTCCCCATAGACAGGCAGCCTTGATGGGTGTTCTTGGAGGGAGGGAGAATGAAGGGACCACTGTGGCACCTTCATCCACAGCAGACTGCATGGATCTCTGTTTATGGACAGATGGCAGGCAAAGTCAGATCACCCAGGAATTGAACCTGTGGGCAGGGTGCCCACTGGATATTCCATACCTAGGGCCTAGCTCATCTAACCATCCCTACCAGAGTCCAGTCTGTGTCCAATTCAATCTTGCTTGGTGCCCAAGCCCCTAAGACAAAGCTGTGCAGAGCAAAGAACCCCCCTCAAACAATTCAAGTGTTTGGATTCCGAAGATAAGGAAGGTCCCTCTACACAGATGTCCGACCCCCGCAGCCCACTCCAGAAAGACAAAATCTATCACAGAGAAGGGAAATATTTACACACGTTAGTCTAGCTCCAGTTAAATATTATGCTTAGCTGTCTAGAGTCTGTGTTCTCAGGCTATGTCTATGAAATCAAAGATTAAACTTCATAACAATTATGAAGCTGCGCTGCTCAAATTCAAAGGGAGTTAAAGGCCATTAAAATACTTTTACTGCTGGTATTCAAATGAAATTACTCTGTCTTCTCCAGGACACCTGGAGCCGAAACCTTCTGAACTCTCCTATCGACACACCTGGAAAGGCTGTGAGCAGAACTGATAACCAAGGCAGCACTTCTGTGAAAACGGGTGAGCAATTCCCGAGAGCACTTTGAAGCAGCCTGGGAAGGAGGCAGAGCCTCTCCTCTGGGGGGGGAGTAAGCAAGTTGTTAGGGGAAAAGCTGACAATGTTGATTCCAACAGTTGTACTGGGAACAAACAGCCAAGCAGATTAGGTTACCGAGAAGGAGACATGCCGGGCGGGCTTTCAGGGACAATGTGTACTTCAGCCACATTCACAGCCTCGTGCCCCGGGGTCCTATGGGCAAAACTCACTGCCAGTGCCCACAGCCCCTGTGCACTCCCAGCCCCAATACAGCCAATACCTCTAGAGGGCCCAGAGCTCACTGCCAGCTCCAGCTGTTTGGGCTGGGAACTGAGAGAGATGGCAACAAAGAGGGGTCTGTGCTCTGGGTCTCCTTACAGCGCCTCACCTTTTCTGGAGGAATTTTATTTTGTGCAGGGGACGTGGCGTTCAGGGCTGGGAATACACAGGGGGCACAGACAACACCAGTCTCAGCTCCCTTCTCTCTCCCCTCCACACCCACCACAACCATGTGTCATCCTCAGTCACCCCATTTGGGGCCTGTAGCATCCCAACAGCTGAGTGGCCTCCTTCACCCTCCCCAGTAACGGGGGTGGGAGGGGAAGGGTTCTGCAGCCCTTGCTTGATTTAATTAATTCCTTGCTCCTTCTTGACATGTCTGTGGTTTATTCCGCTGTGGTGACCGAGAGATCACTGTGAGCTGCTGGGATCCCTCTGCTCTGCCCCCTCATTCCCTGGAGACCTGAGCCCTTCATACGCACTTTGAATGTGTGTCCATAACATGGCCACCCCTCCTGTCTCTCGAGGTCCTACTCCCAAGCTAATGCAAACATTACCAGGAATAGAGCATTGTCTCCGCTCCCGCTGGGCCATTATCATTTTATATTTACTGGGTTCATGCAAAGTGCAGGCTCGGAGGGGAAAAAAAAAGAGCCGCAGCTTAGATCCAAATTTAGTAATTGCTGCAGCCCCATCTGACATGGATGGTTCACAGGGAGATCTCTACAACACTTCACTTTCCAATGTATTCTGGGTAGAGACCTGGCCCCTGGGTACCAGACACCCTGGAGCTGCCACCTACAAGACTCTTCACAGCCCCTCCGTCACATTTAGCAAATCCCATATACCCAAACACTCAACGTTGCTGGTAGAACAACCAGAGACACGGTCAGGCTACAGCAATAGGCATGTTGACTCAGTATGGTTTCCAAGCCACTCCACAGTTGGCGCTAAACACGGGCATTTGGTAACACCTGAGTTTATCAGAGCAAAAAGAATCTGAAAAATTGAATTTACGGGTCACTATTGATGCTGCTTGTTTGCCTTTCTCTTGAGTTGTTCCCATTTAATGGAAACTGTTGTGTTGGCTTTTGGTTTTGCAACCCCTGTTTTTTGGGACACTTCCATGTCAGCCCACTGTGACCTGACTGTGTTTCTTCATTCAAAGAGAGAAGACACTTCTCGGACTTGCCTTTCCAGAGAGACGCTTATCACACAGTACCGGAGTGTCAGCTAACTTCAGAATACCTACTAGCCAGCAAAGGACTAGCCACGGCCCCTGGGGCCAGAGCTGACCTTGCAGCCTTACCTGTTAATGTGAGGTTGCTGTAGGTGTTTGAGAACTGCTCCTTTAACAAAACCAAATGCATCTGAGCTGCCTTTTCTCGCTGCAGTTCCAACATAATGTCTGGGTGCTGGGCAATCTTACAGCCTTTCTGCTTATCCAGGGCAATGTCGCTGCGGACAATGTCTAGAGGGAGAGGAAAGAGAAAAAGGGAGATGGACAAATCTTAGCTTTCTGTTCCACCCAGAGGAGCCAGAGGCTTGACTCTGAACCAGCCAACACCACGACCAATAAACATTACCCGAACATACACAATGCAAGCCATGGGGCAGCTCCCCTGGGGCCCATCCACCCCATTTCCCTTCTCAGCTCAAGCCCTAGATCATCTGCAGACCTCACTTCTTATCTCCGGCTAGAAAGTCAAGCCACTCTCTCTAAGGCAGCAGCCTATCCCACCCCCCTCGGAGTGGCTGGCCCCCGGCAGTTTATCACTCTAACTCACAATTATTACCTTTCCTTCCCTGGAAAGTTTTGTCTAACGTCTCCCAATGTTTATATCATGTCTCCTTGTTTCTGGTTTCTTTGCCAGCGATAACTACAGTGAGCGAAATGCCTCCCTGGTGTAAGGCCTCTGCTTCTCCATTCCACCAGAGACACCAGGGAGGGATTCGGCTCAAAGTCTCTGCTCCAGGACTATTCATCCTTACTGCAATTTTCAAACCTTGGATTCGATCTGTATGGATTACAACCCTGGGAACAGCTCCCTTGGCACCTTCCCAGCCTTGCTCCCCCCACATCACGAATGTGGTGCTGATACTTCGTTAGCAGTTTGTTTCTCTCCCTATCAGTATTGTATGGGTCATATCATAGCTTTCCCATCACGCCCTCCACTTGTCTGTTGTGGAGACTTGGGAGCAAAGGGAAAGGAAAAGGAAGAGACAAGCTGTAACTTCCCGCATGTGCCTCCAGACAGGGGAAGAGAGTGAAAATGCAGATCTCTGGGTGGATCACTTGCCAGCTGAGTTAATTCCCAGTGCACTCTGATACCACAGGGACACCCCACCTAGCTAGCTAGCCGTCACAATAAGCAAGGGAAGGGGGAGCATTCTGAGTGTTACAGAAGGCTGTGTTTTACCGTCTCTTTTATAATCTTATCAGATGCATCTTGCTTTCCAAAAATAAACACAACGAGCTTGTGTTCTGATCCACTTGTTGGTCTAGCAGAATGTGTCCCCTGCTTCTGTTTGTTCTGCAATTCCAGCCCAACATTACAGACTGCATAGCAGAAGCACCAGGTGGTCAGAGCTAAGAGCCTCCCCCGCAAACCTGCCCTTATCTTGCAGGGCTAGATACCATTGTTTGCTCAGTGCCCTAGTGTTTCCGGTAGGGTCATTACATGCAGACTCTGCCCAGCCTGCAGCCATCCCATTTTGTAAT
Source organism: Sternotherus odoratus (assembly GCA_032164245.1). NCBI lineage: Eukaryota > Metazoa > Chordata > Testudines > Kinosternidae > Sternotherus > Sternotherus odoratus. Next base: position 107,652,501 of record JAVMKO010000005.1, read on the forward strand.
GGGCAGAACTGCAGGCCTTGGACAGGTAACCACACAGCTTTGGGATCCATCTTACTGGCATCTGGCCCAGGTGCACCCTGAGAGCTGCACTGATCTTCCCTGGCCAGCTGCAGAAGAACAAGGATAGGGGATGGCTGCCTTTGTAGCCCCACTCCATCCTGTGCCAGGACCCTGTGGCAGGCCACCCAGGGGCTGGGATCAGAGTGCAGGGAGTGGGCTGGCTGGGGCACACCTTGGTCCTTCAGTGCCCACCTGGTCAGGAATTAAGGCGGTGAGGGTGGGGTGTCCTGATAGGTTGGGGATCTATCAGGTTTCCTGTGGCTCACTCCACAGACGTGCAAACTTTGCCCCAGTTACACAACGTGGGGAACTTGAGAGTTTTTCCCTCACCCTCTGCTCCCCTGTAGTCCCTGCCTGCGGGAGCCGATTGCTCCTCCACCCCTCTTCGGAAGAGCTAATCTAACCTGCTCCTCTTCGTGTTGATGTTCTCCAGCTAGAGTGAGCAGCACTCGGGCCACCACCAATATCAGGAGGCAAACCCAGCGGTGCAGAGACACTTCTGGGGCCCCAACCCGTCTTGTCCTCTGCCCATCCGATCTCCCAGGCGAACGTGAGCCCTTGGATGGAGGTCGACCAGGGACACCAGGGTGCTGAAGGAAGTGGAGCTGGTTATTCAGGTAAGGGGCCATCTTCCCTCCAAATCAGCACTGAGCGCCCGGCAGTGACATGGTGCTAGGAGGTGCCATCTCTGGCCAGAGCTCTAGTAGTTCACTTTCGGTCAGTGGAGATGCCTCCCTGCTCCCTCTCTAAGCTTCCTGGGCACAGGGAGGATGCAGAGGGGGACAACACATCAGCTCCCTCAGGGCTGGCAGGATGCCTGCCCGCTCCCGGGTCCCTGGCAGCTTTTCTTGCTGAAGGAGACACAGAGCATCTCCAGTATCACAGGGTCAGGTGCCCGGGTCAGACTTTGTCTGCCAGGGATCAGTTCTGGAGATCTGCTCCTCCAGAGCTCCTGAGCTGTGGCCCCACGGAGGAAACTCTGAAGAGCCAAGTAGCAGTCTCAGGTCCTGGCACGAAGACTCCTCCACTACCAGCCTGAACCCTTCCTTGGGGTCCCAAGCCCCTGCTGTTATGACCCCCAACTGTCTCCTGCTCCCTAACTCTTCATAGGAACCCATGATCCCCCAGGGATCCCACCCCCAACTATCTCCTACCCCTAAACTCCCCACAGGGATGCCCCACCCACTGCCTGTAAACCCCCCCCCCCCCCCGCCGCCCTCTCCCAGGGACACCCCACCACACCCACCCTGCCTGTAGCCACGATGCTCTTCCATGGACTCCCCCAACTGCCCCATCCCCTCCCTGCACTCAAACCCCCATTCCTGCTAATATCACACCTCCTTGGTAACTGTTTGAAATGAGCCCTGCTGATTACCACTACAAAAGTGATTTCGCATCCTGTTGACAACAGCCCACTTTAATTGATATGTCTTGACCTTCCCCTCACTGGGTAAGGCAACTCCCATCTTTTCAGGTACTGCTATATGCATAATCTTCCGATTGTATTTTTTACTCCATGCATCTGATGAAGTGGGTTTTAGCCCATGAAAGCTCATGCCCAAATCAATGTGTTAGTCTGTAAGGTGCCACAAGGACGCCTCGTTGTTTTTGCTGACACAGACTAATACAGCTGCCCTTCTGAACCCTGTGCCCTAGTGGGAATAGCTTTCTAGAGAGGAGTTACTTATTATTTCGAGGACAGCAGCACCTAAAGGCCTCCGTCAGGTTTGGACCCCTTTGTGCAAGGTAATGTACAAACGCAGACCGACAGTGCCCACTTCAAAGTGGTTCAAATCTAAAGGAGTATGTCCGTAAGGTAGGGGGTTGATGGATTAGGGAGGCTGCTGAAGGTACTAACATACTTTCCATGAACTGCAGGGCAGTGAATGTTTCTGTCCCTTTTTTATGATTAAAAAGGTTGCATTGAACCTGCACAAACCTGGGGTTTTACATTTAAACACACGTTAAAGGACCTGATTTATATTAGACCAAATGCGTCAAAGTTAGCGAGATCAGACGAAGATTATTGGAGCCCATTGGGGAGCCACCTCCTGGGGATGAGCAAGCTCCGGAGGGGGTGCGGGGAAGGGCGGTGTTGGCATGCTCACTGGACAGTCCCTTTGCTCCAGTTAAAAAACCCAGCTTGTCCCAGTGTGGCTTGAAAGCTTGCCTCTGTCACCAGCAGAAATTGGGCCAATAAAAGATTCTCTCACTTACCCTGCCTCCCTGCAAAGAAAGTCATTTGAAATGCCTCAGGCTTTTTATATCCAAACAAAACCATTCCCTTTGAAGGTGGTTCTCTTTCACCAGTAGCCCTGGGCACTTCCCAGCACTGGGACTGGCAGGCACCAACTGCATTTGATTGTGCAGCTCCTGCGGTGCTGTGTGTCCTCTGTACAGTAGAATCTCTCATGTAACAGCAGCACAAATGCAGTATGAAGGGAGCACACCCGTGTGGCAGGTCAGGTGAGCTGCGGCTGATTACAGGACAAAACTATCCAGAGGATTGGGGGGTCACACAAATGAAGGGGAAATCCAAAGGCGTGCTGGGGCCAGAGGGGCTCCCCACAGGCAGTATGTCTTCTCGCCCCAAGGTGGCCGTGTTCCGAGCTCGGTTCCACCAAGGGGGAGTCATGTCTCATGAGAAGGGAACTCCTGCTAGCTGATCCCAGCCATATTCCCCACACGCCTGGCCTATGCTGCACTCCCTGCACTGAGGGCAACAGAAGATACAGTATCACTGCTCAGCAAATAGCCTCCCTAGCCCCTTGGCAGGGCCTTTGCACCCAAACACACCCTACTGAGAGTTACTTCTCAGGGAGGAATTCTAGCACTCTGCAGCTACTGCCAGATAGACTGGGACTACACCATGCTGGGGGGCTAATGAGATGATTGGGTATCTCTGATTAACGATCTAAAGCAGAGTGACCACCCTGCACAGAGCCACAGAAAACCAAACCAGACCAGGGACGCAGCTCCTCAGCCACTCTGCCTTACAGCCAGCCTAACAGACCACAAGATGCTGGTGGTGTAGCGCAGGCTAGAGGTTTCTACTGCACCATCCTTCCTGCAGCCTGCCTAGGAGCAAAGGGGCATGGCCAGGAAGTCCCCACATCCCACCAGCTGGAATGGCCTCTTGGGGTCATTGGTAGCTGCTGTAAATTAGAACATCCTTCAGGCTCTTCTAACTTCCTCGAGGGGGCAGATCAGCACACAAGCAGCCCTGGATCAGGAATCATACTGAAGCTGAATGAAACCCCTGTATGAATGCTGTTTTTGAATTGTTCTGTGTATTCCTTGGCTGCACCTGGAAATCTGTGCCAATATACAATACACCTCTACACAACTAGAGTATTCACAGAGAACAAGTGTCTGCATTAAGCATTATCCACAATATACCTGCTATACACTTTCAGTCTTACAATGTGCTTTTTAAAGAAAACTGTATAATGTTGTGATGGTCTGTACGTCGGCGGAACAGCCAGCACTCCCATGTTCATCCTTATAATAGGATTGTGTGGTGTCCAATGCAAAGTTTGTCATGTTGGGTGTCTTCGGAAGGCTCATGATGCACTGAGAATTGTTGTTACAGTGATGTTATAGTAATGTCATCACTTATAATTTCACATATGTCATTATGAGGCTGAAAATGTATCCTCAAAATAAGCCCAGGCAAAAACTCTGAAAGCAGAGGGTCAGCTCACACCTCATCAGGGCATGTATGGGACAAACCCAGCCAACTCACAGGAACAAAGGACGCTGGCCTAGGCAGCAAGGAAAGGATGTGTGGGATTCTCCACTGAGTCACCCCCTTTCCCTTGATCATTGGGGACTGCGATGAGGTGATGCTCACCTGACTCTGAATTGGGGGGGGGGGCAAAGCCAAGAGGGAAGAAAAAACAAGATAAAGGGAGAGACGTTTGCCCTGCTCTTCTCTCTCCCACCTCCATCTACAGACCCCACCACCAAGCGACTAAAGTGCTGATCAAAGGGGAGAGCCTGGCTGAAGGGAAACCAGCCCGTCTGTGGTGAGAAGCATCTACGTTTGTAAGGGCATTGAAAGGGTTAAGATCAGCTTAGAATGTGTTTTGCTTTTATTTCATTTAACCAAATCCGACTTGTGCTTTGACTTAGAATCACTTAAAATGTATCTTTCGTAGCTAATAAATCGGTTTGTTTATTCTACCTGGAGCAGTGTGTTTGGTTTGAAGCGTGTCAGAGACTCCCCTTGGGAGAACAAGCCTGGTATATATCAATTTCTTTGTTAAATTGACAAACTCATATAAACTTGCAGCATCCAGCGGGCATGACTGGACACTGCAGGACGGGGGTTCCCAGGCTTGTGTCTGGGACTGAAGATATTCGCTGCTGTCATTCGGTTGCAGAATCCAAGCAGTGACTGGCCAAAAGTGCTCACTCATGTATCTGGGAGCTAGAGGCTGTGTGTGAACAGCCCAGGAGTGGGGTTCTCACAGCAGAGCAGGGTCAGGCTGGCTCCCAGAGTTGAGGATTGGAGTGACCTAGCAGATCACCGGTCCAGATAACACCAGGGGAATGTCACAAATGTATTAGTTAGAAATGAACATCCCTGTTTATGGAAATGAGTAAGATGGAGCACTGGAAAGTAAGATTCCCTTCAGGGATCAAACGGATGTTTGACTGGTCATCGGATAATGTCAGGAGCGCTCGGGGCGATGGTCTGGAACTTGCTCCCTATGAAGCCAGCCAGGACTCCGGGGGAAGCGTCCCCTCTCTGTACACAGCCTGTCTCCAAGGCTAGGAGCTTCACAGGTTCCAGGTTCCACCTTCCTGGGTCTGACCTCGGAGCATTTAGCACCTCTGCCCCTCCGTGTGCTTCCCCCAGTGAGCCCGCCCAGGCGGGGTCCTGGGGGAGCCCGTGGATCCAGCACCCCAACTCCACAGTCAGACGTGACTCTCAGCCAGCCAGTAAAACAGAGGTTTATTCGATGACAGGTACAGGGTCTAACACTGACCATACAGCGAACGTGACCCCTCAGCTGGATCCATTTTGGGGGCCAAGGGAGGCCAGAGCCTGCCTGGGCCTGCCTCCCTTTTGCCCACCTAGCTCCAGACTGCAACTCACTCTCCCCAGTCACTCCCCTGCTTCCCTTTGTCTTTCCTTCCCCAGGCAGGTCAGGTGACCTCCCTCGCCCCCCCCCGGGGGGGTCAAGTTACAGCTTCAGGTATGGACACCTACAGCGAGGGAGGAGGGCGTCAGCTACTTGCTTACGCTGTGTCTCTGCTTTGCAACACTATCAGCCCCTATCCCGCCACATACACACTCAAGAAATGCATGGGGGAAACTGAGGCACTCCCACACTATCCAGAGAAAACATTAAAAGCATTCCTACTCCATCACAGAGAAATATACCAGTAAACTGCAAGTTGTAAAATCTAGTTTTAAAAAAGCTCACCGCAATTAAAAATGTTTCAGCAATGTCTCTAATCTATCTATCTAAGTGCCCAGTGACTGTACTGTCTACACACTGGTATAAAATTAGGATCACAGGCAGTTTAAGCTGGCTACAGCATGAGGCAAGTGTAACTTGGGTGGATTTAGATTTTAGTTTGCGTGTGTTGTGTGCTTATTTGTTTGAGTCTCTGAGCAGAAGATGAGGCTCTCCTACGTAGAAAGATGTATAGAACATGTAAAAAGGTAATTTTTTTCTAAGAGGATGTTAGCATTCACACTAGTATCGGTCAAATACATCAACATCAAATTCTGCTATCTCACTCCTCAACCAGTAAATAACTATCAAACCAGGATGTACCATTCTTTCTGGTCACACAGCAATTTCCGCTGATATTTGTAATGAGACAGTTTCGTATTGAAGAAACTGGAGATAAGAAATAGGAGGAGCCCATCCTTACCGTGAGTAACACCTTGTGTGTACACAGCGTCCTCCCCACCCCCCATTAGACAGATGGTGGGTGCTGACATGACAAAAACTAGTGACACACAATTTGCTAATGAACAAAATTGCCCAGGACATTTCAAATAGATCACCGAACCACGCTGAGATTACATTATGGGGGAGGGGTCATTCCTGCACTGGCCCTGGCACATGGTCACCATGGGACCTAATGGGTCTTTCCCGTCTTCAACTTCAATAGCCCACATCACCTCCTGAGGAACCATGGGGAGACTTTTCACACCCTGCTCTTGCCTATCCACACCGAAAAGCAACGTCTGCAGCACTGCCTCTTCTCTCCCCAGGCCGCGGGGCATGGAGACCAGGGCAGCCCTGCCCACAGGGAACACGGAAAATCAGAATCTGCAAGGGGAGCAATAGCTTTTCCAAACGTAACTGAGTGCGGCTTGATGTTCCCAGCCACTGGAGCCCCGAGAGAGCCGGGGATCGCAGACTTGGGGGACATGGAACAGCCTCCGCTTTCCATTACCCCTTTCTGTTCCCTTAGCCACCTCACGCCTGCTCACTCCCCTACACCTGCTCCACTGTTGTCCCACCCCCTCAGCAGCCACCCCTCTTAGCATGGCCCCTCCTGCCCCAGCCTCCTTCCCCTGAGCCTGTCACATCCCTTTTCCTGCCTGCCCTTGCCCCACCTCACCAGTCTGACCCCCTCCTTCCGCCAGCCCTTGGAGAGAGACAGCCAGCAGCTCCGTCCTCCCTGGGCCCAGCACAGCAAGCGAGGCCAGTCACCCTGCTACCAGTGCAGGCACAACCACAGTCCCAGCAACAGGAGGAGTCATGTAGAAGATTCCTTGATCTGCCCCTCTACGGATGCCAGCAGGCACCGTGGGGCTGTTCAGTGGGAGAGTCCCATCCTGCCCAATGCACAACACAGGCAGCCCTCCATGTCCCCAGTGCTCTGTGACTTGAACTCTCCGCTTGTGAGTTTCCAGGTGCAGCGCAGGGTGTTGGGTTTAGCCTGCTGTAGAAAGCCCTAATGTTTGCGGTCATTCCGCCCAAGAGATGCTCCGTCCCATACCCGGTGCCGCCACAATGCCATCCAGAACCGACTAGCAAAAGCCGTCCCACCGTCCCTGGGGAAGATCTCTGTCAACTCCGCCATCCCCGGGACAGACAGCCGACTGCGACCCGACATCGTCGTGACCAACGCAGACGAAGAAGGTCATCATAGTGGACGTCACGGTGCCATTCGAAAATCGGTCACCAGCCTTCCACGAGGCCCGAGCTCGGAAGGCGCTGAAGTACACCCCGCTGGCTGACACCCTGAGAGCACAGGGCTACGAGGTGCAGCTCCACGCCCTGATCGTAGGAGCCCTGGGTGCATGGGACCCCTGCAACGAGCCGGTACTGAGAGCGTGCGGCATCGGTCGGCACTACGCCCGGCTCATGAGACAGCTCATGGTGTCCGATACCATCAGGTGGTCCAGAGACATATACACGGAACACATCACGGGACATCGCCAGTACCAGGTCGAGTAGCCGAGACCGCTGACCAGGGAAACAACTCACCCCCCCTTCCCTGACAAACAGAGGGACGCACCCCACCCATGTACTTATTGCCTGCACCACCACTGACTCGGACCTTCACTACACCCCATGGGTGGCGTACCCGAACACACCTATAGACTGACGCCTTAAAAAACTCCCACACCCCAATCTGGATCTATGCTGGATATGTGATATGCATGTGCCCTGTAAAACCTATAGCTACTACCTACAATTGCCCATAACCCCAGCCTGACTCCAGATGTCCAGTACCTTACCTCTCAATCTGTGTATGTTTTCATGTTGAACATTAGCTTTAATAAAAATTTTTACTTCTGCACCTACAATCAGCAGAGATACACTAGGCTAGCTAGACCTCAGCTCAACCAGGACGTGGCTGGGAGCAAGGTGTTCTCGCCCCAGGGTATTCCTAACTGTGAAACTCTGCCCTCCAAAAGGTGCTGACACTTTGGTGTTGTGAATACTCAAGATTTTATCACAAGTCTGGCACTATCTGGTACTTTTCTTAAAGCCCCAGGTGCTGGAGTCAAAGGATGGCAAGAGAATCTCAATTTGCATTTTAAAAAGAAGTTTCTAGCCTTTAGGTTTGTGGAGAACGTGAAGTGAATGCTCCCTATGGCAAATAAAAAGAGCACAAAGCTAATTACTTTTTTAAAATCATGATTTTGGCGGGCCAGGCTCCTGAATATTAAATGCTGTGGGTTAAAAATACTGCCTTTCAGAACCAAACATTAAGGACACCTACTTTCTGACACAAAAGATTTTATGTGAACAATCTAACTTGCCTATTTTCAAATGATTTGCATACAGCCATAAATTTCATCTTTAAAAAAATCATATGCAGATTTTGTGCTGGTGAAAGACATGTTAGAAAATTCTAGAATTAAGGTTGACTGTACAACCTTAATTCTAGCCCCACGTGAGTATGCATTCCCATATAGTCTTTAAGTACACAATCAATCGCATACTATTTTTCCCCTGCATAGATCATCAGCAGGGTTCGAACTTAAAACCTTCAACAGAGGTCTCTTCTGTCAGAGTTACAAGAGTAACTCTGTAGTATTGGAAGTTACAAGAGTAACTCTGTAGTATTGGAATCAGGCTGTTATCCTGTATGTGGAACAGCCACAGCGGGGAGTGAAAGACACACTTTGCAAGAGAGTAGGAGAATGTGGGTATGAAGGGTTTTGGGTTCTGCTCCCGGTGCTGAGAAAGGCGTGTGATCTGGAAGTTAGAGCAGAAGCTACAAACAGAATAGTCAAGCTCATAGACCTGGCACATTTTTTCTGAAAAGCTGCAAAGGAGTTGTGAGGTGCACAGAAACATTAGCCACAGTTCATGGGAGAGAAGGGATTAGGAAAGGGATCAGCACAACAAATTTCTGGTGGCCTCAGAGTGCAGCCACCAACTCTTGCTGGTGGCTGCTCTGACAATTTTTCCTTAAGTTTAAGTATTTTAGGAAAAACTAATAAATATGCACATATACATGTCCTAATCATTGCCATTTATTTAAGTGGAGTTTTTTGCAATAATAAAAATCATGTACAGTTGTTTCTATTCTTTACTGGACCTAAACCACCAAGGGCAAATCATGCCTGACTAACCTCATTGCCTTCTATGATGAGATAACTTGCTCTGTGGATGAGGGGAAAGCAGTGGATGTGCTATTCCTTGACTTTAGCAAAGCTTTTGATATGGTCTCCCACAATATTCTTGCCAGCAAGTTAAAGAAGTATGGGTTGGATGAATGGACCATAAGGTGGATAGAAAGCTGGCTGGATCGTCAGGCTCAATGGGTAGTGATCAATGGCTCCATGTCTAGTTGGCAGCCGGTATCGAGCGGAGTGCCCCAAGGGTCGGTCCTGGGGCCGGTTTTATTCAATATCTTTATCAATGATCTGGAGGATGGTGTGGACTGCACCCTCAGCAGGTTTGCAGAGGACACTAAACTGGGAGGAGTACTAGATACGCTGGAGGGTAGGGATAGGATACAGAGGGACCTAGACAAATTAGAGGATTGGGCCAAAAGAAATTTGATGAGGTTCAACAAGGAGAAGTGCAGAGTCCTGCACTTAGGACGGAAGAATCCCATGCACTGCTACAGACGAGGGACCGAATGGCTAGGCAGCAGTTCTGCAGAAAAGGACCTAGGGATTACAGTGGATGAGAAGCTGGATATGAGTCAACAATGTGCCCTTGTTGCCAAGAAGGCTAATGGCATTTTGGGCTGTATAAGTAGGGGCATTGCCAGCAGATCGAGGGACGTGATTGTTCCCCTCTATTCGACATAGGTGAGGCCTCATCTGGAGTAATGGGTCCAGTTTTGGGGCCCACACTACAAGAAGGAAGCGGAAAAATTGGAAAGAGTCCAGAGAAGGGCAACAAAAATTATTAGGGGCCTGGAGCGCATGACTTATGAGGAGAGGCTGAGAGAACTGGGATTGTTTAATCTACAGAAGAGAAGACTGAGGGGGGGATTTGATAGCTGCTTTCAACTACCTGAAAGGGGGTTCCAAAGAGGATAGATCTAGACTGTTCTCAGTGGTAGCAGATGATAGAACAAAGAGTAATGGTCTCAAGTTGCAGTTGGGAAGGTTTAAATTGGATATTAGGAAAAACTTTTTCCCTAGGAGGGTGGTGAAGCACTGGAATGGGTTACCTAGGGAGGTGGTAGAATCTCCTTCCTTAGAGGTTTTTAAGGTCAGGCCTGATAAAGCCCTGGCTGGGACGATTTAGTTGGGGATTGGTCCTGCTTTAAGCAGGGGGTTGGACTAGATGACCTTCAGAGGTCCCTTCCAACCCTAAAATTCTATGATTCTAAACAGATTCGAAACAAATAAAGTGCTTTGCACATTCTTGTCTTTTTTGTTGTTTGTTCTTTTGCTTTTCTGGTTGCTTCTTCTTTAAAAAAAAAAAAAAAAGACTTGCTGGCTAGTAAGTTGATGCTGTGAAAAGTGATACTTGTATGTTTAAATCACTTTTCATAGCCTCCCAGCTAGCTACTAAGACCATGTTTATACTACAGACCTTACAGCACATAGCTGCACTGCTGTAAGGTCTCCCATGTAGCTGCTTCATGCAGATGAGAGAGAGCTCTCCCGTCGGTATAATTAACCCATCCCTAATGAGTGGCAGCGCTATGCTGGCAGGAGAGAGTCTCCCACCAACATACCACTGTCCACCCCCGGGTGCTTCGGTCTGTGAACACTGTCCACACCCCGACTGAAAAGTGCTAGTGTAGACACAGCCTTAGTCTGCTGTGAAAGTGATATTAACAAACATACAAATATTCCTTTTCACAGCAGACTTACTCAGCCCTTGCGTGCCAGGATATGAATGAAGCCCTGACTGCTGAGGTTGTCACGGAGCGCCCGGGCGATGGTCTGGAACCGCTCCCTAGGAAGCCAGACAGGACTTCGGGTGAAGGGCCCCTTCTCCGTACACAGCCTGTTTCCAAGGCCAGGAACTTCATGGGTACCCACTTCCACCTTCCTGGGTCTGACCTTGGAGCATTCAGCACCTTCTGCCCCTCCATGTGCTTGCCTCAGCAAGCCCGCCTGGGCAGAGTCCTGGGGGAGCCCATGGATTCTGCACCCCAAATCCACAGTCAGACATGACTCTCAGCCAGCCAGTAAAACAGAGGTTTATTCAATTACCTTTATCTGGTCTAACACAGACCATACAGCGAGTGTGAGCCCTCAGCTGGATCCATCTTGGGGGCCAGAGAGCTAGGACCGCTTGCCTGTAAGCTCTCTGCCTCTTCCCAGCCAGACAACTCCCCCTCCAGCCCCTCCTCTGCTTTCTTTTGTCTCTTTTTCCAGGCTAGGCGAACATCACCTGACCTCCCTTCTCCTCCTGGGGTCAAGTTACAGCTTCACCCATTAACACCTGCAGTGACTCTGCTTTGCATCAGCTACACATTCCTTTCCCTCCACATAGGTGCTCAAGAAATGCATAGGGGAAACTGAGGCACGCACACACAGTACTCCTACTTCGTCACAGATGTGGGTAAGGAGGCAGCGGGGCCGGAGGTGATAGGAGGAATGGATGGGGACCTGGAGGAGGCTGAGGGGGCCAAGGCCACTGTCACATGCACGGAGGCTGAAGCCCACCTCTGTGCAGCTAGGGAATAGCCCGGAGACAGATCCCAGAGCCTGGAGATAGAGCCCAAAGCCCCGCGGCTGGAGCCTGCCACCCACCACTCTAGGGCTTAAGCCTGGCCCCACCACCGTTAGGAAGGTAGGGAACTCACTGGCTTCTTGTGTGTCTTCACAACCTCTGCTGGAGGCCCCGAGGGAGGGCCCACTGCTTCTCTCCCCCTTCCCCCTCCCCCATCATCACTGGGGAAGCTGTGGCCACAAGAAAAGCCCCTGGTGGCCGCAGTTGAGAAACACTGGATTCGAGCAAAGGGTATTTTGCAGGGAAGGGCTGTGCCAAAGCGCTGGACGGCAGGACAGTCCCAACTCCGTTCAGATGGCAGCCCTACCCAGAGCCCAGCTTCGTTACCCTTCCTGCCAGAGTCACATCAGAGGAGGCGCTCTGCCACAGGCTGAAGTTACAGCAGCAGCTCAATCTACAATTTGCACTGGGTTTGGTTTGTGTATGTGGTTTTGGGTCGAGTGTGTGGTTGGACTAGATTCGGGTTGTGTGTGTGGTTTGGGTCGTGTGTGTGGTTGCACTAGATTCGGGTTGTGTATGTGGTTGGACTAGGTTTGGGTTGTGTGTGTGGTTGGACTAGGTTCGGGTTGTGTGTGTGGTTGGACTAGGTTCGGGTTGTGTATGTGGTTGGACTAGGTTCAGGTTGTGTGTATGGTTGGACTAGGTTTGGGTTGTGTGTGTGGTTTGGGTCGTGTGTGTGGTTGCACTAGGTTCAGGTTGTGTATGTAGTTGGACTAGGTTTGGGTTGTGTGTGTGGTTTGGGTCGTGTGTGTGGTTGCACTAGGTTCGGGTTGTGTATGTGGTTGGACTAGGTTCGGGTTGTGTGTGTGGTTTGGGTTGTGTGTGTGGTTGCACTAGGTTCAGGTTGTGCATGCGGTTGGACTAGGTTCAGGTTGTGTGTGTGGTCTGGGTTGTGTGTGTGGTTGCACTAGGTTCAGGTTGTGTATGTGGTTGAACTAGGTTCGGGTTGTGTGTGTGGTTTGGGTTGTGTGTGTGGTTGCACTAGGTTCAGGTTGTGTATGTGGTTGGACTAGGTTCAGGTTGTGTGTGGAGTTCAAATACTGGAACCCCAGGGTGGAGGCCAGGCATTGTGATAGAATAAAAGTCATTTTGCTCAGGCTGCAGAGCAGCCAAAGGGCAGGACCGAACAGTCAGCCCTTTCCCACCTGGGGCCACAGGAACATCCATACACCAGGGCTGGATTGTTATTTTCTTCACACTTAACCCCAGGAGTGCTGTCCCCCATACAGGCTTCATTAGTTGTTTTCCCTGCCACACAATCAAGGCATTGCTCCTGCAGGCTGGGAATGGAGAGAGATGGGTACTTCTCTGTTTAACGAGCTGGGAGGGGCTCAGAACAATGGCCTGAGGGGTAGACACAATAACCCCCACCTCCCCAGACACCGACAGGGAGGGGCAAGCTGACAAAGGGCTGCTCAGATCATCCAGAGCCAGACCCCTTACTCCCACTGGTGAGCAGTTACCGTGTCAGCCCACTGAAGTACACTACTTCTGAAGAAAGGGATCCAGATCTGACCCTCAGTGTGAGGACAGAAAACGTCACTTCTAACCCCACCCCACAGACAAAACCAAAACCCTTAGGACACTGACTACTGTTCTGTCTGTTTCAGCTCAGTATCAATGGGTCTCATTCATGCTATAAAAACACAATAGCCTGATAACAATACTACCCAATACAAACATGTCAGGTTTAGTTGCTGTCCTCACTTAACACACGAAGGGGGGCTGTTCTTAATGTTCTCTCGGGATACTGTGTGTGTTCCTCAGTTTCCCCTATGCATTTCTTAAGGTGGTGGGATAAGAGTGTGTGATTGTTGCAGAACAGAGGGCCAGTGTTAGCGAACGGGTGACATCCGGTCTCTTGGCTACTGTCATCCTGGGCCCCTGCCCTGCAAGGTGCCAACTGAAGGTGTTGAAGAACAAAGGGATCCGGTGACCTCCTGTCCCAGGAAAGAGACAAAGTCCAGAGGAGGAGGGGTGGAAGGTTTCAGTTTGGAGCTGGCTGGGGAAATGGAGTGAGGCGCAGATGTGGTGGTCTGGCCTCACTGTCCCTGTCCTCCCCCGCCCTCCCACAAGATGGACCTGGCTGAGGGGTCCTGTTCTCTGTATCTGCAAGCTCTGTTTTAGATCATGTTCCTGTCGTCTAATAAACCCGTGTTTTACTGGCTGTCTGAGAGCCATGCTGACTGCAGAGTTGGGGTGCAGGACCGTCTGGCTTCCCCAGGACCCCGCCTGGGCAGACTCGCTGTGGGAAGCTCACAGAGGGGCAGATGATGCTGAATGCTCCGAGGTCAGACCCAGGAAGGTGGAAGCCATGTGAGCTTCTTGCTCTGGAGACAGAGGAGGCTCCCCCAGAGTCCTGACTGGCTTCGTAGGGAGCAGTTCCAGAGCAGCACCCGGGGACTCCATGACAACATCTCGGTTAGAACCTGAACTCTCTGCAGCGGTCTGCTCCCACCGTGCCTTTTGGGGGGTGCTTGGGCACCACTTCCTGGAATGCTGGCACTTCAGAGGGGACAGGCTGGGGCTAGGACACAGCATCATGTTTGCCTTTCGTGTTACGGGTCTGCTATGGGATGCACCTGGGATCTCATTAATTCACAGGTGCAAATGGATCTGCCCCTCTGTCCCAGCCTCTAGAGAACATGACTCTGCAGTGCACAGGCAACACACAAACTTGTTGCAATTAGCACATTCTACTCAGGAGAGGTCCAAGGCTGAAACAGCTGGTGTTGTTTCTGGTTAAGATTCAGAGGCAGGTATCTTAAGGGAAAGCCTGCAAAGTGCTTGCTGCTTAATATCTGAACCAGCCAGTTCAATTAGCTCCTCAGTTCATGGGCAAATTTCACACATGGATATTTTACTAAATCTCTCACTCTTTAGACTTTCAAACCCTTCTCATTTTCATGGCAGGTGAGCACCCGTATCCCAGTATTTCCTATTGAGAGACAAACTGACACCAAATGCCAGCCATTTCAAATGAGGCTGAAATTCAGATCTCTACTGCTCTCCTTCGGCTCAAACACTGTAGGGATGTACCCAGGAGGAACTGTACTGAAGTCTTCAACTCACATCACATTGTTCAGTACTCGGTCTCTAGCTGGTAATACCTGGTAAACTAGGTTACTCCAGGGTGTAATGAGCTACAAATCCCTTCATCTTTAGGTTCCTGGTTGAAGCTAGTCAGGAAACGAGGGAAGCAATAGCTTTCTAAAACTGTGTTTCTGTTGTGCGGTTGACATTTTGTTTTTGTCTGTTTTCTAACCAGCTCGATTACTGGTTCGAAACTAACCCCCGGTCAATCGTCAGGAGTCACCCCCAGCAGACAGCCATTTGGGAGTCTCTGTGAAATAAGCTGTGGCCTCAATCCCAGGAAAATGTCTAGGTCACAAAATGCACCACTACCTTTGGCATTTTCAGCAGAGGTGTCAAACAGGAGGAGCATCAGGCCTGAACATCCCTCTCACTTCTCTGGATGAGTCCTTCCAGCACATGGCAGCAATGGGTAAAGGCTCCAATGGCTCTGGATGGAGTGTCCCTTTTCTGTGGAGAGAGGGCTCCAGGCACCAGGCCTGTCCATTCAGGGTGTTTCGGGAGCATAAAAGCCAGTATCTAAGAACTGATCAGACAGGATGGCAGCCAGTTGGCCTGGATCCACCCGAAGGGATGAGAAGGTGAGAGGGGCAGGTGAGAGCTCCTTTCTATTAAGCACCTCCATCACTCAGGCTCTTTTCCTTCACAGTTTTATAAATAAGCACTGATTAGTCCACCATAAAATGTAATTGGCTGTAAGTACATTTTAACTACGTGTTTTCCAGTTACATTAGCCCCAACAGACTGTCCCTGGTCCATTAACTCTGAAACTGTGCAACAGATTGTCTCAGACTTAAAACCAAATAATTCTCCCCAGACTGAGACACTGTGGCCATGTTTCAGCACTGAGCAAACTCTCGGGGTGCAGTCAAGATCCCACAGGGGAACTGCTCCCCTCAATGTTAGCTGTGGGGAGAGGTGGCTGTTCATTGATTCCCAACAGGAACAGTCCAACGTAGAGGCAGAGACCGATGCAGGGATGCACAGAGGGGATTTATTTGCAGTGGTAACACTGAGAGACACGGTGAAAGGAAAGGGAATGTGCAGGTGCCTGGAGAAGAAACCAGCATGCACAATGCATCATTCAGCTGCAATGCTGCTAAAACTGAATCCTGAGTAGTGCTGGTTCTGTGACAAAGTGGGAATTTTCCGTAACATTTCAATGCTTATGCATACCTCGGTTTCCCCTCTACGTTTTCCATTGCTAGCCAGTGGGAGGAAAAGAAAATAGTTTGTTCTCAAGGCAGGCTAAGGCCACGTCTACATGTACAGTGCTGCACCAGCACTGCTGCAGTGCATGTAGTGAAGATGAGAGAGAGCTCTTCTGTTGGCATTATAAAACCATCTCTGCAAGCAGCAGAAGCTATATTGGTGGCCGAAACTCTCCCGTCGACATAAGCGCTAGTGTGCACAGCACTATGTCAGTGTAACTTATGTCACTTGAGAGGGTGGAATACTCACACCACTGAGCGACGTGGTAATGTAGACATAGGCTAAGGGGTATAGGTCTGTGCAGATGGAATGAACAGTGATTGAGGCACTGGCTCAGATCAGCAAGGGGTCCCCCAGAGACAATGCAAGTGATTCATGGAAGCTGAACAGACTCTAGCTCAAAAACAGGACTGGAAGGTGGGAGGGGATAAGTGTGAGCTCTGGAAGAAGCCTGGGAGCTCTCTGACCTGTGAGCTGATTAAGGAATGAAGTCCGAGAGAGAGTTAACTCCAGCTTGGCTGGGCTCTGGGCTAACCAGAATAGATTCTGCTGTAATCTTCAGCTCCCAAAGGACTCCCTATGCTATCTTCCACCTGACCAATAAACCTGACTGCTCTGAAGAGGCTGCTTGAGTGGCCCAATAAAGGCTGGGAGAGATGCACTATTAGTTCCTGAAGAAGGTACAGGTCTCTGCGGGACTTGCTGAATGGAGCTCACGGTGTGAACCAGGAGTGCTGAAGGCCCAGAGGTTGAATCTCAGGAAGCGATGAGGCTCGGTAGCCTACCAGAAGAAAGAGTGAGACCCCTTTGTGGGCCAGGACATCGAAGAAGTTCCTCCAAGAGTCTCTTTCAAAGCTGGGGATGTAGCTGGATCTGTGACAGCGTCCCATACATAATCCTGCAGGGACTCCATTCAGCAATCCGCCCCTTACTGACTGGATTGGCCAAGCCAGTCTGCTCGTCCCTAACCACACAGTAAAGCGGGGTCTAGAAGCAAGTCCCTCAGGTGACCCCTTTCCAGGCATGAGAGAAAAGAAACATACATGGACTGAGGTCTACAGTATCTCCTCTGAACACCCTGCTTCTTCTACCCAACCCCACACCACTCCAAGAAGGACTGGGGCCAGTTCCACTGAGCCCAGATTAAGTTTGACAAGGGCCAGTGCTATTATAGTTCGGGGGGGGGGGGGGATATCTGTGCCTATTCAGATCCTTCTCTTTACTGCCCCCATGCTGATGTCAAACACTACACTGTTAAAATTACCTTCGTTATTGCAGTTTGGTTTTTAAAAGTGATGCACCAACTCTAAAGCTGAATGGCAGTTAAAACAAACAAAACTATTTTTAATTTCAGCACATCACTGGTAGGAATGGAAACAGTAACACTCTGGCTTTAATTACCTAGAGCAGTGGTATTCAATCACAAGGCAATGTCCAAATCTTGGTGGACCAAAGGGCTCTGCAGCTGTTTGTTCTCTCCAGCAGCCTGGGGTGGCAAACTTTCAAAAGCAGTGTGCCAGACCGTATTTCTAAATCTTTAAATCAAAGGTTAAGTGTGCTGATAGATGATATTCCAATGAAATCTTGCAAATAAATAATTATACAAATACACTGAAATGCTATTAAAACAGTACATTACGTTTTAAAAGTATGAAATTAAAATTAGAAGTTAAACTCAAAGAAATGGACAGATGTCTCGTTTCTCTTTCTTAATGTTTGAAATTTTGACACTCACCCTTTTTCTCAGAAAAATACTGTGCAGTGAGCAATCAAACTAACTAGTGAAAACATGAGTTACTGGTCCCTTTCTGTTGCACAAACATCAGATTAGGTGCCTGATTAAAAGCGTAGCGCTATAAGTGGAAGTGTATCAACACTGTCTACCTCCAAGGGGTTTCAATGTAAAAATTTCTAAATTAAATAAACAGCATGATAGTAAACAGAGGGCAAATGGAGTGCATCTGCCCAGCCCCCACCAGTTCTGCCCCTTCAGCTCCCACATCTGCCCAGATCCCTACCCCCACATCAGCTCTGCCCTCCCCGCAGCTCACCTCCACTCCCACTGGGTTCCTTCACTGCCCATCCCCCCAGGGCAAGGGGGGAGGGCAACTGCAGCAGGGCTCCCCCCAACCCTTCAGGTAGGGGGGCAGCTCCTGGGGCTCTTCACTCTTTCCTCCCTACCAGGCGGGGTGTTATAGGGAGGGGGAGAGGCAGAGCTTTCTTCTCCCCAGCCCCTCCCGTCCTGTAAGAATAGGCAGAGCTCCCTGCTTCCTGCACAGCTTTGATTGGTTGCTCCTCTCAGGTGGCATGGTAGAGCAGCTGGCCCAGGCCCCCCCAAGCCAATTGAAGAGCCATGCAACAAATGACACATGGGTTGGTTTAGGGTTTTTGGGGGGTGGGGTGGGGGGCTCAAAATCCAAAGCCCTATGCTGCAACCCCTAAAGCCTTCCTGGCTACCTTTCCATCTGCCTTGCTGTCCTGGCTACCAGGGTCAATCATCCAAAATCTACCTGTGACGTGTCCACCCTCACCTCCTTCGAGTTACTCCGAAGAACTCTTCTTCAGCACTGGCCACAAACAGGAGTGTGTCTGCCCTTAATTAAAGCAAAACACAAAGCTCTGGACCTGCAAGGCCCAGACCTGCCGAATGAGCCACTCCCCCGCCTCTGGAATGCTATTGCCTCACTTGCACTGCAGGCTGCTTGGGGCAGGATCCCCTCTAGTTCTCAGAATACCTGTGAGTGTGATACAACAGGACAGAGACACTCCTTGATCCCTGCCAGGTGGCCTTGGGGGAGAATCACCAACACCTTCTATTAGGGGAGTGCCTCGCGCCCCAAGAAGGATGGGGCACCCTAATGCTAGGCACTGTACAAACCCAGGGCAGAGAGACAGTCCCTGCCTCTAGTTCTCCATCCAAATTAATGCAGCATGAATTCAACTCTATGTCCAGGGGCAAAAATCCTCCTAAACACCTTGTCCCATTTATACTCAGACCCCCTGTGGGAGGAACTCGCCCCATTTCTTGCCAGGATCCCAGAACCCCAAGCCCTGAAATGACCCTCTAGGCAGTGAACTGAAATGCTGTCTGATATGTTCCAGGCACGGCCACGTGTCCCCTCTGCAAAAGAAAGGCAGCTCAGAGGCTGAGCCAGTGCTCACCGCAACACCGAGACCACCAGGCAGCCTCAGCCTAGCCAAGTCCCAAGGGCAGGTCCTGCCTCTTCTCTTGGGACATCCAAGCAAAGACGCTGTAGCATCACAAGTCCCTCGTTCCTATTAACTCACACTCTCCGCCCTTTTCGCTTCTCCCCACCCCAGACCAATCACACATTTTAACACACACAGAGAAAATGGAAAAAACACAGATCACTCCGGAAAAAAAGAGGAACTAACATGACTCTTGCCAGCACCCTCTGACCACTCTGCTCCCACGCTGCCTCCCAGACTTGCACCCTTTGCCTATGTTCCTTATTTAGACTGTAAGCTCTTCCGGGTACAGGTTTGTTCAGTGCCTAGCAGAAGGGGGCCCTGATTCTGAGTGCAGCCTCTAGCTCCATACATTGTTGGTAAGCGTGGCTCTGGACAGATAACATGGCTACTACCACTCAGTGAGGTGGGGCAGAGCTTTGCTGTGGAAGCAGGACTTCATTTCAGAGAACTGGATTCCTCTAGTGACGCTCTCAATGCAACCTCCACACACAAAGATCCTTTCTAAGACAGTGACAGTTACTAGCTTCTGGTCATGAGGTTTGCACAGAGATCTTAGGAACAAATAAGAAAGTTTTGCTTCTATGCAGGAAATCCCCCTTTGCACACCTTTCTGATTTACACTGATCTCTGATATACACCACATGTGTCCCCTCCTTCCCTCACCCACATTTGCAATGGTTCTGTTCCACATTTAAGTGATGAAAAGTTAAGACCTGTGGTTACAACTTCTATGAGAAACTTCATTTTGAAGGGCTGCTACATTTCAACTTTATTGCCACGAGGAAAACTGAAGAAACAAAAGCCTTCAGTCATTCAGTCACGAAAACCCCTAGTGAAGACATTTAATAAGTGGAAGTTCTCTGCCGCATGTTGTTGAAATATTGACCTTTGGGCTGAAGCAGCAACATTTATTTCTACAAATGTTTTGTATGAACCATCCACAATTTAAACCGTACAGTTAGTTTCTCCCATAGATGTTTGACTACAGTTGGCTGGGCCAGCATTTTTTCTTCAATCTGCATCTCCTCAGACTGAGATTAAGACAAACTTTTCCCTTGAGATTTGTTAGGGTAGCACAAGATTGAGATGAAAGAAATACCCAGAATGACCCACCTGCCTGTATGGAGCAAAATACAAACATGTTGATCTGAGTGCAGACCAGAGGGAGAGAGAGGGAAAATAATGGCAAATAGGACTGTTTTTTCCATTCAATACTTCAGTGGTTGACTAGCTCTCTACAAATTATTGTCTTTTCTACTGATTTACCACTGGGATCTCTCTTTCTAAATTAATTGGCTTTCTAAATAATTACTTATGGAAAATCTTCAGCTAATGGCTCTTCTAAGTCACAGCTAGAAAAGGTATATTTTAAAAAACAGACACAAATATTGTTATTTTTTACCCTATTTGTATTCATTATATTCCATGTTCTTATTTAAATAATGCAGGATAGAGATTTGCCACTGACCATTTCCTGAAGTTTCTTTGCCTGAATTAATGCTGTCCAAAGGGAAGGGAAAATGCTTATAAAAATATTTCAAGGGAGAAAAAAATTCTAAAGAAAAAGCCAGAACCACTAATACAAAAGCAAAGTGATGCAATTTTTAATTTTTAATTTTAATTTTAAATTTTAAGGTACTGAAATGTTTAGTATCGGTTTTTAAATGAAGAACAGTAAATAAAGGTGGACAATTGAAAAAAATTAAACCCCTTTAAAATCAGCTTTTATTAATAATTCTTCAGCTTGCCTTTCTTGCTAGAGTGAGTGATTTCATCGGCATTAATAGGGTTTCTCACATGCTGCAAGATTTGGCCCAAAACACAGGTAAGATTTGAACTTATGCAACATACAGGCAATTGGCTAACATCCCAAAACACTGATGATTATTTATGAAAAGGCAAACCACCGTACCTTTTTTAAAAAGGAAACAAAAGTAATCCTACAATTACCCGCTCAGTGCTAGCTTCACACCAGCTAAATAATGGAAAATGTAATGGGGGTAAGATGTAAAAATCTGAAGAATAACTGAACCAAGGCCAGTAAGCAGCCTGCCTTTATAGCAGACAAATCATGTCAGACGAATGTAATTGCCTTTTAGTGCTGCGTTACAACCTCAGTAGATAAAAGGAATGAAGTCAATGTAATAAATGTAATACCTTCATTGTAGTAAAGCTTAATTAATACCTTAATTGTAGGACAGCACTAAATCCTTCTCTGGCATAACAGCTAGGAACAACGGAGATAAACCGATGATAAAACTGGTCCAATGGCTTTTAAAAATCTCAGTCAACAGAATTAAACTCAAATAGGTTGGAACACTCTCAAGCACTGAAAAATGCAATCCCAGACAAACGGAAATAATAAACAACAACGGATGGGGCTGGCGAAGGTGCCTGGCAGTGTTAAGTCTGGTCTAGTTTAACATTTTCATTAATTATCTGGAATGGAGTAAACAGCACACTCATTTCGCTGGCAGAGGATGGGAAATTGGGAGGAGTGTGAACGGCAGCGCCGGTAGAGAAATCACGCGAAAAGCCCAGAAATGTTAGAAACGTGGGAAGGAAAAGGCAGAGCTGGGTGAAAAATGGAGGCCGGAGACTCGGCGGAAAATCGACCTGGAATTTTGTTCTGCTTGCTTTGGTAATACAAAGTGAACTGTTTCAACCGGCTCCACGGCTGGCAAGCCACAGACGGGAGAAGGGAAGAGACCGAGCCGGAGAGATTCGCCCCGTTGTTCTGGGCGGGTTTTGACCAGCTCTAAAAACCAGAAACCGAGATTCACCCTCGCTGCGGGCAAAGAGACGCCGGCCACCGACAGGCCCGGGGGGGCGCGGAGAGCAGCGCCGGGCCAGGGCGGCGGTGGCCGGGCAGGCTGAGCTAGAGCCGGGGCGAGGGCAGCAGGGAGCCCAGCGCGGGTGAAGTTGGGGGTGTGAGGAGCAGAGGCCAAGCAGTCGCGGGATCGAGAGACCAGTGGAGGATCCGTGTGAGCCTGAGGGAACCAGCGCCCGAGCCGGCTCCGCCGTGCGGGAACAGCCCCGCGGGGTGCGGGGGTCGAGCCGGGCTCCGCCGTGCGGGAACAGCCCCGCGGGGTGCGGGAACAGCCCTTTCCCCCCTCCCCAGGGTGCGGGAACAGCCCCGCGGGGTGCGGGGGTCGAGCCGGGCTCCACCGTGCGGGAACAGCCCCGCGGGGTGCGGGAACAGCCCTTTTCCCCCTCCCCAGGGTGCGGGAACAGCCCCGCGGGGTGCGGGAACAGCCCTTTCCCCCCTCCCCAGGGTGCGGGAACAGCCCCGCGGAGAAGAGCACGTGCAATGCCGGGGCCGCAGAAGGATGCTCGGGGCTGAATCTGCCGCTCTGGGCACCGCATCCTTCGGCCGCTCCCCGGGGCAGGCAGCAGGGACAGAGCGAAGCGATGGGAGCCCAGGACCCTTCCCAGCGCCGGATGAACTGACAGGGAAGCGGGCGCCGCCGGACGCTCCTGCCCTGCCGCGCCCAGGGCTCAGCAGACACCCCAGCGCCGGCGGCTTCGCCAGGGTCAGGCGAGTGCTGCTGCCTCCGGTCCCCGACATCACGACGATGGGCGCCAGGGCGCCCGAGGGCTCCGAGCCAGGCGGACAAGCCCGGGGCACCGAGAGGAGACAAGGGCTGCCGGGGCGGAGTGACCCACCCAGCCCGGAGTGAAGCCGGGGCAGCGAGCTGGTTTCACACGCCAAGGGGAGTGAGACCGAAGCAGGCCCTGCCGAAGGGCGAGTGGGTGGGAGCGTTACTCGGGGGGCTGCAGACAGGCTTCCTGCCGGAGAGCCCCCCATTCCCCTGCACACCGCCCAGAACCACACAGCCCCGGCCTCCCCCCCCCCATAACTACACACCCCGAGAACCACACACACACGCGGCCTCCTGCACCACCACAACTACACACCCCGAGAACCACACACACTCCCGGCCTCCTGCACCACAACTGCAGACCGCCAAGAACCACACACCCCTGCCCCCCACCACAACTACACAGTCCGAGAACCACACACACTCCCGGCCTCCTGCACCACAACTGCAGACCGCCAAGAACCACACACCCCTGCCCCCCACCACAACTACACACCCCGAGAACCACACACACTCCCGGCCTCCTGCACCACAACTACACACCCCGAGAACCACACACCCCTGCCCCCCACCACAACTACACACCCCGAGAACCACACACACTCCCGGCCTCCTGCACCACAACTGCAGACCGCCAAGAACCACACGCCCCTGCCCCCCACCACAACTACACACCCCGAAAACCACACACACTCCCGGCCTCCTGCACCACAACTGCAGACCGCCAAGAACCACACACCCCTGCCCCCCACCACAACTACACACCCCGAGAACCACACACACACACCTGGCCTCCCTCCGACGCCATCACAGTAGAAATACCGAGAGTCAAAGCACCGACCGAAGCCAACGGCAAAGGTCCATTCTCCGGCCCGGCCCCGAGCTCCTCCGGCAAAGGCAGCAGGAACCAGGTTTGACACCCAGGGCCTGGAGATCTGCAGCGACTCGCCCCCCCTAGAGCCGCCCGCCAGACCGGACACACGGAGCTGGTCTGCCCGCTGTGCCCGCTCCCTCCCGCCGCCCCGCGTCCTGCCGCCCGTCCCGAGCCCCGGCAGCTCCCAGCCGGTGCCTCGGGCGCAGCCCGCCCCCGCTCACCGTCCTCGTAGTTCTTGAGGTAATAGTCCGGGCCGGGCCCGCCGCGGCTCTTGGCCGGGTTCTTCAGGTTCTGGAACTGCAGGAAATCGGTTCTCTTCCCCGCGAAGCGCAGGAAGGCGGGAGCCAGGCCCCGGGCCAGGGTCACCAGGCGCCTGGAGCTGGAAGGAGAGAGTGAGGCGCTGAAGGGGGAGCAGCAGCGCTTGGGGGGTGGCCCCGGGGCGCCCCGGACCCAAACACCTCCTGCGGAGCAGCCCCCCCCCGGGGGTACCGGATCTTGGAGGATCCCACCAGCCCCGTTTCCTCTTCCGCAGGATGCAAGGCCGAGCCGGTCCCTGCCTGGGTCTGCCCCAGCATAACGGTAACCCGGAGCAGGATCGGGCCCGAGGCATATTCCGGGCCACGAACTTCTGCAGGGGTTAGACTCGGGCTGCTCTGCTGCCCCAGAAGCCCGCGCAGGCCAGGGGACCCCGAAGGGAGAGAGCTCCCGGCGGGACACTGCACCGAGCCCGGGCGAGCCGCTCGCGTCTCATTCGGTTTAAAGACCTTCCAGCGACCCTGGCGCGGCTGCAAACCGACCTGGGGCGCCCGCTCGGGCCCGAAACCAGACCAGGAGCGGTGGGCAGCGCCGGGGAAGCCGCTGCATCTCTCCCACTCCGCCCGCCCTAGTCTCCTCAGCCCGGGAACCGGAGCCTGCCTCGGCAAAGCTGGGGGACCCACCCGCTTCCCCGGGAAATACCCAGCTGGTCCCTCCTCAGGGGGCCCGACCCTACGGAACTCGCACAATTGTGGCTGCCGGTCCTTCGACGCGCCGCAGCTTTGCTAGCGCACGGGCGGTCCCATCCCGCGGTCAGTGCGCGCCCCGCGCTGCCAGCCGGCCCGGCCCGCGGACTCTCCCTGGGCCCGGCGTGGTGGGTTCGACCCGAACCTTGTCTCCGCGCTCGCCTCTCCGCCGCTGCCAGCCCCTGGGACGCTGACCGGGAGCAGAAGGCGAATCCAGGGGCGGGTACAGGGGCGGCCTGCGCCCCGGGCCGGGGTCCCACTGGCGGGGCTGCGCGCCGGAGCCAAGCGCCCAGCCTCGCTTTCCCAGGCGCGTCTCGCCGAGCTAATCCTTCGTGTAAACGGGAAATGGAACGGAACGGAGCCTCGGCCCGACGGGAGCTGGTCCCGCGGCAGAGACAGCCCGCTCCCCTGCAGCCCTCCGGCCCGACTGCCCCCGGGAAGGGAGGGGGCGCTCCCCGGGCGGGGCTGCCCCTCCAGGCCGCCGCAATTCCAGGGGCAGGGAGGGTTTTCAGCCAGCCCCGCAGCCCGAACCCAGCTCCCCGCCCGCCCGGCAAGAACAACGCGCGGTTCCGTGGGCCGTCCCCTCGCGGCACCGCCTGGCGCTCCTGGCGAGGGAAGCCCGACATTTTTTCAGTCATAACTGATAAGTTTCTGAAATGCCTTTTCCATTGCAAACATGTGCCTGTTAATGGGAACCATGGGTCCGCTCCTCCGTCACAGCGCGGAGCCGGCCCCGGGCTCCGGAGCCCTGGCGTGGCTGCTGGCGGGGACTGCGCGAGTGGGGAGCGGCCAGGCGAGGGCTCCCGCCTTACCTTAGGAAATCGAGCCAGCCATCATGGATGATGGAGGGGTCCAGCTGGAGGGAGAGGAAGTTCTCGCTGGTTACCCTGAGCGGGCTCTTGGTGTTCACATCCAGCAGAATGAGAGTCCTTCCCTTCACACCTGGCGGCTTCTCGGCGGGGAAGGGTCTGCGGTCCCCTGCCTGGGAGGACAGGGAGAGGTGCGCCACCAGAGCCAGCCAAGGGGCCAGGAGGGCGAGGAGCCCCGGGGGGCAGGCGCTGGGGCAGGGCATGGTGCGTAGCAGGAACCCCTCTAATTAAACCTCGCCGTGCGGGGGCTCGCGTGGCTAATTGTCCTTATCTCGAGTGTGGGGCGCTCTGCCTTTTTTTGCAATGTTTTGGTGCCGCTGGAGGGGAACTCACGCCCCTGACCAGCCTTTCCAGCAGCTGGTGCCAAGCCTCCTCGTTAACCAGCGCCGCCCCTTTAAGAGATGTAGGCTGCAGACATTTTAACTTGTTCAAGGTAAGGGAAGTTTCCTGGGTTAACCCTCTCGGCCCGGGGCTCAGGAATCGATTCACGTGGGTGGCGAGCTGGAATTGCTTCGGGTTCATTTGCATTTGATGAACAGACCTTGGGGTAAAAGGTTCGCCGAGAGGGACACGGGCGAGCCGGCTCCACAACTCCTCCACGCCAGGCGCCCCCGTGATGCGCTGGCGGGGTCTCTGGGCAGGGGCTGGGGGTGATGTCCGCTGCACCACGAAGGTGAAAGGAAACCTCTCTGTCCTGGGGAGTGCTGCGCTCGCTCTCCGCCAATATTCCCTCCCGACTTCTACAGGGATTTGCGTCCGCCCAGAGCGTTAGGGGTCCGTAGGAGTGGAAAGTGCTTCTCAAAAGTCTGTGCCCTGGTATTCTTATCTGTACTATTGCAGCGCACACACCCAATGTATCCGGCATGTGCACAAGTATTCATGCCAGAAGTGGGGGCGCAACTATGCAGCCAAAAGAAGAGAAACAAATACTATCTGGTCTATCACACCAAATCAATACAAGGCAGCTAATCAACACCCAGTAGAAGAAGGGGGTCAAACACACCCCAGAAAAATAATAATGTCAGCTGATGAATACATGGCAGGGGGTCTCCAGGGTTGGCTGAGCTGGAAACCAGGCTGAATGAATCTGATTATTCATTTGGAATGATTAACTCGCTGGGCGTCTCAGCTTCACAGATTCTAACCACTGAGATCACCGTACTCTGTCCTCCTACCTAACACAGGCCAAAGGGTTTCACCCACTGACTCCTGTGGGAAGCCCAATACCTCGGGGGTAAGTGTAAAGGTCGCTTGTAGGAAGACTTTCCCAGTGGCAGCCAGGGTGGAAAGACCCCAAGGGGGGAAGAAGCTACCGCATGGCAAGTTTAGCAAGGAAGGCCAGAGATGAAAACTAGGCCTGTCTGAGATACCTGAGTCCCCACTGCAGGGAAGGTTGCCTGCCCCAGCATCTCCCATATTCCAAAGGAGCCCTTTTGATTTGCTTCTGGCAGCCTCATGTTTTGGAAATATGCCCCAATCCTGCAATCCCTGCTCATGAGAAATGTTCACTCTCTTCCATGAAGAAAATTCCTCCCTGGTTGTGCAGAGCACAACAGAGAGCTAGGGTAAGAAAGAGCCCCTGGCCCTGTTCACAGTCTAAAGAGAGGAGAGGAGAAGGGGGGGGGGGGAACAGGTAAATAAACACCCTGTGCTTAGACATAGCTACTTACTGTTTATTTATACGTCTATAGGTAAGGGCCAGCTGTCTCCCCCAGCCTCCCTGCCACCAGTGGCTGGTTGGTTTCTCACCAGTCTGGTGGCAGAGTGAGCTATCTAAGCATTTAGACTAACCCCTGCCCACAACAGGGGGGCGCAATACATCCTTAGAAGCATGCCAGTGAATACAGAGTGTAGACTCAATCCAGCCTGTTACCCTGGCTCCCTCCAGCCTTTAGCTCAACCCAGGGATATGTGAGAAAACACACAGTGTCCTCACCAGGATTTATGGGGTGTTTGGACATGAGCTAACTGGAGCTGAGAAGAATAGAATGAACTCTGTGGTCTGGACAAGGCCTGAGGCCTTCCCTGCAACACTGAGCAGCTGTAGGCACCTTCCTAGTAGACTCCTGGAGGCTGGTCTCCACTGCCAGGAAGGTGGTGGTATTACATGGGGATAGGGTTATTTCCCCTACAATCCCGGGGGAGGGGAGGACCCAGTAATTAGTGGAAGTCTCCTACACACACAGCCCTTGACTAGCTAGGGTCAAAGCTATCCTGCCTTGTCTCTTCTAGTTGACAGGGCGGTAGTGCAATCCCCTGGGCTGTAGGGTTTTGTTGGCCTTGCTAGGGTTGCGGGGTTGTTTTGGTTTTGTGGGAAGGGAGGACGGCAGCCAGCAGCTGGCCGAGCTCAGTCGAGCTGGGAATTGGTTCCCTCTTGTCCTGTCACTTTCGGAGCCTCTCTCTGTGCCTGGCTCACGGTCCCTCTAGCCTAGGGAGGAACAAGCCAGGACTTGTAGCGGCGGAGAGAGGCGAGCGAGCACTCCGCGGGGAGCCGGGGGGGCTCACAGCCCTTCCCATCGAAACAGGTTAGAGGCCCGGGCCGGGGATCAGACGCGGCATTACCCCGCCCTGCCCGTGCCGCCTGGCCGCCGAGGGACGGTACCTCCACAGGGGTCCGAGCCAGGCCCGTCCCGCCGGCACAGGGGGGCGGGAGAACGGCCGGGCGGCTCTGGTGGGATGTTCGGGCTCCCGAGCCCCTCCCCGCGGGGCGCCCCGGGCCGCACCCGGCCCTGTTCCGCGCGGGGCGGCCCCGGCGTGGGAGGGAAAAGCTCGCGCGGCGCAGCACGAGGAGCGAGCGGGACTGGCCCTAGCAGCCCCGGCAGGGCGCGCTGCCCGCCCCGCCCTCCGTCCACCACCGCCCGCGGCCGGGCTCTGCCCCCAGGACGGGCCCCTCGGGGCCTCGCCCGCGGGACCCCCCGACTCCGCTCGTCGTGGAGCGGGGCCTGGCCCAGAGCACATGCAGCCCGCCCCGCCCCGCCCCGCCCCGCCCCAGAGCTCGCGGGGTGCAGAGCTCGGACAACGCCTCCAACCCCGCCCGGCCCGGGGAGCGAGGGGGGCACAGAGCCCCCCCCCCAGCCCCGGGCGGGGGCAGTCCCCGGCTGGAGGCTCTCCCGGGGCTCGCCCGTGCAGACCAGGGTCCCCAGCGCCACCTGCCGGTCGCTGCTGCTCAGCACAGCCCCGCCCCTCCCTGCACGGCCCCCCTGGCACGGGGCAGGGCCCGGAGCCGGCTGCACAGGGACGCCGCTGCCACCCTGTTCCGCCTGGATCGCGCCGGAGGATCATGGGCCAGGCGCCCAGTGGAAGTGGCCCCTGCCCGCCTACAGCTGTTGGTGCAGGAGTCTCCTGGGGGCCCAAGGCTCCCTTGAGCAGGGCTGTTCCCACTCAGGTCAAGAGCCATCTTGAGTCACTGTGGACAGTCTCTGAAAACATCCACCCCACGGGCAGAGGCCGGCAGAGAGCGGACAGAGTGCTGGGAATCATCCAGACAGGGCTGGGGCATCCCAGAGAAAACACCACTCTCAGGAGGCGGGTATGCACCCAGAAAGCTGACGCTCCAATACCTCTGTTAGTCTATAAGGTGCCACAGGACTCTTTGTTGCTTTTATAAATCCATGGTACACCCACTGTGTGTGGATGTGGTCACCCCCTCTCCAAAAAGATATATTAGAAATGGAAAAGGTTCAGAAACGGGCAACAAAAAAAGATGAGGGGTATAGAACGGCTTCTGTCGGAGGAGAGATTAATGACTGGGACTTTTCACCTGGAAAAGAGGTGACTGGAGGAGGGGGAAATGATAGTGGTCCATAAAAGCAGTTACGGGGTCCTGTTGCGGGGATTCCGGGTGTTGTTACTCCTGGGGTTCTCCCAGTTCTGTTACTCCTGGGGGCTCCTCCGGTGCGGTTACTCCCATGGATTCCCCTGTTGCTGTTCCTCCTTTGGGTTCTCCTGGTACTATTACTCCAGGGGGTTCCCCGGTTCTGTTACACCCGGGGGTTCCCCTGGAGGTGTTGCTCCAGAGGTTCTCCCGGTGCTCTTACTCTCATGGGATTCCCCAGTACTGTTACTCCTGGGGGATCCAACCCAGGGCAAACCCTCCTCACACCAGCTCTCCCCAGATCTGTCAGCAGCCCAGACACTGCTGCTCTGGGCACCAGCCTGTGCTTTCCAGGGGGTGTAGGCAGCCTCTCTCCCTGCTGTGTCAACCTCTGGAACTCCTTGTCAGGGGGTGTTGTGAAGGCCAATACTATAACTGGGTTCAAAAGGGAGCTAGACAGATTCATGGAAGACAGGTCCATCAATGGCTATGGGCAGGGATGGTGTCCCTAGCCTCTGTTTGCCAGGGTGAGAGGACGTGGATCATTTGATGATAACCTATCTGTTCACTCACTCCTGGGCACCTGGGCACTGGCCAGTCAGTCGACAGGATACTGGGCTTGATGGACCTATGGACTCACCCAGTACAGTCACTCTTATGTTCCAGGATCCAAGAACCACCTCAAACCTCACCATTGTGTCACCCAAGTGCACTGCAGGACCTGCCTTCCTATAGGGAACAGGGCACACATGCACGAGGGAAGGGAGCAGGGAGACAGCCGTAAGAGCAGCCCGGGAAGCGGTGCCTGGTGAGCTCAGACCCCTCCAGCAGGGGAATAAACCAGACAATCCCCGCTAGAGCAGGAATGGGCCAGGGGAACCTGTCCCGGGGTGTCCCACCTTTCCTGGGGAGGGACCGGGCACAGTCCAAACAGGCCCGCTTGGGGTAACTACCCCATTAACCTCAGCGGGAACAGGATGCGTTCTCCTGCGGCCATGGTCCTGGGAGCCACCAGACCCAACACCTGGCCAACCAGTCACACGGCCCATAGCACCTCAGGGGAGCTGGGGTGACCCACGCGCCGCAGAAATAAAGGCTGCAGCCTGAGCACTAACGAAGGGAACTGAGGCCTCGGTGGGGACAGGATCCGGACCCCAGAGCCCATCCCCTCGGGCTGGGCCGGTGGAACTCCTCGCCCCTGCAGCGCACTTGGGGAATCACCGGCCCAGCTCCCAGCAAGACAACTGAGGGCTACTCAGCGGAGCGGGCACGGGGCCTGTAGCCCCACCCAGCACAATGAACGTTTCCCCCTCTCTCGGGGAGGAAGAACTGTGTTGCAAGGGGTGTGTCACGGAGCGCCCGGGTGATGGTCTGGAACCGCTCCCTAGGGAGCCAGACCGGACTCCGGGTGAAGGGCCCCTTCTCTGTACACAGCCTGTTTCCCAGGCCAGGAGCTTCAGGGGTCCCCACTTCCACCTTCCTGGGTCTGACCTCGGAGCATTCAGCACCTTCTGCCCCTCCGTGTGCTTCCCCCAGCGAACCCGCCTGGGTGGGGTCCTGAGGGAGCCCATGGGTTCTGCACCCCAAATCCACAGTCAAACGTGACTCTCAGCCAGTAAAAGAGGTTTATTCGATGACTTCTAATTACAGACCATACAGCGAGCGTGAGCCCTCAGCTGGATCCATCTTGGGGCCAGAGAGTGAGATGGCTCCTCTCCCCTTTCCAGCCAGACCCAGACTGACTACTCCCCCTCCAGCCCCTCCCTGCTCTCCTTTGTCTCTTTCCGGGGCTGGAGGTATCACCTGACCTTTCTCCAACACCTGGGGTCAGATTACAGCATTTGGGATGCCTCCTTGAGGGGGAGGGGTTGCCTCCTGCTTTCCAGTGTCAGCCCCTATTCCTTAAGAACTGCATAGGGGAAACTGAGGCACGCACACACAGTATTCCTACTTCGTCACAGGGTGTCTCCCCCAGATCCTGCCTGCGCGGGGACTGCAGCACTGACTGCTCTGACAGCGCCGCACCCTACCCTACCCTGGGGAGCGCATGGGCCACCTCCCCGTCCGCCAGTGGAGCCATCCCTGCCCTTGAGGCACCCCCCTCTCTGCACCACAGCTCCAAGCACAGAGACATCCCCAGTTCTGCTCTCACTGAAGATCTACCCACCCAAGGGCTCCTGAGCTGGGTGTGCATGCAGGTGTCTCTCGCAGTCTATTGCCTTCCGAGCGGCTGCGATTTCATCCAGATCAGCGTGAGACTTGGGCCGCTTGCACGTGAGATTCTCTTTAAAAGTCCCAAACAAGCAGCTATTGTTAGTTTAATGAGGTGCTGTGCAGGGAAGTGAGGGGGCTAGGGAGAGGCAGGGGGATCAAAAGGCAGAAAGCTCCACTGGGACCACAGGGAATTTGTCAAATTTTGCTTTAGCAAGAGCCTATGAGGCTCCTAGGATCAGGTCTCGCAGCTGCCCCTGAAGACTCCTGCTCCCAGAGCAAACGCCATTGGAGGCAGCAGGATCTGGGCCTAGGTGCCTCTTTGTGCTTTTCAACTGGGTTTTTTTTTTTTTTTACAAGCAGTTCCCCAGACAGCAGGGCCTCACGCTCCTGCATTACTGGGCATCAGGAGCAGGGGGACTGTTAGTTCTGGCAGGGGTGGTTTGGGAACCATGTGTTCAGCCCAGCCTGCTGTCCCCTGGGCCCACCAATATAGTTTCCATTGAGTCTCCAGGTTTGTTTAGGCAGCGCTTTGTGTTTACTTTCTGATAAATGGAAGGAGTTGGGTTTGCGGCCGGCTGGATAGGAAATCAAATCACTTTGGACCTTAATTGATTCAGCCTCCTCAGCGCCTGGCAAAATGCATTCATTCAGCCAGGGGGCTGCTCTAGTTAATCAGATCTGAACACAAGACCCTCCCCATTCAGCATTTGTTATTCCCCCTAAAAGAAACTGGAGTTAAATCGTCCATATTTAAAACCAGATCCTTACCTGTAGTACAGAAAAAGGCTGCAACTGAATGAGTGTTCCGTCGCCAATTTCATTTTCCATTTCACTCCCCTGTTCAATAAAGAGAGATTAGTCAAATTCACTTTGGTTTCTAGTAAATTTCACTTTTGGTTTATATGCGGAGTTAATTGGAACAAACACTCCACACAAGGAAGCCTCATTCAAAACATGCACACTGTTCATTGACATTTTAAATCTGCATGAACATACTTCATTAATATTCCATTTGCAAAGTTTTAAAAATGCACAGAACTTCACTTTTGGGCCCAAACTCCCTGGTGGTTTCCCTTCAAATGCTTTCAACAGAACAATACATGGAAATTATTCCTATAAATCAAACTTTAAATATTAGCTAGTGTGAATGATCTGGCCATGACACCCTCAAAGCCCCAGCCTACTGTCAGAAGATGTTTAATAAACTGCTCAAAAGCAAATGTCCCCAGAGTGGCCATGAATCGTACCTGTCCAGACAAGGGTGAAACATGGAGACACCAATGCACATTTTTTCTTGCCAAACAAGGCCCTGATCCAAAGCTCACTGAAGTCAATGGGAATTATTTCATTGATGTCAGTGGGCTTTGGATCTTTTTTTTTCACTGCTATAATATTCTTGATCTGGTTCTCTCTGGATGCGAATACTCTTCAGTGAACTGCTGGCTTCACTCGTGCACAGTCCTTGTCACACAACACTAGCTGCAAGTCAGATAAGCAGGCTCCTGTCCCTTTGTCTCCAATAGTCCAGGGCCATCCAAGAGCAGCGTGTGGGCCCATTGTGGTCTGTTAATGAATGGCAGATAATAGCAAACTCAGATACTGCAGCCTTTGGGGCTTGTAGGCTGAAGCAGCCAGCACAGCTTTGGTTTGTGGGGCGATGAGGTTTACACAAAGCAGATGAGGGAAGAGAACGCTGCACAGTATAAAATAACCGTTGGAGGCACATGGGCTCCGGCCCACCGGAGTCTGGAGCGCAGCGCTGCAGCCTCCCCTTTGATAAAGCTGCTCTCATATCCCAGCTCTGCTTCAGATACTGTTTCAAACATGTTGATGAAGCCATTTGGCTAGTTTAAGATAAACAGAGAATACTGCAAAATGTGTCTCTTCTGATTTCTTGTCTCAGTTCTATAAAAGCCAGGCCCGGGGAGTCCAGGGGAAATGAGGCTGGGGACGTGGCTCGAGGATACAGGATCTCTCACATCACACAACCCAGCATTTCACTGGGTTCCTTAGCAAAACCAAGTTAAAATTAATTGCAGCAGTGTGCACCGAAAGAAATCTCCCTGAGCAGAACCTGATCACGCTGCAAGTACTTCACCAAAGCCAACAGGGAACAAAGGAAGCAGCTAGAAGGAGAGGTTCTTGACCAGACAATAGCTTTTCTAAGTACCATCACCTCAACATTGTCACCAGGGGTTGGGAAACAAGAGCCCAGAGCTTATCTCTACCAGGGCAGCCAGCACAGTGGGGACAGGTCCAATCCCCAGCTGGCAGCTTTCACTCTCACTGCCTCATCTTTACAGGCTCTCCCGAAACTTCAGGGAGATTAATTTTCACAGCCTTTCTCAAAGAACCTATTATGCTAGTATTCTGGGGCAGGGCCCCCCTTTCCTTTGGTCTGACTCCTGGAGCGAGGTGCAGGGTCCACACCTGCACCAGCTGAAAGACAAGGGCCTGGTTTCTCCAACAGGTGAGGTCACAGCATTGTGCAACCTGTACTCACAACAATTAGAGGTGGGAAATACCCATCACTCCACTAAATAGGAGCAGGAAATGTAAAAAACGGGATTAGCCATGGAACAATTCAGCTAATACATGTGGGGAAAAATAACTCAAAACATTCCAAAGAGCTGGAAAGGCTAAAAGTGGGCCCCAAGGACTCGAGAAGGTGCTCGGACACCTCTGTGCAGGGCACAGTACAGAAGCTCAAATAACATAGAAATAAGAACTCAGCACAAGCCAATGTAATTTTTGGTGGCTTGGAGACATAGGTTGATGGAGCAGGCAGGAGACTATTCCCTCTCTGTCTGGTTATAGTGTGACTGTACCTGGAATACTATGTTCAGTTCTGGGCACCTCTGCTAATTTTTTCTAAAGATCTTAAGTGATTTAGAAATCTAAGTCCCATTTTCAAACGTGACTTAGCTCCCAACTGTCTAGTCACTTCTGAAATGGGACTTAGGAGTCTAAGTCACAGAGGTGCTTTTGAAATTTTTAACCCTCATTACCAGAAAGACATCAACAAACCGGAGGTGGTATCCAATGTCCAAATAAGTGGTGGGGTGGCAGACAGCTATCTGCATATTCGCTCCCCGCACCAAAGTCGATCATATTTTAAAATGAAATACCAAGACAACATACAATAAAGGTCAGAGAGAAAACAATATTTCTCCCTCTGACTTCCTTTACTATTCCGCCTTAATCCCACTTTCCTGCCCTCCAATCTCATGTTTAGAAAAGTGGATTTTTCTGAAATGGAATTTTCTCCAAACTGGTCTCCACTGGTTGACGGCAGGCCAGGGCTGCAGTGCGGTTATAGGACACGGTGTAGTCACCTGCTGAGGCCACCAGCAAGAAAATAGCAGCCTGCATCTCAGCTGTAAGGCTAGCTTGCAGGACTGGGGGAGAAGGCAACAGGGGGAATATTCACTCCCCTGTCACAGACTAACAGCCGGGACACTGTCTGCTCAGCTGCCTGCCCTATTTTGCTGGTGATGTCCTCGGGCAGCAATCCTACCTCCCTCTGCAACCACAAAGTGGAGCCTGGGGCTGCAGAAATAGCAAAATCCATCTAAAAATAAACAAATTTCTATTTTAAAAAATTAGGGATTTATTATAAAAGCCTCTTTTTAAATTTAAAAATGCTTGGGAAGATGAAGTTGGTGCCAGGAGTGTTCAGCAGGCTGAATGAATGCAAGAACGACCACACTGGGTCAGACCAATGGTCCATCTAGCCCAGTATCCTGTCTGCAGACAGTGACCAATGCCAAATCTTCAGCAGTAATTGCCTGTTCTGTTCCTCATCGAGTGATTTGATCCATCCCTTGTCATCCACTCGCAGCTTCTGACAGACAGAGTAGGAACACTCAGTGCACGGCCTTGCATCCCCGATCATCCTGGCTAATGGCCATTGATGACTGATCCTCCGTGAACTTATCTAGTTCTCTTCTGAACCCTCTTTAGCTTTGGCCTTCACCACATCCCCTGGCAAACAGAGCCACAGGTTGGCTGTGCGTTATGTGAAGAAATACTTTTGTTTATTTTAAACCTCCTTCTATTAATTTCATTGGGCGACCTCTAGTCCTTGTGTTATGTGAAGGGGTAAATAACACTTCACTTTTCACTTTCTCCACACCCGTCACGATTTTATAGACCTCGATCATATCCTCCCTTAATCATCTTTTCCAAGCTAAAAAAAGTTCCATTCTCTTTAATCTCTCCTCATACAGAAGCTGCTCCATACCCCTAATCATTTTTGCTGCCCTTCTCTGTACCTTTTCCAGATTCAATATATCTTTTTGAGATGGGACAACCAGATCTGCATGCGGTATTCAAGATGTGGGTACCATGGATTTATATAGAGGTACGATGATATCTTCTGTCTTATTCTCTATCCCTTTCCTAATGGTTCCTAACATTCTGTTCATTTTTCTGACTGCTGCTGCACATTGAGCAGAGAGGCACGGTCATAACGACTGTCTGAACTGGTAAAGCCAGTCTGGGGCTGGAGTCCACATGGCTGGAGGGGACAGATGAACTGGAGGATGTAGCAGCCTCCCCAGAGAAGACAAATAAAAGGCCTGATACTCTTCTTGCTGACACTGGATTTACACTGGTATAATTCCATAGACTTTGGCAGTTACTCCTGATTTACACTTGTGCATGAGAGAAGCAAATGAGGCCCAAAGGGTGCATATCTCTGCTCTGGTGGAGTGCCGCAGACAAGCTCCCGAAGAAAGAGACTGTAGGAAGAATCTCTCTTGGCATCAGATTTGTCAGGAAAATGAGCAGTCATTCAGTTTTAATTTTCTTGGGAAAGATCCAGTTTTCACCAGCTGAAGTTCTGGCCCCATCCTCAGTCATGGCGAAAGTGTTGTTTCGTTTTTATATTATGATAATTACTTTTGAAGGCCTGGCTCATTTTTACTCTTTATGCCTGTAAATATTTAGTCCATGGCTTTGTTAGACTTGTAAATACATTTCTCTTTTTATTTTCCCTTTACCCTGTACTTGCTGTTTTTAATCTTCAAGGCAGCCATTGAGAAAAGAGAGTGGGGGAGGGGAGGAGTATATCTAGAGAGAGTTATTCCAGAACACATTAAACATTTTCCCAACACCCCCAAACTAGCCTCAACTCCCCTATAAATGATTTAGCATATGACACACCCTCTCACCCGTCTGCAAGCTTCCTTTTTAGTTTGTAAGCTGTTTGGGGCATGGCCTTTTCTTTTGAGGTGTGTGCGCAAAATGCCTGACACCCCTTTCAGTCACTGTATAAACAATAATCTTATGCCCCGATCCTGCAAACACTTGCACCCTTAACTTGACTACCCTGAGTAGTTCCATAGGAAGTGCCTTTACTAACAGGAGTAGAAACTAGAAAGCAATAGAACTACTCAGGGTCGTCAAGTTAAGAATGTGCATCTGAGTCTTGTATAAACACAAAAGGGACCTATTTAGGGAGCTCCAAATGGGGCAGGGGAGGTGTTACAACTAGGAGCTAATTAGGAGACATTGGGGATGAATATATATGAACAGGAACAGTGAGAAGTATCAGGGCATGGAATTGTCTCGGAAAAGAAAGTGGGGAAGCCTCGTCAGCTGGGACATTTAAAACCAGACTGAATGAAAAATGACTCAGCCTGTGCAGTACGGGGAGTTCTTCAAGATGTGTTGTCCATATGCACATTCCACGGATGGTGCACAGGCACCTCGTGCCAGAGATCAGAGTCTTTTTGGCCAGCGGTATCTATACAGTGCGCATGCGCTCCCCAGTCCTCATGTTCGCAGGGGCACAGCGTGCCTGCCACCCTTCAGTTCTTCTCAACGCAGAATCCTCAAGGTCGGGGTCTTACAGTCCCACACATGCTGTCACCGTATAGCTCACAGGTCAGGACAACAGCCCCTGTATTTCTCTTCAGTGATCCAGCAAGAGCACCTCCCACAGCTCCCCAGCTGTTGTCTTTCTTGGGTGGAGACCGGCATCTCACGTCCTTCTGACCCAGGTATTTCCAGGCTGCGCAGTTCCCTGCCTTACCAGTGTTGTTCCCAGCAAAGATGACCTTACCTGCTCATTTGCTCTTCAGAGACAGTTAACAGGGAAACTGCGCCCAGTTAAAGATCCCACACAGCTCTGGTTATGCAAGCCTATTTTATTTGTATGGGAAAAGCACTCCAGAAAAAATATATTACAAAATCAATAAAAGAACCTACACACAAGCTAATAAGCTTACCAGAGATCACACCAACCCTAACACAGGCTCTGACAGAAGCAGTCCTTCAACATCTCATCCGAGGGACTTCCCAGGTTCATCCACTGCTTCAGCTTGGAACAAGCACGCAGGCTTACAGTGCCTCAGTAGGCCCAGTCCTTCCAATTCTTCCCTAAGGAATGGGGCCCTCTATGGGCTAGAAGTACGCTCCATTTGCTGGAATGGGAAGAAGGCCCTGAGCCTATTGAAAACTAGGCTATTTATCCAAAACCCTCTCTTTGTTGGTCCCTGGAGAATTCAGTTTGAACTAGTACATGCAAATGTTTCCAGGGGTGGCTTCAAAGTGGCTGATAATCAGTGGAACTACGAGGAGTTACATACAATTCCACAACAGCACACACTCAAGTTACATTTTGAATACAATGGACCCCAAAAGGTATTAAACCTAATTCAATAAAGCTTATCTCAATTCCATGAAGTTTGTTGAGGATGTAGCACGGTATTGTCAGTCTTCCACAGAGGGGATGGAAGGGCTGGGCGGGTTCTGGAATGTGCATCTGGACGACACATCTGGAAGAACTTCAGTAACAGTACGTAGTAAGTAACATCTCATTCTCCTTTGAGTGTTTGTCCATATGCCCATTCCACTGATGGTGCCTCTGAAGCAAGAAGCCTCTGTTAAGGAGATGGGAGTTTGGTGTAATTAGGTAAACAATGCATGAAGAACTGCGTTACCAAGTGCAGCGTTGGAACTGGAGGCCTCTGGCAAGGCACAGGGCATCATGGACATGTGAACTGATGCTCAAGTGGCTGCTTTACAAACATCTATCAGTAAATGTCACAGTCCTGCTGCAGCCGGAGCCTGTGCTCTAGCGGAGTGAGCTCTGATCGCAGATGGTGGATCTACTTTGGTCACCTCATAGTAGGTTTAATGACATCAGAATCCAGTTTGATCATCTCTAGGATGAAACTGCAAAACCCTTCATCCTTTCCACATCAGACAGAAGCCTTTGTGGTGTTCTAAAGAGTTTTCCTTTGTTTAAGTAGTAGTCCAAGGCTCTTCGAATGTATGCAACATTGCCTCGGATTTGGGGGCATGAGGTTTTGGGAAGAACACACGTGGATATATTTGTTGTTTCCAATGGAATTCTGTTACTACCTTGGGGGGAAATTTAGGGTGTGTTCTCATGAATACTTTGTCCAGGTGGGACACCATGTACAGCAGTTCAGCCATTAGTGCCTGCATTTCTCCCACTCTTGTGGCAGAAGTTATAACAATCAGAAATGCCATTTTCATTTACAGATGTAGCAGAGAAGAGGATGGCATAGATTTGGGCTGAGAGTACTAGGTTTAAATCCCATGATAGACAGCGTTCCTTGATAGGAACACTTTAATTAGGCCCTTCAAGAACCGAACTGCCATTGGCTGAGAAGATCACATGGCCCTCCATCACCAGGTGGTAAGTTGAAATTGGCACCCAGTGCACTTTGACAGAGCTGAGGGATATGTTCTTTCTTTTTTGTTCAGGTAAGCAAAATTGAAGAGCGATGTGGGATCACTTATTTTTGGTGGCACCAATGGGAAAACCTCATCCAATTTGCCAGCTGGGTTTGTCTTGTTGATTCTTTTCTACTGCTTAATAGAACTTCAAAACCTTTAACCAACTCAGAGAACTGGTGGTGCATAAGGTCACTTGGGAAGAAAATCTAAGGAATGAAGGTGTTCAAGAAAGCTGGTGGTTTCAGTGTTAAAGGAACAACTACAACCTATTCTAATGTGAAGGAAGGATTGTGATGCTGGCAGACCGGGTGCCAAAGTCCCCAGTTATATAGTTAAACTCTGACATATACAAAGCTGGGATCAGTCTAGCTCACCTGTGTGTTAGTATTGCTAAAAATGATAAGAATGTATTTAGTGTTTAGACTTATGGAATGCTTGTGAGTTGCTGCCAGCATTAATCACACTCATAACATTTGTATCCCATAGTGTAAAGGAATATTTGAGTGGCTGTATTGTGAGCCTCTGTGACTGTGTAACTCACCCGACAGGAAAGACACATTAATTATGGTGAAGTGCTGATCATCAACAGAAGGTGTTTTTTCCTTCCCAACAGGGAAGTTCCATTGACTGTGGGACATTAAAGAAGACAAGAGACTTTGTTGTTCTGCTCTTTCCCAGCTATGACAATGATCACACAGGTGGATTCCTTCCATCATCTGAGTTTGCAGCTCAGAGCACATGGCAGGAGAGGGATAATGACCCCTAGCAAAAAGGAAAGGTTCTCTTTATGCTGCTTGGACTGGGAGATCAATGATTTTCTAGGCATAAGCAAGAGATCTCCAGCTGCTAAGCCAGGGTTAGCCCTAATGGACATCTAGAGCACGCTTATTATAGAGGCTTCTATTACTTTTTTAAACTTAAAATTGTAGCTCAGTTGTGAATGAGTGGAGCATCATGAAGGTTCAAAAGGCCATATGACCTAGAAGAGTGAGGAATGACCTTACACAGGTGTCATGTTACTGAAATTATCTGGGATCATATAGATCATTGGTGCAACCAAGGTCCTGTAGGGGCACCAAATCTTGTGTAAAGGGGTCATATAAGGTGTCTTTGACCAGGTTATGGTCGGCTGATTATAATTATGCCATTGGTATGTATGTATGTATGTATGTATGTATCAGTTTTGTAGTTGAAGCTATGAATATTGGCTCTACACTGTCTGTCTTTCCAAATATCGTGCTATGCTGGTGAGGACATTCCAGAACACTGGGCATCAGCTTTGCTTGAGCTGCTTGATGGCCCATTAAGGACTATCAGCGACACAATGGACTCTGGGAGCTTGGAATGCTCCAATCCACAGGAGAAGTCTAGCAGAGAACATGTGAGATAGATGGTGGATAAGGGCCGCCACCTGTGAATTCTGAGTCATAATGCATGGTCATGTGATATGCTCAAATGACTCAAACTCCATTTTGCTGTAAGTTTCCACAGCAAGGGACAAAGAAAATTCCTGCACCTGGAAGGGATATAAAGGTGGTATCCCACCTCCATTGTCGTCTTCAGTCTCCAATCTTCAGCCTAGCATCTAACTCTGGATGGGACTTTGCTATACATGGGAGCTCTGGCCAAAGGACTGAATGACCCATCCATGTTGTGGATGTATTCCAGAGACTTTGATTTGAACCTGCAGTTTATTCTACCTCTGCAAGCCTGAACCAAGGGATTTGCCACTACTGCATGTAATTGATTTCTTTTAACCATTTCTAACCCTCACCTAGACCTTTTTCCTTGTATAATAAACCTTTAGATTCTAAAGGATTGGCAACAGCGTGATTTGTGGTAAGATCTGATTTGTATATTGACCTGGCTCTGGGGCCTGATTCTTTGGAATTGGGGAGAACCGTTTTCTTTATTTGGGGTACTGGTTTTCATAACCATTGGTCCCCAGGACAGG
This sequence comes from Sternotherus odoratus, assembly GCA_032164245.1. Lineage (NCBI taxonomy): Eukaryota > Metazoa > Chordata > Testudines > Kinosternidae > Sternotherus > Sternotherus odoratus. The sequence goes on from JAVMKO010000005.1 coordinate 107,693,759, forward strand.
TGGCTGCTGGTGGTGATACTGGAAAGCTCTTGACATAATAGATCCTTGTGAGGCAGGTCTCTGATAAGGGATATGAAAGGGGGATTGTGTGTAAGCACTACCAAAAACTGGATGGATAATCCATGTGTGATTGTGACCATGGCCCATTGGGTAGCAGTGGTGATGGTCAAAACATGCCTGAAGTGGGCTAAATGACTTCCCAGGGGAAAAAGTCTGGAACTTTTGGAGTTGATGGAAGTAGAAAACATCACTCCATTGTCCCATCAAAATGAATGTTCCTGGGACCTGGAAGGTTGGGTGGTTTAGAATGGAGCCGCGAGTTGTCTCTTCCTCTGGAAGCGATGATGTTCTCTTGATGGCTCTGACAACCTTTGATGGTAAGGGTGGCAGAACTGGTATCTGGGGAGGGTAAAGCTGTTTGATATGTCTCCTCTTAGGAACTAGTATGTATACTCCAAGAAAACACATGGTGGCTTGTGAGTCCTTCGGTGTACAGAGGACTTACAAACTGCACATTTGCTGTAAATGTGTGCTCTTCCCAGACAATAGAGGCACTTTGAGTATCCATCTGAGGCTCAGAGAGCCTCCTTGCACGAGGGGCAGCGTTTGAATCCGGGAGAACTGAGCAGCACCATACTGGTGATGAATCAGAACTCTGAAGAGCCAACGTTTGCAACCAGCAAAAATAAATCACAAACTAAACTATTAAACTAGGACTAACCAGTAAAGAAAGGCTGGCCGTTTATCAGACAGGCAGGGCTCCATCTCTAAGCCAGGAGGCAGTGAGAAGAACTGAATGGCAGGCAGTGAGCCTTGTCCTTATATGCCAATGCCACAGAGCACAAGGGCTGGTGAGCGCATGTGTGCCATATGGATACAGCTCGCCAAAAACACTTCAATCTCTGGCACATGGGGCGCATGTGCACCATGAGTGGAATGTGCATATGGACAAAAACTCAAAGAAGAACAAAGAATGTTCTGCGCACAGAGGTAAAGCACTATTCAAGGGATACGTTATATTATTACTACTAGAAAATGTATTGTAGGGAACAAATCTTTGTTAGCCAGGGAAGGACTAAACCTAGGAGGCCTTTTTCATCTCTTCTTGAGATATCTAGCATCAGGATTTCTATAGCAGCAATCATTGTAATATCTAGGTGCTGGAAATACCTACTGTAGTTCATATCCATATGTCCAGGAATCAAGAGCCTGTATTGGTAATTTCTTTGCTGGCAAGAGACCATCCAGTAAGCCTCAGTGGTGATGGGTGTCCTAGAAATACGGCAGGGAAAAGATTCAATGGGTGAGAAAAAAGAAAAAAAATACCATGTATCCACATCTTATCAGAAAGATTTTCTATTAACGCTTTTCCATGTCAGCCCTTTCCCACAGCCTGATATCTTCCAAAAGCAACTTCCGAGGTAGCGAGCAAATCGAGTTTATAGTTAGAGGTCAGCAACCTACAGCATGTGTGCCAAAGGTGGCACGCAAGCCAATTTTTAATGACACACTGCTGCCAGCCAAGGTCCCGGCTGCTGGCGCCACTCAGACCACTGCCGGCCTGGGAGAAGGGAACCCCAGGCCAGCAGCAGGCTGAGTGGAGCCGTCGGCTGAGACCAACTGGGAGGAGCCCGTGGCCAGAACCTCAGACTGGTGGTGGGTCGAGCAGCTCAGCCCACCGCCGCTCTAGGGTCTCAGCTGCTGGCCCCGCTCAGCCTACTGCCAGCATGGGGTTCCCTTCACCCAGGCCGGCAGCGGGCTGAGTGGGGCTGACGGCCAGGACCTCGGCCTTCTAAAAAGGTTAAAATATATTACTGGCATGCGAAGCCTTAAATTACAGTGAATAAAGAAGACTTGGCACACCACTTCAGAAAGGTTGCCGACCCCTGTTCTAGTACGTGGTAAAGGTGTGGGCATGTAACTGCACAGCAGGTTCCTTTCATTAATGTTGAAGAATAGCAGCTGTGTTAGTCTGTATCCATAAAGACAGCGAGGAATACTTGTAGCCCCTTAGAGACTAACCAGTTTATTTCAGCATAAGCTTTCATGGACTATAGCCCACTTCATCAGATGCATAGAATGGAACAGAAGTAAGATGCATTTATACACACAGAAAGAAGAAAGAAAAAAGTTGTACATTAGCATACCAATTCTAAGAGGCTGTTAAATCTGGATGGGCCATTATCAGCAGGAGAAAAAAAATACCTTTTGAAATGGATTTCTGTGTCTGCACTATTTAGCAAGTGATTAATCTTCAACACTTGCTAAATAGTGCAGACACAGAAATCCATTTCAAAAGGTATTTTTTTTTCTCCTGCTGATAATGGCCCATCCAGATTTAACAGCCTCTTAGAATTGGTATGCTAATGTACAACTTTTTTCTTTCTTCTTTCTGTGTGTATAAATGCATCTTACTTCTGTTCCATTCTATGCATCTGATGAAGTGGGCTATAGTCCATGAAAGCTTATGCTGAAATAAACTGGTTAGTCTCCATGGTGCTACAAGTATTCCTCGCTTTCTTCATTAATGGTTCTACTTTTTCTGCATAGTAAATGCATATACTGTAATTTTAACCAAATAGGTCACAATCCTTTGATGGAGAAAGTTCTTCCCTACATTAATCTAATTGACATGCCATAGCAATCAATAACTTAAATGCTTTTTGTCCTTTGCACTGGATACAAACAAATGTAGCAGTGAATTTCCTGTAGTCAAATGTGTATACAGAAATAACACAGTGAAGACACTGTACACTTCTAGAGCATTACTGAGGTCACACAGCCTTTTAAAACACTATGTCTCATAACTTCCCACCAGTTCTGCGAAGTAGACAAACAGAATTATCTCCATTTCGCATATGGAAAAATGGAGGGAGAGAGAAGTTAAAGCCATCATTTTTGAAACGGTAAAAATTAAGGCAAAGAGCTATTTGATCCGCCATCTGGGAGGTGAAGCAGTGCTGTTTAGCACAGAGGATGGCATACCTGAGGAGGAGAAAATGCATCTGTAGTGGAGGAAGTTCATGTGGACTCTGGATTTTTTGCAGAGAGGCTCTGAATCTGAGGAGAAAACACGAAGGAAGTGGCTATGGGGGGAGGATGAGAGAAGGCTATTGGTAGGATGTGTGAAGTGTTATGATAGAAGAGTAAAAAAAGTCAAGTGTGGAGAAGAGGGTGGAGCGGAGCATGGAGACCACGGAGGAGTTGAAGTTGTGAGGGAGGCGGTCAAAAAGAGCAGAGGAGAACTCAGAGTTGCTACTGGGTGGAAGCCAGGTAATAGAATGACAGAGTAACTGGGAGGCCTGTCCTAACCTCTTTCACTTGGCACAACAAGGCCACGATCCTTACTGGGCCAGTGGGTGCTTCTGCATTACAGATAATAATGGGGAGGAAGAAAATTAGCTAAAGCAAGGAGATAAACTGGTTTCTGAAAGAGGGAGCAGAGTTTGGAGAGGACAAAGTCAGGAGAGTGGCCAAGGTTTGCATGGGGAGGCCTGATCAGAACTGCAGGTCAAATTAGAGAGAAGTAGCAAGGCAGAAAAGTCATCACCATGGAAGCTGAAGTCACCCACGATAAGAGCAGGAGGTGGAGATGAAAGGAAAAGGGAAAACCGGGCATCAACATCTGAGATGGATGATAGGGCGAATAAATGGCCGTCACATGGAGAAAGCCAATCAAAAAACAGAATTTTTGTCCTGCAAGAAATTCTGACATTTCAAAATATTTTCATCCCAAATTAGGCTGAAAAGTCAAATATAAATTTTTTGCACAGGACAAAGTTCTAAAAAAAAATAAAATTGTATTTGGAAATATCAAAATGTTTAATTTTAAAATGAATCTGTCTCTTTTTGATGCATCATGGTATCCCCTCTGGTTAAACCACTGCAGTGCATCATGTGAAATATAATCCAGCCAGGGAACATAGACTCATGGACATTAAGGTCAGAAGGGACCATTAGGATCATCTAGTCTGACCTCCTGCACAATGCAGGTCCCAGAATCTCACCCACCCACTCCTGTAATAAACCTCTCACCTATGTCTGAGCTATTGAAGTCCTCAAATCATGGTTTAAAGACTTCAAGGTGCAGAGAATCCTCCAGCAAGTGACTCATGCCCCAAACTGCAGGGGAAGGCAAAAAAAAAAAAAAAACAAAAAACCCAGAGACTCTGCCAATCTGCCCTGGAGGAAAATTCCTTCCCAATCCCAGATATGGCAATCAGCTAAACCTTGAGCATGTGGGCAAAACTTACCAGCCGGACACCCAGGAAAGAATTCTCTGTAGTAACTCAGATCCCATCTCATCTAACATCCCATGACAGGCCATTGAGCATATTTACCACTAATAGGCTGCGATGGTGCTGTTCCTGGCGGGATCCAACTGTGAGTGTCAGATCAGGACAGATTGCTTTCAAAGGGGCAACTACAGCCCAAAGCTGGGGTTTCTCCACCTCTAAGGTAAACCAAACCAGCCAAACAGAAAAGACTTTGGTTTTGCCCCACTGGCTAACCACAAGTCACACAAGCAATTCCCTTAGACACTCCAGGTTCCCAGTATCACCACCAGCAGCCACCTGTCCTGGGGACCAATGGTTATGAAAACCAATCCCCCAAATAAAGAAAACGGTTCTCCCCAATTCCAAAGAATCAGGCCCCAGACCCTGGTCAATGTACAAATCAGATCTTCCCACAAATCACGCTGTAGCCAATCCTTTAGAATCTAAAATCTAAAGGTTTATTATACAAGGAAAAAGGTCTAGGTGAGGGTTAAGAATGGTTAAAAGAAATCAATTACATGCAGTAATGGCACATCTCTTGGTTCAGGCTTACAGCAAAGGTAGAATAAACTGCAGGTTTAAATCAAAGTCTTTGGAAAGCATCCCCTCCAGGGATGGGTCAGCACCTTTGTCCAGAGTTCCCCTGTGTAGCAAAGTTCCATCCAAAGCTGGAAACAAGGCAGGCTAAAGACTGGAGGTAGAAGACAAAATGGAGGAAGTTTCTCCCAGGTCTTATAGATTCTCCTTCTGGGTGAAGCCCCTCCTCCTCCTTATGCAGAGTCCAGTTGCAAACTCAAGGTTCATAGTCACATGGTCCAATTACCAGACTCTCCATGATTTAGTTTCTGACCAGGCAGTTGACATTCCTAGAGAAGCTCGGGTGTGGACAGGCATTTACAAAGTCCATTGTGTGGTTGATGTCCCTTAATGGCCCATCAGCCAGGCCAGCCAAGTTAACAACAGCTTGTCTGAGATTTCACCAAGCAGCCAAGCATTAGTTTGAAATACAGGCACCATATAGCCAATATTCATAACTTTAGTTCAAAAAAAGATACACACATATTAATGGCATATTCATAATCAGCCCTCCATAACCTGGACATAGACACCTGTTATGACCCCCTTCACAGAAGATTTGGTGTCACTATAGGACCTTGGTTGCTCCAATGATCTATATGATCCCAAATAACTCCCTTAACGTGCAATAGGCAAAGATCAATTAATTGCCAAAATTAGGCTATCCCATCATACCATCCCCTCCATAAACTTATCAAGCTTAATCTTGAAGCCAGATATGTCTTTCCCCAACTCCTCCCCTTGGAAGGCTGTTCCAGAACTTCACTCCTCTGATGGTTAGAAACCATTGTCTAATTTCAAGTCTAAACTTCCTGCTGGCCAGCTTATATCCATTTGTTCTTGTGTCCTCATTGGTACGGAGCTTAAATAATTCCTCTCCCTCCCTGGTATTTATCCCTCTGATATATTTATAGAGAGCAATCATATCTCCCCTCAGCCTTCTTTTGGTTAGGCTAAACAAGCCAAGCTCTTTGAGTCTCCTTTCAGAAGACAGGTTTTCCATTCCTCGGATCATCCAAGTAGCCCTTCTCTGTACCTGGCCCAGTTTGAATTCATCCTTCTTAAACATGGGACTATACACAGAACTATACACAGTATTCCAGATGAGGTCTCACCAGTGCCTTGTAGAAGGGTACTCACACCTCCTTACCTCTCCTGGAAATACCTCGCCTGATGCATCCCAAAACCGCATTAGCTTTTTTCACGGCCATATCACATTGGCGGCTCAGAGTCATCCTGTGGTCAACCAATACTCTGAGGTCCTTTTCCTCCTCCATTACTTCCAATTGATGTGTCCCCAGCTTATAGCTAAAATTCTTGTTATGAATCCCTAAATGCATGACCTTACACTTTTCACTATTAAATTTCATCCTGTTACTACTACTGCAGTTTACAAGGTCATCCAGATCTTCCTTTATGAAATCCCAGTCCTTCTCTGTATTGGCAACACCTCCCAGCTTTGTGTCATCCGCATACTTTATTAGCACCCTCCCACTTTTTGTGCCAAAGTCAGTAATAAAAAGATTAAATTAGATTGGTCCTAAAATCGATTCCGGAGGAACTCCACTGGTAACCTCCCTCCAGACTGACAGTTCACCTTTCAGTATAACCCGTTGTAGTCTCCCCTTTAACCAGTTCCTTATCCATCTTTCAATTTTCATATTGATCCCCATCTTTTCCAATTTAACTAATAATTCCCCGCATGTGGAACCCTATCAAATGTCTTACTGAAATCGAGGTAAATTAGATCTACTCTGTTTTCTTTGTCTAAAAAGTCTGCTACCTTCTCAAAGAAGGAGATCAGGTTGGATTGGCACAATCTATCTTCTGTAAAACCATGTTGTATTTTGTCCCAATTACCACTGACCACAATGTCCTTACTCATAGAAGAGATTGTGGGCATGAGGCATTCAAAATATAAGTCACATGAAGCACTGCTGCAGCTCAGAGACAGACAAATTAATGTTGAAATGACCTGGTTCAAAATATTTCATTTCACTCTTCCAGGTACAAAATAAAATCATTTCCATACATTGGAAATTTTGAAGAAAGTGCATTTTCTGTTGAAAACTCATTTCAATTGACAGAGTCCTGTGGCACTGTTAGGACCGGAAGACATTGTGACGGGCAATCTCTAGGAAGTGCAATTACGCTTCTGAGTCAACTCCAGGAGAGTGCATAATGGTGGTATTATCTGAGAATGACCTTGCTGTTATCTGTGTGTTTGGGAACCAGTTCCCAGCTGCATGAGTGTTTACCCCGTCGGTGTGAGAATGAATGCGTGGGAAACCAAATGGGGAAACTAAGGCAGGACTGCGTAACCAACAAGTGTGTAACCAATCAGTTTGTTGCTTGCTATTAAGGAGATGAGTATGTAGGAGATGCAAATGAGCATGGGTATATCTGTGCTGACACCTCTTTGGGTTGGGCTTCCTCTTTGGGCTTCTCTGAACACCGCCCGAGCGTGTCGGTCATCTTGTATTGCGGCCGTGCTGGCAGATAAGCCCCCCAGCACGAAATGCCGCCCCCTCCAATAAACTCACCACTTTCCAACTAGCCACCTGTGTGAGGCCTCGTTTCTCCCAGCAACGAGATAAGCCCCCTGCGACAGGCACCTTAAAGACTAACTTCTGAGCAGCTCTGCCCAGGAGTGAGGAGGAAGGTGTGATGAAATGAAGCCCTTTACAGAGTAATTTGCAAGAGAAAAGTGAAGAATTTGGGAAATCTGTCTGGGTCTCTATGAACCAGCTAGAAACATGATTGACCAACTATGCAATATGACTCAGATGCATTTTGCCTGTTCCTTCCTTTTTTTGGGTAACAAGTTGGGGAAGTAGTGCATGACCGCAATGAGCTGCAAGACAGTCACATCACACCTCCAGCTATAAGGCTTGATCCTACAACTGTCCCAGCAGACTCCTGTGCCCATGCAGAACTCCCGGGGGGGTCTTTGTGCTGGGTACGGGGGCCCAGCCCTGCAGAAAACGTTACAGGTTTGGACCATGAACGTATAACATGGGAATTGCCTTCGTACCCTCTGCAGAACTTTGCTGTACTTCTTTCCTCTCCCTCAACCTTTTGTTGAATCTCTAGTTATAGGAATTTGGGGGCAAGTTAGATACACAGCTCTTCAGGCAAAATATCCATGCAATTGCATGCTAAGATTGTTTGGAAACGTGGACCATTACTTTCCATTGTACAGACAGTACTGGAAGGGAGTAGGGAGCGGTTAAATTTGTTGTTACAGCTATGTGCTTTTGACTATGTGCAAAAGCTTGATTTATACAACCACTTTTCTTCTGTATTTAGTATCACCATGTGTCACTGATTATATATTTAAATTGCAGAAATTAGTTAAACCTCCTGACTTCCTCCCTTTAGCTTCCCTGTCAGAACGGGCTGCCCTCAGCCATTATCCAAAACCCTTGGAAAACAGATGGAAACAGAGTAAGGCACTTGTACCTGTGCAGGAGAGACCACTGTTTATTATGCACTAATTGCCATACATAGGCAGCACCAGAGATGTCCACAAGACATTGTCCCTATCAAAGCAGCTTGCAGTCTATACAAGATAGTGTCAGAGGCTGAACAAACAAGGCACACTGCAGTTTGTAAACTATGTTCTCCTGCCTGGGGACCCTTAGTTCAGCCTGCCCCAGAAGGCAGCAGCAAAATCTCCCCACTTCCCAGCAGGTGTTTCACATGTTCTGCAGAGGTGTCTGCCCCCAAGCAAAGGGTTACAAAAAGAAAGCACAACCAAGTTTGATTTACTTGCACATGCCTTGCAGGAGGAGTGGCTAGCCCAGCCTGACTCCCTCTAGATTTCTTGAGGAAAAGGAAGCCTTTAGATCAGGGATACTCAGTGGTTCAGGAGCCAAATTAGTGATCAACATTACCCAAAGGAGCCACAGTAGTGCAAATTCATTGTTTCATTTACTATTTTTATATATTATTCTCATGCAAAATGACTGACCAAGGATTATTATTTTATAAACTACAGTTTGTTAATGATAAAAGCATCCTGACTGGTTAATAATTAAATCACCCAGTGTTTTTGACTATCATATGCCGTAAGTGCTGGAACCAGAAGTACGGGGCGTGTGATGTGGCTTCCATTACATACCGGGTTTACAGTTGGTTCAACAGCTCTCAGCTTCCCCACTATACACGCTGTTCCAGCGCCCCTGTTGTGCTGCAGGGGAGACATTCAAGAGCCACTTGCAACTCCAGAGCCTCAGTCTGAATATCACGGTTTTAAATACTCCCTTTGCTTCCCAAAATGCTTTGACAGAAAGCAGAACTCCTAACATAGCTGCCACCGTGGACTACAGTCCCCAGCCTGCCTTGCTTACCAGCTTCTCAGAGAACCACTAGGGCCAAACCTGCCTGATACCTCTTCACTGAGAGAGGAGTGGGACACAGTTCCAACCCACTCTGCTCATGAAAATCTGGCTTCAGGCCCTAAAGCCAGGCTCAGCAGAATGGGCTTCTTTGTCAGCCCAGCCCACATCCTCACTCGGACTCAGGGTGCCCCGTCTTGGGCAGATTTTTGTAGGCAAACTTGGAACAAGATGGTGGTGGCCCAGTAGGGTTCAAAGCACCTATACAGCTCATGACACATGGATACCAATAGTTAAGGGACAAGGCATGAGGGTCAGAACAGATCAGCAACAGAAGGCAGGCAAAAGAAGTGGAATTTATGAAGGGGCAATTGAGAAATCCTGGCGCATTGGAAGAGGGTCACTGTTTCTAATGTAAGAGCAGCAGCATCAGTAGGGAAAGGAACAAAGGACAAGGAGACCAGAGGGTAAGGTGCAAGAGGAGTTATAGGTGTGTAACCCTTCTGCCCTTCAGAATTGGCAGCAACAAGGGCCGGGTTCAGTAAATAGGGGTTCCCTCTCAACAATACAATGCAAACTGGCTCGAGCCCCCACCCAGTGACCTGGGAAAATCCTAACACACCCCTGGGCGCCTCAATGAGGCAATACTTCCCCTCTTGCAAGCACAGATCGGTGTAACAGAAGATCTTTATTAACATGAGGTAAATGACATCACTAAACTGGGAATAACACCACACCTAGGGTTCATACACCAACCCGTGAGCAAATTGCCCCTCCCCAGCAAGTTTGGGCTGTGTCCTCTCCTGTAGGTTCAGGAGTCTAGCAACCCAAACATCACCCAAAGACCCACAAGTCCAATAGCCCAAAGTCCCTGGAGTCCAGCAACCCCAAAAGTCACCCAAAGTCCCAAAAGTTCAACAGCCCCAAAGTCTCTGGAGTCCCTGGTCAAAAGTTACTCTGCCGAGTCTTACCTCCCAGGCTGGGTGGAAGTGGAGGGCAGAGTGAAGGGTACCTTTACGAGGTCTGAGGCCGACAGCCCACTCTCTCCGTGGGGTGCTGGTTGCTCCGCTAGCCGCCCTGCTAGCCGACACAGGAACTGCTCTGTCAGCGGCTCGACTCTGCTCTGCCAGCTGTCTCAGGAACTGCTGTCTCAGGAACTGGCCCACTAGCCGGCACCGGGACTGCTCGGCCAGCTGTCTCAGGAACTGGTCAGCCGGCACCGGGGCTGCTCGGCCAGCTGTCTCAGGAACTGGTCAGCCGGCACCGGGGCTGCTCGGCCAGCTGTCTCAGGAACTGGTCAGCCGGCACCGGGGCTGCTCGGCCAGCTGTCTCAGGAACTGGTCAGCCGGCACCGGGACTGCTCTGCTTAGGGCCCCCCACTTAAGATAAAGCTCAGTGATTTTCAGCTCTTGAGTGATTTCAGCTCATGGGGGGCGGGGCCTTAGTGCAGAGGCACCACCAGACCCAAAGCAACTTCAGCTCAGTGGGCTGAAGTTAGACTCCTAATGGAAGCAAAAATCAGCTCTAACATTCCACAGGGGAGAGGCCAGGTGCAATAGGCCGGTAAGGCCCTCAGACAAGGCCCTCACCACAAGGTATAGACACCTGTCCACAGCCTCTCTCCATTCAGTGAGTTTTGGAACCCCTGTCCCTTGTTTAGCGAGTGCTACCTAGCTGATGGCGAGTCCCTCCAGCATGCCAAAGGCCAAATACATGTCCCAACCCCTCATTCACACAAACAGGTCAATCAGCACTCTATCATTCTTGCCCCAATACTACAGAAACTGGGGGTCCCACAGTAGCCAAAGTGATCATTTGGGCTGTTAGAGTGCAGGCCAGGTGCGGTGGGTGTGTCTAAGCAAATCAGGTGTTATTTTCCAAAAGTTACTGCAATTCCTGCAATTCCCCACCAGATGTCACTCATACCGACACTGCTTACAGGTGGAAATGGGGGCTGGGATCAGGTACCTAGATACAGTGAAACTTCGATTTAACGGACTAATTCGGGCGAGGGGGTGTCCGTTAAAGCCGAAAGTCCGTTATTTAATAATTTTTTAAAATTATTAAATAATGGACTTTCGGCTGACAATGGACACCCCCCTCGCCCGAATTAGTCCGTTATGTTGAGGTTTTACTTTTATCAGGGCCGGGAGCCCGGCTGTGGGGAGCCCGGCGGGAGCTGTCAACTCGCCCGCCCGGCTCCCCGCAGCAGAGAGCCGGGCGGGAACTGTCAAAAAAAAAACACCCACACCCGGCTCCCCCTGCAGGGAGCCGGGGGGGGGGGGGGGAGTTGACAGGTCCCACCGGGCTCCCCGCTGTGGGGAGCCCAGCGGGAACTGTCAACTCGCCCGCCCGGCTCCCCGCAGAGGTTGACAGTTCCCGCCGGGCTCCCCACAGCGGGGAGCCCGGCGAGACCTGTCAACTCCCCCCCCTCCTGCAGGGAGCCGGGTGGGGGGGGGGGGTTGACAGCTCCTGCCGGGTTCCCCGCTGCGGGGAGCCGGGCGGGAGCTGTCAACTCGCCCGCCGGGCTCCCCGCTGCGGGGAGCCGGGCGGGAGCTGTCAACCTCTGCGGGGAGTGACAGCTCCTGCCCAGCTCCCCGGGCCGGGAGCCGGCAGCCCCCGAATAACGGATTTCGGATGCATCGGAAATTTTGTCCGTTGCATCCGAAGTCCGTTAAATCGGGGTCCGTTAAATCAAGGGTTTACTGTATTTTGAAAGTGGGGGCCCTAGAGAGAATGTTGCCAGGGTAGAACTCTGTGCAGAACCTTAATGGGGAGGACAATATCCCTAGCACTTTTACTTGACAAATCTAGCATTTGGTTAGAGGTTTATTGCAGGAGTGGGTGGGTGAGATTGTGTCCTGCTGTTGTGCGGAAGGTCAGACTAGATGATCATAATGGTCCCTTCTGATCTTAGTCTATATGTTAAAGGACAACTTGCTTTGTCTTGTCTACAGTTTAAGAAGGTATTAAATAGGCTGAGCTATTAAGCACCAATTCCCCTGTAAGTCCCAGGGTGTATCTTCTCTAAGAAAAGAGCTGTGGTGTAACCACGGGTTAGCTAACACAGGCTAACTAAAATGAGATAAAATCCTAGTAACAACAAAGCAGCTTGCAGTTTTCACATGTGTTAGTAGGTTGAAGTAAACCAACGTGTGAAAACTACAAGCCACCTTATCTTCCCTAGTTACCCAGTGTTAAAATACACCTTTTCTTCTCCTGAAGACAAGAGCCCTTTTACTTTGCTAAAAGAAGCATCACCCTAAACGTTCCCCTGCTGCTTGAAGCAGAAGCCTGACATGTCTGTTTTTGTTAATGTAACATTATGGTTAGGAAGAGACGCTTCAGATCAGCTGAAGCATAAGCTTTCGTGGGTTAATACCCACTTCATCGGATGCATGCAGTGGAAGTATCCAGGGGCAGGTATAAATAGGCATCTTGGAAGAAGGAAACCTACCACCATTAAACCATAGAGTAGATCGGTCAGTATTCAAGACGATATCAGTGGTCCCTAGAAATCTCGCAAATTACCAACTGGTATCCCTTTCTTGGGCAAATTAACCGAAGAGCTGGGAAAGAACAGAGCCTTCAATGCCATCTAGTCACACACCAAGGTCCTGGCTCCACAGGCATGAAAAGTAGAATTATAGAGAAGGAAAAACACAGGGTTCAGATGAAAGTCTCATCATAACCGGAACACATCAGGAGCCACCAGCCACCTTCTAGAAGAGGTTTAAGATTAGCAGCCGTGTTAGAAGAGGTTGTACCACACAACAGCCACCAGAAATAAGTTTTCAAAGCACCGAAATTATCAATCTGCTGCTCATTTTACCGACAGAAGCATGGGGCGAGTTCGCCGCCTTGTGGCTCTTCAAGTCATTGCCAAATGTACCCATGGGCTGGGAAACGGATCAGGCAGAAGTTTAAAAAAATGGCACTGGCCTAGATCATCCTGTCTGGTCCACACCTGGAGGGGATGCTCACACGGAGATCTTTTCCTCTAATACACAGAACGGGGACTCACTTTGGATACTACAGGACCTATTCATAGGGCCTGTGCTGGGGAAGGCGGTGAACAAGGCACTCCCTCTCTAAGGATCCCCTGGCAGCCGTGGCCAGGAAGAGTCCCGAACAGATTGGCTCCATTGGGGAGCTGGAAGGGGGAAACCAGCAGAAGTCACAGCTGATGCAGAGGTGTAAGGCCACCATGCAGATGGACCTGCTTAGATCCCAGGAGATACACCAGATCTGGGCTCTGCAAGGGGAGGTATCTCCCTGTGGGACAATGTTGGGAAGGGAAGTGGGAGACAGGACAGAACTCCCTCCCGGGGATTTTTTGTGGGAAGTGAGGACCGAGCGCCTTGCTGTTTGTGCCCCAGGGAAGCAGGCACAGCAGTAAAATGCTGATTTATCAGCCAGGGACCTAGAAACAGGCAATCCCATTTCCAAAACCACAATGTTCCTTTCTATTCATTTTCTCTCTTACGCGTAACTAACTTAAATGCAAAATACCATGCTACATGTATACTGAGAATATAAATAATCAGTCAGGAAATGTGGCAGATAAGGTTTCCCCAATAACATTACATTGCCCCAGTACATAGAGGAGTGTGGTACTGGTAACTGTGCTGTAAAGAATGGTTCCAGCGAATCTGTAACTTTAAAGATATAGCTGAATATTAAGACTGGAAATAAGGGTGAAAGGTCTCCAATTGGTTCCCAGATGAAGTTAGTACTTGGCCAGGACATCACTTGGTTGCTGAAGGGTATAATAAAGTGAGCACTTAAAGGGTTCATTGCTAACACCTCCCTGCCTACAGGGAGCCAACCAGTATGGGTCTAAGCTAGTGACTCTGGAGATGGGGAGTACCCTGGGTGGGGCAGTGGGGGAGGGGTGTGTGGAGTGTGCAGGGGCTGTAGGAAGGGGGTGAGGGATGTGCAGGGCAAGGCTCAGGGGGAAAGCGGTGTAGGGAGAGGGGGAAAGGGAGGGGTATGAAGAGAGCGGGAGGGTTTTGGGGGAGAGCTGTATAGGAAGGAGGAGGAGTTTTAGGGGAGGAGTGTTCAGGGTGGGTCTGTGGGGGAGGGGGTGCAGGAAAGGGGAGGAGTTTTAGGGGAGGGGTGTTCAGGGTGGTCTGTGGGGGAGGGGTGTGTAGGGAGGGCAAGGGGTTTGGGGGAGGGGTGTTCAGGGTGGGTCTGTGAGGGGGGAAGGGGGTGCAGGAAAAGGGAGTCGTTTGGGGGGAGGTGTGTTCAGGGTTGGTTTGTGGGGGAGGGGTGTATAGGGAGGTCTGTGGGGGAGGGGGTGCAGGAAAGGGGAGGAGTTTGGGGGGAGGGGTGTTCAGGGTGGGTCTGTGGGGGAGGGGGTGCAGGAAAGGGGAGGAGTTTGGGGGGAGGGGTGTATAGGGAGGTCTGGGGGGAGGGGGTGCAGGAAAGGGGAGGAGTTTGGGGGGAGGGGTGTGCAGGGTGGGTCTGTGGGGGAGGGGTGTATAGGGAGGTCTGTGGGGGAGGGGGTGCAGGAAAGGGGAGGAGTTTGGGGGGAGGGGTGTATAGGGTGGGTCTGTGGGGGAGGGGTGTGTAGGGAGGGCAAGGGGTTGGGGGGAGGGGTGTTCAGGGTGGGTCTGTGGGGGAGGGGGTGCAGGAAAGGGGAGGAGTTTGGGGGAGGGGTGTGCAGGAAGGGGGAGGGGCAGGGCGGGTCTCCGCGGGGGGGGGCGTTTTCTCACCTTTCAACCGCCGCCGCCCCTCAGCGACTGGCCCGCGAAGGCAGGAGCCGGGAGGGGCAGCGGCAGCCCCTGTGGGCCGGGAGGAGCAAGTACAGGCTCCTCTTTGGAGTGGGCGCCCGGGGGGGGACCCTGCCTGCGCCCCCTGCCCCCGACGGGCTCAGAACTCAGCCGTGCAAAACACGGGGCTTGTGCTAGGGTCACAGGGATACTCCCGAGTGCAGCAGGGCGCTCTGCACAGCACTCCCCACGTGTGCACACGCATGTACACACAGCTACACCCCCCCCATGCAAACCTCCCTACACAGACAGACCCAGAGCGGTCCCTTGGGCAGGGCCAATCGAGGTAACGGCTCTGGGCCCCGCGCTTTGGGGGGGGGCCCAGGCTTCAGTGTGTGAGCATGGCTCACTGGGGGGGGGGGATGTTAGGGGTACTGGGGGACCAGGCTGGCAGTGGAGGTTGGGCCCACACTCACCAGCAGGAAGTGCCTGTTGTATTTATTTATTTGTCTTGCTCACCTGCCAACATCCTCGCACCCCCGGAACACGTGCCACACTGGCCCCATTCATCACCCTTCCGCCCTGGACACCTCCTTTTCTCAGGTTTTATTCAATCTTTTTATCCATGATCTGGGGGATGGTGTGGACTGAACCCTCAGCAAGTTTGCAGATGACACTAAACTGGGAGGAGTGGTAGATACACTAGGGGGTAGGGATAAGATACAGAGGGACCTAGACAAATTAGAGGATTGGGCCAAAAGAAATGTGATGAGGTTCAACAAGGAGAAGTGCAGAGTCCTGCACTTAGGACGGAAGAATCCCATGCACTGCTACAGACTAGGGACCGAATGGCTAGGCAGCAGTTCTGCAGAAAAGGACCTAGGGGTTACAGTGGATGAGAAGCTGGATATGAGTCAACAGTGTGCCCTTGGTGCCAAGAAGGCTAACGACATTTTGGGCTCTATAAGTAGGGGCATTGCCAGCAGATCGAGGGACGTGATTGTTCCCCTCTATTCGACATTGGTGAGGCCTCATCTGGAGTACTGTGTCCAGTTTTGGGGCCCACACTACAAGAAGGATGTGGAAAAATTGGAAAGAGTCCAGAGAAGGGCAACAAAAATGATTAGGGGCCTGGAGCGCATGACTTATGAGGAGAGGCTGAGAGAACTGGGATTGTTTAGTCTGCAGAAGAGAAGACTGAGGGGAGATTTGATAGCTGCTTTCAACTACCTGAAAGGGGGTTCCAAAGAGGATGGATCTAGACTGTTCTCAGTGGTAGCAGATGACCGAACAAGGAGTAATGGTCTCAAGTTGCAGTGGGGTAGGTCTAGGTTGGATATTAGGATATGTCACTGGGAGGATGGTGAAGCACTGGAATGGGTTCCCTAGGGAGGTGGTAGAATCACCTTCCTTAGAGGTTTTTAAGGTCAGGCTTGACAGAGCCCTGTCTGGGATGATTTAGTTGGGGTTGGTCCTGCTCTAAACAGGGGGTGGGACTAGAACCTCCTGAGGTCCCTTCAACCCTGAGAGTCTCTGATTCTATGACCCCAGAGCACAGGGACCACCCTGTGACCCTCCATAGCCCCTCGCCCCCTGCACTGCTGCCCCCTCCCCACAACAGATTTCACCTGCATAAAAAATGTTAAGGGGTGGGGGGGGGGGCATACAGGCCCATTTGTTCCGGGTCCCACAACCCCCAGGGTTGTCCAACACACACACACACACACACCCCTCTCTAACACACACGGATTAAGATTATTTTGGCACTCTGGGCACAAAGAATATTTGGGCCCCCCACACCCTAAATAAATGGAGCTATCCCTATCTCCTAGAACTGGAAAGACCTTGAAAGGTCATCGAGTCCAGTCTCCTGCCTACACTAGCAGGACCAAGTACTGTCCCCGGACAGATTTTTTTGCCCCAGATCCCTAAATGGCCCCCTCAAGGATTGAACTCACAACCCTGGGTTTAGCAGGCCAATGCTCACACCACTGAGCTATCCCTCCTCCCTCCCGGGTACCAGAACCAGGGGGGCCAGGCCCTCCCACTTTTTTAACATGAGCAGACTAGCCTCAGGCAGGTGCTGCACTTTGTGGTGGGGCAGCTGGTGACCAGCTGGCCTGGTGTGAAGTGCAACCGCTGCTAGCGGAGTCCCCAGGCAGCTTCTTCCCCATGGGGGGGGGGTTTAAGGTGGGGCAAGGGCCCTGCGCCTCCTTTTCCCACCACAGGCCCTGCACCCCAGCAAGGCCACAAGCTGGAAGCATGGGCAGGCCGCCCGGGCTGCCGTGGGGAGCCCTGCACCATCCCCCTACACGGAGCACACATCCAGGGGACAGGCCGGGGGGGCTGCTCTCAGACACCCAGCCCCCACCCAGGGCAGGCGGAGGGTCCGGGGCTCCCTGTCTGGCTCTTACCACTGCCCAGCTCCAGTGTCTAGCCTGGCTAGAGGGCAGGGCCTAGGAAAGAGGAGCAGGAAGCGGGGCCCCAGTTCCGGCACCAGTGGTTCCCCCACTTCTACCCAGCTTCCAG
Organism: Sternotherus odoratus; assembly: GCA_032164245.1. Classification (NCBI taxonomy): domain Eukaryota; kingdom Metazoa; phylum Chordata; order Testudines; family Kinosternidae; genus Sternotherus; species Sternotherus odoratus. The sequence goes on from JAVMKO010000005.1 coordinate 107,711,195, forward strand.
CACTCCTGGGTGGGGCCCTGGGCTCCCTGGGAGAACCTACCACGGCACACCCCATCACATGCTGATTCACACATGTGAATATGCACAGTCCCACAATCACATGCACCATGTGCACACACATGTAGTTACACATCAAATGTGTATACACCCCCCCCCTACAGTCACGTGCACACACATCCACAGGCACTCACCAGCCTCTGTGCGCACACGGGTACAGACACTCCATCACATATGTGCACATTCAGATACAAACACACACCAACACACTGGTGCACAGAGTCACACGTATGGAGACACTCACACCCTCACATGCACCAGGCTGAAAGCCCAGGTCACAGGCACACAAACTCTGGAAATATTCAGATCGAGCCCAGAACAGAGCCCCTGAGCTGAGCTGCCACGGAAACCGGACCCAAACCAGCCCCGCCTGAACTTCTGAAGAGTCCCCTGCGGGGCCCTGTCGGCTCCAGAAGGGACAAGGGCCTGGGCTGGCCCATGTCTCATCGTCTGTCCGTCCCATGCAGTTCCCACCTGGACTGCGGCTGGCAGGTGGCCGACCGGAGGAGGGGGGGGGGGGGCAATGATGGATTAGCCTATAAGCCATGAAAGCAGGTGCTGAGGGCCCCAAGAGCAACAACAAAACGGTCACAAAATTACAAGTTTCGAGGGCCTTAAATTTTAAAAAGTCTCAATTAACGTCTTGCCCCCCCCCCAAGCCCCCCGTGTCGCTCGATGACACGTTGCCAGTAGAAGCTGGGTTGTGAATGGGGGTGAGAGTTGAAAGGGGGGGGGGCATTGCTTGGCTCCGCTGGGGGGGGGGGACCGGACGCGGCTCCCCAACAGTGGCGGGGGGGGGAGGGCTCGGCCCGCCGGCCCCCCCCCGCGGCACGTGGCCCTGCCGCCCGGCTCCCCCCGCCGCAGTGTGACGTGCGGCCGGGGGCGCGGCGGGGCCTGCGGAGCGCGATGGCGCAGGCGGGCGGCTGGGGCCGGGGCCGGGGCGCGGTGCTGCTGCTCCTCTTCTCGCTCTCGCGGCGCCCGCCCGCCGGGGCCGCCTGGCTGCTGGGGCTGCGGCCCGAGGACACGGCCCCGGGCAGGGTCTCGCTGGAGGCCGGCGCGCTGGGCGCGGTGGAGGGCGCCAGCTTCCTGCTCCGCCTCTACTTCCAGCCGCCGGCCGAGGGGAACCGCAGCGGGGCGGAGAGCGAGCCCCGCCTGGTCTTCCTCGAGGAGCCGCCGGCGGGGGCGGCCCGGGCGCTCGCGGAGCGCTGCCCGCAGCAGAGCGCCTGGGCCTCGGACGTGGAGGTGCTGGGCCCGCTGCAGCCGGGCGGCGCGGCCGGCTCCGCCCTGGTGCGGGTGCGGGTGCGGGAGCCGCGCAAGGGCGAGCCCGGGGCCGGCCCGGCGGGGCGGCTCTTCTCGCTCTGCGCCTGGGACGGGCGCGCCTGGCAGCACCACGGCGCGGCGGGCGGCTTCCTGCTGCGGGTGCGGCGGGCGGCGCGGGAGCCCTGGCTGCTCGGGCCGCTGCCGCAGGCGGGCTGGCTCCGGGCCCTGGGGGCGCTGCTGCTGCTGGCGCTGTCCGCGCTGTTCAGCGGCCTGCGCCTGGCGCTGCTGGCGCTGGACCCGCTGGAGCTCCGCGTGCTGCGCAACAGCGGCTCGGCCGCGGAGCAGGAGCAGGCGCGCCGCGTCCAGGCGGTGCGGGGCCAGGACGGCACCTACCTGCTCTGCACCCTGCTGCTGGGCCAGGCCGGGGCCAACGCGGCGCTGGCCGCCTGGCTGTGCGCGTCCCTGCCCGGCCAGGACCCGGCGCCGGCCGGCTGGGCGCAGGGCGTCCCCTGGCTGCCCGTGCTGCTCTGCACCGGCGCCGTGTTCCTGGGCGGCGAGGTGCTGCCCTACGCGGTGTGCTCCCGCCACGGGCTGGCCATCGCCGCCCGCACGCTCTGCCTCACGCGCCTGCTGATGGCCGCCGCCTTCCCGCTCTGCTACCCGCTGAGCCGCCTGCTGGACTGGGCGCTGCGCCAGGAGCTCAGCACCTTCTCCACGCGCGAGCGCCTGCTGGAGACGCTGCGCGCCGCCGACCCGCACAGCGGGGACCTGGTGCGGGCGGAGCTGGCCATGGTGCAGGGCGCGCTGGAGCTGCGCACCAAGGCGGTGGCCGACGTGCTCACCCCGCTGGCCGACTGCTTCCTGCTGCGCGCCGACGCCCTGCTCGACTTCGCCACCGTCTCCGAGATCCTGCGCTCCGGCTACACCCGCATCCCGGTCTACGAGGGCGAGCGGCGGGACAACATCGTGGACCTGCTCTTCGTCAAGGACCTGGCCTTCGTGGACCCGGCCGACTGCACCCCGCTGCAGACCGTCACCCGCTTCTACCGCCGCCCGCTGCACTGGGTCTTCAGCGACAGCCGCCTGGACACGCTGCTGGAGGAGTTCAAGAAGGGTGAGGGCGCCGGGACCCCGCTCCGCTCCTCGGGCCACGCGCCCCGGGGCCGCTGTCCGGACTTCCCGGGCTACGGCCAGGCGGCCTCCTGCGGGGCTCGGGATCTCCCCAGCCCTGCCGCCCCCCGGACCCTTCGCCGCCTGCCTCTGGCGCGCCCAGCCCCAGCCCGCGCCTCCCCGACCGGCTCCGCCTCTGCGGGGGAGCGTCTCCCGGGGGAGCGTCCTGGACTCCTTGCGCCCCGCACGATCCCGGCGTGTGGCCGCTGGCTCCACGCAGCTCTTGGTGCGGGAGGGGGGTTTGGCTCCCGGCGCCCCGCACCAGCTCATGGAGCGGGGAGGGAGGCTCAGCTCCTGCGCCCCATCTTTGCAACCCCAGCTTAGACCATGCACAAGGCCTGCAGTCTGGGGAGTCGCCAGCCTGGAGCTCCCCAGCTCCTCTTGTCTTCCCCCCAGCCCTGCTCTACCTCAGGTACCTTGGTCTCCCTGGCAGCTCTGTCCTTCTCCCTCCAAAGCTGGAGAGAGACTCCTCCAGCTCCTGGTCCACAGCCCCTTTTATCCAGGCCAGCTGTGGCCTAATTGAGGTCAGGTTCTTTCACTCCTTTCCCCAGCTGCAGTCCTCTCCAGGGCTACTTCTCTCCACTGTTCTGCAGGAGTGGGGCAGCTGCCAGACTATATGGGGAAATTACCTTTAGGTTTTGTAATGACCCAACCCCTGCCAGGTCTAATGTGATGGTGTCCTATTTGCAAATTAATCCCAGTTCTTCCCTTTCTCATTGAAGTCTGTTTTTGAAGTTTTTTGTTGAAGAATTGTCGCTTTTAGGTCTGTTACTGAGTGGCCAGAGAGGTTGAAGTGTTCTACTGGTTTTTGAATGATATGATTCCTGATGTCAGATCTGTGTCCATTTATTCTTTTGTGTAGAGACTGGCCGGTTTGGCTGACGTACATGGCAGAGGGGCATTGCTGGCACATGATGACATATATCATATTGGTCGATGTGCAGGTGAACGAGCCTCTGATGGTGTGGCTGTGATTAGGTCCTATAATGGCGTCAGTTGAATAGATATGTGAACAGAATTGGCACCAGGGTTTCTTTTAGGGTTTGGTTCCTGGGTTGGAGTTTTTTTTGTATGATGTGTGGTTGCTGGTGAGTATTTGCTTCAGGTTGGGGGGGCTGTCTGTAAGCGAGGACTGGTCTGTCTCCCAAGATCTGTGAGAGTGAGGGATCGTCCTTCAGGATAGGTTGTAAATCCTTGATGGTCCGCTGAAGAGGTTTTAGTTGGGGGCTGAAGGTGATGGCTAATGGTGTTCTGTTATTTTCTTTGTTGGGCCTGTCCCATAGTAGGTGACTTCTGGGTACTCTTCAGGCTGTCAATCTGTTTCTTCACTTCACTAGGTGGATGGTGTAGTTTTAAGAAAGCTTGATCGAGATCCTGTAGATGTTTGTCTCTGCCTGAGGGAATGGAGCAAATGTGGTTGTATCTTAGAGCTTGGCTGTAGACAATGGATCATGTGGTGTGTCCTGGATGGAAGCTGAAGGCATGTGGTTTCCAGTATAGGTTAGTGTTCATGTGACCATCGCTTATTAGCACTGTAGTGTCCAGGAAGTGGATCTCTTGTATGGACTGGTCCAGCCGGAGATTGATGGTGGGGTGGAAATTGTTGAAATCTGGTGGAATTCCTCAAGGAATTCTTTTCCAGGGTCCAGACGATGAAGATGTCATCAGTATAGCGCAACTAGAGTAGGGGCATTAGGGGACGAGAGCTGAGGAAGCGTTGTTCTAAGTCAGAGTAGTTCAGCACTGGAATAAATTGTCCAGGGAGATTGTGGAATCTCTTTTCATTTGAGGTTTTTAAGAACAGGTTAGAAAGACACCTGTCAGGGATGATCTACTCTAGAAAGACTATCCCTGACAGGTGTTTGTCCAACCTGCTCTTAAAAATCCCCAGTGATGGAGATTCCAAAACCTCCCTGGACAATTTACTCCAGTGCTTCATCATCCTGACTGTTAAAAAGTTTTTCCCAATGTCCAACCAAAACCACCCTTGCTGCAATTTAAGCCCATTGCCTCTTGTCCTGTTGTCAGAGGTTAAGAAGAAAAATTCTTCTCCTTCCTCCGTGTAACAACTTTATATGTACCTGAAAACTATTATATCCCCCTCAGTCTTCTCTTCTCCAGACTAAACAAACCCATTTTTTTCAATCTTCCCTCATAGGTCATGCTTTCTAGACTTTTAATCATTTTTGTTGCTCTTCTTTGGACTTTTCTCCAATTTGTCCACATCTTTCCTGAAATGTGCACCCAGAACTGGACACAATACTCCAGTTGAGGCCTAATCATCAGAGTAGAGCGGAAGAATTACTTCTTGTGTCTTCCTTACAACACCCCTGCTAATACAGCCCGGAATGATGTTTGCTTTTCTTGCAACAGTGTTACACTATTGACTCATATTTAGCTTGTGGTCCACTAGGACCCCCAGATCTCTTTCCACAGTGCTCCTTCCTAGGCGGTCATTTCCCATTTTGTATGTGGGCAATTGATTGTTCCTTCCTAAGTGGAGTACTTTCCATTTGTCCTTATTGAATTTCTCCCTGTTTACTTCAGACCATTTCTCCGGTTTGTCCAGATCATTTTGAATTTTAGTCCTACCCTCCAAAGCACTTGCAACCCCTCCCATCTTAGTATTGTCCACAGACTTTATCAGTGCACTCTCTATGTGAGTATCTAAATCATTGATGAAGATATTTAATAGACCCGGACCCAGAACTGATCCCTGCGGGACTCCCACTCGTTCTGCCCTTCCAGCATGACTGTGAACCACTGATGACTACTTTCTGGGAACGATTTTCCAACCAGTTTTGCATCCACCTTATAATAGCTCCATCTAGGTTGCATTTCCCTAGTTTGTTTACGAGAAGGTCATGTGAGACCATATCAAAAGCTTTACTAAAGTTAAGATATACCACATCTACCACTTCCCCCCCATCCACAAGGCTTGTTACGCTGTCAAAGAAAACTGTCCGGTTGTTTTGACATGATTTGTTCTTAACAAATCCATGCTGACTGTTTGTCACCTTATGATCTTCTAGATGTTTGGAAATAGATTGCTTAATTATTTGCTCCATTATCTTTCCGGGTACAGACGTTAAGCTGATTTGTCTATATGTCCCCGGGTTGTCCTTATTTCCCCCTTCTTATAGATTGGCACTAGATTTGCCCTTTTTCAGTCTTCTGGAATCTCTCCCGTCTTCCATGACTTTTCAAAGATAATCGCTACTGGCTGATATCTCCTCAGTCATCTCCTTGAGTATTCTAGGATGCATTTCATCAGGCCCCGGTGACTTGAAGACATCTAATTCATCTAAGTAATTTTTAACTTATTCTTTTCCTATTTTAGCCTCTGGTCCTAACTCATTTTCACAGCAATTCACTATGTTAGACATCCAATCACTGCCAAACTTCTTGGTGAAAACTGAAACAAAGAAGTCATTAAGCACCTCTCCCAATTCCACAATTTGTTATTATTTCCACCCTTCTCCCCATTGAGTAACGGGCCTATCCTATCCTTGATCTTCCTCTTGCTTCTAATGTATTTATAGAGTGTTTTCTTGTTTCCTTTTATGTCTCTAGCTAGTTTTATCTCATTTTGTGCCTTGGCCTTTCTAATTTTGTCCCTACATACGTGTGTTATTTGTTTATAATCATCCTTTGTAATTTGACTGAGTTTCCACTTTGTGTAGAACTCCTATTTTCTATTTCTAGATCATTGAAGATCTTCTGCTTAAGCCAGGCTGGTCTCTTGCCAGACTCCTCTCTTCACTACACAGGGGGATAGTTTGCTCTTGTGCCCTTTATAATGTCTCTTTGAAAAACTGCCAACTGTCTTCTATTGTTTTTCCCCTTAGACTTGCTTCCCATGGGATCTAATCTACCAACTCCCTGAGTTTCTAATGTCTGCCGCCTTGAAATCTAATGTCTTTATTGTGCTGTTCTCCCTCCTGCCATTCCTTAGGATCATGAACTCTCTCATTTCATGATCACTTTCACCCACGCTGCATTCCACTTTCAAATTCTCCCCCAGTTCTTCCCTATTTGTCACAATCAGATCTAGAACAGCCTCTCCCCTTCCAGCTTTCTCCACCTTCTGAAATGAAAAATTCTCTCCAATACATTCCAAGAGCTTGTTGGAGAATCTGTGCCCCGCTGTGTTATTTTCTCAACCGATGTCTGAGGCGTTGAATTCCCCATCACCACCCAATCCTGTGCTTTGGATGATTTTGTGGTTTAAAAAAAGCTTCCGCTATCTCTTCTTCCTGTTGGGTGGGCTGTAGTAGACCCCTATCATGACAGCACCCTTGTTTTTATCCCTTTTAACCTTCCCCAGACTTTCAACAAGTCTGTCTCCTATTTCCCTCTCAACCTCACTCCAAGTGTAGACATTTTCACCTCCCTTTTTCCCCTGCCTGCCCTTCCTGAGCAAGCTGTATCCTTCTATACTTAATATTCCAGTCATGCTTATTATCCCACCAAGTCTCCATGATGCCAACTATGTCATAGTTGTTTCTTTACTAGCATTTTGAGTTCTTCCTGTTTATTCCCCATGCTTGTCGCATGGGTATACAGACATCGAAGATACTGATTTGACCCCCCCCCCAGTTCTGTCTTGTCTCTCCTTTATTCCTGCTATAACAGCCCATGCTCCCCACAAATTCTGATCCTTCTCCCAGGTCTCCATGGTTTTGACTTACCTGTGGGCTTTGGTCACCTGCCCTCTTCAAACCTAGTTTAAAGCCCTCCTCACGAGGTTGGCCAGTCTGTATCCAAATATGCTCTTCCCCTTCCTTGATAGGTGGACCCCATCTCTGCTTAACAAATCTTTCTCCTGGAACAGCATCCCATGGTCAAGGAAACCGAAGCCCTCCTGGTGACACCATCCTCACAGACAGGCATTCACCTCCAGGATGTATCAGTCTTTGCCTGGGCCCCTACCCTGGACCATCAGGATCAAAGAGAACAACACTTGTGCTCCCAGAGCCTGTTAGTCACTTCTGATCTGCTGAGGGTCCTACTCACAGTATCACTAGTGCCCACATGGATGAGTAGCGTGGGGTAATAGTCAGAGGGCCAGATGATCACTGACAATCCCTCCGTAACCTCTCTCATACAGGCAGGCAGCATACCTCCCAGGACACCATGTCAGGTGACAGATCAGTGCCTCTGTGCTCCTCAGAAGAGAGTCTCCAACCACCCCTACCCTACGTTTCCTCCTGGGAGTGGTGTCTGTGATCCTCCCAGCCTGGGGGGTACATGACTTCTCTTCTTCCTCCTGTGGGGGGTGATTCCTCATCACCCATTGCCAGGGCAGCATAGTGGTTTTCCCGTCACCGTGGTGGGTAGGCTGGGCATAGGAGTGGAGCACGGCCTACTGCCAGACGTCACCAGCAGCCAGTGTCCTCCCTGTGCAGAGCCATGTCCTCCTCCCCCGGGGGTGTGACAGCAGCCCTCTCTAGCTGGATAGCGCCCTCAGCCCTGGATGTCCCCATGTGAATACTCTCGAGGAATTCCCCATGGGCACGGATGCTCCTCAGCTCGGCCACCTCCTCCTGTAGCTCTCCCACCTGCTTCCTGAGAGATTTCTCCAGCAGGCACCTCTCATACTGGATGGGCCCCCCAGCTTGGCTTTCTGTGAGTGGGAAATGCAGGCCCCAATCTCTGTAAACCCACACCAGGATCTGGGGAGAGACATCCATGGTTAGCTTCTCTGTCTGGATACAGACCCAGGGGGAGGAGACAGGAGCAGCGTTGGCACTGGGAATGTGGCCCTTCCTAACCATAGCGACTATATTACGTCTCCCTCTGACAAACTCCCTCTCAAACTCCCCTGTTGCTGCTTAGTTCCATCTGGAACTCACTAAGATACATTCATGTATGTTGGAGTAAATCTGATAAGTGTGTAAATGCTGAGAATTCTTTATGCCACGATAGAGATGTCTGCTATTTACCGGGGTGACTGGAATTATCCTCTTGTGGAACAGTGGGAATGGGCATTTCTGGATATTGTAGTGTTAGGTTGCCAAAAAGTGCAAGTTGTATAAAAGTAGCACAAAGGTCAGTAGCAATAAGATTAGTCAGGGGTCTAATGCAGTTACCCCAACCGACAAGATCAAATGTGAGCTGCTCCTGGCTGACAAAATGATAACCTAACCCGATCCAATTGGAGGAGAAGTGGTCCAGATTTTCAGGTCTTCTTTCACCTTAGCAGTTCAACCAGAACTTCCTCTTGGACTCCCCTCCCTACCTCATGAAACATCAATGGGGTTGAGGACCACTCAGGTCAAAGTTAATTGCTAAGGATCCAAGTAATAGAAAGGTAACTGGTAGTAAGGAGAGGACTGAAATAAATGGTGAACTGGAGGAGAGGGACTGGTTGGGATCAAGTGTCCAGTCCAGAAAAACAGGGCAACTGACCAAGGAGTGAAAACAAAGTAAGCAATAGTCAAAAGTGAAAAATAAGTGTCTGTTCTACCATTGTGAGAAGGTTAAAGTCTAAGAACTAGAATGCCTGGCACTGGAAGAAGAACTTGACTTAATGGTCTTTGTAACAGGGTCACCACTCACCCCCGCGGCGCCTCCCGCTGGTCGTCTCAGGAATCAGCTCCTTCAGCGTCAGGAGCGCCCTCCGCAGGTTGATGCCCCGCTCTTTTGCTGGCTCCGTGTCCCTCCTGGACCCTGGAGCCCTCCAACTGTGGGTGCTGCACCCCTGCAGTACCCCCTTGGTGTGAGGGTCTCCCCTCCCCAGGGGAACCCTCTACCCCCTATTCCCACCTCACCTCAGAGTGTGCCACTGTCAGTCACCACTTGCCCCCGCTCACTGGGGTGGACTGCAGTATCCTGGCTTCTCATCACAGGCAAGGAGGGTTGGCCTGCTGCTGCTATCTCCAGCCCTAGGCTTCCCCCTGCAACCCTGGTAGTTCTGGGTCGGACCTTGTATCAGGCCCGGAGGCCTGGGGCTCGTGGCTAGAGCCCACCCAGCTCCCTCTGCCCTGCCCCAGCTCTGCCCTAACCCAGGTACCTGGCTTCAGCTCCTGCAGTCAGGCCTGTCTCTCTCTGAATGCAGAGGAGACTGCTCTCTAGGCTCCTGCCTCCCAGCCTTTATACTCTGGCTGGGAGTGTTTGGGGCGTGGCCGCCCAGCTGGGCCTCATGCCCAATCAGGCAAAGCCTGCTGGCTCCCAGCTTCAAACCCCCTTCCAGGCCATTTCAAACCCCTTTTGGGGCTTTTCCAAGCCCCTTCTGGTAGGGGGCGGGTGGTCACCCCGCCACAGTCTTATTCATAGTATGGTGGGATGACTAATTGATGGGACACGAATATTTGACTTAACCACAGGCAGGACCGATTAGGCCATAAGGGGAGGGCAGTAGGATGTGCAGCACTGTATGTAAAGGAATCCCTGGACTCTACTTAGACACTGACTGGAGAGGACCACACAGTAGAGGCTGCGTGGCCACGTCTCAAGTAGCAGAAAACCACGTACTCGTAGGGTGGTGAGGAGGCAACTAACTCTAATAAAAGCTAAGAAGGGAGGTCTCCAGCTACCTGCACCTACACCAGTCCAGTGTCGCAGTGAGACAGGGTTTAGAGAAGTAATGTGCTGACAGCTTGAAGAGGTGCTTCTTGGAATAGCCCGGGAGTACTAGTAACCACAATAGAATTAAACAAAAGCAAAATCTGATGGCAGTACAGGTTCCAGCAAGACACACTCCATCCAGCCAAAGCCTTAAGAATGGAAATGACAGAAAATGCAATACCAGCACATAAATCCATGGTGCGCCCACACCTTCAATACTGGGACCAGTTCTCACCGCCTCATCTCAAAAAGGATAGCGTGGAAAAGGTTCAGAGACGGGCGTATGGAGTGGCTTCCAGAGGAGGAGAGACTAAACAGATAAGAGCTGTTCATCTTAAGAAAGAAATGACTAAGGGGGATGAATGTTCCCACCAGCGCTAAAGGACCAGACCCGTGAGCTGAGTGTCATCTGCTCACGTCCTGGGGATTAGCCACAGCTGGGGGACACAATGACCCGCAGGGACGTAGCAACTGAAATAGGAGTCATATTCCAGGGATTCACACCAGGATTGACCCTTGCAGTTTTTCAGTGTAAAATCTGTCAATGTGTGAATCACATGCAGTCAGACCATCTCCCCCTCCCGCACGTCCATACGGACTTCTCTGCCCAGAAAAGCTGTACCACTTTAAGTATAGCAGTACAGTTCCCCTCGCATGGGTGCAGTGATACCAGTGTAAAGGTGCCCTGTACTCATTCAGTTTATTCTGGGAAGGAAAGGGAAGAAGCTATCCTGCTATGAGGTATCTTTATACAGTGTGTCCATGCTACAGGGTTTGTGTAACCCACATCCTTCCTGGGTGTGGGGTTCTGTCCCCTCTAGTGTCAGCGAGACCTCTTAAAGATTAACGAGTCTGCTCCACAGCCTTAGCTAAGAGCCAACTGGCTTTTAGCTCATGTGCTGGAGACTCCTCACTAAGCTCCAGAGCGGCCAGCCGATGACCGGGGTCTGTCAGTGTTCCCTTTGCACTCAAATGGAGTGTGGCTTAGTCACTCGGAAAGACAGTGTGGTGCAGTGACAGGTTTGGACCTTGGCCTGCGGGAGACCTGAGTTCTAAGCCTGCAATGCCTTTGCCCAAGCTCTCTGCCTTAGACACTGGGTGGGAGGGGGAATGTTCAGCAGCTCTTCCCGAATTATCCTCTAGGTTGGGGTTTGTGGGCTCAGGGAGTCAGAGAAGAGCTGAACTCCCGGTCTTCTCTTTTCCAGCTCAAAGGGCTTTCTGCTAGGCCAGAAGCATGGGTAAGACGCGGAAAGGCAGCGGGTCAGTCTCTCTCGGAGGTAGTGACTGTGTTCACACCACAGAAGATTTGTCAAATTCAAATTCGGTGTGTTCACCTTGGCACACATTTTCCATTTAGCTAAGAAGTTATAAATCTCTGTAGACAAACACTACCCCAGTGTAACTGATATTTGAGCAGTCAGCACGTGTGGACAAAGAACAAGACCCAGAGTATTTAGAGTTCTTGCAAAAGAGGTACAAAGAAAAATGAGACAATCCAGTGAAGATAATTCCCATAGGGGTGATTTTTTTAACTCTTATTTTTCTGTATTGAGGCATTTTTCATCAAACCACTATCAACATTTTAAATTCTGCTCAAATTTTATATTTTCTGGTTTTGTTTTTGCCATTTCAGTGAGATTTTTACAAAATAAAGATTTACAGTTGAAAACTGAACTCTGCGATATGACCCCAAGTATGAGGGAGCTGTTGCTGCCTGTGCCATAATTAAATTGATTGAATCTCCTTGGGGGAGGGAATCATAAAAACCCCTAGAACTGTGCCCTTAGGCTTTAGAAAGGGGATGTTTTTCAAAAGCCAGGCCAGAAGAGTAAAGGGAAAAAATTAAGATCTCTAGGTTCAAGAAGAAAGCGAACGGATCCAATGGAGTCCCTGAACAAAGAAGGAAATGAGCAGATGGGGGGTAGGGAACAAATATGGATCCATGGCAAGGTGAGGGGAATCCTTCAGGAAATGGAAATCCAGCCCAACTAAAGTCAAAAGAATGGACCAAGTGAAATTAATGGAGGAATTAGGAAGGCTTGGAAGAGCAGCTCGCCAGAGACGGAAATAACTTGCTCCAAGTACATTAGCAGAAAGGGGCCCCAGAGAATCAGACAATAAAGAGCAGCTGAAGAGAAGGATATTGCGGGGAAGCTGGACAATTTCTCTGCATTAGACTCCCCCAGGAGGAGAGACTGAAAAGATTCGGACTGTGTACAGAGGATCCAAAGGGTATGTACACAGTACGACTTAGGTCTGTATAACGGACGTCGCTCAAGGCAGCCTCCGAGTGACGCAAGTTACACTGACCTAAGCGCCGGTGTGGACAGCGCTGTGTTGATGGGAGAGATTCTACCGCTGCTCGCGGAGGTGAGAGCTTCCTCCCGTCGGTAGAGTGTCTTCACCAGACCCGCTCCAGCAGCGTCACTGCACTGGTTAGGGTGGCCAACATGCTAATCGCACAAAAGAGAACACCCCCACCCTTTCCCCACCCTGTCCCTCAGGTCCCACCCCTTCTCTGAGGCCCTGCCCCCTGCTCCCTACATTTCCCCCTCCCTCTGTGACTTGCTCTCCCCCACCCTCACTCATTTTCACAGGCTGGGGCAGGGGGTTGGAGTGTGGGAGGGGGTGAGGGCTCTAACTGGGGGTGCAGGCTCTGGGATGGGGCCAGAAATGAGGGGTTGAGGGTGTGGGAGGGGGATGTGGGTTGAGGAAGGGGGTTGGGGTCCAAGGGGGTACGAGGGCTCTGTCTGGGGGTGCAGGCTCTGGGGTGGGGCCAGGGATGAGGGGTTTAGGGTGCAGGAGGGGGCTCCAGACTGATAGGTGGAGCAGAGGACTTCAGGATGTGAGAGGGGGCTCTGGGCTGGGCCAGGGGGTTGGGGTGCAGGAGGGGGGTGAGGGTTCCATCTGGGGGTGCAGGCTCTGGGGTGGGGCTAGGGATGAGGGGTTTAGGGTGCAGGAGGGGGCTCCAGGTTGAGGGGGTGCTCAGGGCTGGGGCATGCAGCAGTGCAATGAGGAGGGGCTAAGGGGGCTTCTTGCCTGTCCTGACTCCACGCTGTGCTCCGGAAGCAGCCAGCAGGTCCGGCTCCTAGGCAGAGGCATGGTAGGCAGCTCTGCGCACTGATCTCACCCACAGGCACTGCCCCTGCAGTTCTCATTGGCCGCAGTTCCTGACCAATGGAAGCACGGAGATGGTGGTCAGGGTGGGGGCAGCATGCAGAGCCCTGTGGTCCCCCCCAGCTTAGGGACTGGACCTGCTGGCCACGTCCGGGGCGCAGCATGGAGCCAGGATAGGTAGGGACCCGCAGCAGCGCTGACCGGAGCTGCCAGGGTCCCTCTTCAACTGGGCGATTCGGTTGCCTGGTCACTCTAGCGAGCGTCTGGGTCTGCCTGGCCCAGAGGCACGGGGACAGCCGCGGAGGTTTCCATCTGCGGAGAGGTCACAGGCTCAGCAAGGTGAAGCTGGGACAGTGCCGGTGGGGGCCCTAAGCAGGAATATTTCCCCCTCCCCCACACACTGTAGAGAGGTTGCCTCCCCCATCCAGAAATTAATAGTGGGGGGGCCTTGAGCACATGCTTCGTCTGCTTACAATTAGCACCGGCTCTGATGGGGAAGTTCTTTGGCCATTGCTGCTACCTGAGGCTCTAGATGCAGAGGAGGCTCCCTACAGACAGCTATAGTCCATACTCCATGAGGACCCGATCCCAAAAGAAATCATTCCTGAACTCCCTCTACTGGCTTTCAAACCACCCCCAACCTCTCCATGCTCTTCATCAGAAGCAGGATCCCCACAGACAAGGACACCCCAACTCAAATCGGCACCAGACCAAGCCAGAACAACAGATGCAAAACCTGCAGACATCTCCACTCTGTGATGATCAAACTCCACCCCCCCCCCCATACACCTTTCAGCATCTGTGGGTCATACACAACGTGGGGCCTTTCCCAACATGTGGGGTACCTCACCCAGTGCACTCAATGCCCCAGTATCAACCAGGCAATTCCTACATTCTCGAAGGAGCTCACACCGGAAAGGGATACCTGACAAAAACCCGGGGGTGACACATTCCACAAAGCGATCCCTCTAGATCTGACCAATCAGTCGTCATCTTCAAAGGAAACCCGCCCACCACTTTCAATAGATGAGCCTGGGAGCTTGAATTCATAACCTTCCTAAACACTAAAAATTCTGGACTGAATAGAGACGCTGGGTTTATGGCTTATTACAACAATCGTAACCCACTAACCCCCATTTTTATCCCATGACTATAGGTGTGTTAACAGGCCACTTCATCTTGAATGGTTCCTTACAGTAAAAACTAACTACTTACCCTAAACTCTCTGAGCTTGTACTAAGCTGTGCCACTCCGAGTTCCTTTCCCAGATCTGAAGAAGAGCTCTATGTGGCTGGAAAGCTTGTCCCGCTTACCAACAGAAGTTGGTGCAGTAAATGATATTCCTTCACCCACCGTGTGTCGAATATCCTGGACCAACAACACTGCACATTCCATCCGGATTGGCATTGGAAGTCAGCAGAACCTGTGCTCCCAAGTTACGCAGCTCTCTGTGACAATCCATCCCAAGGGGTGGATTTAGGAGTCTAACTTTGGGCTCATTTGAAAAAGTGTGCCTCTGTGTGGGTCCGAGAAGTTTATACTAACTCCGTTAATGAAAAAGAGAAATACAACTTTTCTCTGAAGCAATTTTGTTTTGAAGTGATGGATATTTATGGCACTATGAGAAAAGTTTTTAACAAACATACAATTTTAGACCTGATGTTGCAAATACTTCAAGTGCATGAGTATCCCCATATGGGGACTAGTCACTTGAGTGAAGTTAAGAATCAGGGTGGTAGCCGTGTTAGTCTGGAATAGCAGAGTTAACAAAGTCCTGTGGCACCTTAAAGACTAACTATAAAGTTTTGAAGCATGAGCTTTCGTGGGCTAATACCCACTTCGTCGGATGCAGGCAGTAGAAGTGTTCACAAACAGGCAGTTATAGAAAAGTAGGTAAGAGCCAGGTGGGAGGTGAAAAGGTTAGTCCAATTAAGCTGAGCCAGCTTGTTATCTCCGATCAGGGAGTGTGGATTATTCGTCTAGCATTTGAATGGGGTGTGTGGACATGGAGAGATGAGAAACAATGTCTGTAATTAGCCAACCATTGTAGATCCCGGTTCAATCCCAAAGTGTGTGTGCTGAATTTACAGCTTTAGTCTGTGCAGAACCAGTAATTTTGAATATTTTGATTTTTTGCCTGTAGTAGTTTTGGAAATTCCAAATAAGAAATCCCACCCACAGTAGCATTTAAAAACATTTAGAACTTAGTTATTATCAATATTAATCCATCGTTGCAATGATGGAATTTTTCAAATTAATTTTACAGAGCCTAAACTTGATTTAAATCTGGTTATTCAAACAAACCCCCACAAGTGACTGGAACCTCTCCGCTCTGAACCCACCAGAGTCACAGAATTGGAGATTAGTGACAGAATGCAGCACCTCTTGAAAGGTGAGCTGCTCGCGGGCGGGGAAATCAAACTGTTTCCTCCCACAGAGAACCCTTTCCCACTGTGCTGTCACCCCATCCGTCTCTGTGCCAACCGACTGCTGAAACATGTCACCGAGAATGGTGTAAGACGGAGAGTTTACGGAATAATCCCTGAACCTTTGCTCTGTTCTCTCCCAGCCTCTCAAGAGGGTGCTTCTTTTCCTCTCTGAGCCTGTCTGTGCCATCTACTAGGAATGAGACTGGGGAAGCATAATGGAGCTCAGGGGACTCACCAGAGGAGATGCAGCAAGCAGCAGCTGGGCAGAAAATGGCTACTTAAGAGCCACAGCTGCTTCTCTCTGCTGAATTTCAACTGCCTGCCTAAGTCTGGAGCGAGGCTGGCTGATCTGGAGTCAGGGTGAGTGCTTGTGTCTGGCTGAAGGCAGCAAGGCTGGGTTATAGCCGCAGGGTGCGGGGCAGGGGGAGGGCTTTGGCCCCACCTGAAATGAGGCTGAACATTGAGAGTAATGGGGAGGGGAAGGGAGAAAGTTGTGTTGCACTGTGAGGGAGAAGCAGCAGTGGATGAGGAATGGTCTCCGATGAGGGAAAAGAAAAGTAGACTTGATCTATATGGATTTGAAGGACTGGATCAAACAAAAACATTTCCCAACTGTGAAATCAGTGATGGAAGAGGTGCAAATAGGAGCTGTTAACCCCCCTAAAAATGGCAGAATGGAGAAAGCTAAGCAGTGGTGACCTACAGAGTTAAAAGAACGCAGGGTGGAGATCTGTGGATAGGAAGTACACACAGAGCAAGCTGGAGAACTTCTTAAAACTGCAACCTTGGGGAAAATGAAAGTTACTTGTCAACTGACTACATCTCTGATGGAAGCAAGAGGGGTTATGTCTGGAGTGTCTGTTAAATGGCTGCTTAGTAGGGGAGAGAGAGTAAACCAGCCGTCAATGGCTGTACGCATAACACTTGAACTTCTGGATAGGCACCAAAGGAGGTACCAGTTTTCTTGAGTTAAACCACATACTCCCATCCACTCCCAGTGAAGTGCTCTAATTGTAAAGGTTTGGACATGTAGCAGTGACTGGAAAGCGTACACGGAGGTGCAGTAAATCACACATACGAGAACTGTGCAGAAGGAACAGAACCTGTGTGCAGCAATTGCAGGGAAAGCACAGTGCAGCATATAAAAGACGGGCTGTAACAGAGTGAGCAGGAGAAATACAAAACATTAAAATAGTTAAAAAAATTGCATATGTGGAGGCTACCAAAAGGTTCCCCCGCTGCAGGGACTAGAAAAAGAAAAATACTCAAGTAAGAGAAAAGATGTGAGGGCAGCAGAATACATCTCTGGCCAGGGAGGAGAACAGGAAAGGATGTATTGCTTGTAGGAAAAGGAGGAGTTAATAGCATTCACGATAGAAATAATTAACTGCACCTTGCAGAAGGGGGAAAAAAAGAAGGAATTAAAATCAGAGCAACAGCAGCAGAAAAATATCTAAAGACAGACAACCTTGGTAGACTGCATTCATGTGACTTTAAACAAAGACAATAATACAGCTTCAATAATATGGTTTTAATGATCCTTAGCTGGAATGCATATGATTTAATAATGCATGGATGGGAATTTAAGAAAGACATCTTTGAAGTGGTAAAAAAGCCTGAAGTAAGAAACATGGCTAATTAATCATCAATTTACTTATCTGCCAGGACATGATACACTCCAGAAAGGCTACCAGGTCTGTATAGTTAGTAATGAGGGACTGAGTTACATCAAAATGGATGTGCAGAAACTAAGTTTTGAATATAATGCTATTGTGATTCCCATGCAGAACAAAAACTTATATACGGATTTATAATGTTTATAATTCATGGAAGATTAGTTATTTTAGAATTAGAAAAACTGGTTAATAATGTCAAAAGCCCATCCATAATTTGAAGAGACTTTAATAGTCACAATGATCAATGCAGAAGAAAGACAACTGACCTAAGTGGTAAATGCGTAGACCAATTTACGATATGCATCATCTGATAATATTGAATACAGGCTCACTTACAAGATTTAATTCAGTGGGTGGGTCCTTTTCTGTTTTGGTTTTGGGAAGTGTGATAAATACTATAGGAAATTCATAAAGAACATGGAATGGGAAGTGATCACTTCCCTATACTTATTGAGTAACCATGGCTGAGAAAATGTCAAAAACACAAATTGTTCCTAGCTGGAATTTTTCAAAACGTTGTTTGGGGCCTTTTCAGGATTAAATAGGACGACAATTTATGTAGTAACTATTCAAGTGCTAGGGTTGGCAACTCTCCAGGATTGGGCTAGAAGCTCATGGCATCGGTCTCCCGGTGACCACTGAAAGCATTCCGGGAGATTTTAATAGGATATTTTTAGAAAATGACATTATGTCATGTTGGGGAAAACATCTCCCAGAATAGCTTCAGTCAGCGTTCCAACCCTCCAAGTGACAATCTAGGAGACCCAGTAACAATGTCATAAGAGGAATTACTGTGTCGCAGAAGCTGATCTGGCTATCTAAAACACATCAGATTGACCCCAATTTAGAAATCCAGTTCCCTGGTGGAATGAGGGTTGCAAATGATCGATCGGGGAAGAAATAAGACCTACGAGTAAGTAAAACACACAATGAATAGCAAAGACTTAATAAATTATACAAGATGTAAGGCGGTGGCACAAAGGATTATCCAACAGACAAAAACAGAAAGTTGGAGAAATAGGTGGGAAATTGAACAAAAATTCAAAGCATTCAGAAATATATAAGAAATTCCAAGAATGAATGGAATTCAAAGTAAAAGCCAATGTAAACCAGGGCTTTATGTAAGCAATGAAATTGAGCTCTCCAGCGTGGGAAAGGCAGACATTATAGTGAAAGACTTCCAAAAGGTCAGTGGTCCTATGAATCAAAGTAATGAGTTTTGTGAGGAAAAAAAGGAGGTTTACTGAGGAAAACGATGAACTGTTAAATGGCTGGAGAGAATGTGATGATGTGTTAAGCAAAAATTGTAGCATGCAGGAGCGTATTACAGCCATTAGGAAAAGGAAAAAGACAGCTCTAGGAAAGAGACTACCAGTAGTAAATGCTTCAACACTTCTCAGACGGGCATAAGAGTCCATGGTGGTTAGAGAGTAATCTATGGCGTAAAGGACGGCTGCCAACCGAACGGGAACAAACCTTGGTGATACCAGTTAGGAAACCCAGCAAGGAACACACAGAAGCTAATGCCTGTAGGCCTGTTGCCCTCACATAAAGAGCATAAATTGCTGGGCAAAAGTCAACATGGTTTCTCCAAAGGGAAATCGTGTCTTACTAATCTATTAGAGTTCTTTGAAGGGGTCAGCAAACATGTGGACAAGGGGGATCCGGTGGACATAGTGTACTTAGATTTCCAGAAAGCCTTTGACAAGGTCCCTCACCAAAGGCTCTTACGTAAATTAAGCTGCCATGGGATAAGAGGGAAGATCCTCTCATGGATTGAAAACTGGTTAAAAGACAGGGAACAAAGGGTAGGGATAAATGGAACTTTTTCAGAATGGAGAGGGGTAACTAGTGGTGTTCCCCAAGGGTCAGTCCTGGGGCCGATCCTATTCAACTTATTTATAAATGATTTGGAGGAAGGGGTAAACAGTGATGTGGCAAAGTTTGCAGATGATACTAAACTGCTCAAAGTAGTAAGGACCAAAGCAGACTGTGAAGAACTTCAAAAAGATCTCACTAAACTAAGTGATTGGGCAACAAAATGGCAAATGAAATTTAATGTGGATAAATGTAAAGTAATGCACATTGGAAAAAATAACCCCAACTATACATACAATATGATGGGGGCTAATTTAGCTATAACCAATCAGGAAAAAGACCTGGGAGTCATTGTGGATAGTTCTCTGAAGGCATCCACGCAGTGTGCAGCGGCAGTCAAAAAAGCAAACAGGATGTTAGGAATCATTAAAAAGGGGATAGAGAATAAGTCGGAGAATATCTTATTGCCCTTATACAAATCCATGGTGCGCCCACATCTTGAATACTGCGTACAAATGTGGTCTCCTCATCTCAAAAAGGATATACTGGCACTAGAAAAGGTTCAGAGAAGGGCAACTAAAATGATTAGGGGTTTGGAACGGGTCCCATATGAAGAGAGATTAAGGAGGCTAGGACTTTTTAGCTTGGAAAAGAGGAGACTAAGGGGGGATATGATAGAGGTATATAAAATTATGAGTGGAGTGGAGGAAGTGAATAAGGAAAAGTTATTCACTTGTTCCCAAAATAGAAGAACTAGGGGCCATTCAATGAAATTAGCGTGCAGCAGGTTTAAAACAAATAAAAGGAAGTTCTTCTTCACACAGCGCACAGTCAACCTGTGGAACTCCTTACCTGAGGAGGCTGTGAAAGCTAGGACTATAACGGGGTTTAAAAGAGAGCTGGATAAATTCATGGAGGCTAAGTCCATAAATGGCTATTAGCCGGGATGGGTAATGAATGGTGTCCCTAGCCTCTGTCTGTCAGAGGGGGGTGATGGATGGCAGGAGAGAGATCGCTCGATCATACCTGTTAGGTTCACTCACTCCGGGGCACCTGGCATTGGCCACTGTCGGTAGACAGGATGCTGGGCTAGATGGACCTTTGGTCTGACCCAGTATGGCCGTTCTTATGTTCTTATGTTCTTATGTTCTTATGTTCACATCCCGTGCGGGGAAACATGGCAAAAAGGGTACATGGGAGACTAGTGGAGCACTTGGAGAAAAGTGGTGTTATAACTGAGATCTGAAGTGGTTTCAGAAAAGGAAGTTGCCCAGATAGTGAGACTAGAAAGAGAGGTACCAAAAAGCATGAGGACTAAGAACTTTAGGAGAACAGTCTTCCTGGACACTGAAAACACTTGACCTGCTAAGGAGAGAAGATCTCCTATTGTACTCTAGACAAAACTGGAATAAAAAGGAGAATTTTGTGGTGGATAAGGAACATTTTAAGTGACAGAACTACACAAGTAGTCAAAGTGGGAATAGCTTCATCAGACACTTACAAGCTTACAAATGGAACTCCACAAGGGAATATTATCAGCCCGGCTTTGTTTTCCTTTATGCTAAATGACCTCCTGGAAGCACGCAAATGGGAATATTTCCCTGTTCGCAGACGACTGTGCTATGGGACTGAGCATAAAAGGCTTAAAGTAGTCAAAGAATAGACAAATGAGGCACTCCAGAGAATTTCCAAGTGGAGAAATGATTGGAGATTTAAATTCTCACTTGCAAAAACTAAGGGAATGCTTTTAACCAGGAAGAAAATGAGGGAAGACTGGCACTTATATCTTTATGGTGAAAAAATTCCAGTAGTTCAAAAGTTTATGTTCCCTGGAATAGAGTTGGGTAATAAATTAACTTGAAAAGGTCACATAGATAATATCATAGAAAAGTGTAAGAGTAGGATGAAGTTCCTGAAAAGTGTAGCTGGGAACAAATGGGGTGCAGATAAGAAGGTACTGATGATGATGTAGAGAGCGTTGATAAAACTAGTGTTAGACTACAGATGCCAAGCTTTTGGTTCAGCCTCAAAAACAACTGCTCTGGCCAAACATCTGTGATTGGCATGTGATAACAACAGCAGGAGGTGTGCTGGAAAGAGCCACTGACGGAGCATCTCTGAATCTAAGGATGAAACCATTCGATTTAACCTTCTGGGCAGAGATAAAAGGGAATCATGAGAACGGAAGTGCACATAAAGTTAGTCTTTAAGGTGCCACAGGACTCTTTGTCACTTCTACAATTCCAGACTAACACGGCTACCTCTCTGATTCTAGACATCAGATTTATGAGGATTTCTGGGAGCTTAGTGGACAAATTATATGGGTTGCCAGATTTCCTCATGCTCTCAGGGTCAAAAATGGGTAAAGGAGATATGTAAAACAAAAATTGAGAGAACTAAAATACTGTAGTTATGGAAAATCAAATTATAGCTGGACTTTTATTCCCCATTTGTGGATTTGGAATAGTACAGAAAAAACAAGAGGATCAAAGAAACACCAATGAGATTTCTGAATTTATTTCAGAAAAATGGATCCAGCTTTGCCAAGTCTCTACAGATGGATCAAAAGATGACAGCACGGGTGTAGTGGGAATAGCTTTCTGCTTGTCTTGGAATCCAGAAATCTAAAAGGCTGTCAAATCATGTAGCCACTCTGATGACTGAACTAATAGAGAGAACCTAGATTAGAGATATGCCACTGGCTGCTATTGTAATTTTATCTGATTGCTTGTCATGCTTTATGACAAGCAGAAAGGGGACTCAGAAAGCCAATATGACATAATAAATGAACTAGTGTTCCTAACTATGGAAATAACGCAAGCAGCTCTCTGTGGAACAATAGCATGGATTCTGGCACATATCGGAATACCTGGAAATGAAATAGTGACAAAGGAGCAGACCAAGCTCTAAAAAATGAGGAGGTGGATATTAAGATACCCTTAATGCATCCGACAGAGTGGGTATTAACCCATGAAAGCTTATGCTTCAATACTTTAGTCAGTCTTTAAGGTGCCACAGGACAATTCCAGACTAACACAGCTACCTCTCTGATTCAAGATACCTTTAGTTAAGTAGACAAGAATGTAAAAGTTTGGTCACGAAAGAGCTTGTGCAGGAATGGTCAGAACTACAGACTAAGGAAACAAAAGGATGAAAGTTCGATGATGTCTGCTCAAAACCCAAAGATAATACTATACTCCACAGTCATGGTGGAAAAGGGGATGTAGTCATTTTTAAGGTGTTTACCAATAAGTTAAACTGATTAAAAAGACAAAGGTGGGCTGTGTTACGTGTGTAAAACCAAAGAAATCTGATCATGGTCTGTGGCATTGTGCACAATATTCTATGGAAAGAAAGTTTCTTTACGAAAGATTGAGTGAAACCAACATTTTCCCTGTAGGGAGCAGTGAGACTGTCGGGAAAATGGAACAGTACACAAGGCAGGCTGAAGGATACTACACTGAGTGGACGAATATATATTTTAAAAACACCTTGGCTAAAAATGCTGAAGAAAATAGTGGTCATAGCCTCCTATGATGAGTCTGTTGCATCAAAAAACAAAGACCAAGGCATGCTGGGAAAAAGCTGCCTGCAGGAAGGCAGCCTCTCCTGGGAAGAGTTAGTTGGGACCAGGATTTTGCATAGCATTGCTATCTCGGATCCTGCCAGTGAGAGAGCCAGCCCTTTGGGGGGAAGGGGATTGCAGTGGGAGAAGCAGCATCAGGTGCCCAGGTTGTCTGGACTCTCTGGATGAGATGGAGGGATGTGGGAGTGGGCTGTGGCGGGGAATGGACCCAAATTACCAACTCAGTCTGCATAGTCCTGGAGCAGCCATTCACTGTGATGATTTCCCATTGCTGCCGCCTTGGGCACTTACTCTGTTTGTGACCTGGGTATTAGTGTGGAAATCTGATATTCTCCTAAAGTGTGGAGGTTATAGTGCGGCTACAAGTGTTTATTTTCTGTTAAAAGAAAGGACTTGAATTCCAATTCTTGAATGTTCAAACAGCCGTTCCAGCTGGATTCCAATTACAATCCAGCCCTATGATCTCTCCCAGAGTAACATTATTGTGTTATTTTTAAATAAGCTGGTTTGCTGCTGTTTGAACATGGAGTAGGAAATCTGGGGCTGCTCTAGAATAATTCACAGCATAAAAGTAGGTACTTGGCCAAGAGAAAAAAGTCTCTGTATTAGTCCCAACTGCTGTTAAGTAGCACCTAGTGCTTTCTGTAAGAGCTTGGTGGTTTTCGGCTGAGTGTTTGTGTCATTAACAACCAGCCTTTGGCCAAAAGAAATAACATTTTCTCACCCAAAGACTCGTATGAGACCAGATGGCCCCAAGTGTCTGGAAGTAGGTCTTGGCAGACGTGAAGTTCTTGAAAGTAGGATTTTGCTAGGATTTATCCCTGATGAAACATAGCTGCTGGTTTGATGGAGCCAGCTCTGATATTTTTTTAGTTTCAAGTTGTGTTGTTATTACTCATTAAACAGACAATACACTTGGCCTTATATGTGACAAAGGGAAAGAATCTCTGAGCCAAAGAGCTGACAACATTTTAAAACATCTGAGGACTGTTAAACAGGCAAATTGAATCAATTCATTTTTCTAAAGTGGACCTTAAACTATGTAAGAGCAGCAGAGCTGCTTGTGCGATGCGACCATTCCTAGTCCTGTGGGAGTGGGAGGCTGTGACGTTGCCCTCTGAAGTCTCGCAAGACATGTTTGGGATGGGAGGGGAGGGATTTTTCATTATGGAAATTTTCCCTGCTCTTCTATGTGAAACTGACAATGTTGAACTCAGCTGGAAGGTTTAATAGCCTGGGATCCAAGGATGAGGTTACTTTGCACTCTCCAGCAGGTCCATTATTGTTCAGGTAATGGTGTGCTGGCTGCTTTCCACGTATCTAGGAGGGGAGAACACAGCCTGAAAGAGAAGAAGTGGCTGAAGGCTGGGGGAGAGGAACACCACAGATGAGCAGGCACACACACTCACTGTAAATGCCCCTCATACCTAGCGATTGTTAGCTGGCTAATTGCTTGTGGGCAGCATGACAGAAGCGAGGCTCAGTGAGACATTTGATTGATGGGCGTGGGGGCCTGGAGTATTAACTCAGGAGGGTTCCTTGCATGGGGCAGGAGGGACAAGAGCACAAGAGGATGGTAGAGGAATCGGAGTAACAAGGCTGAGGGGCAAAGCCAAGGGGTGGGGAAGATTATACAGTAATAGAATCCGTTACCAGACTGTGCTTAAGAAAACTGCACACTTTTTGCATCAGCAAGGCTTTCGGGGAGCTAGCTGCAGGCCGTGTCTCTGGAGAGGAGAGGCTGTTCTTGGCTTAATCTTAAGGAATACACCGGAGTTAATTCAAGAATTAACAGTAGTCCAGTCCCTAAGTAACAGTGACCACAACAGAGATGGATTCAACCTACAAGGGGGAGGGAGGAAACCAACAAGTGACACCGTGACTCGGAACTTTAGAAACAGTGAACCAGGAAATCAGAGAGTAAAGCAGTAGAACTAGATGGCAAGTTCAAGAGGCTATTGATGCCAAACAGAAATCCTGCAACATTTGGAAGTGAACCGCAGCGAAGTTATGAAACAGGAGCATAAATCCCAGCAGGCGATGTGCCAGAGGGAAATTAGGGAGGCCAAGGTGGCTCTCAGACAGCAAAAAGCTAAAAGTAGAAGAGCAAATAAATGTTTCAAAACTTATCAGAAGCAGGAACACTACAGAAGAATCTGTGCAGCTGCTGGATCACTGGGGCTAAACGGAGCAATTGAGGGAGACAAAGACATTGCTGGGAGATGGAATCCCATATATACTCGTTCATAAGCCGAATATTTTTGGTAAAAAAAAGTGAAGATTCAAAGAGCTTCCCCCTGGCAATACCCTCCCCCCCCCCACTCTCTCTGGGTCTCTCTTCCCCGGGGAACCCCCAACCCTCGATCCCCACCTTGCCTCAGTCTAGAGCTACTGCCAGTCCCTGGGGCAGACTGAAGTGGAAGAGCCACTCATCATAGGTCAGGGGGACCTGCTGCCTTTCCCTACAGCCCTAGTTCCCTTTTCAGGTCTTTCTATCAGGCCCGTGGCCTGGGAGGTCGCCAGCCGTGAGCTCCCCGGCTCAGCCTGCCCCTTCCCCAGCACTGCTCCACCCTCGGTACCCTTTGCTCCTTCAGGCAGCCAGGTCCAACTCCCTCCTCAGCTGGAGGGAGACTTCTCCAGCTCCAAACTCTCAGCCCTTTTATCGGGACCAGCTGGGCTCCGATCGGGCTGGCCACAGCTGCTTTCCCCAGCCACAGCCCTCTGCGGGGCTGTTCCAACCCCTTCCGGGCTGCAGCGGGTGACCACCCCGCTACACTAATACATGATCGTTCTGTTTACCTGGAGCGCCCGCGGCTCCCCGTGTCCGCGGTTCACCATTCCCAGCCAACGAGAGCTGCAGAAGTTGAAGGGCAGGGCGCGGGCACTGGGAGCTGCGGGGCTCTGGGCCTGCAGACGCTCCAAGTAAAGGGCCTCCTCAGGAAATCGCCACTGAGGCCTGGTGGAGAAAGATGCAGCCCAGGAGCCCCTGCCAGCTGCTGGGGGATTCCATTCCTGTTCTGGTCCCTCTCGACAGGTAAATCGCACCTGGCCATCGTGCAGCGGGTGAACAACGAAGGGGAAGGAGACCCGTTCTATGAGGTGATGGGGATCGTCACGCTGGAGGATGTCATCGAAGAGATCATCAAGTCCGAGATCCTGGATGAGACAGACCTTTACAGTCAGTGTCCCGGACCAGCTACTGTGCTGAGGGGAGCCAGGACGGGGGCCTAGCTAGAGTAGGAGAAACAGTCAGCACAAGCTGCCAGGAATTAATTTCCTGAGGAGGGGAACCCGTCCTTGGCGCCACTCCCCAGTGGGCCCTGCATGTCGTCTACAGCGCAGAGCGGGTGTCCTGGAAAGCACAGCCAGAGACCCCTCCTTGTGCCATCTGCAGCCGCTGTGTGTAAGGCCCAGTCACGCTGCAGTCACAGGCTCCTCGGCCTGCCGTGGTCCCTCGGCGATGTCAGTGCTGACGGACCCGGCACAGACTGGCCGGTATCAAGGGGGATTCCCGAGAGGGGGTCGGTCTGGCTGGGGACGGTCATCTCAGCCCAGGGTGGGAGTTCCGCTGCCTGGATCTTTTAGAACTGGACTGGCCCAGGCACGAGAAACCAGCCTGAAGGGAACAGTCCAGCCCTGGCAGCTGGGCGGTGGGGACAGACTGGAGGAGGCCAAGCAGGTCTCGGTCTTCGGGCTGGCTCCTGGGTGCCAGGTTCCGATCTCAGCTGCTCAGGCGCCATGGGGAGGCACGCAGGGAAATGGCTCAGGTCTCAGCTACGCCGGTTAATGGGCGGTTCAGTCGTGTTCCCAGCGGACCCTGCGCAGTGTTGTCCCAGGCAGGTAACCACCGTGCCGCTCTCCACCCCTGCAGCAGATAACCGGAAGAAGGAGAGGGCGCTGCACCATGGCAGGAAGCCGCACGACTTCTCCATCTTCAGGCTTTCGGACAGCGAGATGAAGGTGAAGATCACCCCGCAGCTGCTGCTGGCCGCGCACCGCTTCATGGCATCAGGTACCAGCGCCCCCTCGTGCCTCATGGACAGAGGCCCAACACCCCTGGGCACTCCCAGGACCCTCCGCACAGCACGGCCAGCTCTCCACCACCGGGGTCCTGTGCGCCGCTGTCTCCTGGATTTCATCCCCTTCCCCCCCTCCAAGGAGGGGTTCCCCTTTCACCTCCTTCCTGGGCCTCGGACAATGGGGGCCACAGACTCCCCAGCTCAGGGGGGTTGGATCTGGCTCCCAGTCCTGACCCAGGGCACCATGGGGGGCACAGTGCTGTGCGAGGCCCCATCACTTGAGTGAGACGCCAAACCAAGCCCCTCCCCCCGCCCCGGTCACCTGCCTGGGTGAAGTTACGACCCCCAGCAGCGTCCAGGGGACGCCAGCATCCAGCCAGCGTCTCCTGACCGGAGTGAGCACCCAGGGCCTGCCCTGCTGGGATCTCCCAGCGCAAAGGGCCTTGGGACAGGCTGGAGTCCATCTCCTCTCCCCCTAGAAATCGAACCCTTCAAAGCTCCCTGCCTCTCGGAGAAGATCCTGCTGAGGCTCCTCAAACACCCCAACGTCATCCAGGAGCTGAAGTTCGACCATAAGAACAAGCGGGCCCTGGAGCACTATCTCTACCAGCGCAACCGGCCGGTGGACTACTTCATCCTCATCCTGCAGGTGTGTGCGGGCCCCGGGCCCCGCAGGGACCTTCCCCACCGCAGGGGTCGTTCGTCAGTGGCAGACCAGGTCGTTCAAAGGGAAGAGCCTTGGGTTTTCACAGCCCAGGTTGGGTCCGAGGTGGTGACCCCAGTGGGGCTGGCCAGGGATGAAGTGCTGTGAGCATGGGGCCAGGAGCCGCCCCTCCTAAGCGCTCACTGCCAGCCCTGACAGGCTCGCAGCGTGGTGTTCAACCTCCAGGCCTCGGTTCCCCTGTCTGTGAAATGGGCCCGCAAGTTCCCCAGCACCCAGACGGGTGCTTGGAGGTTACAGTGTGAGCTCTCTGTGCTCCGCAGTCATTATCGAGGGGAAGTTTCTCAATCCCCACCTGGACCATGCTGCCCACTAGGGGCACAGCTAGAAAGAGCCCAGGGGCCAAAATTCGGGGACTCTCACTGATCCTGCGTGTCTAATAATGTTATTGCCCTTCAGCCAGGCTCCCCGCTTCAGGCAAGTGCTGAGAATACTTCCCCACATTCTCCCTAACAGCTCTCCAGTGCCCCCCAACCCTGACCCACAGCCCCCCCCCCATCACTCCAGGCCTGGCCTACATCCACACACACCCAGCTCCCCACAGGCCCCCCAACCCTGACCCACAGCCCGTCTCCCTCTCTCCAGGCCGGGGCTCCATCCACACACACCCAGCTCCCCACAGGCCCCCCCAACCCTGACCCACAGCCCCATCTCCCTCTCTCTAGGCCTGACCTCCATCCACACACACACAGCTCCCCGCAGGCCCCCCAATCCTGACCCACAGCCCCGTCTCCCTCTCTCCAGGCCGGGCCTCCATCCACACACACCCAGCTCCCCGCAGGCCCCCCGAACCCTGACCCACAGCCCCGTCTCCCTCTCTCTCCAGGCCGGGCCTCCATCCACACAAACCCAGTCCCCCACAGGTCCCCCCGAACCCTGACCCACAGCCCGTCTCCCTCTCTCCAGGCCGGGCCTCCATCCACACACATCCAGCTCCCCGCAGCCCCCCAATCCTGACCCACAGCCAGTCTCCCTCTCTCCAGGCCGGGGTTCCATCCACACACACCCAGCTCCCCACAGGCCCCCCAAACCTGACCCACAGCCCCGTCTTCCTCTCTCCAGGCTGGGGTTCCATCCACACACACCCAGCTCCCCGCAGGCCCCCCAACCCTGACCCACAGCCCGTCTCCCTCTCTCCAGGCCGGGCCTCCATCCACACACACACAGCTCCCCACAGGCCCCCCGAACCCTGACCCACAGCCCGTCTCCCTCTCTCCAGGCCGGGCCTCCATCCACACACACCCAGCTCCCCACAGGCCCCCCGAACCCTGACCCACAGCCCCGTCTCCCTCTCTCCAGGCCGGGGCTCCACACACCCAGCTCCCCACAGGCCCCCCGAACCCTGACCCACAGCCCCGTCTCCCTCTCTCCAGGCCGGGGCTCCACACACCCAGTCCCCCATGCCCATCAGAATTGAGCTGGGTTTACACTGTGGACGCAGACCCAGCTGCAGCCTTGAGGACTTTTTTAGCCTTTGTTGTTTCTAAGCTGTTCTCTGCCCCCCTTGACCCTCCCTCGTGAGGGGTGGGGGGACAGGGGCGAGGGGGGTGACACTGAGGGGGGGGCGGGGCGAGGGGGGGAACACTGAGCAAGGGGAGGATGGGCCAAGGGGGAGGAAGGCGGGGACACTGGGGGAGGGGCGGGGTGAGGGGGGGACACGGAGCAAAGGGGGGATGGGCCGGGGGGGGGACACTGAGCACCGTTCCCTCTTGCAGGGTAAAGTGGAAGTGGAGATTGGGAAGGAAGGGCTGCGGTTTGAGAACGGAGCCTTCACCTCCTACGGCGTCCCCGCCCTCCTGGCTGTCCTCTGCTCAGGTAACTCCGGCCGCGCCCAGCCTGCTCCTGGGAACATCTCCCCCAGGCTGGCATGGGATCGGTTCCCCTGCGATTCACCCTCTCACCTGTGATTTCAGATAACGATGTGCGGAAAGTGAGCAGCCTGGCCGGATCCTCCTTCCTGCGTAGGTATCTGCCCCGCCCGCCCCTCTGCCACCGAGCGCAGCCTGTGTGCACGGCCAGGGCACTGTCCCCACACCCCGGGCTCGCTCCCCGCCAAGGCCCTGAGCCACCTGCTAGCTGAGTCTGGCTTGGCGCATGCACTGTGCAGAGCCACGTCACCGCAAACCGACCCAGCCCTCACCCCACTACCAGGACGGGCCCAACTGAGGAAGAGGAGCCGAGGCGGCTGGGCTGGGATGCAGCGAGGGAAAAGCCCCTGTTCTGTGCTGTCCAGCTGCTGCGGCCCAGCCCCTTGGTCCTCATCCTCCTTTTCTACTGGAGGAACCAACCCCGGGAATCTCTGGTCCTTCAAGCCAGGCTTGTCCTAAGAAAGCGATTGGAAGGGAGCCTGGGCCCAGAGCTTCAGGGGACGGGAGGGAGAGGGGGAGAATGGGTTCGGGGCCTTAAAATCAAGAGAAAAGGTGAGAAGAATTGGAGAGACGTGTTCAAAATAGCAGGGGAAGGGGATATGCAGCCCCTGCTGTTTCCTCTCAGCCTTGCTCAGAGCAGAAGGAGACATTGTAACCCCCCCTCCCATCCCCACCCAATTAACCCAGTTCTGAGCATTAGGAAAAACCAAAGTGAATGTAAAATGGGTAAGACGCCCCAGACTCCGCAGTGAGCCAGGCCTGAGTGAGCGTTGGTGGGATGGGGGCACTGTGAGGAGCCAGGGCACAAGGCCAGAGTTGCGTACAGCTCCCAGC
This sequence comes from Sternotherus odoratus, assembly GCA_032164245.1. Taxonomy (NCBI): domain Eukaryota; kingdom Metazoa; phylum Chordata; order Testudines; family Kinosternidae; genus Sternotherus; species Sternotherus odoratus. Next base: position 107,741,319 of record JAVMKO010000005.1, read on the forward strand.
ACACCGGCCATGGCATTTGGCTATTAGGCAAGCTTGGAAAATAATTATTTATTGCGGGTTTTCTAAGTGTTTTATGCAAATGTCAGACGAACGTTTATTGATTTACATGAAAAACGGACAATTTGTTTTAAAACCCATTGTTGGTAAAAGCTCCTGGAAACAATTTTCTGTTTTTCAAACCCCAAAACTTTTACTGAAAACTGAGAAATTTTCATCAGAAAAAGTTTTCCTGGCGTTGTCAAAGAACTGGAGAAATTCTACCAGAACGAAGGTTTTGTGGAAAATTTTCATTTTTGTCCCCCCGATATAGTTCAAGTGAAAAAGAAGCTGCACAGCTCTGATTTCCCTAGTTCCACCGTGAGGCCCCAATGCTCCGCACACGCCTGTGTTAGCGGCTGCAGGACTGGGGGGTCTCTGGCCAGCCCCAGGGCAGGTGGACGTGCTGCTAGAGTGCTGAGTGCCCTTTGGGCAGAACTCCTCCCTGCTCGGCCAGGCAGGGCCGTTCCGGGGACGTTTGAAATCCCTTTTTGCCAAGCTCTCTGGTTGGGGCGGGGGAGCTGTTCCTGCTCTGACTTGGGCTTAGCTCTGAACATTTGGAAATGCCTCAGGGCCCGATCCTGGAACTTCGCCATTGAGTGAGGGCCTGAGTGAGCAGGTGCAGGGGGCTGGGCCAGATTATTATTATTTGTGCTCCAGCACCAAGAGAGTCTCAGCCCCAGGGAACTTACCCTCGAAGGCCTCAGTCTGTAGCTGGAATGGAGCGAGTGGAGGCGGCCCCGGCACAGTCCTGTCCGCTCTGGAGGGGCTCCATACAGCTCTGCAGGGCACCACCCAAACAATGACACAAGGCAGCAGGGGGACAAGGCAAACCAACAGAAGGGAGCAAACAGCAGTGATGACCGTGAGGTTTTGTATGATCCTTTAGGTCTCAGTTCACCACCCCTGGCCTGTAGGGTGTACGGAAGGTGGGTCCCCCCCGGATGTGGGCTCACCTGTGAACTACGGCCATATGGTTCCATTTACCTAGCAGCTGCTCCAGTGAATGTGTGCATGCGGGTAAAGCAATGGCGTCAAGTTAGACAAACCTAGAACCCTCCCACCCATCCACTGCCTGCAGCTACTGACCAGTTCTGGCTTCGCACTGGTCACACTGGGAAGCCCCGTCTTGCAGGAGTGTGAAAAGACCACTCCTCTAAGAGACACGGCTGTGCTGACCTAGTGCCCAGTGTAAACAGCGCGAGGTCAAATTCTTCTCTCAGCCTGGTTACCGCCTCTCGGGAGGTGGATTATCTCCCGTTGGCACAGGTCATGTCTACTCTGCCACTGGAGCAGGTTAAGTGTAGACATACCTTTAGTCCGACTAGAAGAACTTTCAGCATCAAATTGGTGCGTTCCTGTTATTACTGATTACTCCCCATCCAGCTCCTTGGCTGTCCACTGAGACACCCCCGACCGGCTGATTTTATAATCTGAGCCCGATTCTGAATCCTCTTCCCTGTGCCAAGCCCAGCGGGGCCCATGGAGCTCTGCCTGCGTGGGCTCAGTCGTGGGATCAAAGCCCAGATTAGCACCTGACCCCAGCAGAGAGGGGCAGATGTGGGGAGAGAGAGGGCTCATGGCAGGAAGGGGAGAACTAGTCCCAAGGCGGCCAGACTGTTAGGAGTGTTCGGATCAGGTATTTCTTACTGGATACTCTGACTAATTTAAAAGGCAGTAACGCTTGTTTTGATGTTTTAAATCCTCTCCTCGGATGCTCATCAGGTGTCCTCCCGCCTCTCACTGCTTTCTGTGCCCCGTTCCACATGGACAATGCATGCATGTGCTGGCTGGGTTAGGGCCCAAGGCCGCTGCGCTGGGCTGCAAACCCTGCAGAGAGGGAAAATCATGAGAATTATTTCTAAAGCACCTAAATCCCTGATTGCCCTTCCAACCTTGACAGCCACTCTCCCCCCCCCCCCCAGGTGTGCACCGTCCATCATGTGCATGTGCCTTCCACCACCTGGTGCCCATCGCAGGAGCTGGGCATGGTTATTGTATTTCCTTTTTCCCATGAATAAGAACCTGACGTTGTGCAATGAGACATTTAATTCTCATGTGACCACACGGGGCGAAATTCCATCCCAAGGGCCCGTTCCACTTGCACACCCCTCATATCCACCACTATGGGACTTGTGGGGGGACACAGGTGTTGGCCAGGCCTTGAATTTCACCCACAGAATATTCTTTGATCAGTCATTGGTTTCCTTTAAGAGTAATCCTGTGAAGAACACACATGATATTATTGTTACTAGCAGAAATGTAAATAGTTACATTTACTGGGTAAATGATTAAACCTTGGTTATAGTGCTACTATATCGAGTCATCGTGGATAGTTCTCTGAAGCCGTCCACACCGTGTGCAGTGGCAGTCAAGAAAAGCGAACAGGATGTTAGGAATCATTAAAAAAGGGATAGAGAATAAGACGGAGACTATCTTATTGCCCTTACATAGATCCATGGTGCGCCCACATCTTGAATACTGCGTACAGACGTGGTCTCCTCATCTCAAAAAAGATCTACTGGCATTAGAAAAAATTCAGAGAAGGGCAACTAACATGATTAGAGGTTTGGAATGGGTCCCATATGAGGAGAGATTAAAGAGGAGAGATTGGCTATCAGTGTAGCCAATCAGGCAGCTGATACAGGCCAGCTCTGCGCCTTAGCTCGCCCATCAGCTGGCTCCGATTCCTGACTGGTGGTGTCACATGGAGACTTGAGGTGGGTGTTTTTGAAAGTGCTGAATTGTATTAGTGCATCTTGCAACCCTTGATAAGGGTGAGGGGAGTGGGGGTTGCTGCTGTGAGGAGTGAGAGAGAGGTGGGTTTGGAGAAGGGAGGCAGCCAGGTGGGAAACTTTCCAGCTTTTTATCTTCAAGGCACTTTACAAACATTCATCAGTCCCAGCAGAATGAAAAATCCCATAGTTCCTACAGCACTATTACCATGGTCCCTTGCCTGTGCATATAAAGACAGACTTGTCCATGGAGAGAGAGTGTGGTGTACTGGTTAGAGCAGGGAGTCAGGGTGCCTGAATTCTATTAGTGGTTTGGGAAAGGAGGGTGATGTAGTGGTGAGAGCCAGGGAGCTGGGAGTCAGGACAGCTGGGCTGGAGTCCTGACTCTGGGAGCAGTGCTGCCTGGCAGTTAGAGCAGGGAACGGAGTCAGAAGACACCTCCTGCCTTGTTTGTAACCTTAAGCAAACCACTGATGTTCTTGGTTTCCCGCATAAGGCTGCTGTAGTGACCCGTTCGTCAGAGTTCTGAACAGCTGTGAGACCTAGGTTAAAAGCAAAGCGTGGCTAGTAGTGGAGCTGTAATGCCGGACACAGAGAGCCACTCCACGCACTTAGTGACCAGCTGCGGGAGGGAGGTTGTGCCTGGGGCCTTGCACCCGACTGATAAGGAAGCACTGAGGTCTGAGCACTCAGAACGGACTAACACAAACCCAGTAGCACCGTTAGTGCAGAACGGGGGCATCCCCACCCTGCCCGGACGGGGGTGCCAGGATCTGGGCCTTGGGATCCCACAGGAAGCTCTGGGTCTAGTGGACCCTTCGCACACCACAGGCCAATTGCAGCTGCAGAGGGATGGCTGAGTCGGGATGTGAGTCAGTTCAGCCCCGACTCCTCTCCCGTCATTCGGTCTCTTTCTTGCCTCTTCATCTCTTCTCCCCCCGCCTGGTCATCCCGGCCTGACCCTCTGCGCTCTCCATAGTGCCCATCTCAGTATCCCGCACCTTCGCCGTCAGCAGAGAGGACTCCCTGGCTGGCTCCCCAGGTACCCGCATGGCCTTGGGCAAAGGAAACCTCTGCGCGTGCACAAGCGCCCTGGGGCTGGCTCTGCACGTGCACAAGCGCCCTGGGGCTGGCTCTGCACGTGTGGCCTAGCCTCCCCCACCCCCCCGGGTCCTGCGGTACATCTCGGGGAGCACACGCTACCGCAGGCTGCGTGGGAACAGTGCAGAAGTGCCCAGTGTGTGAAACTGCACAGACAGAGCGGCTCCCCCGCTGCACACGCGCGAGCAGAAGGGCACATGCTGTAGAAGATTCTGCACCGGTAGATGCCCTGTGAAGTTACAAACACAGGGAGGGGCTGGCGGGCGCACTACTGCCCCTGCACACACATTAGTACCGCAGCAGTGTGCTGCTCACCACACTCCGTTACACACACACTGCCGGGGCACTGGTGATTGGGGGGGGGGGGGGTTGCTGAGTTGTGAGGGCAAAGCTGGATTGTTGCTAGTGCACTCCCCTGCTAAAACCCTGCCATGGAGGACTAGGAGCCAGACGCTGGGCAGGCTGGGTGGGGGGCAGAGGCAGAGCAGGGCAAATGAGGCACAGCAGGGCAAATGAGGCACAGCATTAGGGGGTCTGGGCCGGGGTTATGTTGGGGTTTTTATAAGTTTCATTTCCTGGCTGTTTTTTGCTGATTGCTGCTCCTGTCCGTCCCGACACCTGTCAGTCCTGGACATGCTCTGTGGTCATTCCTGGGGAGTACAGTAATACAGGGGTATTTGTAGCAGCAGAGCGAAGGTCAGAGGGATATTTACATCCGCAGTGCCACGGACAAGCTGCCCTTGTTCTCTAATCAATCTACTGACTAACTCTGAACCCAGCCTGCTGCATGTCGGAGGCTGTCAATTAACATGACTGACAGGAGGCCCTGCTCCGCGGTGTCTGCCCCAGCACCTGACCCCATTTATAACCCTGTCCCCCGCACGAGGCTACACACCACACTGCTGGGGGATTGTGGGTGCAAGTGTCATGTGTACCAAACACCACTGGGCGCAAAGAGCATCAGTTCTCGCTGCAGTAGAGCAAAGGGACTGCCAGGTGCCTAACGCACAGCTCTCCAATTGGTTGTGAAGACTGTCAGTTAATATGATTGACAGGGAGCAGTTCTGGAACAGCCTATTAATAGGAGCAAGTGGGCAAACAACCGAACCAGTTTTAAGTGGGGTCCCCGTATGCTAATGACCGGGATGGCCTGACAGGGATGTTCTGACAGAGGGGAATGGACTCCGTGACCCAGGAGATCTGCTCCGAGACCCCCCCCCCCATTTGCATTCTGACGGCTGGACTCTTCTGACACCTTTCTAGGATTCTGTACGTTAAAAACTACGCGTGCACACGTCAGAGAGCGAACGACTGCCCCCCCCCCCATCAGAGACTCAGGGTTAGATGGGATCTCAGGAGGTTCTAGTCCAACCCCCTGCTCAGAGCAGGACCAACCCCAACTAAATCATCCCAGCCAGGGCTTTGTCAAGCCGGACCTTAAAAATCTCTAAGGAAGCCAGCCGGCCCCACATGGGAGAGAATAAACCTGCCCCTGCCAGGCTGAACAGCTGTGCTGCCCCCCCCCCACCCCCCGGGGTTCTCCCTGTGCTCACCCCCCTCGTCCCGGGGCCCTATGCTAGCATAGACCCGTGCAGTGGGGGGGGGGGGCTGCGAGCGCCGCTGGCAGCGGGGTGAAGTGTGAGTGGGGCAGCGTCCAAAGGAGCAGTACCCCCCCCCTTCACCTGCATGGCCTCCACTATCTGCACCGTCTGCGCGGCCCCTGCTCTCTGCATGGCGCTGCCCACTCCAACCCCGGAAGGCAGCTCAGGCGCCACACCTGCCTTGTGTCCGCAGACGCTCGGGGCCTTTGTCCTTTGCAGCCCAGGGGGCCAGGCTCTTGCAGGGAGGGGATGGCGGAGGGGGTTTGGTCTTGAGAGAAGCAAAGACACCAGTGACCCCACCTGCGGGTGAGTCCCAGCCAGGCAGGAGCTCTAGGAAGCCTCTGGGATGTGTGCCTGGCCCCTTAGCCTCTAGAGCGCCAGGGACAGTGTCCGTAACCGGGCTCTCACTCTCTGCCTTCCCCCCCCTCTAGTGAACCGCTCGCCATCGCGCTGCAGCGGGCTGAATCGCTCTGAATCCCCAAGCCGGGAACGCAGCGACTACGGGGGCAGCAACACCCAGCTGTGCAGCAGCAGCAACAACATCTACACGCCCGACTACTCCGTGCACATCCTCTGCGACGTGCAGTTCGTCAAGGTAGCCGCAGGGCCGGGGGCCTCACGGATGCTTTTCGGGGTGTGCGGGTGAATTGCTGCCACCTGCCCCCAGCGCGAGGCGGGAGCCGGGGCTGTGCCCAGAGGGGGGCATTCTCCCAAAGCTACCGACCTTGGGCAACGTGCGCGCTCCACTCCCAGCCACCACGAGCCCCGCTAAAAAGTTATACCCCGCCCTTGTCACATGGAGCGCCCAGCGCTAGTCATCTGGGCTCCCGCAGCAGCACCCGAGTTTACTGGCTTCTCCCCGGTTCGCTCTCCTTAGCACAAGGTCACCCAAGCCGAAGGGCATTTAACCAGCTTCGAGTTAAGGATTCAGACAAAAGCAGGTTAAACGATTGGAAACGCCAAGTTACAGGTAAAAGAAAAACACAAAATGTAATGGTGGCCGGTACCCCGTGTGTCAGCGCCCCCCAAAGGCCAGACAGGGCATTGCATGGAGTCGGCTTGGACTGGCAGGACCGGCAGCCTGTCCTTGGTTGAATCGCTCCCATCCTATTGTGGAGACAAGAACATTCAATTCTGCCCCACTGGGGTGTATGGGCTTCCCCTTGTGTTTGACCGGGGCGAGCCAGCCCTAGTCCACACCAGAGCTGGAACCCTTTGCTTTGGGGGGGAGAACGGAAACCCAGGCTCACCTACTGCCCTCCGGCCAGCTCAGGGCCCTTCACCCAGGCAGGCAGAACAGTGCTCCACAATTCTCCTAGGCCAAGCTCCAGCCTAGCCCCCTGCGGCTCTGGCCGTCCCTCCCTTGGGCTCTTGCCACTCTGGGGTGGCTTCTCACCAGCTCGCTGGCAGGCCCCCCCCCCCCCCCCAGGCTCTTTATCCCTAGCTGGGGTCAGGCTGCCAATCAGCATGGCAAGTGGCTCCTGCATTAACTCTGTGGTTGCCAGGCCCACCTGGGGCCTATACAACCCATGACAGCAATGTATGGCCTAAGGGAGCTCTCACCCAGTGGTCAGTCCATACAGTGGCCAGCCCAGAGAGCCACTTTTCATGAGACGCTCCTGCCGGCAGAGCCTGACTGGAGAACATCTTGGGCCATTCGTCTTCTCTTACAGAACCCCAGACTTTGTCCCTTTTCAGACCCAGCCCTGAGGTCCCCTAGGGTAGATATTAGGAAAAACTTCCCAACTCTGTGGGTATCTACACTCTGGAATAGGGTTCCAACGTAGGTTGTGGGATCCCTGTGTCACGGAGCGCCTGGGCGATGGTCTGGAACCGCTCCCTAGAAAGCCAGACCAGACTTCGGGTGAAGGGCCCCTTCTCCGTACACAGCCTGTTTCCAAGGACAGGAGCTTCAGGGGTCCCCACTTCCACCTTCCTGGGTCTGACCTCGGAGCATTCAGCACCTTCTGCCCCTCCGTGTGCTTCCCCCAGCAAGCCTGCCTGGGCGGGGTCCTGGGGGAGCCCATGGATTCTGCACCCCAAATCCACAGTCAAACGGGACTCTCAGCCAGCCAGTAAAACAGGTTTATTCAATAACTTCTATCTGGTTTAACACAGACCATGCAGCGAGCGTGAGCCCTCAGCTGGATCCATCTTGGGGCCAGAGAGCAAGATAACTCCTCTCACCTTTCCAGCTAGACCCAGACTGACAACCCCCTCTCCAGCCCCTCCTTTGCTTTCCTTTGTCTTTTTCCCGGGCTGGAGGTATCACCTGACCTCTCTCCAACACCTGGGGTCAGATTACAGCATAAGGGATGCAAACCTTGAGAGGGCAGGGCGTCGCCTCCTTGCTTCCAGTGTCAGCTCCTATTCCTTAAGAAATGCATAGGGAAACCGAGGCACACACACACAGTACTCCCACTTCGCCACACCCTGTCATTGGAGGTTTTTAAGAACAGGTTGGACGGACACCTGCTTCACCTTTTTCAACAACAAAGGGTCTGGAACATCATCAGGGAATCATGGAAATGTAGGGTCTGAAGGGACCTTGAGAGATTGTGGGAGCAGGGCCATATTAACCTAGAGCCTCCCTGGCCGGTGTCCGTCCAACCAGTTTTTAAAAACCTCCAGTGACAGGGATCCCACAACCTCCCTTGGAAATCTATCCCAGAGTGTAGCTACCCATAGGGTTAGGAAGTTTTTCCTAATACCTATCCTAAATCTCCCCTGCTGCACATTAAGCCTGTTACTGCTTGTCCTACCATCAGTGGCCAAGGAGAACAATTGATCCCTGTCCTCTTTAGAATAGCTCTTAACAGATTTTCAGACTATTATCATGTCCCCCCTCATCTTCCTTTCTCAAAACTAAACGTGCCCAGTGTTTTTACCCTTTCCCCATAGGTCAGGTTTTCAAAACCTTTTATCAGTGTTGCTGCTCTTCTCTGGACTTTCTCCGGTTTGCCCACATCTTTCCTAACGGGTGGTGCCCAGAATTAGGACCCGTCTTCACTACCTTGGACCTAAGTTACGCTACTCCAGCTATGTGAATAACGACTTACCCCGGTGTCTTCACTGTGCTGCGTCCACAGGAGACGCTCTCAGGTCGACTTCCCTTCCCTTCTTGGGGAGCTAGAGTACCGGGGTCGACTGGAAAGCGCTCCGCCATCGATTGCAGCAGCTGTGGCGAAAAGGAGCCTTTAGACACAGTATCCAGCTACGGCCTCACTAATGCCTCGAAGAGCAGGATGTTGACCTGCCCTGTCTTACATAGGACACTCCTGTTAATACACCCCAGAATTATAGTCACCTTTTTCACAACTGTATGACTGACTCGTATTCAACCTGTGATCCACTCGAACCCCCAGATCCTTTCCAGCAGCACTGCCACCTACCCAGTCGGTCCCCATTTTGTGGTACATTTGATTTTTTTCCTTCCTTCGTGTAGTACTTTGCACCTGCCTTTATTGGATGTTATATTGCTGAGTTCAGACCAATTCTATTTCTGCCCCCTCCCCTCCAAGTGCATGCAACCCCTCCCAACTTGGTGTTGTCCAAGCATTTGAAAAGTATACTCCCCCCCCCCCCCCCATTATCCGAGTTATTTGTAAAGATATTGAACAGTACCAGTCTCAGGACTGACCCTGCAGGACCCCAGTGGATACGCCCTCCCAGTTTGACAGCAAACCATTGATAACTACTCTTCAAGTCTGGTCTTCTAACCAGTTAAGAACCCACCTTATAGTAATTTCATCTAGACCACATTTTCCTAGTTTGCATGTGAGAATGTCATGAGAAACTATACCAAAAACCTTACTAAGACCAAGATATATCACATCTACTGCTCCCCTCTATCTACTAGACAAGAACCCTGTCAAAGGAGAAAATTAGGTTGGTTGGCATGATTTGTTCTTGACAAATCCATGCTGTCTATTCCTCATAACCCCATTGGCCTCTTGGTGTTTACAGATTGTTCAATAATTTGTTCTAGAGTCTTTTGAGGTATTGATTAGGTTGCCTACTCTATAATTCCCCAGTTCTTTTTTGTTCTCCTTTTTTAACGATAAGTATTATGGTTACCCTTCTTCAGTCCTCTGGGATGTTACCGTCCTCCAGGAATTCTCAAAGATAATAGCTAACGGCTCCAAGATTGTTTCAGTAAATTCTTTAAGTACCCCACGATGAATTTCATCAGGCCCGGACAACTTGAATGCATCTAGCTGACCAAAATATTCTTTAGCCTGTTCTTTCCTGATTTTGGCTTGTGTTCCTTCCCCTTTGTTGGCATTAAACACCTCAGTCTCTGTGACGGTGCTGTTCCTGGTGGGACCAACTGTGAGTGCCAAATCAGGACAAATTGCTTCCAAAAGAAATTTAGAGCCCAAAGCTGGGGTTTCTCTGCTTCTAAGGCAAACCAAACCAGCCAAATAGAAAAGACTTTGGTTTCGCCCTACTGGCTAGCCACAAGTCACACAAGCAATTCCCTTAGACACTCCAGCTTCCCAGTATCACCACCAGCAGCCACCTGTCCTGGGGACCAATGGTTATGAAAACCAATCCCCCAAATAAAGAAAACGGTTCTCCCCAATTCCAAAGAATCAGACCCCAGATCCAGGTCAATATACAAATCAGATCTTCCCACAAATCACGCTGTAGCCAATCCTTTAGAATCTAAAATCTAAAGGTTTATTGTACAAGGAAAAAGAGATAGGTGAGGGTTAAGAATAGTTAAAAGAAATTAATTAAAATAAATAAATGGAGATATACCAATCTCCTAGAACTGGAAAGACCTTGAAGGTCATCGAGTCCAGTCCCCTGCCTACACTAGCAGGATCGAGTACTGCCCCCTGACAGATTTTTTGCCCCAGATCCCTAAATGGCCCCCTCAAGGATTGAACTCACAACCCTGGGTTTAGCAGGCCAATGCTCAAACCACTGAGCTATCCCTCCCCCCATGCAGTGATGGCAAATCTCAGGCTTGCATCAGTGGTGGAATAAACTGCAGGTTCAAATCAAAGTCTCTGGGATGCATCCCCCGCAGGGATGGGTCATCAATCCTTTGGCCAGCGCTTCCATGTGTCGCAAAGTCCCATCCAGAGGTAGGAGCCAGGCTGCAGACTGGAGACTGAAGACAAAATGGAAGTGGGGTACCACCCTTTTATCCTTTCCAGGTGCAGGAATTTTCTTTGTTCTTTGCTGTGGAAACTTAGGGCTTGTCTTCACTTGAGCCAGCAGGGATCGATCTTTTGGTGATCGATTTATCACGTCTCGTTAAGATGCGATAAATCGACCACCAGCGGCTCCCCCGTCGACTCCGGAAGTCCAGCTCGTGAAGAGGTGCAAGCTGGAGTCGACGGGGGACCGCGCCGCCGACCGCCACGAGGATGGGAGGTAAGTCGGCTGTAGAGACGTCGATTTCAGCTTGCACCTCTTATTAACGTAGCTGAAATTGCGTATCTACAGTCGATTTCCCCCCCAGTGGAGACCAGCCCTTACAGCAAAATGGAGTTTGAGTCACTTGGGCAATTCCTGCCCCCCTTGCCAATTCACAGGATGTGTCGCCTTCCCCAATGGGTCCGTTGTGTAGCTGATGGTTCTTGATGGGCCATCAAGCTGGCCAGGTGGAGCTAACCGCACCTTGTCTGGGATTTCACCCAGAAGCCAAGCATAAATTTGAAATACAGACACTATATATCCAGTATTCATAACTTTAGCTACAAAAAAGATACACACATACAGATAGCATGATCATAATCAGCAGACCATAACCTGGTCATAGACCCCTTATATGACCCCCTTCACATAAGATTTGGTGCCACTACAGGACCTTGGTTGCACCAGTGATCTATATGAGCCCAGATAATTTCAGTAACGTGATAGTCTCCTTCATGACGTCTGTTAATAGCTCTCCTTCTCCTGTTAAGCAGCGGACCTACACCCTCCTCCATCTGACTCTTGCTCCTAATGTAGTTAAGGAACCTCTTACTGCCTTTTATGTCCCTTGCTAGGTGTAACTCATTCTGTGCCTTAGCCTTTCTGATTTTGTCCCCACTTGCTTGTGCTATTCTTTTATACTCATCCTCAGCAATTCATCCATGGTTCTGCTTTTTGTAGGATTCCTTTTTGATTTTCATATAATTAACTGACTCCTGATGGAGCCGTGTTGGCCTCTTGCTGTTCTTTCTGTCTTTCCTTTGCATTGGGATAGTTTGCAGTTGTGCCCTTAATACTGTCTCCTTGAGAAACTGCCAGCTCTCCTGAATTCCTTTATCCCTTAGACTTGCTTCCTGCGAAACTGAACCTACCAATTCTCAGAGTTTCTTAAAATCTGCTCTTTTGAAGTCCATTGTGTCACGGACTGCCTGGGCGATGGTCTGGAACCGCTCGCTAGGAAGCCAGTGAGGACTTCAGGGGGAGTGTCCCCTCTCCATACACAGCCTGTTTCCAAGGATAGGAGCTTCACGGATACCCACTTCAACCTTCCTGGATCTGACCTCGGCACATTCAGCACCTTCTGCCCCTCCGTGCGCTTCCCCCAGTGAGCCCACCCGGGCGCGGTTCTGGGGGAGCCCATGGGTCCTGCACCCCAACTCCACAGTCAGATGTGACTCTCAGCCAGCCAGTAAAGCAAAGATTTATTCGATGACCTCTACCTGGTCTAACACAGACTGTACAGCGAGCGTGACCCCTCAGCTGGATCCATTTTGGGGGCCAGAGAGCTAGGCCAGCTTGCCTGGAGCTCCCTGCCTCTTCCCTACCTGACTCCAGCTAGCTTCAGACCCCCAACCCAAACTCACTCTCTCCAGCCCCTCCTTCCCCCTGGCTCAGCCAGGTCAGGTGACCTCCCTTCCCCACTTGGAGTCCGATTACAGCTTCAGGTATGGACACCTGCAGAGAGGCTCTGCTTTGCATCAGCTACACAGCCGTATCCCTTCACATAGACACTCAAGAAATGCATAGGGGAAACTGAGGCACACACGCAGTATTCCTAATTCTCGGAGTTTGTTAAAATCTGCTTTTTTGAAGTCCATTGATTCTGCTGGTCTGACTCCTCCCTTTCCTTAGATCATGAACTCTCTCATTTCACCCAAATTGCCTTCCACCTTCAGAGTCACAACCAATTCCATCTGGTTGACCAGAATCAAGTGTGAAATGGCTGCCCATTGAGTTACTTCCTCCACCTGCTGGAACAAGACGTCCTCCACACATTCCAAGAACTTATTGTAAATGTGTTTTGCCACATGACTTTTCCAGCAGATGTCTGGGAAGGTAGAGTCCCCCATTGCTACCGCGTTGTGTGTTTTGGATATTTCTATTAGACTAGAAATGCTCTGTCCACCTCCTACCATGACATCACCTCTATTTTCCGCCCTTTTCGCTACCCAGACATTTTCAACTGACCCGACATTCACCTCCTTCTGGACCTCATAACGGGTGTATATATTCTTGATGTAGAATACACCATCTCCTCCCTTTTCCCCGGCTGTCCTTTCTGAACAGGCTGTTCCCTATTATAGCAATATTCCAGTCAGCAGATATATCCCACCACGTCTGTGATGCCAATTAAGTCATAATTAAGCTTATGTCGGAATACTTCCAGTTCTTCCTGTTTACTCCCCATTATCCACAAATTCAACGAGTGACAGCTAAGATATTGAGCCACTTCCCCCCCACCCCCAATTACACTCTTGTTCCTCTATGACCCTATTGAAACTTTCCATGTCCCCCCACGTCCAGCTGGCTCTGTGCTCATAATAAATAATAATAAAATATTATTTTCTACCTGTCACATAGCCCTAAAAAATATCCTGCAAAGCCCGCGCTAACCGGCGAGTTCTTGGCTTTCGGCAGAGACCACCCACGACCCCTTTCAGTGAAATATTGGAAGGATGGGCGAACACAGGAATAATACACCTGCCTGGGTGTGTCTGTCTCACAACCTGCCCTTCCCCCGCTGACTCCGCAGGGCACTGAACAACCAGCAAGCGATGGAGAGGAACAGCAGCAGGGCGCTGGTGGGAATCCTGCTGCTCCCTCAGGAGGTGCAGTGGAGCTTTTCAGCCACCCCCTCTCTGTTGTGACATGAGCAGGTGGCTATTACCGCTCTAGGGCGCTGGGCCCAGCTTGTGGAGTTCGGCAATGCACCTCCCCAGCCACCTCCCTCTGCAGGCTCCGCCTATACGCACCCAGTGCTTTTATGCAGTAAATAGCCCTATGATAAATAACCGGGAGGGGTGCAGCTGCTCCCCCAGCGGGAGGGGGCCAGGGCATCCCGTGGACGTGAGCTATTGGCTGTATCAGTGTGAACTCCTCCCCCTTCCCCCCCACCCCCTGCAGACTTGGCTCCACTGAAGTCTCCAGAACACGGATTAAGTAGGACGTCAGTGGGGCACGGTTGGCTGCTGTCCCCACACAGCAGTGACCGTCACCCCCAGGCAGGCAGCGCTGTTCCCCGAGGACCTGGAGCCAGACAGCTGGCCATGCCCCTGGATGCTCAGCTCACACCCCACTGCCCTACCAGGCAGCACCCGGGGCGCAGGGCATCCCCGCGGCCCTGACCTTGCCCAGCTGAGCTTGCTCGTCTGTCCTGTGCCAGATCACCCGGCAGCAGTACCAGAACGCACTGGCAGCAAGCCGCATGGACAGCTCACCCCAGTCCCCCGACGTGGAGGCGTTCACAGACGGCAGCTCCACCAAGGCCCCGACGGCCCGGGGGACCCCACAGACCCCGAAGGAGGACCCCATCCCCCCACTCCTGAACGAGAGGAGCAGCATCGTTTGTAAGTCACCCATGGCCGCCTGACAGACATCCCACAGGCCAGCCACTCCCCACAGGCCTCCGACACTCCCTAGCCCCCATGGCCCCTGATGCCACCAGCCGCACACTCACATCCCTTCACGCTTGGGGCCTGGCCCGTACTCACACGCGATGCTCACACTGACCCACTCCTCCTCCCCATGCCGGGGACGGGGGTGTCTCCCACAGGCAGTGGATCAGACGGGCTCCGCAGCCCCAGCGACTCCGTGTTCCTCCGCGTGGAGGGAATCCCCTTCATCAGGGAGGAGCTGGCAGACAATGAGGAGAACAGCAAGCGGCAGGGTGAGTCCCAGGGTGGGATGGGACCCGGGGGCGTGTTGAAAGGGGTGGCCGCTCTGGAGGGGGAAGGAATGGGAGGATGCCGCCAATAGGTTCCCTGCCCGCACACACCCTGCTCTTACCTTCCTCCTTTGCAGCCAGCGAACGCTGTGACATCACCCTGGAGCCGGAGAGCCCGAACAGAGAGACCGCGAGTGGCACCTCGCCAGGCGGCACCCAGGAGACCCTGGGCAAGAAGCTGCTGCGGACACTGAGTGAGTCCCATGGGAAAGGTAGAACGTGGGCGCACGGACAGGCACAGCCCCCAGTGGGAATGGGGGGGGGCATGAAAACAGCCATGGGGCTGCAGGTACCAGCTCCGCACCCGACAACTGACAGGAGTGAAAACCTGGGGCCCCAGTGGGGAGATGGGAAGGGAAAGGAGCCGCCTCCACTACTGCCCCTCACCTACGCCCAGATCTGCCAGCCCAGCCCCTGGAGCCCCTCCCTTCCCATCACGCTGCTTGCGGCTGGGCCCGGAGAGGGACCAGGTCCAGGAGCCTAGCTCACCATGGATGCACCTTCCCTGGTGGCAGCAGGCGGTACTGCACCCTGCAATAGCACCCCCACACTGTAGCCTGGCTGAAGGCTGGGGTGTTGGGGGGGGGGGGGAGGGTGCTGACTCCACCAGCACCTAGAAGCCAGCAGCCTCCAGGTGCTGTCCCCTTACCCCAATGCAGTGCCCCCAGGTGGGATAGCGCTGGCGGGGGACCCACAGGCATTGACCCTGGTCTGGCTGTTGTCTGCAGGTGGGCAGAAGAGGCGGCAGTCCCCGGATGGCGAGACGCCGCCGGAGGAGAATTCGAACAAAGCGCCGTTAATCACCTGAGCGGCAGCATGGCTGGAGTGCGGCGCTGGAGTCCCGTGTACCTGGAGGTGTGAACCTACCCCCTCAGTCCTGCCCCCGCCCCCGCCCTGCCCCAGACCCTGGGACCCCCCACCCAGCTCTGCCCGGAGCACACGCTGTAGGGCCTGGAAAGCTGCCCAGGATCTGCAGTCAAGCCTCACATCCCCACCCCACTCCAGGGCTGGGGTGTTCTGCCCCCCTGCGCCGAGCAGGGGGAGGCCTGGCTGCAGTAAGTCCTGCCTGTCCCTTGCCCGAGCCTGGCAGGGCTGTAGCTTGTCCGGCCTGGCGCTGGGCGTTGTCTCCAAAGCACCGCAGGAGCCAGGGTGGGGAGTTGAACCTGGCGGGGATGTTCAGACCCGTGAGTCTTTCGGCACCGGTTCCATGCGGGTAGAGGGGCTGCAACCCCTCTCCCTCCCAGGGACCCGTCCATATTGCTGTCAAAGCCCATCTGCCCCTCTGGAAAGCTGCTCTCCGCCAGGCTATCAGTGGGCTCCTGCCAGGTCCTTGGTTAGGTGGTCCCCCAGCTGCTGAATTCAGGCCCCGAGACTTAACCCCCTGCAGCCTGGCTATGGGGGGCACTGGGAGGGGGAACCAGGCGCATTAAACAGCTGCTTTTCTTTCAGGTCTGCAGCATGAGAGCCTCCTGCAGCACATCTCTGCCTGCCCACCCAACTCCTGCCCTCCCTCCAGGACGTGCACAAGCCCCAGGCGAGAAAGTGGAGGCCCCCGGGTGGGACTGAAGCAGATGCGTCAGCCCCGGACTTGCCAGGACGTCAGGGCAGGTGGCTGCTCCAGGCATTCTGGCTCAGAGAGGAGAAGAGGAGAGACAGAAGTGGGGGTGCCTGGGGCACGGTTCCCCTGCAGCAAGAAGCAGGGAAGGGCGGCCCAGAGCATCATTTAATACTTGACAGCAGCTCCCAGCTCCTTGAATCAGGGCCCCATAGCGCTGGGTGCTGCAGCCATAATGGGACGTGGCTCCTGCCCCAAGGCACACCCTCCCCCCCCCCCAGGGGGACACTCCAGGGCTTCTGCCCATTTGTGCAGTGACCGTCAAAACCTGCCCTCACCCTGCACTGCTCCCAGGGGACAGGCTGCACTGCCCATCAACCAGACACTGCCCCACTGCAAGCACCAGCCAGGTGTGGGCCTCAGGCCCACCCCACGCTGAGTGGATCTGTCCCCCTCCCCGTGGAAACGGGGAGCTCAGAGTGGCACTTCAACCCCCAGGGCCCTGGGAGAGGCCTCAGCGAAGAGCCAGGACTTGGCATTAGAATGGCAGAGAGAGTTTTAAATGGCTGCCGTGGAGGCTGAATGCAACATGTAGATACTGGACATTGAAAGCCATCGCCCAGCCCCCACAAACAGCTCCGCCTCGGTCTGGGCCTAGGGTGATACAGCAAGTGTGAAAAATCGGGACGGGGTGGGGGGTAATAGGCACCGATATAAGACAAAGCCCCAAATATCGGGACTGTCCCTTTAAAATCGGGACATCTGGTCACTCGATCTATGTGGTCACCCTCCGCCCCGCCTGCAGCCGAACAAGCTGCATCCCAATCCCCTCTCCCCAAAACAGCCCCTTAGCGCCAAGCCTGCTGGCTGCAGATTCTCCCAGGAGACGGGTGCAGTCACATTGCCTGGCAAGCAGCCTCCCCTCCCAATCAGCCTCAGGTTTCCCTTGCTACATGCCAGCCCCTGGCCCCCACGCACTGCACCTGGCCCTCGCTCCTATTTGGTGTAGCACTTTGGCACCCTCGTGCAGAGCTCACCAGCGTCCTAGAACCCTCCCCGCAGGGCTGCCTGCACTCCGGGGAAGGCTGGGTTGAGAGCTTCTCTCTCTGCAAGGGGGAGGCAGCCCTGGAGAAGGAGCCTTACCCACAGCCACACAGAGAGCAGAAAGCTGGAGCCCAGCCCCGCGCTCCAAGCACTGGCCGAACTTCCTCCCCCCTCAGCAAAACCCTTACCCGACAGACACACAGAAGAGGGAGTCGCTGCCTGGGTTCTGCTACCGCCTCCCTGTGGGGCCATTTAAAGCTGGAGACGCCCTTTCTCTGGGACTAAACGCGTTAACTGAGAGAGAGCGCGTGGCATTGAGGGGGATATTAAACTTGTCATTTCTAAAACAGCGTGTAGAGCCTGAGAAGTAGCTACTCCATCCTCTTAACGTCCGAGGGAGGACTGGGGGGAAGAACCTATTTGCCAGGGCTGTGGCCAAGGAAGGCGGTGATTAATTTTGTGGCTGTGGTAGACATAAGCAGCAAAATGTGATGGGGCTAGAAGGCAAATGGAAGCAGGACGAGCTTCCAGGCACCGCTGGCCTCATACCCTAGCGAGACCCTGCAGGACGGCAGTGCAGGCCCCTGCTTCCTCCCACGCCTCACTCAGGGGAGCACTTGAATGGAGTTAGGGGCTGTACGGACACAGGGCATCTTGCTGGTCTTCTCCTTCCATTGCTCCCACTGCTGGAGTCACAGGGTTGCAGGACGTTCTAGCCCCCTTCAGTCTCCCTGACATCTCCAAGAGGGGCCACTTTTGGCCCAAATCAGTGCAGCAGTTTGAGAGCTGAACGGAGCCAAGGGAACTCCATGCTAGAGCATCTGTTGATCTGGCTCAGCAGGGTTTTGGGGTGAGGAAAATGAGGCGTTATGCATGGGACAGGAACCTCCAAGGGACAGCACCTAGCCCAAGCTACGATCCAAAGGGTGCATTTCGCACTGCACGCCCCAGCACTTCCCTGGGAAGGGAAGGATTCCTTTCCCTTTCCCGGACGGGGAAGAGGGACAGAGGTTAAGTGACTTGCCCCAGGTCACAGCATGGCTGTCCAATTCCCACACCTGTGCTTCAGCCACTACAGCTGGACAGTGCATCCCTGCCACCCCACTTCTTGAACCCCCCCCCACCCCAATTCATGCCTTGCTCGTACTAGTGCACACATGGCGCTGGTCTGTGAAGCAGTGCAACACTTACAAATGCCACTCGACAAAGTGAACTTAACCCAGCAGACTGACTAAACTTCAGACCTGACCTCCTGCTGCCATGGAGGAAACTTTCCTCAGCCCTGGGAGAGAGCAGATGGGTCACGCTGCTCTGAACCAAGGTCTGTTCAAACAGAGGCTACATCTGCATCTCCGAAGCTGGCCATGTGCAGAGAAATGGTTTGCTGGATAGTCCCAGCTCTCCTCATCTCCCACTGCGTCTACAGGAACATATGGTTCTCCAGGGCACAGTGCCCAGGTGCCTGTAATTGGGGTCAGTAATAAGGAGGATGCAGCCCATGGGTCTCAAGAAATACGATCTACTCAGAAGGAATGGACCCACCCCTGGGACAGGGAAGAAGTCCCGGTGAAGATGATCAGATGTCTGGGGAACATGGATATACACAGGCGGAGGAAAGCGAGGCAAAGAAACAGGAACAGAAGAGATACATGGGGAGTGAATTGATTAGTTATTCAGGACACATTCTGGATTCATCAGAACTTCCCGAGAAGCATTTTGCCTGGTGAGTAGCTGTAGCTGCCGGGGGAGGCGATTGTGAACGGGAAGGGAAAGCAGCCATGAGACACCAAAGAATGAAGCCCTGGACAAATCTCTTCTTTAAAAAGAGGAACCCTTGGATCGTAGGGCTTTTACTGGCGACCTGGGAGGGAGGGCTGCTATTGCCAAGAGGGGGGATGGGCAGAGGCGGCCCCCCCTCCTCCAGCAGTCCAGCACTCTAAGGCTGGAGCCTACTGTATTAAGAATCTTCTCCCTGCCACCGGCAGTTACCCAGCAATGCAGACCCGGATGACAGGCAGCAGGGCAAGCACCTGGCAGAGCATCCTTTGGAGAGGGAGGTTTATTTTCTTGCAGCAACACAAAACAGCAGCAACACAAAGAAACAATCACACTCTTTGCTCGTGTGAGGCGAAAGCCAACAATAGCCTCACTCCCTGAAATGTTACAATGCCTCCAACTCAAACAGGACAAGGGGGGGCCAAGAGATTGGGTACCTAGCCCACAATGCACTGCACCTGTACAGGAGTTGACTGGGCCAAACTGTTTTGGTTATCGTGGGTCCATTTGGTTGCACAGAAATAGGCAGCTTTGAGATGTCTGGGTCCCAGCACATATGGCTGCTGTCAGCCAAATGAGAGAGAAGATGGCTTCCTTTGCCATCAGCCCCAGGAGGGCACTGGCCTGTAGTAGAAGGGGTCTTTCAGAGGGACAGGCAGACTGATAGCCCTGCTACAGCCACTGTTCCCCATCCTTATTAAACCCGAACCGGTGCGAGGGAGGGGAGTTATGAGCAGGGAACAAAGACTACACACTACTGCTTTGGTGAGTTCAGATGGGAGCTCAGTGGCTTGTGTTCTTCACTGGAACTTGGTGACAGCTTCGTGGATGGAGCTGGCCACGTAGTCCAGGTTCTTGGTGGTCAGGCCGCACATATTGATGCGTCCACTGGCCATTAGGTAGATGTGCTTCTCCTTGATCATGTACTCCACTTGCTTAGCTAGGGAAACATTCAAGAGAAGTCAGGTCAGCCATTGGGGAGCCCCGGAAATCCCAGAGTGCAGGTCAGTGCTGCATCTCCTCAGCTTTCAGAAAGGAGAGGAGGGGTCAGGACCTGGCTAGTGAAACCCAGCTGAGAGCTATTCCAAACCCAGCCTCTCCCAGCAGAGGATGCAGCAGAGAGAACAGCAGGAGCACTGGCTGTGGGGTGAGCTTTAAGCTACTCCAGTCCTGGCCAGACCCAGCAGGAGGTGGGGGTAGACAGCAGGCTGCTCTCCATCCAGACTTTCCCACTACCCAGCAGAGGCCCAAGATCACACCCCAGAAAGACACTGGAGAAGTTCTTCAGGAAATCCAGCCCCACTCAGTTCCAGGCCCCTGAGCTCACCTCCAGTTCATGGATACTTACGGTTCAGCCCTGTGAAACTGAACATGCCGATCTGCTCAGTGATGTGATTCCAGGTGCCTGGAGTCCCAAGAGCCTGGAGCCGGGCCCTGAGCTCCGACCGCATTAGCAAGACTCGATCTGCCATCGTCTTCACATTGTCCTTCCTGTGCAGGGGAGAGAGAGAGTGTGAGCCAGGAGTGAAAGTTAGCCATGTCTATCCATTCCCTGGTATGACAACTCCTCCCTTCCCCACCCTGTTTTGGCATCGGCACCGCTTACCACTCAGCGAAGAGCTGTGGGCAGGTGAGGGTGGTAGCCACAATACGTGCTCCTTGTGAGGGAGGGTTGGACCAGATGGCACGGACAATCTTCTCCATCTGGGATAGAACACGCTGCACGTTGTCCGCATCCTTCCCCACCACGCTCAGGTTCCCCACTCGCTCATCTGCAGACAGACATGGAGACAGGAGCCATTAGACCCAACCCTGGTGTTACAGAGTGTGGGGGAGTTTGGTCCCTGCACCCCCACTTCCTGGGATTTACAGTGACTTTTAGCCAGCCAGTAGATTAGGTTTATTTGAGATGACAGGAACACAATTTAACTTAGAGCTTGTTCATACAAACAGGACCCCTTAGGCCAGGGTTTCTCAAACTGGGGGGTCGCAGAGCGCTCCCCGGGGGGTTGCGAGCTCCTGCCACCGCAACTTGCGGCGGGGGGCCGGTGCACACCCGGCAGCCCGCCCCCGGCAGGGGGGGGGAGGGGGGCAGCGCACAGCCAGCAGTCCGCCCATGGCGGGAACAGGCGGACCTGGGTGCACCAGGCAGCCCGCGGCTGGGGGGGGAGGGGGGGAGGGGCGGAGCACAGCCGGCAGACCCCCCCACCCCGCTGCGGGGATGGAGGGGGGCGGGGTACAGCACAACACGGTCGCGCCCCGCCCACCCAGCCGGAAAAGGGGTCGCGGTCTCAAAAGTTTGAGAACCACTGCCTTAGGCCCTTCTGGGGGGGCAGGGAGACAAGACCCCGGATCAGGGCTTCCTTTTCTTTTCCAGCCAGCTTTTAAACCCCTCCTCTGCCGAACTGCTGCCTTTCTCCCTTTTCCCCGGCCACTCCCCCAGCTTTGGTTACATACACACTTGGGCAGAAAGTCTCACCTTCCCGACCCCAGGGCTGGGGTCGAGTTACAGCCCAGGTACCTTTCCTTTAGAGGAACCTTCCAGATTAGACTTAGCCTGTTCGTTACACCTGGTGCCTCACATCCCAGCGGGCTCCCCCCCCACCCCCAGGGAGGGTGGCCCCATCTGCAGGGTTAACTTCTGCCAAATGGACACTCACTGTAGAGCCCGAAGTTCTTGGAGAAGGACTGAGCACAGAAAAGTTCGAAGCCCTCAGAGACAAAGTACCGCACGGCCCAGGCGTCTCTGTCCAGGCAGCCGGAGGCAAAGCCCTGATAGGCTGAGTCAAAGAATGGGAACAGGAACCGGTGCTACAGACAGGAAGATAATTAGAGGGGAGACCATTCCTACCCCTAAGAATCCCTTGTCCCCATCTCTGCCTCCTCCCCTCACCCAAGCAGGGTGGGCTAATCTGCTGGCAAGTCCTTTAAGAGTCAGCATGAATCTGGGACAGTGTGGGAACCCATTCCAGCCTGATTGGAGCACCGCCATTAGGATTTGGATAAAGAGGGAGACTTCGAAACAAGGTGGGGAGAGTGTCAAGTCACAGCCCAGCAGATGGGAGAGGAAGGTCACTGCAAGGAAACAGCAACAGCTGCCTCCCACACCACGTAGGAGAAGGGCAGAGGTGTCCCCTTTACCTGGCTAGTGTGTTCTTTGGGGTACAGAGGGGCACCCTGGGGAGATAATGCATCTAGAAAGACTGCCCATGTCCCAGCCAGAGCCTGAGATGAAAGGCAAGTTAGCAGTACTCACAGAACTGGGGCAATTTAAACATCCTGTGGTGTCCAAGAGCAGACTACTACTGGTCCCAGCCCCTCCTCATTCTTACCTAAGCCTCCAACTCCTCACTGGCACCTCCGCAGGGGGAGAGGCCCTTTCTCCCACTCCCCACTCGGGTTTGTCACCCCCCGCCTTCCAAATAGAGTCTAGAGTCCTGTTTGTGCTCTGGTTGACACAAGGGCTTCCTGCCCCCTGGTCACTACAGCCCTCTCCGTGATGATACCTTCATGACAGCAGCAATCTGTTTCCACTGCTCCGGGGTGGGGTCTGTGCCAGTTGGGTTGTGCGCACAGGCATGCAGAACAAAGATGGAGAACTCTGGTGCACTCTGAGGAAAGAGCAGTTCTCAGTGTCACACACACACACACACCAGAGGGCCCACATCCCGTCAGCCTCCAGCTGCCTTGGCCACTCTGCTGGACTCTACCACAGAGATCTGGCTCAAGTCCTGCTCCAGTTACCCCTAGGCAAGAAACTGACAGGCTCCTGCACAGAAGAGCCTGGCTGATCTGAAACTAGGGCAGCTGGTGCCTTTGGATGCAGCTCGGGAGATCTCCTCTCCAAAGCACTCTTACCCACCTCCATGTCTTCCAGGAGCCCCTCCAGGTCCAGCCCCCTCTTAGCAGCATCCCAGTAGCGATAGGTCCGGATGTCTTTAAAGCCAACGTTCACAAACACCGAGTTATGGTTCTCTGGGGAGAGAGGAGACCAGTTTGTCTGTACTGCAGAGCTGCCCCGGATCCAGCCAGCCCCTCCAGTCCGGTCTTAGGCTGCCTCCCACCACACTACCCACAGAGGGAGCGTGGGTGAACCTCTCCCTTGTTCATATGAGACACCCCTTCCCCCCAGCATCAAGAGTCTGGCGGCACTGCTCCACCTTACCCACTCGTCCTGCCGGCTCCCGTGAGGAGTAAGCGTGGACATGCTGCAGCACTCACCCCAGGAAGGAGAAGAGATGTAGACAGGAGTTGCTGTATTATTGGTTCCATTGTACCAGCGCCGCAGGAAGTCTGCTCCGATGCGCAGAGCGCCAGTCCCGCCCAAGCACTGAACACCCCCAACCTGAAAGGCAGAGGGGGTCACCAAGAGCCTGCCACCAACCGATGGCATCAGTGTCGAGATCACATGGAAACATCAGAAAGGGACAGAGTGAGATGAGCCTCGTTGGCCTCCAAAGGAATCAATGCAGCCCTCCTCATCCAATCGTAGGCAGAGACCTCATTGCCACAGCCCAGGACAGCGCCTCCTGACAGCGAAGCAGCAGCCCCTCTGCAATACTGGGTCAGGAACTGCTGACTGTTTAGCTCCTTCTGTGGCCCCATACCACGGTATCAGAGTGCCTGTTCCAGGCCAACCAGGACTTTCATACCGCAGCCCCGTCGTTCAGCACTGACCGCTAACACTCCTAAATAACCCCGTATCACATCATCTACCCTCAGCTCCCACCCTGCGGTCACCCTCCGCTCACATTTCTCACACCTCCTTCGGGCTGAGGCAGGCTCCGGCTGTTTCTGTCACACCCACTGACCCTTCCCATCAGAGGCCAAGGGCAGGTGCCTGGCCAGGTCTGGAATTGTTCATCATCAGGTGGCAGGACCCAGATCATCTTCCTTCCCTCTGCAGGAGATTTCCTATCAGTTTCTGGTACTCAGCTCCAGATGGGAGCCCAAACCCTGCATTTTCAGAGAGCTCTGAGCATTCATGCCAGAACACAGACTTCAAACTGAGCTCAGTGCCAGACCAGTCAGGACAAACTCTGAAATCTTGGCAAGGTCCCTCTAGAGACCCCATTCACCAGTACGTCTCAGCAAGGAGTCGCTTCCCCTCAGAGCTTACCCGATTCTCCTTGATAGCACGACTGTCCTCCCCAAGCGCAATCCTTGAAGCACTGGCCCGGAACTCAGGCAGGCCGAGGATTGGCAGGTATTCATGGTTCAAGCTGGCATCACTGGCGATCTTCTGCTCAACTTTCCTCACTACTGGCAGGACCCAGGGCTGCCCCTCATCTGTGCGATAGGCTGCAGGAGAGAAAAGGAGAGTCTTACGCTCCACAAGCCACGTCCTGAGGGGACACTCAGCCAGAAAAACTTACCCACTGTTATTAGACTAGGTCTCTTCCCCATTTTCACAATTGCTGTTCAGATCCAGAGGCTGAGGCCATGGGGAGGGCAGGATAGGAGGGGAACGGTGTGCTTTCTTATGACCTGGGGTATGGCTGTTACAGGCAGTCTCTGGAATCCTTAGGCCATAGCACCCCTCTCCCACTTCCACACACACAGTTTCCCATAAAAACATTTCATGAGTAAAAAAGCAAAGTTAGGAAGTCGTTAGAAGGCTTCTGTTAACCATCCAGACACCAAGGGAGGGTACATGCAGCACTACACTAGCAATGCTGCTTCTGGACAGACTCCCCACACAAATGCACCTGACTCATAGTGATCAAAGTAATGCCACCTTCGTATCGTCCAGTGCCCTCACTAGCAAGCACATGATGTGGATTAGGCTCCTACGCTCTGTGGTGCAGGAATGAGTCTTCCTGTCCATTCCCTAGAGCACTGAGCATGCTTGATGGAACCTGGTAAATGCATTTCACAGGGAAGAGGGAGCAACCGAAATAACATTTCCTCAGCACCTTTCAAGACAAAATGCTTTCTAAACCAGTCCACATGTGCAGGGAATGCAGCTACCAATGCATGTAAGTAAAATGCCATTCAACAGGGGTCCGCAACCTTTCAGAAGTCTTCATTTATTGACTCTGATTTAAGGTTTTGCGTGCCAGTAATATATTTTAATGTTTTTAGGTCTCTTTCTGTAAGTCTTTAATATGTAAATTATTGTTGTATGTAAAGAAAAAAAGGTTTTAAAAAAATGTTTAAGAAGCTTTGTTTAAAATTAAATTAAAATGGAGAGCCCCCCGCCCCCAGACTGGTGGCCAGGACCCAGATAGTATGAGTGCCACTGCCACTGAAAATCAGCTCGTGTACCGCCTTTGGCGCCTGTGCCATAGGTTGCCTACCCCTGGCATACAACATGCTGCAGAATAGCTGAGATGAAGAGATGCTGGGGCAAATTCTAGGTCTTGTGAAAAGGGCCATAGGTTATTTAGCATCTATCTAACCCTAAAGGTCTACACACAACATAATGCATAGAATGCCAGTTATCTGCCTTGGGAGGGAGGGCAGAGCTGACCGTGCCAGCAGGGAATCTTGAGGTCTCAAGCCTGAATCTTAGAATCAATTCCTCTCTACTGGGCACTGCAAGGAACAGGTATCTGGGGTCCACTAGGTAATTGTGGGGTCTGGACTATTTCCATGCCATTTGGCAGCTCACAGACACTGGGGGGCTCCCACATTGTTCCCTAAATGGAATGGAATCAGAATGACAATGATTGAATTTAGACAGAGATTAGGATACAGACTTCTGCCTCTTTGGCACTGGTTTCAAGGCAACTAGGGGCCTTAGAGACTGAAAATAGTGCCCTCACCCTGACATGAGGCAAGTTACTAGTTCTCCCCCAGACAGGTGTTGAGTGCCCACGGTGACTCTGGCACTGATCTGCCCTCAATACCACTCTCTGAGAGTAGATCTTGCTGAATGACCTGTACAGACTGAAGTCCATTCTGCCCTCGATGGTGGAATTGCCCGTGTCACAGAGCGCCCGGGCGATGGTCCGGAACCGCTCCCTAGGAAGCCAGACCGGACTCCGGGTGAAGGGCCCCTTCTCCGTACACAGCCTGTTTCCCAGGCCAGGAGCTTCAGGGGTCCCCACTTTCACTTTCCTGGGTCTGACCTCAGAGCATTCAGCACCTTCTGCCCCTCCGTGTGCTTCCCCCAGAAAGCCTGCCTGGGCGGGGTCCTGGGGGAGCCCATGGGTTCTGCACCCCAAATCCACAGTCAAATGTGGATCTCAGCCAGCCAGCAGAATAGACTGTTTATTTGAGATGTCAGGAACACCATCCAACTCACAGCTTCTCAGTCTCAACAGGGCCCATCCAGTCAGGCAGGTCCTTCTGGGGTGCTAGGAGAATGAAACCCAGATTCTGGGCTCCTGCTTCTCCCCCAGGTTTATTCGATGACTTCCATCTGGTCTAACACAGACCATGCAGCGAGCGAGCGTGAGCCCTCCACTGGATCCATCTTGGGGCCAGAGAGCGAAAATGGCTTCTCTCCCCCTCTCCCCCTTCCCAGCTAGACCCAGCCTGTCTCAACCCCCTCTAGCCACACTCTGCTCTCCTTTGTTCCTTTCCCAGGCTAGGAGGCATCACCTGACCTTTCTCCAACAGGTTCAGCTGACCTCCCTTCCCCACTTGGAGTCAGGTTACAGCTTCACCTTGGCTTTGCTTTGCATCAGCTACACATTCCTTTCCCTCCACATAGACACCCAAGAAATGCATAGGGGAAACTGAGGCACACACACACAGTACTCCCACTTCGTCACAGCCCAATTGGCAGGGCTGAGTAGGGGGAAGTCTGCTTGGGAGGGCACAGCACTGACTAGAAGACTTCAGTTTCCAGAGCCATGGAGCTGGTACCCCTACAAAAGCAGATCACACACTAACCCGGCACACGTTGCTCGGACCCTCTGTCCCAACACCTCACTGTGCTGGGTATGAACAGACTCAGCCTGGACCCTGCCTCCTGTGCAGAGGACAAAGATCACACCTCCCCTCCCACCCAGCTTTGCATTGCACAAGCAGGCAACCCATCCAAGGTCACACACTGTGTGGTTGGGGGGGCGGGAGAGAATGCTGAAATGGAGCCAGCCCACCAGGCCAACGGACTTTGCCTCCACCCCCCACCAGACCTCCTCCCCTAAGAGCCTGGGTGCCAGCATCCTGGCTCAACTTAGCACATGGAAACTGGGGCAGAGCATAGGGCACAGCGGGGCTGGAAGCCAAATGGGAAGTGAGCACTGAGCCTGGCCTTGGGCAGCTGCAGGGCAATGGGGCCTAGAGGTAAGAGCGGGGAGACCCCCAAGCACAGCTAGCATTCAGGTGACCCATTGTGGAGAACAGGAAGCAACTCAGGGAGAGTCCGGTCACCCACCTCCTAGAACCACCGCAACGCCTGGCTGACCTGAGATGCCCACTACCCCCCATCAGCCCAGGTCACACCTCACCCCCTAGTCCAGGATCAGACACAGGGGCTGCTGAGAGAGCACTAGACTGACCCATTCACTACTCCCCAGCTTCCCACTCACCACCCCCCATTCACTCCCACTCACTCAACACCCCCCCCCACACACACACACACACCCCACCACTCCCCATATCCACCGCAACCCCTGGCTGACCTGAGATGCCCCCCCCCCCCCCCCATCAGCCCAGGTCACACCTCACCCCCCAGTCCGGGATCAGACACAGGGGCCGCTGAGAGAGCACTAGACTGACCCATTCACTACTCCCCAGCTTCCCACTCACCGCCCCCCATTCACCCCCACTCACTCAACACCCCCCCACACACACAAACACCGCCCCCCCCACACACACACACACCCCACCACTCCCCATATCCACCGCAACCCCTGGCTGACCTGAGATGCCCCCCCCCCCATCAGCCCAGGTCACACCTCACCCCCCAGTCCGGGATCAGACACAGGGGCCGCTGAGAGAGCACTAGACTGACCCATTCACTACTCCCCAGCTTCCCACTCACCACCCCCCATTCACCCCCACTCACTCAACACCCCCCCACACACACACACACACCCCACCACTCCCCATATCCACCGCAACGCCTGGCTGACCCGAGATGCCCCCCCCCCCCCCCATCAGCCCAGGTCTCACCTCGCCCCCCAGTCCGGGATCAGACCCAGGGGCTGCTGGGAGAGCACTAGACTGACCCATTCACTACTCCCCAGCTTCCCACTCACCACCCCCCATTCACCCCCACTCACTCAACACCCCCCCCCACACACACACACACACCCCACCACTCCCCATATCCACCGCAACGCCTGGCTGACCCGAGATGCCCCCCCCCCCATCAGCCCAGGTCACACCTCACCCCCCCAGTCCGGGATCAGACCCAGGGGCCGCTGGGAGAGCACTAGACTGACCCATTCACTACTCCCCAGCTTCCCACTCACCGCCCCCCATTCACCCCCATTCACCCAACACCCCCAAACACCGCCCCCCCCCCCCCACACACACACCCCACCACTCCCCATATCCACCGCAACGCCTGGCCCCCCCCATCAGCCCAGGTCACACCTCACCCCGCAGTCCGGGATCAGACCGGGGGGGGGGGTCGCCGGGGGGGCACTAGACTGACCCCCCCTCACCGCCCCCCATTCACCCCCATTGACCCCCCACTCACCGCCCACCCCCAGGTTGACTCTCCGCGGGTCCCCGTCCGCCCGGAAGTCGGCCGTGAGCTGGAAGACGGAGACGGGCGGGGCGCGCGGGACGGCGGCGAAGAGCGACCCGGCGGCCATGGCTCCGCGCTGCTGCGGCGCCGGCGGGCAGAGGAGACTCTCACCTTCACCGGCCAGCCGGAGACGGGACCGGCAGCGGCCAATCACAGAGCGCCAGGGGCGAGGGCGAGCGGGACAGCCAATCAGAGCTCCTCGGGGCGAGGAGGGGCCGAGATAGCCAATCAGATAGGCCCAAACTGGCTGTCCACGGGCACCCAATGAGAAAGAGCGAGAGATAGGCGAGTTAGGCATAGCCAATCACAGAGCGTCCGGGGAGGGATGACTCCACAATACCCAATCACAGGGCGGCTGTCCGGTATGAGGCGCGCGCCGTTGCGTAGACAGCTGGCGGCCGGTTGCCCAGTGGTAGCCAGGGAGAGCCACAGCGCTGCACTGATTGGAGGAGAGGGCGGGACTTCAACTGGGCGCCTGTTAGCCCGGCAAAGCCGGGAGCACGGGGGGTCACGCGTCACCCGTCACCCGTCGGGCCGGGGCTGGCTCGGGTCCGGCCGGGGTTCGGGGGGACCCGGGGGGCTGGCTGGGGTTCAGGGGGGCTGGATCTGTCGTGTTTGGGGGGGACCCGGGGGGCTGTCTGGGGTTCAGGGGGGCTGGATCTGGCTGGGGTTTGGGGGGGACCCGGGGGGCTGGCTGGGGTTCGGGGGGGCTGGATCTGTCGGGTTCGGGGGGGACCCGGGGGGCTGGCTGGGGTTCGGGGGGGCTGGATCTGACTGGGGTTCGGTGGGGACCCGGGGGGCTGGCTGGGGTTCGGGGGGGCTGGATCTGACTGGGGTTCGGGGGGGACCTGGGGGGCTGGCTGGGGTTCAGGGGGGCTGGATCTGGCTGGGGTTTGGGGGGGACCCGGGGGGCTGGCTGGGGTTCGGGGGGGCTGGATCTGTCGGGTTCGGGGGGGACCCGGGGGGCTGGCTGGGGTTCGGGGGGGCTGGATCTGGCTGGGGTTTGGGGGGCTGGCTGGGAGTCGGGGGGGCTGGATCTGGCTGGGGTTCAGGGGGGACCCGGGGGGCTGGCTGGGGTTCAGGGGGGCTGGATCTGTTGGGTTCGGGGGGGACCCGGGGGGCTGGCTGGGGTTCGGGGGGGCTGGATCTGACTGGGGTTCGGGGGGGACCCGGGGGGCTGGCTGGGGTTCGGGGGGGCTGGATCTGACTGGGGTTCGGGGGGGACCCGGGGGGCTGGCTGGGGTTCAGGGGGGCTGGATCTGGCTGGGGTTTGGGGGGCTGGCTGGGAGTCGGGGGGGCTGGATCTGGCTGGGGTTCAGGGGGGACCCGGGGGGCTGGCTGGGGTTCAGGGGGGCTGGATCTGACTGGGGTTCGGGGGGGACCCGGGGGGCTGGCTGGGGTTCAGGGGGGCTGGATCTGTCGGGTTCGGGGGGGACCCGGGGGGCTGGCTGGGGTTCGGGCGGGCTGGATCTGACTGGGGTTCGGGGGGGACCCGGGGGGCTGGCTGGGGTTCAGGGGGCTGGATCTGTCGTGTTTGGGGGGGACCCGGGGGGCTGGCTGGGGTTCAGGGGGGCTGGATCTGGCTGGGGTTTGGGGGGCTGGCTGGGAGTCGGGGGGGCTGGATCTGGCTGGGGTTCAGGGGGGACCCGGGGGGCTGTCTGGGGTTCAGGGGGGCTGGATCTGTCGTGTTTGGGGGGGACCCGGGGGGCTGTCTGGAGTTCGGGGGGCGGGGGCTGGCTCAGAGTCTGGCTGGGGTGCTAAAGGGGGAGTGGGGGGGCTGCGTCTGGTCGGGGTTCAGGGGGGACCCGGGGGGCTGGCTGGGGTTCGGGGGGGCTGGATCTGGCTGGGGTTCAGGGGGGCTGGCTGGGGTTCGGGGGGGCTGGATCTGGCCAGGGTTCGGGGGGGACCCGCGGGGGGCTGACCATGGTTCAAGAGGGGGCTGGATCTGGCTGGGGTTGGGTGGGGCTGGATCTGGCTGGGGTTCTAAAGGGGAACCCGGAGGAGGCTGGGGGGGGGCTGGATCTGGGTGAGGTTCTAAGGGGGGACCCCCGGGAAGGCTGGCTGGGGTTGTGGGTGGGCCGGGCTCCAGGGGCAGGACCTGCGGGGGCGAGCTGGGTAGGGCCACAGGGTAGGTGGGGTGGGGGCTGCCTGATCCTTTGTTTTCCCCAGGCTGGGCAGATTGCAGGTCTGGTGCTTATCCTGCGGATGGAGAACTGCCATGTTTGGTTTTATGCACTTTTCCCCCTATTTTTAATGGCTATTTGCACAATTACAGGAAACCCCAGGCGGTGTCGGACAATCATTTTTAATGACAGTCTCTAATATGTTCCCAAGCCCCGTTTTTCTTACTTTCCCCAGCTATTACTCTCCATTCTTAGTGATGAAAACGGTTTTCATTGGTGAGTTTGATCTTCACGGACATTGACTGGTTAAAAAAAGAATCCTATTACACCTTATCATTATGGTATGCTGGTCCCTACACCAGGCCTCCGACCAGAGAAAACCCCTAGCCCAAAGACCTCACAGTTCAAATAACAAGCTGAGAAGACTAGAGGAGCCAAGAGGCTCAGAGGGATCAGAGGGATGTGGTAATTTTCATTAGATAATATTTCAGAGTGGATAAAATTCAATGATTTTTTAAAAATATTTAAAAAATCAGTTTTTTAATTTAAGATTTTTTGATAAAATGCTTTTTGAGGGAAAAAACTACAGATAGTTTTAATTAAGATACATTATATCTCAAAGATATCATGGAATAGGGATTATAAATTCTAATTTTATAGTATGACACAATATATTCATGTAATGTTTAAGAAAAGTTTTGTAAATAAATTCCAGTAGTTCGTGGATTAGGGACCCAATCTTCAGAGTTCCACAGGCTTCTGTCTACCCAATGGGATTCAGTTGTCAATGTAGAAGATACTATCAGGGATGCTTAGTTTGCAAGTTCTCAAACTGTGGATTAGTGTCTCCAGAGACAACATGCCTGTTAACAGCAAAAATGTTTCAAAATAAATAATACATAGAGGTGAGAAATAACAGACCTCAACTCTATTGTCCCTCTGCAAATTTGTGTACACAGAGTCAAGCCTTTACCTCTTTCTAAAAATGCAAAGTTTCAAAAAGTTCAATGAATAGAAGATAACTGGGGTCGGAATAGACCTACACAAGACGTCTGGAGATAAATGTGAGAATTGAGGGACATATGCTTGTTTTGTTAAAATGTTATATGTTTACAGTTGAAGAAAAAAATCCAGAATACTTAACGTTGTTGTTTTAATTAAATAAAAACGTAAATGTCTGTATGGTGATGTTCTCCTGCTAATACAGCATGACAAGAAAATCCTCCAAATATTAATGATTAACCTGTTGAATTGGAGATCATTAATGATCTGGAGGATGGCATGGACTGCACTCTCCGCAAGTTTGCAGGTGACACTAAACTGGGAGGAGTGGTAGATATGCTGGAGGGTAGGGATAGGATACAGAGGGACCTAGACAAACTAGAGGATTGCGCCAAAGGAAATCTGATGAGGTTCAACAAGGACAAGTACAGAGTCCTGCATTTAGGATTAAATAATCCCATGCACTGCTACAGACTAGGGACCAAGTGGCTAGGCAGCAGTTCTGCAGAAAAGGACCTAGGGATTACAGTGGACGAGAAGCTGGATATGAGTCAAGAGTGTACCCTTGTTGTCAAGAAGGCTAGCGGCATTTTCGGTTGTATAAGTAGGGGCATTGCCAGCAGATCAAGGGACGTGATCATTTACCTCTGTTCGACACTGGTGAGGTCTCATCTGGAGTACTGTGTCCAGGTTTTGACCCCACGCTACAAGGAGGATGTGGAAAAATTGGAAAGAGTCCAGAGAAGGGCAACAAAAATGATTAGGGAGCTGGAGCACATGACTTATGAAGGGAGGCTGAGGGAATTGGGATTGTTTAGTCTGCAGAAAAGAAGACTGATGGGCATTTGATAACTGCTTTCAACTACCTGAAAGGGGGTTCCAAAGAGGATGGATCTAGACTGTTCTCAGTGGTACCAGATGACAGAACAAGGAGTAATGGTCTCAAGTTGCAGTGGGGGAGATTTAGGTTGGATATTAGGAAAAACTTTTTCCCTAGGAGGGTGGTGAAGCACTGTAATGGGTTACCTAGGGAGGTGGTGGAATCTCCTTCCTTAGAGGTTTTTAAGGTCAGGCTTGACAAAGCCCTGGCTGAGGTGATTTAGTTGGGGATTGGTCCTGCTTTGAGCAGGGGGTTGGACTAGATACCTCCTGAGGTCCCTTCCAACCCTGATATTCTATGATAGTTCACATCTCAGTGACTTCATAAATATCTGCTTCAATTACCTTTGGTAAATGAAACAACCAAACAGTCATGAATTTTCTGATGTAGCTGAAAAACTCATCTGAAAAGTTTTCAAAATAAATCACTTTTAAAATGTATAGTGTACCTTCTACAAATGAAACCTACATCTATCTATGAAGTGTGAAGAATATGTATTAAGGTTATAACAATCAATGCATAATTCTTTTAAATAAAAAAATGCACTTTTATGTAAAAAATAATGAATAAATCAAATCTTCCTGACTAGTGATTTAAATCAATTTGATT
Organism: Sternotherus odoratus; assembly: GCA_032164245.1. NCBI lineage: Eukaryota > Metazoa > Chordata > Testudines > Kinosternidae > Sternotherus > Sternotherus odoratus. The sequence continues at coordinate 107,774,587 of JAVMKO010000005.1, forward strand.
TCATAGAATAATAGAATCCTAGAATATCAGGGTTGGAAGGGACCTCCGGAGGTATCTAGTCCAACCACCTGCTCAAAGCAGGACCAATCCCCAAATCAAATCCCCCCTGTAATATTTTCCCTCTTATTTCTGTTCTCCGTGATCCACGCACCCACCTGGTGAAACGTAAGGGTGCAGGAAGCCTCCCATGGGTTACTCAGCATTTGTGGCCTTGGCAGGCAAAGTGATGCTAATGGTGGGGAGACTGGTATTTCAGGACAGAGAAGTCATACTATGAGGTGAGATGTAGAAGACCCAGGCAGCAGTGGGAGAAGGGATAAAAGGAGGTGGCGAGGTTGGCATAACTGCCAGCCTGCATGGGGAAGGGAGGGAACAATAAGAAATAATATCTGAAAAGTAGGTGGAGACAGAGGTTTTGCGCTGAGACAATTTTATATTGGAGATGGGGAGAGGGAAAAGCCAAGGAGATGTCTTGGTAACAAACACAGAACTTGAGTCTACAATCAGCTCTGCACAGCCAGACTCCTCAGTGCAAGAATGGGACCAGAGAGGGTCTCAGTCCATGATGCCCAGCTGGTATTAGGAGCGATGAAGTGTTCGTTCTGCACTCCTGCAATGAACCCAGTTGGCCTCTGGATGCCGCTGTTGAGCCATGTTAGCTGTATACTTTTTATACTAGAATCAGAGAGGTAGCCGTGTTAGTCTGGAATAGCAGAGGTAACAAAGTCCTGTGGCACATTAAAGACTTCAAAACTTTATAGTTAGTCTTTAAGGTGCCACAGGACTTTGTTACCTCTTTTATACTAGGTGAGCCTGGAGCCCTGCTGGGGGATTTACTAAGCAAAGGTTCCTGGGTGTTAAAATGAGTTCCACCTGGGAAGCGGGGCTGTGTGAGAACACGTGAAGCTGGGGCACTGCTGGCTGAGGGGAGGCAGTTACCACCCCACACTCCTTCCCCGGGTCTCTGCCCCAAGGAAGAGGCTCTCTGCTGACCTGTCATGTTTTTAATGTTCTGAGGTTGAGGCCTTTCAGCTCGAGGACGCTGGTTCAAAACTAGCCTAGCTAGTGACTGAAAGTCATTAACATCTGCTGGCTCTTTAATGGCCCATGCAAAATGAGGTGGGGATCTCCACCTAGTTCAACTAATATCCCTTGGCTGCCTCAACAAAGGGGTTGAAGAGCAAACTGGCTCTAGAGGCTGTTTCGCCTTCGCCCTCGCCCTCTGGTCATGGCCAGGGCACGCTCGTGGTCTGGCAGGAAAGCAGCAGGCATGGGTGCTGCAAGTGCCGTGCCTGCCCTGAAGACGACTAGACCTGGGCTGTCAGTCTCTCACCTGCCAGGAGCACCACATTTGCTTTAAAAAAACAAAACATTCATGAAAAGACAAGACAAAACCTGAACAAGTTTGGGGGGAAGCTCCAAGGTATGTATGAAAATGGGTAATTTGAATGGAACATCTCTTTCTGCTTCTGCTATGGGATCACTTGTGTGTCACGACTGTGTTTATCTCAAGGCACTATATGGTTTGCCATTAAGGGCTCCCTGGGTGGGCTCAGAGGGCTAGAGATAAGGTTAAGTGTTCAGCACCTTGCGTTTATGTCCCCTCCTCTGGGCCTGCTTGAAGGTGTTTGGTTTGAGTTCTGCATCCCTTTGCCTTTGGTTTCAGTGATCTCTGGAAACTAATTCTCATTCATATTATTCTTATTCTAACTGTATTGGGCTGAGGTTACATGGATTCAATCAGAATTATTAGGCATGAGGGCCAGTCCCTGCTAGAAGCAGCATGCAAACTAAACCAGGAGGGAAGGAGATACTGGGTCCCCTGTCTATCTAATCCTGTGGGGTGGGGGTGTCTCTCAAGGCATTTGTGTTCCAGGGAAGATCGTTGCTGATGGTTTGGTGGAGATCATAAAGTCCTTGAGCCTTCAGGACCAAACCATGCCATGTCAAAGGTGTGAACAAATTCAGTATTGGGACAACCCTGAAGATCCGAATCTGCTCTACAGAGCAGGATCAGTTCATGCGGTACCTAGCCCAGTCGGGTCCCATTCCTGACTGGAACAATGAGAGTCTTCCTGTATCTGTGACTGACGGTCAGGAGTCTGGGTGCTAGAATGACTGACAGCTCCTGTGCATGGAAGTCAGGAGACGGCTGCCCTGGAGAACTGACAGCGGCACAGCTGCATAAGCTCGACTGTAGCCACTCTAAGCCAACGGGAGACTTTCAAGCAGCAGTAGCTGTGTTGGCAGGAGAAGCTCTCCTGCCGGAATAGCAATCTCCACACCAGCGCTTCTGTGGGTGTAACTTATTGACATGAGAGAGCCTCAGTGGGATGGAAGAACTATTTTGCACAGAGGAAGAACACGGGTGCTGGCATCTTCTGCCAACCGGGCTGTACCAGCTTCTTGGCCACATCCCCCCTGGCTGGAGCCCAGGAAGCCTGGTGCCTGGCTCTGCTGTACAGATTGTGTGGAAATGGATAATGTCCCTAGGCAGGGGACGTGATTGCACAAATTGGGCACCACTTTTTACTCCATGTTCTGAGCAGCTCTAATAGAGGCAGATCAGGGGCTGGGTGGCTAGTGCTTGCGGGCCCCTCACCCATACTGCACAGTCTAGTGCTCCTCTCTGGGAGCACCTTGTGGAGTTACTCACCAGTGACGCTGGGTGTTCCTGGCCCAGGCCTGGCTCTCACACGTTGGCTTTCCCCGAGCTGCTCCGTGGGTCTGGTACGTGACTCTGGGAACTGGTGCCTGGAGGAGACAGACAGGCACAAAACAGGCGGCTTCGGGGGCCCTTGCTGGAGTGGCTCTTTCTGGAAAAGCTTTTTAGAAAGCGAGCTCTGGCCCTTCCCTTTCATCTCATCAAGTTACACAAAGATTGCCACAGAACTGGGGGTAAATTCAAGCGCAAATGCAGAAATTGGCCGTGAGGCGCCCTCCCCCACCCTTCATCTCCCACCTCCGAGTGACATCCAGCAACTACCTGCCACTCAGCGTGAATGCTCACACACCATCCTGAACTGTCCCCTGCCCCCCCACCCTGGCAACCCACCTTTCTATAGCGAGTGAGCTGGGGGATGGCCACAGGTGTGCGCGCCTTACACAAATTCACCAACAACTGCTGCCTGGGAGCCCGTCAGCGTGGGAAGCTCCTCCCCAGCTGGTTCCTCCCCTCCTCCACCACCCCCCACCACCCCCCGCCTGGCTCTGCAGGTGAGGAGCCATGTTCCGGAGTGTGATTTCAACAGGCAAGATGGCTGTAGCAAGCTCAGCTCCATGCTAGCCAGGCCAGGGGAATTAACCCAGGAGCCCAGCTCTCTCCCTACATCCTGGCGGGAGCCAGCACCCCGCCTGGCTTTGCATTTCCTCCTCTGGCTGTCCTGGGTTTTCACCCTCCCCTGCCCTCAGCATCTCCCGTTAAACAGCTGCAGCTCACTGAGCGGCCCGTTCACCATCTGCTCCAAAGAGCATTGTGCTGCATCCAGGAGTGTGGTAGCTATAGGGCTAAAGCAGGGCCTACAACCCCAGGGTTTGGGGTGCTGTATGCCCAGCCGGGCAGACAGACCCTGCCCCAAGGAGCTTACACTGTAACTGGACCTGAGCGACACGGGGGGAGGGGCTGGCATCCAAGCATAGTGATGGAGTGGCTTGGGCTACAGCTGTTCCTGCTAGGCCGCTGAGGATGGGGGTTATTTTCCCAGCATTCCTCTGAATACAGATGTTTTCTCGGAGCGGGATCCAGCCAGAGGAGGGTAAAATGTTTTCATTCCAAATGCTCAGGGTCAGGTCATGGTTTGTCTAAACGGCTTTTGTTGCTGTAATTATCAGATTAGCAGATCTCTGGCAGCATGTTTAGGGTCAGCAGCATTAACCCCTTAGTGCTCCCCCAGTGTTCCCCCAGACTGCTGGGGCAGCTGCTTTGCAGAGAGGGAGGAACAGAGCGAATCCCAAGCCCAGGAGTTGCTCTTTGCTCACGAGACATTCCACGTAGCTCGGGAGCGGCCAGACAATACAGAGAGGGCTGTGGGCTGCAGGAGACAAGTGCAGTTCTGGCCTGTGCATGCAGAAACAGGAAGTCGTTGTAGGGTGGAGGAATAGCCCCTCGCTCTATAGCTTTGGGGGGACAGCGTCTGGACTATTGCATTCACTTCCAGGCACCCCAGAACCAGAAAGGCACAGAGCAGAATGACCCCAAGGCTGACGGGGAAGGAGAGATTCAGTATGACTGGATGATGAGTGGGGGAGGCCCGCTGAACCAGCAGGGAAGAACGGCTCCAGGGGCCCAGGGGCCATGACTAGGGGAATCAGGATGAAAAGTTTGCAGAGACATTCAGTCTGAATCTCAGAAGAAGCCCCTAAGCCTGGGGCATGTGAGGGGGCCCCACCAGAAACCAGCCGGGAACACAGGGCAGTGGAAGTGAGGACCACGTCCAGCTAGGAGTGGCAATCTGCACCTTGGCTGCCGCTGTTTCTCTCACCCACGTTGAAAGAAGCAGCTACCAGAGGAGCATAAACCCAGCGGGGGCGGGGAAGGCTGGACTCCCCACCTTTCTGAGGGGAGGGGCCGGGGAAGCCATCTTGGGGAGCTGCCAGAGCTTGAGTCCGGATGCTGCCTGCACCAGGCTGGTAGGAGCCCCCTGAACGCACTGCAGGGAGTGATCCTGCCCAGCCTGGGCCCAGCCTGACTCCATGTAACCCAGCAGGCCTTTTCCACTTCAAACCCAGGCTCCTGACTGCTCCATTGTCTCCACTGCCCACCTCTGTGTCCTGGGGGCATCCCCTGGTCTCCTCGGGGCTGGCGCAGCCTCACACTGACTCTTCCGCAGGTTCCGAGCCCCAGCTCCTTCTGACGGAGCAGCTACTCCAGGAGGGATTCCAGCTGTAACTAGCCCCCCTCACTGCCCGCTCTCACTGGCCTCCTCCGAGCCTCCCTGGGGCAGGAGCTCTGCCAGCGTCCGGCTCATTGCACAGTGTCGGGTATGCCTATGGCAGTGAACACAGTAAGTAAAAACTGTGTGATGCCAACGGGCTTGAGAACTGGCATCATCCTCCTGCTGCCCTGGCTTCCTCCTCTGTCAGGGCAAAGCTCGTCTAGGATTTGGGGTACAGAGGAGGACAGCCCCTCAGGGCTGTATTCTTAGCATGTCCCCTCGGCAGCAGAAGGATGGGAGGAATTTCTCTAGGCTTCCCTTTTCTCAGCCATGCAGGGAGCCTCCTGCAATGCTACAGCCCCCAGTAACAAAGTCTTGTCCCTAAGTAACAGATCAGGACTAAATCTATCCCCAAAGCCTTGTCTTCCTTGCTGTGCAAAGGGTGACTGCCTGGCACACTCCAGCACAGCACGGCCTGCCCTGGGGGCGAGGGTTCAGGGCCGATGGAAGGGAGGACTGATCCCTGAATCAGGATTGGGCTCCGTTCAACCACAGGAACCAGCCCAGGGTTTTGCTGCTCAGTTGCTCAGGGAGTCTGCCGCCCGCACACCTGCTCCGGGACAAGAACCAGAGACCTGGGGTGAGTAGAGCTCCCGTCCAGCATGTTTACATTCCGCTGTCTCCAGTTGCTTTTCCCGGGGGCAACACGGGGGGGGGGGGTGTCTGCTTTGTGCCAGAATTCTTCCCTTCACCCTTTGTGCATTCCTGTCAGGGCGGGGGAGAGAGGGGTGCCCACTAACTCCCCAGGAGCAAAGGCACCAGATCACAGGCCGAGTGGGTGCAAGTCATGTGGCTTCACGTGCGAATCACGCCAGGCCCCCAGTGCGAGGGCAGCTCAGACCCATCCCAAGGAAGAGGGATGCTGGAGAGCAGAGGCGGCTGCCACAACTCAACCGGTGTGATGGGTGCAGCGGATGGGCAGGCAGCACTGGAGGGAGGAGATGCCAGGCCTGGGGAGGGGAGAAAACCCAGAGAGACGGCGGGTGGGACAGGAAGAGCAGAGGAGGGCAAAGGGCAGAGAAGAGGAATCGGGCGTTACCGGCCCAGTGTACCTGTGGTTTCAGCCTAGGGACCCCTCTCTCACATCAAGGCCCCGCCGTCCCAGTCTGCAGCCACAGATCCTGTTCTTCCAGCCCTGGGGCCCCCAACTCAGCCCTGGGGCCCCTCAATCCTGACTCACAACCCACCCCTGCTACCGCAGCCCTGGGTTTCCCACGCAGAGCTGTATCGAAGCCCCTCCCCATAGGCACAGGCCCCCTCGCCTAGGCCAGGATGGAGACAACACCCGGTCGGATTCCAGGAGCTTGTCTGACAGCGCTGACTCTGCAGTGTGGCAGGCCCCAGCTCTCCAAGTGCAAACATCTCGCCTGTTCTCCACACCAGGCCTCAGATGAGCTGTGTGGGAACTGGACTTCCCGTCCCATGGGAAAGGCCGGGATTTCGCAATTCGTGCCTGCGCAGAGAAGGGCTCCAAATGGTTCGGGGCACCCCCACGGCTAGCACGATTGAGCAGCTCTGGGCGGCTCCGCATGCACCATTCAACCCACACTGGCTCAGGGCTCACACAGCTGGAAGCAGTTCCATGGGTTCTGCAGTTAGAGCTTGTTGTCAGCGTGTGTAAATTCTCTTTGTCGGCACTTTTGCCAACAAAATACTTCCAGTCCCGCGCGGTGTTAGCGTGGTCGGCAGGAAAGTGCTCCTGCTGGCAGGGCCGTGTCCACACTGCCCCGTGCATCGGCCAAACTTTTGCCTTTCGCCGGGGGGGGGGGGGGGGGGGGGGGCTTTTTAAAGCATCCATGAAAGACAAAAGTTTTGTCAACAACTTTGCAGTGTGGACAGACCCTTAGTCTCTAAGGTGCAACATACATACGGACTAACACGCTACCCCTCCGAAACCTGTCACCGACACGGAAAGTGTCATTGCCACCAGCGGGGGGAGCTCTAGCACCCACGTAACAGGAGACCGGAGGGGGGGAGGGGTGGCCTGGGAGACTGGCGGGGGACGGGGGGGGGGGCAGGGAATTACAGCTAGTTATGGTGTCCCTCTCCCTCCTCCTTCGCAGCTCCACCTCACCCCATTTCAGCCCTACACACCACCACACACACTGAGCAAACCCCAGTACACATCTCAACAGACCTCTGGGCTGCATCACTGCCTCCCCAAGTCCTGTGTGCGGCACCCTTCCACCCTCAGTCCTGGCGTCTGCTGGCCTCACGGCAGGGCAGGGCCCAGCTTACCTGTGTTTCTTGTGAGGTGCCCATTACACTTGTGGGCTCCCTAAAATAATCCTTGCTCAGCCCCAAAGGGGATAAGCACAGGGGGGCTGGCCAGTGCCCTACGGGATCCCATGCACACTCCTCTCCTCAGCCTCTTCCTGCTGTGGAGCCTCTCTCCCTCTGTTAGCTGGAAGGGTGACCGTATTCCCTGTGCCACAGGCCGCCCTCGTGTGCTTGGGGAACTGCGGGAAAGGTGCCACCGCACCAGACAAAGCTGCATCCTCTGGTATTGCCCCCTCTCACCCCCCGGCCCAAGGGGCATCTCCTGGCCCATGAGATGGAGTGATGCTGTGTCCGGATGCCAACCTGTGACACAGTCCTTTCCCACCTGGCAATGGGCCGCCCCCTCCTGAGCTCCTCCAGACCTCACCAGGGCCAGAAGATGGCTGCTAAAAGCAGGGGGCCCAAAATGCTTCCCCAGGAGCTGGTGAAAACTCCTTGTGCCCTGGCCACGCCCATGACGCTAGGCAGGCAGGTCCCCAGGGTTCAGAGCTCCCAGCTTCTCTGCACCAGTCTCTGCCCAGCCACTCTTCGGAGGCTGGCGAGCGCAGGTTCAGACTCAGCGTGAGCCCCTTATGCCAGCAGGGCTCCCCTGAGGCCAGCTGTGAGCTTCCTCCCAGCAGTGTCCTGTGCTGCCCTCCTCCCTGCAGCCAGTCAGACAACCCCCCTCTGGCCAGCCTCAGGGAGGTCACTGCACAGCAGGGTCCTGTCAGGGCCAGCTGGGGCTCCGGAGCCCTGCCCACGAAGAGTGGGAGAGGGGCCTCCAGCGGCCCCTGAGCCGCGAGGGAAGATGGACCTGGGTCTGAGGCAGATTTACTGAAAATGATTTATTTAATATTAAAATAATTGTTCCCTGTTTGGCTGGCGTCAGCCCGAGCCCTGACTCAGCCGGGAATTCAAACAAAGGCAGCCCTGGCTCCCCGCCAGGGGGTCGGGCACTGGGTGGTCGTGTCCATCCAGGCCGCGGACCCGCCTCTGGGTCACCCACGGGTTTGTGACATGGTGTCTCCATTTATTTATTGGCAATGTTTGAACAGGAAATGCTAATGGTTTGGGTTTGCAGAGCAGCTGGCGGGGTCCGGCAGGAACTTCTGGGAAGGGGACTTCTCCTGGGGGTGGGGAGCGGGGCCCTCGGGTGCAGCTCCCTCCTCCACGTGGCGCGCCAGTTCCCCTGCAGCCGAGGGACAGGGGCGGGGAGGGTCCGGCTGGCTCCATCGGTCTGGTGCCCGTCCCTACAGGAACACGGGGTGGGAGGAGGGGCACCCCAAGGGAATCCACGGACCCCAGCCCCTGCTGTGGAGCGTTCAGGGCCACGGAGCACGGGAGGAGAGCGACATCCCGGGCGTTCAGGTGCATGGGGCAAGCAGGCCTGCCTGGGTTCCTCTCCAGCCCTCCGGCACAGGCCCAGTGGCACTGGTTAGCGTGGGAGGGCCGGGCTGCCTTACCGCCCGTTGGAGGGGGTCGAGAGGTGCCGGTGCAGTTTGGCTCTGGAGTGGGCTGTTCCTGTGTTTGCTGATAAGGGAGGAGGTGAAGCTTGACCCAGGAAACCAGACAAGATCCCCAGAGATAAACTCCTCCAACAAGACAAAGGCACTGACCTTTCCACAGCCTGAGCCACTGCATTCCCACAAGCACAGCAACTATCGGCCCTGGGCAAAGCACAGCACAATAGCCCAGTGCCGGGGCCGAAGCCCTCCTAGGGCAAGTCTCCACAGGGACCAGGCCAGGCAGTCATGATACATGAGCCCAACAGACCAAAATAATTGTGCAGAACCTGTCAGCTGGGTTTTAACCAGAACATCCCGTTGAAATCAGAGGGAGGGGGGTGAGATTTTTGCCCAACTGCTGCTGGAAGGACAGAACCCGCTGTGTTTATTTAACACAACGGGCGCACTTGGGGCGGGGCGAAAGGCAAAGATGGAGGCAGTCTGTGCCCTTCAAGGCTGACAATCTGCGTGACGTTCCCCCCTGCGCAGTGGGCACCCCAGACCAAAGCCCCACTTAACCTGCTGCGGACGTGCAGGGAGCAGCTCACAAGCCACATGCTGGGTGGGGAAGCAAATGGTCACTCGTGTTCTCGACTTGGAATTTTGTAGTCAAAAGATCTTGGCGCAAACAGGGTTTCTTTAATAAAATGTCCCCCGTTTTGCTTAGCGGCGACTCCCAGGCCATTCTCGATGGCGCCCGGTGGAGGCTCGGAGAGCTGGACGGCTCCAGGAACGGGCTCTGTAATCTCTCGCTCACACCCTGCCTCGCGGCCCACTCTGAACAGAGCCCTGGAAATGAAATGGCGGCTGCACCATTCACAGGAAACCAGGTTCAGAACAACCTCCCCTCCCCCCCCGCGCATCCACTCGACCCCTCCCCCACCACAAACATTTGGTCAAAAATGCTCAAACCCCGGTGCCAAACAATCAGCTCCGAAAGAAAAGCGGATTCGTTTACAGACGTGCTGAATGGCCTCGACCCCTGTGCGGCCAATGGGAAATCAAACCAGGAGACCAGGCTCCATGCCCTGCTGCTCCCAGGTAACTTTGGGCAAGTCACTTAGCCTCTCCGGGCTAGATTTACAAAGGGATTTAGGTGCCTAAAGATGCCCATGGGAGCCTTGTGGGACTCTCAGAAGCACTTAGGCAGGTTAAGACCCTGTCTCCCGTTGATTGTAGGCAGCTCAGCTGCTCCTGAAAATCCCACAAGGTACCTGTCTGCATTTTAGGTGCCTAAATACCCAGAAAAGCTGGCCCTGTGGGCCTCAGTTCCTATCTGGGCAATGGGTATAACAGCATAGCCCTACCTCACAGAGTGTGTGCAGATAAATACATTGCAGACGGTGAGCCCCGATGGGAGCGCGGTGAGTACCTCAGGCAGCCAGCCCACTTGTGCTTAGGAGCCTGACGTCAGGCACCCAGAGCTGAACGGTTTTGGGGTTACGTTTGGAGTTTACAGAGACGTTTGGAGTTTACACAGGAACATGGGAGCTGCACAAGCCAGTGGTACACCCCCCTCTAAATACTGTGTCTCTACAGAGACAAGAATGTCAAGATGGCTGCTCCCATCCCATAATTGTTTTAAGGGCAGACTCTTAAAATGGCCGGTCCATGCAGAATTCCAGGACAAAGCGAGGTCTTTAAGGCGCGTGTGCTGCTGTGCTCAGAAAGAGGGAATTCAGTCCTGGGCAAAGAGCCAGCACAAGGCCTATGTGCTTAATAGGGACAGGAGTGGTACATAGGCCCGAGGCTTTGAGTGGGAGCAGCCCATGGCCCTGTCCCGGCCCTGGGCATGAATTTCACCTGCACAGGCTCTCGGCTTCGAGCCGCCGTGACACAACATTTTGAAATCTCCACACTGGATGCAGAACAGGAGGGTTTAAAACTCTTCCCAGCCCCGCCCCCCCCCCCTTCTCCTACAGGAATAAGCCGTGGGGGTGGGGGTGGGCATGTCTGCTGCAGTGCACAGTTTTCAATGAGGAAAGCGGGTATGCCACGCCCCATGCCAGGCATCTAGCGACTGGCACACAGACATGCAGCCTACACACACAGGCCCTCAGGCAGGGGACTGTGGGGAGCAAGGCTGGAACGCCAGGCCGGAAATTTGCTTCCAGTCCTGCTGCGGTTGAACTCAAGGTGCTATCAGAGAGCAGGGCCAGATCCGTGCAGGGCAGATTATCCCACACTCCGAATCCCTTCAGCTTCCTCTGCAGATCCGAGACAGGATTCTGGCCTGGATGGATCCTGTGACCGGCCCGGACTGGCAATCCCTACATTCCTATGTACACAACAGCCTCCAACACACCCTGGAGCGACACTGCCCACATGCTACAGGCCAGCCCCGGCAGTGCGGCTCTCCAGAGCTGACAAGCGATGACAAGGACGAGAGAGGAACCAGAGTCTGCTCTTTACACTTACTGGGCCCTACAAACACCACCACCAATCTAATGGCCCAGTTCCTACCCTTACGATGGGCCAGATTCAGCCCCCCTTCCTCCAGGACACGGGCTTTGCCCTACAAGCAGTCCCACCCAGGGAGTTCTCCACTGCCCATTAGGTGTCTTTCCACTGACTCTGCTGAGCGCTGCACTGGGACCTGAGCAAGGCACAACTCCACAGTGTCAAAGTAGCAGAGTCGGACCTCATGGTCCATGGTGCCCACGTCAGTGGAGAGCAGAGACAAGACGCTCATGCAGGCGTAATCATGACTATTGCCCATATCCCTCTCTGAGGAGTCGTCCTTCCACTGGGACCTACCCCTTCCCCCTCCCTTCTCCATCAGCACCAGACTCTTCGTTTAGTGCATTTCCTCTCTGTGACGGAGTATGAATACTGGGTGTGTGCCTCAGTTTCCCCTATGCATTTATTGAGTGTCTGTGTGAAGGGATAAGGATGTGTAGCTGATGCAAAGCAGAGCCTCTCTGCAGGTGTCCATACCTGAAGCTGTAATCGGACTCTAAGTGGGGGAGGGAGGTCACCTGACCTGGCTGAGCCAGGGGGAGGAGGGGCTGGAGAGAGTGAGTTTCAGTTTGGAGTCTGCAGCTGGCTGGACAGGCGGGGGTTGAGTCTGAAGCTGGGTGGGCAGAAGGGAGGCAGGGTCTGGCCTCCCTGGGCCCGCAAAATGGATTCAGCTGAGGGGTTTGCGTACCTACAAGCTCAGTGTTAGACCATGAACCTGTCGACGAATAAACCTCTGGTTTACTGTCTGGCTGAGAGTCACATCTGACTGCGGACTGGGGTGCAGAATCCACGGGCTCCCCCCGGGACCCCGCCCGGGTGGGTTCGCTGGGGGAAGCGCATGGAGGGGCAGAAGGTGCTGAATGCTCCGAGGTCAGACCCAGGAAGGTTGAAGTGGGTACTCGTGAAGCCGCTAGCCTTGGAAACAGGCTGTGTACGGAGAGGGGACACTTCCCCCGAAGTCCTGTCTGGCTTCATAGGGAGCAAGTTCCAGACCATCACCCGGGCGCTCCGTGACATTCTCATTCCACCTTCCCACTGAATCTCAGTCTAGGACGAGGCCGAGAGCAGATAGTAGGTTCCCCAGCTGATGGGGTGAGGAAGAGGAAGCAAACGGTCCTGGCTGGTGACTGAGGCCTAGAGCCCCGGGGCCCAGGACCTGAGTCCTAGAGACCAGCCTAGAGCTCATTAGTCACTTGTCACCCAGTCAGTGGGAGCTTGTCTCGGTAAAGATGGAGTAAAAGTGGGGCACCGCACTCAGGATTTGGCTCAGGAGCACACAAGCCGGCTGGAGGAGCCCAAGGGACGCTCTAAGGTGCAGTAACCTGGACATGCTTTGATCAAGCTGAATGTGAGGATTTAGAACTGGCCCATACGGCTTCAGAAGTGAAGAAGAACCAGAGAGGAAGAAGGAACCCGGGCCAGTGAGAGCCGCAGGGACAGGACAAGGGCAGTGAAAATGCACCAAATGGAATGAGGGGGGTGAGAACGGGTTCCACAACGAGATCAGGGAAGGGGGCAGCGGAGAGACAGTCGGCAAATAATAAATGTGTGGATGGGAGTTTAATGAGGAGTTGAAAATGGTCGAGCTTCTGAATCACTTCTTAACAAATCTGCCTTTAGCAAGAAAACGAGGAGAAGAAGAAGAAAAGACCCTCAGGAGTTGAGTCCGACCCTGTAAAACCAGCTCTTACAAGAAAGCAGGGTAGGAAAGCTGGGGAAAGCAGAACGTTCACACTCCACTGTTCCAGGTGAGATGCACCTTCAGGTGTTGCTGACATTAGCTAACAGTCAGCAGCCACTGACAATGACCTCCCGAAGCAGGGATAGCAGAGGGGGAAATGTACCAATATGCAAAGAGGATGGGGGTGGGAGAGGAGGAGCCAGACAGGGACTGTCCAGAGACTCATGGGGTCCCCAGGAAAATAATAGTGCAAATCTGAAGCGAAGGAGCTCTGTAAACATCCAGAGGATAATGAAACCATGAGCTATAAGCAGGATGGGGTTTGTAAATAACAGACCTCGCCAAACAAAACAACCCCTGGAGCACTGTTTTGAATAGAATGACAAGATTAGTGAGGGAAGGGGACTCGCAGGATGTCAGGAGAGGAGACCCTGTCTGCTCCGTGTGGCCATTACAGATCCCGCCGGGGCCCATTCGAAGGGAAGTTGCAGTGGACAGCATCTGCTTGCGCACATGCAAAATTGTCTTCCCCCACCACTGTCCCCCAGGCTTGGCAAGGGCAAACACCTGTGTGTTCAGTCTAATGCAGAGTTTCTCAAACTGTGGGTCACGACCCCCCGGGGGGGTCGCCAAGCACTCCCCAGGGGGTTGCGAGTTCCTGCCGCTGCCACCACCCCGCTGCCACCACCCCGCCGCCGCCGCCGGGGCCACAGCCGGCAGCCAGCCTGCGGCAGGGACCGGGGCTGCCGACGGGAGCCCGCCCGCCACTGGGGCTGGGGCGCAGCCAGGAGCCTGCCCGCCACTGGGGCCGGGGCGCAGCCGGGAGCCCGCCCGCGGCCGGGACTGGGGCCGGGGCGCAGCCAGGAGCCCGCCCGCCACTGGGGCCGGGGCGCAGCCGGGAGCCCGCCCGCGGCCGGGACTGGGGCCGGGGCGCAGCCGGGAGCCCGCCCGCGGTGGGGATTGGGGCCGGGGCGCAGCTGGGAGCCCGCAGCCGGGACTGGGGCCGGGGCGCAGCCGGGAGCCCGCCCGCGGCCGGGACTGGGGCCGGGGTGCAGTGGGGTCCTACTGAATTTGGCGCCTTTTCAGCGGACATGGAGGGGTCGCGCCGCGCCGCCGGAGCAGAAAAAGTGGTCGCGGTCTCAACAAGTTTGAGAACCGCTGGTCTAATGCCTGCATCCTCCAGGCCCCAGAACACCCTGTCCCAGCCTGTTCTCCATCTGCATGTGCCCACTAACCTTCTAGCACTTGCACACTAACCAATATGACCCTTCAGCACATACCAGGGTTAGAATCTGTACTCACAACATCCATTGGAGGTGCCCATTCAATTACTGGCACATGCAGAGATGCTGGACTCAGATGTGAGGATATTTAACTAGCATCAGCACCTTCAGAGCCCAAGTAGATGTGATCTTACATGTGCATATACAGAAGACAGGTAGAGTCCTGGCTGAAAGGTTACCTGTTAATCAGAGTGGGGGCTGGCCCTCTTGTCTTTAGCACACTGTAGTTTGCAGCCATGCACCAGATAGTTGTTGCTATACTATGCCCCAGAGGTGGCTGCATTTCAGTGATACACTATGGTTATAGTTACAAAGCACTTTGGGGTCAATTGCACCATACAAGGGCAAATTATTGTTATTCCATGTTTATCTTATAATAGTGTCCCATGAAATCTTACTTGAAAATGTAATTCAAATGGGTTTGGATACGAGACATCCATATGGACTGGAAACTGCCTGAAGGATCATAAACAGGGAGTTAGAAGAAGCTAGTGGTAAAGGTAACTGGTAGCTGGAATAGCCTTACATTGTTGTCAGGCGGCTGACTTGGTACTGCACAACATTCTGGTTAAAAAACAAACACTATCCAGTAAATGGGCCCTTCTGACCTTACACTCTCTGAAACGATGCATTGGTGAAACAAGAACACGTTGTGCTATTAATCAGAATACAAGAATTCACAGAGCTCTTCTCCTTTTCACAACCCCGTGCAAATGTTAGAACACTGATCTTTGCACACTCACAGGTGGCAGGCAGCTGTTGTTATCACCATTTTCAAATAAAAAAAATAAACCACAGCGAACACAAAGACTTGGGGGAGACAGTGAAACAGCAAACTAAGCACAAGCTGGCAACACCCCAGCAATGCAGCAAAACGAACCCACAAACAAAAAGCCTATTTCGTTTTGAGCTTCCCTCAAATCTCAATTATGGGCACAATACAAGTAGGCTAGACAGGCGTGGAACACTGGGATGAGACCCCTGCTCGGAGACATTTAGAAGGCTGCACAGGAGGTAGGTACCGTTCTGAGCACTGAAATGCCACACAGATGTAGAGAAATGGAAGGAACATCAGCAGAGCAGGGAGATTTAGGCTGAATAACAGAACAGCTTCCTGATAGAGAGATTTTGGAGGAAACCCATCCGTGGAGAGAGTTACAACTGGACACTGAATATCCTATAGGGAACAACTCTGCATTGGCTGGAGGTATGGACTGAACACAGCCAAAGAGATCTTCTCTTGCGCTAATTTCTGTGATTCATTCCTACATCATCATGGAGTCTACGGAATTGTCCTGTTCTCCCCTTTCTCCTCTGCACTCAAGGTCCTTGAAAGGCAGTGGCAAAGCTAGAGCCAGGGGGACTTGCAAAAATTCTAAGGTTCATGTTGATGTAACCCTTCTTCCAGGTGAAGTCGACAGGGACACGGGCCGGGTTCAGTATCTAGGGGTTCCTTTTTAATAATACCACAAGAACTGGCTTGAGCCCCACCCAGTAACCTGGGGAAATTACACACCTGGGTGCCTGGAAGAGGCAGGACTTCCCCTCTCACAAGCACTGGGGCTGTGTGTAGAAAAGAAACTTTTAATAAAAAGGGGGAAAGTAACCCAGCATTAACTTGGGGAAATGCCACAAACAGGATTCATAAGCCTAAGACCACGAGCAAAACACTCACCCCAGAGTACATTGGGTAACATCCTTTACCCCAGGTTCTTAAGTTCAACAACCAGAAGTTCCTTTACCGAGACCTTCCCTTGTCCCTCCACACTCACAGCTGTTGTCTTTGGTCAGTGAAGACCCAGACTGCAGAGTTGCAGTCACATGAGTTCACCTCCCACTCTCTTTCTGCTGCTCCACTCAAACCTCGTCTCACTCCACTGCAAGTTCTGGAGTGTCTTGAGGTCCCATTGCTTCCAGCTGTCAGTGATTTCAGCTCTTGGTAGGGGAGCCTTGTTGCTAATGCAGTCTGGGAACTCTCTTTCACCACAGACACTGTCCCAAACAGGCCTAATCCTTAGACCTCACTACCAGTAACTTCAGCTCTAATGGTCTGCAACAAAAGATCCTCAGCTGAGTCTTAAACAGTTCTGTTCTTACACAGCAGGGATACCTAGCACCCTCCATCACCTACCACCAGGTACAAACTTCTCCCTCACCGTCCCTGTTCTCTACTGGCTTTTGCCCCCTACCGCCCCTGTTTAGCCAGTGCCATTCAGTTGAGGGCTTGCTGAGCACAGTTCTGCTTCCCACAACAAGGAGAACCCCCTTTATTACCCCCACACCCAAGTATAAAGTGACTTACAATCCAACACCTGTGCAGGGTGGGTGGGTCTATGCAAATAAGGTCCATTCCTGAAGTTTTCTCCTCCAGTCATCATTGGATGTCAGGGGAGAGCTCATGCAGACCCTGCTCACATTGAACACGCCCTTTGGAACTCGCATGTTTATCCAACCCCCCCTGAACCTCTTGGGCCCAGTTACATTTCAGGGTAAAATAAAAAAAACTTCAAGTGAATTTTCCATCCCTGCAGCAGTGCTGCTATGCCCTCCCAGCCAAGCTGAAACAATCTCCCAGGAAGATTTCCTGCAGCCCCAGGGGGATGGGAAGAAACAGCACTGTGACTAAAGAGATATTCTGTATGTTCTCACACAAACCTGGAGGACACCAGAGAGATGGATCCCACAGCTTCTGGTTAGCCAAAGGAAACAAGACCTGCGTGTCCCCTGTCTCAGAGGTTATGAACAGGTTCCTTTACAAAAAGCTGGGGATCCATTTCCCCAGAGAGAGGGGAAGAAGGGCCCAGTGCTGTCTGGAGAGACCTTTGAGGCCCCCTTGGGCTGACTTTGGGACTTGGGCTGACTGTCCTCCTACAGCGCTAACTTTGGCTGTGACTCTTTAGCTTTATGAGTGAGTCGGGCTCCCATTGGTTTCCACTGGAGCAGGCCCAGGCCCTTAATCTGCGGCCCGACTCTCTGTGAGTGACTCACAGTCTCATTCCTGCTCTTTCACTCATCACGCTGTGGCCTCCTGCCCAGGAAACACCCAGTTTTCCCCTTTGTCTGATCAGAAAAGATGCTGCATTAGCCCAACAATTCTCAGAGATTGACATGAAAATGCAAACGGTCCCGAAATGTCACTCAGCGGAAGGAGAGAGCTCCCAGAATCACAGACAAGTGAAGTCATGTCCAACTCCCAGCACAGGGTGTGAGCAGCCCCTCGCTGGCTGCAGCCGTGTGGCAAGGGACCAGCCCCTTACGCAGGAATGAATGAGTGAGGAGGGGGGAAGCGAATAAGAACTCCAAAACGGCCCAAGATATTGCAATTTTTAAAATCCGCCTGCCACTAGCCAAAACAAAGAGAAGATTGAACAATGAGGAAGTGACGCAAGCCCTGGAAAATAACCCTGTATCGAAGGCAGGTAAGGGAACATGCAGGAAATCTAACCACATGCACGCCAGCCAGCACTCAATAATCAGGGAATTAGCTGCACCACACTGACGGTTCATTTAGAAATAGCTTGACCAACTTAGGAGGCACTGACGGACCAGACAGGAGCAATTATAGCACTGATCTTCAGAAACTGACAGAAGAGCTTTCACTATCCAGCGGAGCGAACTCCTCTCCCTAGTAAGACAATGGAGCAAATAGTCACCGGGGGAAATGACAAATCTACCTAGTTGAAAAAATTGTAATAAGCAGTGGTTTTTAAAATAATAGTTTGGATCATTGTTAGACGGTTCGTGTGTGATCTTAGCAGTGTCCTCTTCCCCGTGATTGCTTACTGTTGGTTACATTCAGTTGTGGGGGTCTTCTCTTACACTATTCAGGGCCAGAGATTGTGTCTTTTTTTATACGTCTCCACAACACCTAGCATAAAGGGTTCTTGACCCTGACTGAGTTCTCTGTGTGCTACCAGAATAGAAATTAATACCAGCCATGAGCAAAAGGCAACCCTGGTGGCTGTAAAGAATATGTGTCCAACCAAGTACGCTTTTTAAAATGTGGATTTTAGAAAATTGTGCATTGCTGTCTCCTGGCACCTGAGCTGAAAAGTTAATTCCACCCAATGTGCCAAAGGACACAGTGATGTGGATTGAAAGCTGGGTAAAAGATCCTAAACTGAGACCAATGGTACGTGTCATTTAGAGATGGCTAAATACGAGAAATAAAAATTATTCAGTAACTACTATTCAGAGAGCTATCAAGGTGGTCTAATGCTGAGAAAAAAATCACTGAATAATATTCAGCTGGTTCAGGGATCAGTGTTAAGTACAATCCGATTCATGAGCTAGAAAAATGGGGTTGGGAACAGCCCTGAGGATGAAGGACTCATCCAAACTGAACAACAGAGATTAAAAACGGGCAAAAATCAGAATCAGCTTGGGAAAAATGCAGCTAATGCACCAGAGAGGAAATAATCCAAACCCAGATACTCACGGGGAGGGAGAATTCAGGGTCACGGGGTATTACTACTGACAACACTGATCAGAATCTCTGTCTAAAACATTTTCTTCCCAAAATGAGATTTCACTGAAAAAAATTCAAAATAAAAATATAATTTTCAGTAACATGTTTAATTTTTTCAACATTTTGAAACAAAAGTTTTCAATTCATTTCAAATCAAAATCTCTGTTTTGTTTCAGTTTCAAAACCAAAAAGTTTTTCAAAATTTAAAATGTTGTATTTTTTATTTTTCCTCCAGCTGTCCCAGAATGCAACAGAGTGAACGATCTTCATGGTTGGGTTGTTGTTTTTTCTTTCATTTTATTCACTCTCACTTTTCCAAACTTCTCCAACTTTTGAAACGCTACGAAGCAGCGAAAGTAAAAAAAATAATAATCCAATCCTCAGACATCGTTCATTCTGCTGCATTCAGTACGAAAAAAGAGAAAGGGAGAAAAAAGGAGCCACAAACAGAAAAAAACATCAATTCCGAATTTCAACATGTCAATAGTTTTTCAGTGTTAAAAAATGTAATCAAAATTAAACAAAAATTGAAATTAAAATTGAAATAACAATTTATGGGAACTGAAACAAATTGAAAAATAAGATTTAATTGGAAATTTTCCCATGGAAAATTGAAAAAATGTAAAGAATAAAATTCAAATTTCAAATATTTTGTGGTGGAAACATTGAGCAGCACAGATTATGAAGGCTGAACAAGACCCTGGGGACAGCAGACTAGATGTGAGTGACCCGTAAAGAAAGGCCGCTGCCAGTCCATACCATGAGGTGTTCAGACACCATGACGACCTGCACAGTATGAACAGACAGACAAGCTACCGACGGAGACAGGGAGCAGGCAGGTCATAGTATCTCTCTTGTCCAAATCCTCTCAATGGAGGTTTTGCCACCAGTTTCATGGGCCCAGGCGCTGGGCCGTCCCTGGGATGTTGATGAATTAGAGGGAGGGCCAAGAAGAGCCTGGAGGATTCAAGTTCTAGACCGAGCTAAATCAGCCCAAGTCTGGCTAAGTAGCCCCCATGTGGGACATGTAACAACCTGCAAATAGCTGAAGGGCTTCCCCACCACCTGGAGAGCGGCTCTTTGGGATGGGCCAAGGGGGGTTAACTAGGATCTACATGGGATCAAATTATCAAGGGAAAATGAGGCTAAGCATGAGGAAAAGCTTCTCCATGGCAGGATGTGCCTGGCTTCATCTCAAGGGAAGAGGGGGAAACCTGCTCCTTGAGACGTTTAAACCTAGCCTGGCTGCTGGCAGATGGAGTGGGTGATCTCATAGGTCTTCTTCGTCTCTGATTTCCTGTGTGAATTCCTGAGCGGGAGTCCTGGATTCACACCTGTTGCTCTCTCAAGGGGCATGGTATTGAAATCCCCTCCTGCTCCGAGGTGGGGAGAGCCAGTCTGGAGTGGGGAAGCTGCCTTATGGTGGTTTGTGTCCGTGAATGGCCCTTTGGCAGTGGGGGTTGTGGGAAGGAGGGTAGCACTGTGTTAATCTACGAGAGCCACATGGAGAGAGGGGGGCTGGGGAACTTCTTGGCACTGATGTCTTTGAGCCGGGCTTGGTTTCTTCCCACTCACGTTTGGAACCGTTGTCGGGCAGAGCAGGGTCTCCCTGGCCCCAGGCAGAAGATAGAAGAGGGTGAGAAGGAGACTTTCCCCTCCCAATAAATTAATCTTCTTGTTTCCGTGACAGCTGAACTCCTTTGTCCTAGACACCAGCACCTCTGCGAGCCAAGCGGTGTGTGCAGCGGGACGGGCGCGGGCCGGCTCCTAATGGGGGACTGTCACTTTACAGCCCTTAAACAATAGTCAGCGGTTGTTATTTATTTTCGAAATAAATCAGCGGGTCCTGTGCTGAAGGGCTGGAAAGTGGCCGTTTAGATTAGACCTTCCCCAAACCCCGCTGGGCCTTGAGCTGCTGTCAGGGCTACAGAGAAACAGCAGCAAACTCTCACGCAAATGGCCTATAAAAAAGGCCCTGTCAAAGGCACCTTGACCTGGAGACTCTCTCTGGTGCTGGGCTCCGCAACAGCCCTCCCCTCCCATGGCTGCGCTCGCCTCGCATGATGTATTTCCCCTGCCTTTTTTAGAGCTGCATTATGTTAGCTCCAGGAAACAGCCTCTTCCTTCTTATAAACATAGCCCTGGGTTACTGACCAGCGGCCCTGCCACTCCGCAGCCACTCTCCGTCCATCCATCACACCTCGCTGTCACCCTAGCAACATATCTCTTGGACCGGTCCGGCTCCAGAGCTGGGGGAGTGGGGGGGGTCACATACACAGCGCACGATTCCAGCCTGCTGAGTAATTCCCTGGAAGCCCTGGGACTGCACAATGAGAAATCCTTTCCGATGGCTTCGCGAAGGGCACCCAAAGGTCAGCGCAAGGACATGCCTTGTACTTTCCAGCCTGTCAGCAGGGCGTGTGCAGTGTGCGGACGTGTGCGAGCCATGGTGGTTTGGCTGTACACAGCGGTGCTGCGTGTGCAAGGGGGGTGAGCAGGGAGGGGGGCTTGGAGAAGTGTGTCTGGGCCCAACCTGCCTGAGGAAGGGGGCCAGGTACAGGTCTCCCAGCCCTCCCTGCCCTGGTCACTCAGGGACCCGCAGCATCTCCCAGGCAGCCTGGGCAGGTGTCAGACAGGGCCAGCCAGGGAGCAGTCTGGGCCCTTTTGCCAAGGAAAAGGGGGAGGGCTAGGAGGACACAGCCGCTGCCTTTGCCTGGTTCTGGTGAATCCGGGATGGACATGTTGGGGAGCAGATGAGGCCCTAGCAGGAGAGGTCTGGAGTTGTAGGCCTCCTTCTCCAGGGTCAAAGCCACGCCCTGGAGCCTCCGGCCCATACGCATAGGGCTGAGTCGCCGCGGTGAGCAGCCCATGTTCGCGGGTTTGGGGGGGGGGGGGAGCTTTGTCTTTGGCCCAATTGGTTTTTAGTTTTATTGGTGAATTCCCTGCATACGTCCCCCCTGGCATTTTCACAACAGCATGACACATGTCCGTCTCCTGGGCCGCTCACCTGGTGGACGACTATTTATTGTCTGCACTACCAGAGTGCCACGGAGCCTGGTCACGGGCCAGGCCCAGGGCCCCTGCTCACACAGAGCCGCCCATGCATAGGCAGGTGTGCAGCAGCTACTAACCAGCCCTCAGACATGCGGGATCCCTCACAGGAGTAACCGGAGATTATACAGTAACAATGGGTGGGACAGGCTCTCCTCTTTCATTCTGGCTGCCCAGGGCCCCCCGGGACAAGTCCTGGTCCCAGTTTAGTCCCTGTTCCACATGGGTCCGCGCCACCAAACCTCCCTCGACGACGGCGGCTTTGGCAGCAGCCTGAGCACAATGGCCATAGTGGCGCCCCAGCTCCCCCCCTCCCCCCCCAAGGTCGATGCCCCGCCATTCCATTCAGTGCCCTGCGGCGAGCTCTGTTCCTTCCTCCAACCCTTTCCTTCCATTTGAGCCGCTAAGCGCTGCATGGTCCGAGTCCTCCTCAGGACCTCATATTGCTTCCTTTACGTTAAACCAGGGGTAGGCAACCTATGGCACAGGTGCCAAAAGCGGCACGCGAGCCCATTTTCAGTGGCATTCACACTGCTTGGGTCCTGGCCACCAGTCCGGGGGACTCTACATTTTAATTTAATTTTAAATGAAGCTTCTTAAACATTTTAAAAAACTTATTTACTTCACATACAACACTAGTTTAGTTCTATATTATAGACATAGAAAGAGATCTTCTAAAAACGTTAACATGTATAACTGTTAAACCTTAAACGAGAGTGAATAAATGAAGACTCGGCACCCCACTTCTGAAAGGCACCCGACCCCTGTGTTAAACCATTGCTTTTCAAGAGAGATGTAATGTAAAAGCACATCTGTCTAACCAATGGGACACTTGTGCTATGAAAACAATACAGATCCATGCTTGAAATTCATCCTTTACCTGTTCCCAGGATAACGTTGGGAGTGAAAAACCAGCAGCGTTTTCCCTTAGCAAAACAGAGACAACGCCTCACAAACTCATGTTCTGCTGTTAATCTAGAAACTTCCCTGGGGCTAGCGGTGGAGTGACTCTCGGGCTGAATTTGGTCTAGTCATATGAAATTGGGCAAAGTGAGGTCTCCAGCCTTGGGACACTCTCAAGTGAGGGATCCCCAACACCGGACACATTTAAAACCAGGCTGGACAGGACCATATGGGGGATAATTCTCCACTGACCCTGGGCAATGGACTAGAGGAACTAAGACGGCTCATTTCAAGATTCTCTGAATCTGCTAATAGCAAACTGGATCATAAATTTATCACAAACTGTTGTTAAAAGGTCCTGATTCACCATGTACCTGGGCCCAGACAATGGGAGGCCTAGCACTCCCCGCCTCCCCCAAAATAGGGGGTGCATTAATAAATAAAGGAAACACTAAGTTTGAAAGAGAAGCTCATTTAAATCACTTTATTAAAAGTGGATACATTTGATTATGGTACAAAACTGCTCCCTGCAGCAGGCTTTAACAACTAGTGTTTGATTCTTGTGTAACTCTAGACACCTTTCCCCCAAAAATAAAAAATAAAAGTTGTCTATGCCCCTGATAGGTTAACAATTGCTGCCTGGGAATCACAACAGGAATTTATCAGAAGAGCTTTCAGGGTAAATCTTCACAGAAGTTTTCAAATTTCCCACCACCTGGCTGTGTAAGTGACTCAGAATCCAATCTAGCTATTTGCAGTTCAGCCATCAGCTGAGAGGTCTGAGATGAGAGAGAGAGAGAACAGGGAAAACGAAAGCCCACAAGGTTGCTCATTAAAAATGCACAAGCAAAGCCCACATTTAACAGCCATGGGCCAAGCTCACCAGCTGCATGAGCTGACCATAGGATCAGGCTTTCCCTAAATTCCCCGAAACATGTCTCCGTCCCCACCCACTCACCTACCAACCCATTTCAAATCGGACGAGTTACACAGAGTGCTGTAGCTGTACAGTAGTGTCAAAGCACTGAACTCTCGGGGATGATTGGGAAACAGGTACAGGATACATACTTCCAGCAAAATGCCCTTCAGATGTGTCTGTTTGCCCTGCAGTGCCACCTCCTTCCTTGTAAACCTTTGCATCTAAGCAGGCAAACAAGAAGGTCTAGATTCTCCAGTCCCTCAACCTACACCTCGGAACCACACATGGTGTCTGGACTATGGGGCTTGTGCCAGGCATTGTGAGAGCTCCCTGTGAAAATATTAGCAGCATGTCTATGACTATGGAGCTACACAACAATCTCCAGCTGCAAATGCCACCCAGAGTCCATGAGACCAAAAACAGGAAGGGACCCCCGGCAGGTTGAGGCAGATATGGGCTTTAAAAGGATTCCAGCATCAAATTCCTGGGTAGGACAGTCACGCTTCCTTTCCTGGTGCAGGCAGGTATCTGAAGTTCAGCTGGAGCTCTCGCTTTGTGCTGAGCAATGCCTGTCTGCTCTCAAAGGTGGGATAAAAATGGGAAAAAGAAAAGAGGCATTTCCAAAACACACTGGGGATTTCAAAGAGGGCCCTGGGGGATGTCCAGGCTCTGTGATCTCTGAGCAGTGGAAGTCAAAACTGTAACTGGCATGGGGACAGAGGCATTGTGGGATTGTTGCGAGAGGACTGTTTTAGCCAGCACAGGTAATGCAGCTCCTACACTGGCATTGTGCTGGCAGAGATATGTCCGTGTGCTGTGGTGTGTTAGCTGGGTAACAGAAATGCTGGGTTTTGCCTGTTTGCATCAATTTTGCATTGTCCAACCCAAACCTCTTTCTGTCAACAAAGCTTTGTAGTGTAGACCACACCCGAGTGTGGCACAGATTAAAGGCCTGAACCTTGACAAACATGGGGCAGCTACAGCTGTACCGCAGTTAAGGTTGCAGCATGGTTTCTCCTTAAAGCTGAGCTTTGCATTCTCTTTCAGATCCACACCCACCATTCAACTGGCTTGAAAACTGGTTGGGTTGTTTAGGAGCCTGCAGTAGAGATTCGATGTAAATGTATCAAATCCAAAGTGTCAGAATCTGTGTGATGCCCTAGGCTTTAAAGAATCAGAGGGGTAGCCCTGTTAGTCTGGATCTGCAAAAGTGACAAAGAGTCCTGTGGCATCTTGGAGACTAACAGACGTATTGGAGCATAAGCTTTCGTGGATGACTACTATCTTCGTTGCATCCGATGGCGTGGGTTCTCCCCCCACCCGAAAGCTTCTGCTCCAATACATTTGTTAGTCTATAAGGTGCCAGAGGACCCCTAGATTTTAAACTGTCCCTAGGAGGAACCTTTTCAGTGAGCCTGACCCCCAGTGTGTCCCGCTGGTTCTCAAGGGTGGGCTCCAACACCCCTGCTTCACTTGAAGACCTCTGCCCAGCCAGTCCCACAGAGAGACTCTTGGTCAGAAACTTTTACAGCCTTCAGAGACCAACGCACTGCAGCAAGTAGCTGCTGTGACACCAGGCAGGCCTTTCAAAACAGCAGGAATTTGTAGTCAACTGGAACACAGCACTGGGCAGTCCTTCAGATAGTGCAGAACAGCAAAGGGTAAGACATTACCCATCCTGGCCAAGCCCCCACCAAGCTGCTATTAAATCTGTTTGGGTCTCACCCTCTTTGTCAGGCCCAGGTGAGAGCTGCTTGGTCTCTCCAAAGCCAGCTGTTATCCCTCTTCTGTAACCTGCAGCTTCCTCATTTTCCCACCGAGCCTTGCTGAGCTCCTATGCCACATGCCTGAGTGTCCCATTGTTTCCTCAGTCAGTCCCGGTCATCCCACCCCCACACAGTGAGGTGACCCAACACCCCATCTCCTGCTCTTCCCCAAGAGCCAGTTTAACTCTTTTGCAACCACTGGGTAGCAATGCAAAGTACAGAGGGAAACTGAGGCACACATAGGATTCATAAAAATATTACAGACAATTGTCACTTTGCCAAACTAGGTCAAGCAATGCAAAGTGTAACCTCACCCACATGACAACAAATGAACTTGGCAGTCAGGAAGATCTTGATTAAGCCGTCGGAGAAGTGATGACACTGAACTGCCAACAGAGCGTATCTGCTTTGTTTCCAAAATGGGGCCTGGGTCACCCCCAGCATATCTCTGCTCAGCACAGCTGTTGTCACATCACATGCATGCAGGTGTGAGAGCAGGTAACCCAGGGAGCATTTCCACAACTCGACCGTCTCAAGAGAATAAAGTGCAAAAAGTGACCAAAGAACTCAAGGAGACTCTCCCTGGGACAAACCTCGCTCAGAATAATCCACCTCCAAGACCCAGAAAGACAGAGAGAGCAGCAGGCCTTGAACTAGACACAGAGCCCAACTGCAGTCACTCTTCCAGCCCCAGAGACTCCTCAGGAAGATGAACCCGAACGACCAAACAGGGAGGTCTTGGGAAGGGCAGCACTAAGCTACATGGACAGCAAGAATTCCTTCCCTGATGTATACACACAGCAACCTCTGACAGAGTTAAACCTCAGTGTTTATTGAGCAATAAAAGACTCACCAGACCTGTTAACATTTAATTGGCTTAATTTTAATTGGTCCTTTCTTTACAAGAGCTACAAATCCAGGGCCCAAGCCTGCCACTCTCAAGGGAACAGTCTCTATGGGATGGGAGTGGGACCGAAGCCTATGGGTTTAGATGGGGCACAGGCCTTGTGCTGCTCAGGGACGAAGTGCAGCCGTAGTTCTTAACCTCTGAACAGACACCAGTGTGCAGCCGCAGCCTTTCAACCAGGAACAAAGGATTGAAGCGAATGGCTGCCGGTTTTC
This sequence comes from Sternotherus odoratus, assembly GCA_032164245.1. Lineage (NCBI taxonomy): Eukaryota > Metazoa > Chordata > Testudines > Kinosternidae > Sternotherus > Sternotherus odoratus. The sequence goes on from JAVMKO010000005.1 coordinate 107,800,938, forward strand.
ACCCTGCATGTGTGTTTGTATCTGGTGGTGTCTGCCAGCGGGGGCCCAGCTGCCGCGCTCCCATCTAACGAGCAGTAAAATGTGATTGATTGGAGATTTTCCTTCCGAGGAGGAATAGTTCCACTCTCCTTTAATAGTCCATCATTGTAGGGCTGGATTGTGCAGTGGGGGAAGCCTGGGTGGACATCATGCATGAAAGATTCCCTATAAAAAGAGCAGCATCGGTCCTTGGCACAGGCATTTCCTCTCCTGCATTGGCTCAGACACAGGGTGACCTTTGCCCACTCCCGTGATTTGGCTCCCAATTCAGCGTGCTGTGGCGGGTCTGCCTGAATTTCGGAGGTCTCCGCCGGCACTGGGATATAGTCGTATTTAACTTGCATGCACGTTTCCCTTTGGAGCTTCGATCTGCCAAACTTCCCTGACTCTAAACGATCCATCACCCCGCGGTCCTGGCATGAACTGCTCCTGCCCTGTGAAATGCTGAGAGCTGACTTCAGGGGAGGCTGACAGGTGACCAGCGCCCCTTCAGACCAGACCCGGAGAGCTTGCCCTCAACAAAATATATTTCCTGGCTCATGGGTCGTTTTGGGGTGTATTCTCAAACCATTAGTCACTGCAAATGTCTCCAAACAAAAAATAAATTAGCCAGTCGAGAAGGGAGGAAAATTCACTCCAGAGAGAGACGGGAATGTTTTCCTGGTATTCATGCTCAATCAAATAGAAAAGAAAACATTCAGAATACGTTTTCCCAGGAAATACAAAACTGTGATCTCTTGGGGCAAATCCAGGTCTCTCCTCCCTGGCCTGAGCGGTTCCCATGGCAGTAGGACCAGGGTGGTTACTTGGCACATATGGGTGGCTAGAGGCAGGGATCACTCAGAGTAACTACTCCTCCTGCCTGGTGCACAGTCTTGCTAAATGCGACCTCACTGCATGGCTCAGCCCAGGGGCTAGCTGGGAACGAGGCATCAGAGTAAGGGAGGGAAAACAGCCAGGACATCTATTGCTTGGCCAATCTTCCCATCTTTCCCTCCACTCAGGGGCCTCTTTCAGGCTACAGCAGCCTCCATGGAGCAGCTCCACAATTGTTCTCTGACCTGGGTAACGATTCCTTGTCCCCTTTCGATCTCACCGGGCTGCTGGGATCAGATGCTGGGGCAGAGGATTTGCCCTGAACGGCTAGTGGGGATTATCGACTTTTTAGATGCCCATTTTTGTTCCCAAACAGTAGCGTTTCCTTTAAAACCATTTTTTGTGAACAAAAAAAACCAGACAAAAAAATAAATTAAAATTTCCTGAAAGAAAATCCAACAACGTGAAGTGTTTGAAATGTGTGGTTTCAAATCCCAACTTTCCTTCAGTGTTTCAGTCTCCCCTGCTCCCCACCTACCACTCCAAAAGGGGAAGGGATCAAAATAGTAGAGAGTGAAAAAAATCACGTTCTCCTCTTTTTACATTTTCTTATCGAAAAAGTGTGAAGAAAATAAAATGTGAGTTGTCTCAGGTGTGGCCTCTCAAACAGCCACACTGGAGCAGCAGAAAAAAGGGAGAAATGTCCAAATCAAAGTAAAGGAATTTCCCCTGCTGTCCTCTCCCGTCTCTTCCACCTTTCTGCACCACTGGAAAAGTGTGAAGGAAAGTTGTTGTTTTTTAATTGTCCCACTGCTTTTATTTTTTCCTCCTTGGGGTACAAAGGGGTGGGGGGGGGCGAGTGGGAAAGGGAAAATAATTCGGGGGGGGAATGGTGTTTATTTAAAAATATTTAATTTTTTCACGGGAAAATGGGGCAGGCCGGAGTGAAGAATTTGCTCTGCCCCAACCACCCAGCTCTCCCTGAGGTTTTGTCACCGGCTGCGGACAAGGGTGGAGCCGGTTATCCCTGTAGCTCTCCCTGTTGGGGTGTGATTGTCTAACGTGGCTGAATATCCTTGAGGGTTTCAACCCAGAAAGGGGGGGGGGTCTCTCCTGTTTAATAACCCCCCGTGGCAAGGGCCCCTTGGCTTTCTGTACCGCTACAGATTCCTAGTTCCCCCTCCCTGGACCAACAAACCAAGGCGCGGAGAGAGCCTGGCCCTGGGCGCGGTGTCTTTAAGGGCTGCGCTCCCTGGCTCGCCAGCTGCCAGAATTGGGGGGGGGGGTGTCGTTCCCTAGGCCTGGCCCGGGCTCACAGCCCAACCGAACGTGCGCAGGGCTTGGACCGGACTGGTCCGAACCCGCAGACGCAGCGCCAGAGCCTGGAGCGCAGGGCGGCCACACGCGTCCAGCCCCGGGCGATGCGGGGGGCGCGGGCACAGGGCAGCGGCTGGGCGGGGCTGAGCCCGGCTCGAACCCGGCTTCGCTCCGGGAAACTCCAGGTGGGCCGGGCCCCGGCTCGGAATTAGGGAGGCTGAGGAGCAAGGCAGGTCCCGCCGCGGCCAGGGGCTGGTTCCGCTCCCAGCGGGCGCCCGGCTGGGCCCAGGCGCAGTCCCAGAGATCTGGGGCCAAGCGCGCGAAGGGTACAAAGCAATTATATATGCAAATGTGCCGGAGCCGGCGGTAGTGCTGCCTGATTGGCGGAGCCGTCGCGCACTAACCCCGCGGCTGTAGCGGGCCGGGTCAGGTGCAGGAGGCGCGCCAGGGGCGGCGGGATGCTGGGAGCCCCGCGTCCTTCGCGGGGCGCTGCGGGGGGGGGTCTTCGCGCAGGAAGGGGGGGTCAGAGCACGGGGTAGGGAGCCGGATCGATCCCTGGGCGGCTTCGGGGCGCAGCGGGAGCTGGGTTTCCCCGGCTGGGGAGAGACAGAGCCCCCCATGGGGGGGGTCACCCCCCTCTCACCCAGGGAGGCAGTTGCGGGCCGGATCCTCTCTGGGGAAGGGGAAGCGCCGTTTGGGGGCGTCCCAGGTTCCCACATAAATCAGCGGGCCAGAGCCCGTGGGAAGGACCCATTCGTCAGCGGGCCGCGGCTGACAGAGAACGAGAAACAGACGGGCCCGGAGATAAACGCAGGAGCGGGAGCGTTTACACAAGGGCAGGCGCTATGTAAACAGAGCTGGCGCGGGGGCAGCGCCGGGGGAAACGGGCCTGGCCGGGTACCCGCAGCAACCCCTGCCCGGCGTCCCCTGCCGCGGTCTCCGCCCCGAGGGGTCAGGCGGGCCCATCCCAGACCCGTCTCCCCCGGGCGGGGAGCGCTAGGCCAGGCCGGGGCCCCGCAGCTCTCCCGGGGGCCCCACACCTGGCGCCCCCTTTTCCTCCCTCCCACACGTCAGGCTCAGCCGCGGGTTTCTGCTCCGGACGCCCAGCTGCGGCTCCGTGGCGCGCACACCCCGGTTTGCCCGCGGGGCTCACCCTGGCCCCGCCGGCTGCAATCCCGGGCGGGCTGCGGCGCAGGGTCCGCGGCAGGCGCCCCCGGGGGTCACTCGCCCAGGGGTCGCCGGCGGCTGATGCGGGCGCCTTGGCTGGAGGCAGCTTAGCTGCGGGTGAGAGAGACACAGCCCGGCCCCCAGCCCGGGGTTGCTCCGGCTAGAGCCCGCTGGATTTCCTCCTGCCCGCGGGTCCCCGCAGCCGAGCGGCGGCGGTCGGGACAATGAGGCTGCTCCGCCGCCGGCCGGGCCAGGCGAAGATCAAAGCCCCGGGCCGGGCTGGAGACAGCGCGGGATTAAGGTGTTTGCTTGTTTACAGCCATTAGCCGCACTCAGCCTGGACGCTAATGGAGCAATTAGCGGCCCCGCCCGGGAGCCCCGCGAACCCGGCACCCTGAGCCCCGGGCTCCTGCGAGAAGGGAAACGCCTCCCGCTCGGCGCCAGCGCCGCCCCGGGGTCTCCAGCGCCCCCCACCCCCGGCTCTTGGCTCCGGGCGCAGCATCCGCAGAGCGGCCCATCCATTACAATAATCCCCTGTCTAAACAGAGCGCAGGAGCGGCTGGGACAACAGGGCCGCGCTGTAAACAGAGCGCAGCGGGCGCCGCTAATGATATAAATAAAATAACCATTAACGGCGCAGCCGGCCCGCCCCGGGGCCAAACTGCGGCAACGCAGGAAACCCCCCGCCCGGTCCCCGCAGCCAGGGACCCGCCCCGATCCGGGACCCCCCCCCCCCCCGCACCCTCCTGCCCCAGGGTCCCCGTTCCCGCCAGGGGCTCTAGAAACGCTTCCGTTGCGCCGCGATTCGCCCCCGAGCGCAGAGCACCGGGCGCCCGGCTGTTTATCAATGAACTGGGCAGGGACCAGCCGGGGCCCGGGCAGAGGAGCCCGGCCTGGGGGGCGCCGCGCTCACGCGCTGGCCCCCGCGAGTTTCCACTCTAAGTCGGCGAGGCAGAGGCTGGAAGGGGCCGGGGGGTCAGTGGCGGAACCGGCCCCAGCTGCCTCTGGGAGGGCTCGTGCCATGGGTCCCCCCCCCCCCAGCAGACCCCGCCAAGCTGCCCTCGGCTACCGAGCCCTGGCGCGGCTCGTCCCAGCCCTTGTCCTCCCCCCGCGGGCCCTGCGCGCGCTCCAAGGCCCCTGACACCTGCGCTGTGCTCCGAGCCCGGCCCCGCGGACTGGCCGGGGCGACTCCCCCGCCTTTCCCTGCGGCACCTTCCCCGGGCCTCCCGCCCTCCGACTTTGGGCTGCGCAGCCTCCCGCACCACGGGCAGGGCCGCTCACAAAACCGCTTGGACCGGAACATCAAAGGTCTCTTGAGCCTCTTTCCCCCGCCCAGCGCGCCCGTCCCCGGGCCCTGGAGCCCGGGAACACGCGGGCACCGGCCAGGCGACTGTCAACACTCTGGGTCCTACCGACACCCGCACCCCATAGTCCGCCTCCTGCTCAGGCTAGTCCTGGCCGTGGGCTCAGACCCCTTTCCGGCCAGGGCCAGGCGCTGCCGCGGGGTCCGGCCCCTGCCTGGGACGCGGTCGGGCCCGGCCGGGGCTCAGGCGACTCCCCCGCGCCGCGCTCCCTTTCCCTTATTTGGGCGTTTCGGGGAATCGGGTCTGGGAAGGAAGAGGAGCCTCGGCCGGGGTTTCCCGGGCCTGTGTGTGCGGGGCCGGCCCGGTGCCCGCGGCGCCCCGGGCGCGCTGGTGCTAAGGGAAGCGCCGGCTCCAGGCCTGCCCGGCCTTCCCGCGAACTCCCGTCCCGGCCGGGCCCCGGCCGCCTCGAGCCGGGGCGGGGGGTCTAAATTCTATGCCAACCACGGCCGGGAACGAGCCCCGGGGGAGGCGGGTCAGACCCGGCCTTGGCGGAGCCCCCTTCGATGACCCCACGGCAGGAGCAACCGGGCCCTCGGAGCAGCTGCTGCTGGATCGAGCGGGACTAACCGGCTTCCCCGAGAGCACCGGGCAGGACGGCTCCGGTTTACTCGGCTCCATGCCCGGCCCCGTATACCCGCCCCAGCGGGCCCCTACGGTCCGCCCTCGATCTGCGCGCACGGACCCCCCAGCGGCCCCGTCTGTTCCCCCCGCGCGGCTAACCAGAGAGGAGCCCGGCCCCCGCCGGGTCAGCGCCCCCGCCCGCGAGCTGCCGAGCAGGGCCTAACCGGCGGCGTCCACGGGGGGCGAAGCCTGCCCCAGGCCCGGCAGCGAGGCGGGTTCTCAGAGCGTCTATATTGACACTAACCGACCGCCGCGTCCGCCTGGCCCAGCAGAGCAGCGCCCGGCGGCCCGGCCAGGACGGGAGCTGGGGGCGGATTTCAGCTAAAACCTGATCAAATCAGGCAGGTTAAAGTGAGCAGCGGCTGGGGGACGCGGGAGAGTCGCTGAGCTGCTGGGCCAAGCCGGGCATGGCCCGGGAGAGCCCCAGAGAGGGCGCGGGGCGCTGCAGGGCCCGGCAGGGGGGAGCCCTGTGATTTTAACCCCCGTTCTCCCCGCGGAACTCGAGCGCCCGCGGAGCCGCCACATTTCTGCCTTTGCACAGAAAAAACCTCCTGGGTTGGATCCGTCCCGCGTTCAATCCTCTCCCCTGCGGAGAGCCCGAGGCGGGCGAGGCGGGGTCTCCCCTGCCCGCTCCCCCCATCGCCGGGCCTCGGTGGGATTCCTACCCAGAGTCAGGCCCAGGGATTCGGGCTTTTTCCGCGGAGTAGGCCCCGGTCTCCAGCGGGCCGGGAGGCTGATCAACTGCGGGTTCCAGGCCAGAACCGCCCGGCGCGGCCCGGAGGCGCCCGGCTCTCTACAGACCCGGGAGCAGAGGCCGGCCCCCCTCCCCAGGCGGCCGGAGCGCCGATATGGTGCCGCACCCAGGACAAGCGGGCCGGGGGTCGCTGCGGTGAAGGACTCAGGGACCCTGCAGCGCCGAGATCCCGCCTTTGGGAGCTGCGGGGGAACACGCGGGGGAGCCCTGGGGGCCGGAGCACGGAGGGGGGCCACGGCGGGTCCTGCGCATCCCTCACACCGGGACAGCTTCACACAGGCGCCCGCTGCGCCCTGCTTGCGGCTCTTCTGCTCACCCCGGCCGGGACCTGTGCGACCGCCGCAGATCTTCCGCCTTGCCCCGCAGCCACAGGGCCCCGCCGGGCTGGGGGACGCGGCTCGGGGCGCCCCGGCCTTTCCACGCCGCCTGTTAACTGCGGAGCTGGGCGGGGGCTCGGGGCTGGTGCCCTGGGAGCGGATCCCATCCCCTCGGGCCTGCTCCGCTCAGCACGGCCCTGCGGGAACGGCGGGATTCCCGGCCGGGATTTCACCCCTGGGAGCCGCAGGCCCCAGCAGCCCGTCCCGGGACTCTGTTAACAGGCAGCGGGGCCCGATCCGGGTGGAAGCGGCTCTCAGGCCGGAATCGGGCCCCCCAGGTAGGCCCCACCACTGCCCCGGGGCCGGGGGGCGGGAACCCGATGGAAATAGGCTGCAAACCCCCGGGTCTCTCCCGCTGTTCCCCGGCGGCGCGGTGCAGAGCCGCGGTCGGAGCCGCCCGACGAGGATCGAATTGGTTTGAAATGTGCGATCGCCAAAGATCCTCCGCCCGCCGGGCGCTCGGTCCTAACTGTCCGCCCCTCCCCGCCCGGTCCCGCGGCGGAACCTCTCCCGTGCGCGGGGTTATCGATCGCCTGGCGGGTTCCCAATGACCGGATCGAAATCTCGGGGACCCCGAGGAGCGATCACTGGCGGCGATCACCCCCGGTCCGAGGCGCGCGGGGCAGGGCGGCGGCGCCCCAGGAATTCGATTCGGTTTAACTTTCGCATGTAAATAAACCGCAGACCTGCCCGGGCCGCGGCGAGTTTCTTTGCCCGCAAACCCCGAGCGGGCAGGCGGCCGGGGCGCGGGAACCCCCGGAAAGTATCGGTACATAAATAAACACCCGATGGGGAGAGAAAACGGGACCCGCACCCGCGGAACCGGGGCGGGCCGGCGCGATTCGCCTCCCCGAGCGCCGGGGAGCCCCCAGAGCAGCCCCCGAATGTGCGGGATACTCACGCGACCCGCGGTGCGGGCCCAGCTCCGCCGGCGCCGCGGGATCCGCTTTCGATGTCCCCGTTTCGATTCGCACGGGCCTGCGGAGCAACACAATTGTTCGTTAAAACGAAATATCCCCGCGCCGGCCGGCCCGCTCCGCTTTTCCCTCTGGGTTCGCTGCCCTGCCCCGCAAACTCCGAAACCCCGCGGCGGCCGGGCCCGGCGGACTGGGCCGCTGGGCTCCTAGTTCCCCGTTTTCGGGCCTTTCCTCCCGCGCTGCCCCGAAGGGCGCCTGGATCGGGGCCGAGGTCGGAGCGCGGGTTATCGGCCGCTCGCCGCGATCCGTCACGGGAGGGCTCGCTGCGGGGATCATTATTTCCATCGCCCCCTTTGCCTCGATCTCCCCTCGCCCCGGGCCCGTTCCCCGGCCCTGTGCAGAAGGAAAACGAACGAACGACCCTGCTCGGTTCCGGGCCGCCCCGGACGTGCCCGCGGAATTCGGCTCATTTGCTGCGCCGGATCCGCCTCCCCAGACCGAGCCAGGCCCCGCGCCGGCGGCAGGGAGCGGGGCTGGGTCTGCCCCGCTCTGGATTGCGGCGTTGACAGTCGTGTGGACGCTCTGGGCCGGAGCTAGGCCAGATCCTCCGCGGCTGTAACCCGCCGAGCTCCAGTCGAGTCAATGGAGCCCGGCCCGTTCAGAGCCGCGAAGGGCGCAGGCCCGGGGGCGGCGGCGGGAGTTTGCCGCTGACTTCGGGGGGGCCGGGATCTCCCCCTTTATTGTTAAAAACTCCCCTTGGGCCGCTTCGCAGCTTCCGTCTCCTGGAGGCGATTGGGGGGCTCCCGGGGGGACTCTCGGCGGGGCTTCCCGGCCCCCTGCAGGCCCTGGCCGGCCTGGGAACCCGCTGCGACCCGGGCTCCTGCGAGCAGCGCCGGGCGCGTTCCCCCAGGCAGGGGGCGGCCCAGGAGAGACCCCTGGGGCAGGGAGAAGGGGTGCGGGGCAGGGCAGAACTCGGCACAGGCCCGGGCAGAACCCGCCGCCGCCCGCAGACGCTGCTCGGTGAGACGGAGGGACCCTGGGCCGGGAGAGCGCAGGGGTTTGTGCTCCCTGGGGAGACCCCCGCGCGCCGTCCCGCGCGCCCCGGGCCCGGCGCCAGCTGTGTGATGTCCCTACCGACCGACCTGTACTTAGCACTGACATGAGCGTGGCAGCACCGGCTCTGTCCAGGGCCCTGGGGGTCCGCACAGCTGGGGCGCCCTGACCCCCACACACCGTCCCGCAGCCTCTGCCAGCCAGGTGGGTGCCAGGCCGGGCTGGCGCGCTGCTGGGAGCAGCCTCCCCTTAAGTCATCGCTATTTCTGGCAGGGCCGCCGGCTCTCGGGCCGGGGCTCAGGGGGGCGGCTCAGCCGCCCCCACCCTCCAATGGGGAGGCTGCCCACAGGGCCCCGGCCCCTCCTCGCCGTGACGTGCTGGCCCGGGGCAGAGGAGGCTCGCGAGCCCTTGGCTGGTCCCCGCAGAGGCTGCAACAAAACGCAGGCCCCCAGCGCCGGGCTAATGGAGGCAACTTAGCCAGGAGCAGGCGCGGGCCCTGGTTTCTCCGCGCGCGAGAGGCGCCGCCGGTCCCCCCCCCCCCCCCGCACCCCGGAGCGCCGGGCCCTGCTGCGCCGCCCCCAGGGTTCATTGGCTGTTCGCGCGGCCCCGAGGATGTTCCCGAGCCCCGTCACCTCCACCCCCTTCTCCGTCAAAGACATCCTCAACCTGGAGCAGCAGGAGCCGCACTATGGAGCCCAGCTGCGGCAGCACCTGGAGCAGCACTTCGCCCGCTTCTCCGACGGGGAGGAAGAGGAGGAGGAGGAGAAACTCTCCTATCTGAGCTCCATGGCCGCGGCCGAGAGCCAAGGGGACGCGGGGCTCTCCCCGGACAACTACCTGCACGCGGTGCTGCGGGGCGCCGCTGAGCCCCGCGGCCCGGGAGAAGCGCTGGAGCCCGCGGGGGATCGGGACCCCAGTGAGTATGGGGCCCGCGGCCGGAGCTAAGCAGGCGTGGGGCAGGGGCAAGGGACCCCCGCAACTTCCCCCCCACCCAGCATCACCCCACAGCAGGGCTAACGGGACTTTGTCAGCCGCAGCACACGCTATCCCCTCCCGCCCCATAGCGCTCCTCCACCGCAGCCCCCTCCCACCCCATAGCGCTCCTCCACCGCAGCCCCCTCCCGCCCCATAGCGCCCCTGCACCGCAGCGCCCACCCGCCCCATAGCGCTCCTCCACCGCAGCCCCCACCCGCCCCATAGCCCTTGGACCGTAGCTCCCCGTCCCCACCCGCCCCATAGCGCCCCTGCACCGCAGCCCCCTCCCGCCCCATAGCGCCCCTGCACCGCAGCGCCCACCCGCCCCATAGCGCTCCTCCACCGCAGCCCCCACCCGCCTCATAGCCCTTGGACCGTAGCTCCCCGTCCCCACCCGCCCCATAGCGCTCCGCCACCGCTGCGGCCCCCAGCAGGAGCGAAGTCGGAGTCCGCCCCGCGCGGGTCTGTTCCCGACTTTCTGCCCGCAGAAGGCAGGTCCGTGGGGCGGGGGTCCCCGCGGTGCCCCGGTGCAGAGGGGCGCTCAGGGCCGGGCGGGCGGGCTCTGGTCGGCTTGACCCAGGCGCTGGTCGCTTCTGCACCGCGCTGTGACAGGAACAATAACCCGCGGGGCGAGCCCGGCGGGACTCGCTGAAGTGGCGCCCGAAGCCGTCCCCCGCCCGCTTCTCGGGAGCCGGGACCTCGCCCACCCCAGGCCGGGGTCGCCAGCCGCAGACCGAGCCCGCTCCTGCTCGGGGAGGCTGCTCGGCGGGGCAGAATCGGGCCCGGGCCTAGGGCGAGGAAGCGGAAGGAGACAGGCGAATGGATCTGGCGGCTCCCGCCGCTTCGGGGTGCGTGAGGGGAAGCGGGCGGGCCCGGGGGGGAACCGAGGCCGCCCCCCACCATAGCAGCCTGTCCTGGGAGCGTCTGGATCTTCGCCGCCCGGCCCTAGCCTGGCCTGCGGGCGAGGAGTTCGGGGCGGCGGGCGCTTAGCCTGGAGCGCAGAGACGCCCCCAAACTGCCCCGCTGCCCGAGGGGGCTCGGAGCGGCCTGGGAGCTCAGCCCCCCAGCCCGGCACACACTGCTCCGGCCCCTGCTCACACACACACCGGCTGGGATCCCGCACAAACATGAAAGGTGACACACAACGCGCACACACACAACGCACACCGAGCCCAGCGCCCTCAAACACTGCCCAGCCCTGGTCACACACACACACAGCAGGGAGGGATCACACACACACACACACAGGGACTCAGCAACACCGTGATCACACAAGACCGTAATCACACATACACTGAGCCACCTAGGGCCTATAGCAACACCGCGATACTCTCTCACACACACATACACACAGAGAGACACCCAGGGCCTCAGCAACAGCGGATATCACACTCACACTCACACTCACAGCCACCCAGGGCCTATAGCAACATCCTGATCAGACACAGAGAGTCACCGGATAGTACAGCAACATCACAGACACACACACACACACACAGACACAGACACACACACACACACACACACACAGAGCCACCCAGGGCCTACAGCAACACCGCAATCACACACACAAAGCTCTGCAGAGCCTACAACAACACTGTGATCACACACACGCACAGCCACCGAAGTGTATAACAACACTGCAACCATACACACATCCACAAAAGTGTACGGCAACCCCCCCCCCATGACACACACACAACGCGGCGGTCCCATAAGCAGGCGCTGAAATACACACCACTGTGCAGCCTGTGAGTTCGCACCACACACCCCAGGACATCCCGCACAAACACACTCACAGCTCCCCTCCCTCTGGCCGGCCCCCGGGGCAGCCGCCCGCCACCGGGTCTGTTCCAAGCCCTGCGCCCAGCGGCGCGGACCAGGCTCGGGGCTGCCCCGGGGCGAGGCTCCTGGCCCCCGGCCCTAACCCTGCCTCTCCCCCCGCAGAGCGCTGCGCCGCGGAGAAGCCGGGGGAGGCGGAGAGGCCGAAGCCGCGGAGCCGCAGGAAGCCGCGCGTCCTCTTCTCGCAGGCGCAGGTCTTCGAGCTGGAGCGGCGCTTCAAGCAGCAGCGCTACCTGTCGGCGCCGGAGCGCGAGCACCTGGCCAGCAGCCTCAAGCTCACCTCCACGCAGGTGAAGATCTGGTTCCAGAACCGGCGCTACAAGTGCAAGCGGCAGCGGCAGGACAAGTCCCTGGAGCTGGGCCCCGCGCCGCCGCCGCGCCGGGTGGCCGTACCGGTGCTGGTGCGGGACGGGAAGCCCTGCCTCGGGGGCTCGCCGGGCTACGGACCGCCCTACACCGCGCCCTACTCCTACAACGGCTTCCCGGCCTACGGCTACGGCAACGCGCCCGCCTACAACGCCGGCTACGGCTGCAGCTACCCCGCGGGCGGCTCCGGCGCGCAGCCCGGCTGCAGCCCTGGCGCGGGGCCCTTGGTGAACGTGGGCGGCCTGGGCGGGTTCGGCGGCGCGGCCCAGCCCCTGCACCAGGGGCCCGCGGGGCCCTCCTGCAGCCAGGGCTCGCTGCAGGGGATCCGGGCCTGGTAGCCGCGGGGGGCGGCGGACACTGAGGGCCAGGAAGGAGCCCGGTGGCCCCGGGGAAGGACGGGGCCCCGCGCCGCCCGCAGCTGGTGCCCGAAGGCAGCTCGCTCGAGGCCGACGGGAGCCCAGCGCAGCTCTCCGCGCCGCCAGCGTGATGCGCCCAGGCCGGGGGACTGGCGGCCGCTGCGCTCCGCGGAGCCCCCTGTCCCGGCTCCTCCGTGCCCCCGGCGGGGGAGGGGACCGGCGCAGCCGCTGTTGGGGCCGCAGGACAGGAGGCGGTTCGGCCCAAGGCCTGTCCCATCGCCCACGGCGGCCGGGGATGGGAGCGCGTCCCCCGGCTCGGGGCGGCTCGGCTGCCGGGCTGGGCATGGAGCTGGCAACCTCCAAGCAGCTTCGCTTGTAAAAAGCCAAAGTGCCGGGGCTGGGGGAGCAGCCGCGCGGCCCCTCCCCCCCCCGCAGTATCTCCTCTGTACCCGCAGGAGCGAGGGGGTTAATAAACCAGGTGCAATCGCCCAGCGCCTCCTTGTTACCGACCGAGAGCGCCTGGCCTCGGGCAGGGACGGGGCGGACGGGGGCTGGCGGGGCCCGGACGGAGCCGGGGGTTCCATTCGCCCCAGCCCCGGGGATGTGCTACCTTGGGGTGAAGCCCCGGCCCCGTCTGAGCCACTGGCCCCAGCCAGCCCTCCCTGGGGGTCTCCCCTGGCTCGGCCCGGCCCGGCCCGGTCCCTGAGCACCGGGCGGGCTGGGGAGCGCAGTGTCCGGCCTGGCCGCCGCGGCGGCTTCACCGCGAGTGCGGAGGCGAGTCCCGGCTACGGACCCGGCGGAGGGAGCCGATCCCCGGGCTGACAGGGGGACGCAGGGCCGGGAGATCCGGGCTCGGGGAGCCTCCGTCCCCCTCCTGCCGGCTCTGTAATCCCCTTGTCCCGCAGGGGCCGGGCTGCCCGGCCCGCGCGGCGGATTGTGAGCGTGCCAAGGCGCTGAATGGGGAGCCGCGGCGCAGAGCCGGGCCATTGTGGCCGCCGGGCCGGCGCTGAAAGGAGCCGCCGGGGAAGGTGGCGCGAATAGGCGCTTATTGGATTCGGGAACAAAAGGTGGGGCAGGCAGGCGAGGGACAAAGGGGCCCAGGCGCCGAGATTGACGGGCCGCTCGGCCCCCCGCTGACGCCCGGGCCCGGCGCTTTATGCGCGCAGGATGAGAAACGTGCTGGGTTTTGTTCCCCTTTCTGTGAGCGCCGGGGGAGGGGCGGGGTCCGCGGGGCGCGCTGATTAGGGGCGGCCGGGCCGGGCCGCCTCAATGCCGGGTCATTATTGCTACAAGTTTCGCAATTTGGCTGGGGCAGCGGGGGGAGGGGCCCAGGCCTGCCCGTGGCCGCGAGGGGCGGGGGGGGGGCCCAAGCCTGCCCGTGGGGTGGGGGGGGGACCCGGAGCAGGGCGCGGGGGACTGGGGCGAGGCGAGGGGAGGAACCAGCCCCGGCTCGGTTCCAGGCGGTTTGAATGTCCGAGTCTAAACCCCGCGGCGGGGAGGGGGGCCGGGACCCTCCCCCGGGGGCGCGCCGGGGGGGGGCAGACGCGCGTCCTGCTCCGCCAGGAGGCTATGGGGGGCCAGGGGCTTGTACCTGCCCCGCAAAGGCACCGCCGAAGCGTCCCGCGGACCCGGGCTCTGAGCACAGCGGTGCCCCGAGGTGGGGGGGGGGGGCGGAGGGGTGCGGAGGTTTGGGGGGACGGGGCAGCTCAGGGGTGCTGGGATTCCCTCCAGGGGAATCGGGGTGAGGATGGTGGGTGGAGGTGCGGGACCGTGTGAACCGGGGGATGGGACTGGGGTGGGGGAGGGGCGTGGTGCGCTGGCGGTCAGGACTGGGGACGGCGGGGGGAGGGGAAGGGGAGATATCGGCGTGGGGGAGGGTCACTGCAGATAAGGGGGTTCCGGTGGATTTCTAGTTGCCTCCCCCAGAGCCCCCGCGCCGGGAGCCACCCCGGGAAGCTTCTCCTCCCTGCGGCTGTTGGAGCGCGGCCTGGGCCCGGCCCGGGTCAGAGGTCCCGGCCTGGGGCGTCCCCGCGGGCTCCTGGCTGGAAGCGACCCCGGTCCGGGGCCACCCAGAGAGGCCGGGCGAGGGTCGCGGGCTCTGGGAAGGTCCGTCCCGCTGGAACTCCCCCCCCCCCCCCCCCCCAGTCCCGAGGCAGGATGAGGGAAAGGCGCGGGGGCCAGGACACCTGCGGCCTCCTCTCGGCTCCCACCAGAGGAGGGAGCCCCGGCCCCAGAGGCAGCGGATGCCCGCACTCCGGGGGCGGCTCCGCAGTCAGCCTCCAGCCCCCGAGCCAGCGGGTGGTGACGGGGAGCCAGGCGGCTCCGAGCTGCGGAATAAGCAGCGTCCCAGCTGCCCGCTCAGCCGCACAGGAGCGGACCTCGCCTCGCCCGGGTCTGTAACGTGCCCCTCACCGCGGTATCCCAGCCTCAGCCCGGCCGGGTCCGCTCGAGCCGGGGGTGGCGCCAGCTCCCTGGCCCGCCGAGCCGATAATTAACCCAGCCAGGAGCGCCGAGGCATGGGCCGGTGGGGAGCTCAGGGCCTGGGTGCTTCGGACCGAGACCCCAAACTCCTCGGCGAGCGACTCACACGGGGACGCCCGCGGCTGGCTGCGCGCCTCGCGGACTTCAGCTGTCAGAGGCACCGCTCGCTTCAGGGACATTTGCCCCCTGGGTGAGTCAAACCAGAGTCGAGTTGGGGTTTGTTTTTAAAGAAAACCAGTAAAACAAACCCATCCTCTAGACAGAGGTGAGCCCCAGCCCCCTAGAGCCCAGCTCCTGCTCCCGACACCTCCGCCTAAAGAAGTCGTTTTTCTTTGGAGGGGTCTGGATACCAGGAGGGGTCCTAACACACACCCAGCTAGTGACTCACAACCATTTGCCAGGCAGCAGAAAGCTGCTGGAGAAGAGGAATTCCGGAGTCTATTCCTGGGGGTTAGAACATAGTACAGAAGAGCGGCTGTACTGGGTCAGACCAAAGGTCCATCCAGCCCCATATCCTGTCTACCGATAGTGGCCAATGCCAGGTGCCCTGGAGGGAGTGAATCTAAAAGGTAATGATCCAGTGATCTCTCTCCTGCCACCCATCACCCCCCTCTGACAGACAGAGGCTAGGGACACCAGTCCTTACCCATCCTGGCTAATAGCCATTAATGGACTTAACCTCCATGAATTTATCCAGTTCTCTTTTAAACCCTGTGTGACGGTGCTGTTCTTGGTGGGACCAACTGAGAGTGCCAAATCAGGACAAATTGCTTCCAAAAGGGCAACTAGAGCACAAAGCTGGGGTTTCTCCACCTCTAAGGCACCAAACCAACCAAACAGAAAAGACTTTGGTTTCACCCCACTGGCTAGCCACAAGTCACACAAGCAATTCCCTTAGACACTCCAGCTTCCCAGTATCACCACCAGCAGCCACCTGTCCGGGGACCAATGGTTATTAAAACCAATCCCCCAAATAAAGTAAACGGTTCTCCCCAATTCCAAAGAGTCAGGCCCCAGACCCAGGTCAATATACAAATCAGATCTTACCCACAAATCACGCTGTTGCCAATCCTTTAGAATCTAAAATCTAAAGGTTTATTATACAAGGGAAAAGGTCTAGGTGAGGGTTAGGAATGGTTAAAAGAAATCAATTACATGCAGTGATGGCACATCTCTTGGGTCAGGCTTGCATCAGTGGTAAAATAAACTGCAGGTTCAAATCAAAGTCTCTGGGATGCATCCCCTCCAGGGATGGGTCATCAATCGTTTGGCCAGAGTTTCCATGTGTAGCAAAGTTCCATCCAGAGATGGAAGCAAGGCTGAAGACTGGAGGTTGAAGACAAAATGGAGGGAGTCTCTCCCAGGTTTTATAGACTTCCTCTTGTGGGTGAAGACCCCCCTCCTCCTTCTTATGCAGAGTCCAGTTGCACAATGGAGGTTCATAGCCACATGGTCCAGTTACAGGACTCTCTCAGGTTCAGTTCCTGACCAGCCAGGCCACATTCCTGGAGAAGCTCGGGTGTGGACGGGTATCTACAAAGTTCATTGTGTAGCTGATGGTCCTTAGAGGCCTATCAGCCAGGTCAGCCGAGCTAACAACAGCTTGTCTGAGATTTCACCCAGAAGCCAAGCATAAGTTTGAAATACAGACACCATATAGCCAATATTCATAACTTTAGCTACAAAAAAGATACACACATACAGATAGATTAATCATAATCAGCAGACCATAACCTGGTCGTAGACACCTCATATGACCCCCTTTACGCAATATTTGGTGCCCCTACAGGACCTTGATTGCACCAATGATCTATATGATCTCAGATAATTTCAGTAACATGACTCCCTGTTATATTCCTAGCCTTCACAACCTCCTCAGGCAAGGAGTTCCACAGGTTGACTGTGCGCTGTGTGAAGAAGAACTTCCTTTCATTTGTTTTAAACCCGCTGCCCATTAATTTCATTTGGTGCCCCCTAGTTCTTATATTATGGGAACAAGTAAATAACTATTCCTTATTCACTTTCTCCACACCACTCACAGTTTTATAGACCTCTATCATATCCCCCCTTACTCCCTTAGTCTCCTCTTTTCCAAGATGAAAAGTCCTAGCCTCTTTACTCTCTCCTCATATGGGACGTGTTCCAAACCCTGTTGGGCTTCTGTGGCTAGTCATCTAGGGGTTAGAGCAGAGATGGGCTAGACCAGGGGTGGGCAACCTTTCTGAAGTGGTGTCCTGAGTCTTCGTTTATTCACTCTAATTTAAGGTTTCGCGGGCCAGTCATACATTTTAACGTTTTTAGAAGGTCTCTTTCTATGTCTACCATACAGAACTAAACTATTGTTGTATGTAAAGTAAATAAGGTTTTTTAAATGTTTAAGAAGCTTCATTTAAAATTAAATTAAAATGCAGAGCCCCCCCGGACCAGTGGGCAGGACCCGGGCAGTGCAAGTGCCACTGAAAATCAGCTTGCGTGTCGCCTTCAGCACCCATGTGTCACAGAGTGTGGGGAGTCCGGTCCCTGCACCCCCACTTCCTGGGATTCACAGTGACTCTCAGCCAGTAGATTAGAAGGTTTATTTGCGATGCCAGGAACCATCCAACTCAGAGCTTCTCAGTACAAACAGGACCCCTTAGTCAGGCCCTTCTTGGGGGGGGGGGAGATGAGACCCCAGAGTAGGGCTCCCTCCTCTTTCCCAGCTAGCTCCTAAAAAACCCAACCCCCCCCCCCACCGAACTGTCTCTGACCTCCCCCCGGTCACTCCCCCAGCCTTTGTCCAGCTTCCCGGTGGTGTTGGCTCCCCCTCCCCCTTCTCATCTTAAGTTCCAGTCTCAGGTATTTCACTTCAGAGAAACCTTCATCTCCAGTGACACTCCCAGGTCCCATCCGCCCTCTCCCTGCTGCGTCACACCATGCCATAGGTTGACTACCCCTGGGGTAGAGACCGGACAGCCAACTGCGGCGATTTGCTGCACAGTAATAGACACAGCAGTTGGTAGTGGAGAAGGTACATTCATGGTCTTCTGGCACCCAGCTCAGGGCACCATCCCGAGCCTCCAGGTATGTGGAGAGAAACCAATCAGTTCTTTTCCCCAGTAGCACCTAGAGGTGTCAGTCAAGACTGGGACCCCTGGTGCCACATAGGAAGTGACAGTATCTGCCCTAAAGAGCTTTCAGTCTAAACAGACGGAGCATAGGAGGGAAAATGGGTCCGAGAGGGAAGGTAACTTGCCCCTGGTTACATGGCAGCTCAGTAGCAGAGCCGGGAATAGACTCCAGATGCCCAGTCCCAGGCACTATCCCTAGAAGACAGCATCTCACCCTGCGGGTGCTCACCATATTCCCTAGCCACCTGGTAAGGTGGCTGAGATTTGAAGAGACTCAGCCAGGGGGCAAAGTCCAACCTCACCCACATCTGTGCAGGCCCACTAGGGCCCGGGGAGTGGGCATCATGAGGGCCAACTCTAGCCCCAAATTAGGTAACCGGACAGATTCAGTTCACTGCAAACAAGTGCCAGGCAAGGTCTCTTGGGACTGTTAAATGCCCATGCTGCACGGCTAGGTTCGGAATGATCTGTGGCCCCACAGAGAACGGGCTAGGCGTGGTTGGGACTGGGTGCAGGAAGGAAACTGCTCAGTGCATAGCAGTGGTCAGCGTGATTCGGTGCAGACTGGACTGGCCCAGGAAATAATATGGCAATCACGGCAGTGCTCTGCACACACACTTGCTCTGGGTGCCCTAACCCTGGGACTGCCAGGCGCTGGGAGCGGGACAGGGGGGGTGGATCGCTCGATAACTGCCCTGTTCTGTTCATTCCCTCCGGGGCACCCGGCACAGGTCACTGTCAGAGACGGGAGACTGGGCTGGATGGACCTTTGGGCTGACCCAGTCTGGCCACTCTTAGTCCTCAGCGGGTGACAGCTCAGAAAGGAAAACTCTAGAGGAGGAACTAAACGGTAGGAGCTAGAGTGGGGAAAAGGCCATTTGCAGCTGGAAGGGAGGACGAGCTATCTGAGGAGAGGAGCCCTGGCAGAAGGAAATGAAGGCATGGGCTAAATAAGAGAAAACCAGCCTGTCTCCTCCTCACCTTGTCCCCAAAGCGGGGGAGGGGGGAGGGAGAGAGCATTATCACAGCTCTACACAGGACAACACTTAAAATCAACGTGCAATGAATTTGTGCATGATCCCAGCGAGACCCATAACTCAGGACAGACTGCCGAGGTGGGGGAGGGGGTGTAGCGAGAGGGCAAAGGTCAAGATTTGTGTTTGTTCCTGAGAGAGCGACAGGCTCTAATGTTGTTTGGGAGCCAGAGCGGGAAGGTGCTGACGGATTCTGGACAGGGCTCAAACTTAAACACAGGGGTCTAGAAACAATACAAGGACCTGAAGCAAACAAGGAGGGAGAGGAGTCGCCAGGCCTGGGGCAGGGGCTCCAGTTTGGGCTGTGTCCAGAGACAATTCCACCGTTAATTCCTACGGCCCCGGGAACAGACTGTGGCTCTGGACTTTCCTCCATTCACAGCAGAGCCTCCAGCAGGAGTTCCACAAAGCCCAAGGGGAGAATCCAGCCCTTGGCTGCTTTATCCCCCAGGGCTTTATTGTCTCCTTCAGCATCACCCAGCAGGGCAGCCTGCTGCCTTGGCCCACTGCTCCCCCTGCCCTGGTTAGCTTTCCTTCCCCCTCTTTCTCCCTCTCCTTCCTGGCTGCTGCCCCTCCCCTGCTTCCTTCCCTTGGCAATCCCCACAGTCCTCCCCCACCTCGTCTGCTACAATGACCATCAGGGAAATAGTTAACACAGACCCAGCTCCCCCTTGCCCTGGGGCAGGAGCACCCGGTAAGATTAGCAGGGCCCTGGGAGTTCTGTCCTTTCCCAGCCTTCTTCCAGGCTGTCTGCAGGCTAGGGCAGACACGGCAGCACTGGGGTTAGGCAGCCCATGACTGGACCCCTGCTTTGCGCCCCCTTGGGGTCAAGCTAAGCTCCTCCCCTCTCCGCTCCTGCTGCCGGCTGGAGGGGGGGCACCTCTCCTGGGGTGTCATTCACCAGGGAGGTCCAGGGGATCTGGACAGCCAAGACCCCGCACCTGGCTGCTGGCCCCGCTGGGCAGAGGTGCCAGGCTCGGGATGGAGACGGAAGGGACCCGGGTCAGGTGGAAACCAGGTGCCACGATCTGGCCACACACGAGGGGCTGGGGACATCTGCCGGGGAGACGCGCAAAGCTCCACGGCCACTGTCCGCACCCGGGAGCTGCTCAATGCTCCTGCGCCAGGCCGGTGCGCTCCTGCCGTGCCCCCTCACCTTCCCCCCCCCCCCCCGGGAGCCCAGGCGCTGCCCCGGCAGATGGAGCGAGCTGAGCGGCAGGTCCCGGGTCAGTGCTGGAAATGCAGCTCCCGCATGGAAACGCGCTGCAGAGGGGCGGGGAGGAAAGTGAGTAAAAAATCTGGATTCAGAGGCACTTTGGTGTCTAAACCCGAGACTTGGCACCAAGTCTGGGGTTCCAGTGTCTCCTCAGCCCCTTCCCGGCTCCTAGCCTCTGTCCTCACCCCCGAGCCAGCTCCCTCGCTGTGCCCAGAGCCCTCGGTGAGACGCCCCTTACCCAGCCCACGGGTGGACACGTGGATGGGGTTCCTGATGAATCCTGATTTTGTTGACCACTCAGTGCTTGGCGCTGAACAATCTGCAAACCCAAACAGCGCCTTCCCCCATCGTTGATGATCGGAGCAGCCTCCTCTCGTGCCAGGACCGGTGCCAGGCCGGAGCCCAGTGCGTTAATTGGGTTGCAGAGCCGAGCACCTGCCTAAGTACTGCGCCATTGGCACCAGGGGGCGCTGGTTCCTCACCAGTGGAGACAGAGGGCTCCAGTCTCCACTACCTGGGGCCCTATGGGGCCATTTACACTAGTGCAAACTGCCTGTGTGTAAAGGGGCGGGGGGGAGGTGACACCTTCTGCCCGGGAAACTGGACAAAGTCTGGAGGAGCAGGGGGGAGGCTGGGTGGGACGGCTGGAGGGGTTTCCAGTTGGGAGTTGACTGGGGAAGAGGAGGGAGCCCCCTGGTGTGGGGGGTTTATTCTCCCTGCCCCCTAAGAAGGACCCCACTGAGGAGTCCTGTTTGTACTGACAAGCTCTGGTTTGGATTGTGTTCCTGGCATCCCTAATAAACCTTCTGATCTACCCGCAGACTGAGAGTCCCGGGGAATCACGGGAAGTGAGGGTGCAGGGCTGTGAAGGCCAGCGAATCAGACCAGTGACTTCACACAGGGGTCAATGACTCCAAAGGTGCCAGGTGAAGGACAACAGGCGTTTACTTCCCCCTAGCACCTGAGTTCTCAACAACAGGGTCCCTTCCGTGAAGCAAGATGACCAGTGTATTTACAGGCGCAGAGCATCACCCACGTCAGCATTCTGGGGGCCTTGTTCTCCTCTGGAGTCCTGGGTCCAGTTCTGGGGCCCACACTGCAAGGAGGATGTGGGAAAATTGGAAAGAGTCCAGAGAAGGGCAACAAAGATGATTAGGGGCCTGGAGCGCCTGACTTATGAGGAGAGGCTGAGAGAACTGGGATTGTTTAGTCTACAGAAGAGAAGACTGAGGGGGGATTTGATAGCTGCTTTCGACTACCTGAAAGGGGGTTCCAAAGGGGATGGATCTAGACTGTTCTCAGTGGTAGCAGATGACAGAACAAGGAGTAATGGTCTCAAGTTGCAGTGGGGAAGGTCTAGGTTGGATATTAGGAAAAATGTTTTCCCTAGGCGGGTGGTGAAGCACTGGAATTGGTTACCTAGGGAGGTGGTGGAATCTCCTTCCTTAGAGGTTTTTAAGGTCAGGCTTGACAAAGCCCTGGCTGGGATGATTTAGTTGGGGTTGGTCCTGCTTTGAGCAGGAGGTTGGGGGTTGATACCCTTCCACGATTAAAACAGCTTGAAAAAAAGAAGCTGACCACTCACATGGGGCCACCTAAACCCCCAAAACAATGAGACCAGCCCCCAGCCTCTGGGGGGCTCCTGCAGGCCAATTAAAGCTAATTTCTCTGAGTGCAGCAGGTTCCTGCTCCAGCACTGTGGCTCTGTTTCATTGTCTTCCTCTCCTGTTGACATGACACATGGCATGTGACAGGCCCGCAGCGCTGGGGAATTGGCATGGCTGACACCCAGAAATCCCTTAGCTTTCCTACCCCTCGGTTTTCTGAACCTGGTCAGACTCATGGAATCATAAAGTGGCTTCTTGGAGCCCCCCAAAAAGGAACATCTGTTCTGTGTCCAGAGAGCTCCAAACTCAAGTGTTTAGCAGAGACGCTGGCACTGCTGGGGTCATGAGAACTTGTATAACTTTATTGGGGTCTGACAGAGCCCTGAGAAATCCCAGAGCTGCTGCATGTGTGAGGGAGAGGTGGGCACTTCCTAGTGCAGAGTCCGCTCTCGTCACCTCTCCCCCCAGCTAGGGAGTGGGCATCTGTCCTTGGGTGGGAGTGTTCCCTCTGCACACAGGTGTGTGTCGGAGTGTGGGTCTCCCCTGTCTGATCTCCCTGAGCCAGTGGGGAAGGGGAGAACTTCTGCAGAACCTCCCCCTTGAACCGTCTGTCTGTCCCTGGCCCTGGCTGCCCTGCAAAAGGCCCCAAGTTAGCACGTGTGGATGACCCCGATGTGAGGATGCCGCACCTAGCATTGCCGGGGCAGACACGTTTCAGGCCAGGCTGTCCCGCACTGACCACCATGGTGCCCTCCCACCTCCTGCCCATGGGTTCCCTCGCCCTCTTCAACCCTTTTCCTTTGCTGTTGTTGTAGAGGAAGCCAGGCTGAAGGAAGCGGGAGGCCGGGGGGGGGGGGTGTCCCCCTTTGCACTGGAAGCCCTGGATCCATTCTCACTTCCTGCCTTTAGCCAGATCCAAGCTTCACCAGCGTACCCTCAGGATCTGGCACTCTGTCCAGCCCACCCGGCGCCCTTCGCTAGTTTGGGCCATTTCCATGGCTGGCCCTAAACTGGGAAATGCTTCGTAGTCACCGGGGAGCCGAGCAGAGCAGTGCCAAGCGCAGCGGGTGATGGGCTGAGGAGGTGCCTTGCTGACGTCAGACCAGTGGAAGCTTTTTAAAGCTCGTACCTACCCCAGACCTGCTCTCTCCTGGTCGGAGAAATGAGACACTGTCGGGGACTGACATGCTAGAAGCAGGGTGTGACGAAGTGGGAGTACTGTGTGTGTGTGTGCCTCCGTTTCCCCTAATCCTTAAGACCTGCATAGGGGAAACTGAGGCACATACACACAGTACTCCCACTTCGTCACACAGGGCCTGGAGCAAACAGCTACATTCAGAAGCAATAAATCCTCAGGCCCATCTGGTTGCACCCCCAAGGATTGGGAAGGGGCCTCAGGGTAAGTGACTGAGCTCCCAGCCAAAACATGCAGGCTCATAAAACCCAGCCCTGTCCCAGAGGATCGTAGGGTAGCCAATGCTATCCTGAGATCTAACCAGGCTGTAGGTGGGACCCAGGTACAACTGACCAGTCAGGCTTACATCTGTCCCTGGGAACCTGGTAAAACCGCTTCTTAAACCCAGAACAACAGGGGCTGAGCCTGGGCTGCCCCTTTTCTACATCAGAGAGGTAGTCGTGTTAGTCTGGAATTTAGTCTTTAAGGTGCCACAGGACTCTTTGTCCTTTCCTACATGTCTCCACATCTGGATCCTGCACACAGCACGGCTCAGCCAGCATAGGGGAGGTGGCCAGTTAAAGGCAGGGCCAAAAGGGTGAAGAGAATGAACCTGGAAAAACCTCCCCTGAAGAGAGATTGAAGAGCCAGGTTTTCGTTCCTTGCGAAGTTGGGGCCTGATAAACGTCTGTAAAATGCACTGGATAAACATGCCCTGAATGCAGAGTTCCTGTAGCCCCTGGCACAATGCTGAGCTGGACAGTCCCTGCATGGTGAGCAACACCTCCTTAGACAGGAAAGTCTCTGGGTGCTAAGTACAGGCTCTGGGCTGCCTTTAGCATTCGTTCCCTGGCTTGCTTTAATTTGACTCTTTAACTGAAGCTTTGGTAAATAA
Organism: Sternotherus odoratus; assembly: GCA_032164245.1. Classification (NCBI taxonomy): domain Eukaryota; kingdom Metazoa; phylum Chordata; order Testudines; family Kinosternidae; genus Sternotherus; species Sternotherus odoratus. The sequence continues at coordinate 107,824,416 of JAVMKO010000005.1, forward strand.
TCTTCCCTTTGGTTTCCCCTGACAGGTCTGAGTGCTGTGTGCTAAGGAGAGCCCGGAGCTGAGGTGAAGCCAGTGAGCTGGGGTGCTGCTGCCGGGGAGGCAGCGGATTGGTGCAGGCTGCGGGTGTCCAGACGACGAGGGGCTGGGTGCTCCAGGGCAACAACATGGGGTGTGTTAACTGCCCAGCTGGCATGGGAAAGAGCAGATTTCGTGGTAGCTCGGGGCAGAGCGGAAGGGGATTTTCAAATTTTCCTGGAAATTTAAAGGGTGGGTCTGACGTGTGGTCACCTGAGGACACGACAGAAGAGTTTGAAAGTGATGAGCAGAGTGGCTCGAACGGGAATTATGGGCCAGGCTGGAGGATCATTAATGTGCATTGGGTGTCCACATTCGCGCTGTAGCGCTACAGCGGGAGTGCGACAGCCCTTATTCCCCATGCGGAGGTGGATTATCACAAGCGCTATAAACTCGGACTTATAGTACTCTACGTGCCTCACCAGTGTGGACGGGTAGTCAGTTATATCACTCCTAGAGACTTTATAGCGCTATAAAGTGCCAGTGTAACCAAGGCCTCTCCTGTCTCTCAGCAGCTTCTTTCTCCAATTCAGCATTCCTTCGCTTCTCCCACAATCGAAGCTCTGCTAGTTCCCTTTCATGCTCCAGTTGCAGTTTATGTGCTGCTTGTTGTTTTCTAACTTCTTCTGCAGTATCAGGTAAGGGCTGTGCTCCTGTATCTTGGTCACTGCCCATCAACCAATCTCTCAGTTCTTGATTTGTTGCGTTCTTTCTAAAGCTTATCCCCTTTTCTGAACACAAATCTTTCGGGCTTTTTTGTCAAGGCCCTTTGCCTATGCACTTTGCTCACTCATCATAATTGCTCTTGAATCAACTCAACCCTCACTATCAAAATTCAAATCTGGACAGCGTCGGGTTCTGAGCCAAAGCTTAATTGACCTGGTTCTGTGGATCCCGCCGACTATGCCACTGTGACGGTGCTGTTCCTGGTGGGACCCACTGAGAGTGCCGAATCAGGACAAATTGTTCCCAAAAGGGCAACTAGAGCCCAAAGCTGGGGTTTTCCCACCTCTAAGGCACCAAACCAGCCAAACAGAAGAGACTTTGGTCTCACCCCACTGGCTAGCCACAAGTCACACAAGCAATTCCCTTAGACACTTCAGCTTCCCAGTATCACCACCAGCAGCCACCTGTCCTGGGGATCAATGGTTATGAAAACCAATCCCCCAAATAAAGAAAACGGTTCTCCCCAATTCCAAAGAATCCCCAGACCCAGGTCTATATACAAATCAGATCTTACCCGCAAATCACACTGTTGCCAATCCTTTAGAATCTAAAATCTAAAGGTTTATTATACAAGGAAAAAGATAGGTGAGGGTTAGAAATGGTTAAAATAAATCAATTACATGCAGTAATGGCAAAGTTCTTGGTTCAATAGTAAAATAAACTGCAGGTTCAAATCACAGTCTCTGGAATACATCCACTGCAAGGATGGGTCAAACAGTCCTTTGTTGAAAACTTCTGTGTGTAGCCCAAATTCCTCCAGAGTAAGAATGACAAACTGAAGACAAAAGGGAGGGAGTCTCTTCCAGGTTTATATAGACTTCCTTTTGTAGGCAGAGATCCCCTCCTCCCTCCTGTGCAGAGTCCAGTTGCACAATGGAGGTTCATAGCCACATGGTCCAGTTACAGGACTCTCTCAGGTTCAGTTCCAAACCAGCCAGGCCACATTCCTGGAGAAGCTCAAGTGTGGATGGGCGTCTGCAAAGTTCACTGTTAGCTTGATTGGTTCTTGATTGGGAATTCACGGAGAACACTTTTTTTCTCAGATAAACCACGGTTGTGTCTCGGACCAGCCTAGAGTCCCCGTCTCTGCCTCTCTCCAGGCCCGCTGCCCTGTGACTCCCTCGCCTGCCAGGCGGTGCCTAGAGGAGCAATTAGGCGTCATTGTGCCCAGAGGATGGTTGGGCACGTCACTGTGCTGAGCGGGGCTGCGCCAGCTGTTTGCTGTCACTGACAAGAGGAGCAGATGCAGGAGCTGCTGAGCAATGGAAACTTCTCCGCTGAGCTTATCCAGACTCGGGGTTTCCCGCCCCTGCCCTGGGAGAGCTGTCAGCTTTCATGGGAGCGCTGCTCCGTGGCCGCCTTTCCCACAGGCCAGCTCCCCTGCAGGGAATCGGGGAGGGCGAGGATGATGGGAAGGAGGGAACGGGAAGATGCAGCCCTCCCAGTGGCTGATGGGAAGACCGGGAGGATCACTGTGAACAGTGCACAGTAATGCCGCCGAGAGACAGAGGCAGTGAACTATCCAGATTCCTGACACTGCCAAGATCCTGGGACACAAGGAACTGGCAGCACAAAGGACTCCAGAGAAACGCTCCCAGGGGAGCCGGTTCCTGCCGCCCCGACCCAGCTAAACGCTGCCGGAGGGGTCGCTTGACCTGGAAAGTTTCCCTGTAGGATCTTTCCCCAGGCCTGGGCACAGCTGCCTCCACTTCTCTGGGTCCCTCCACTAAGGCCCAACCCAGGGCATGTACCGCGTGGCCTGACAGCTGGCTGGACGTTCTGGGCTCCGACTGCTCAGAGCGAGATTCAGGGCAAGCTGGAGAGTTCAGGGCCTAGTCTCCTGCCCCCCTCCCCACCTGCCCCCCCCCAGCCACACCGATGAATGAACCTCCCGAGCGCCCACAGGGGGTGAACTCACCGCAGAGCCCGCCCGCCCAAAGGCCCCCCGGAGCCGCCCCCGAGTGGGGACGGGCCCCCTGCCCCCTTATCCTGGCGAGGCCGGCTCCCCTTCTCGGCGCCTCCGCCACCGTCAGCGCCGCACACCAGGGCGGCCGGGCGCGCTTCCCCGGGCCCGCTGTGGAGTCTGCCGTGCGGAGCGGGCGCTTGGCTACAGTGCTGGGGTGGCTGCCCGGGTGGGGGATTTACACGCGGCTGGCCGTGTGCGCACCGGGGCTCTGCAGAGCATCCTCTGTTTCCACCCCGCCTGCGCACTCCTGAGTCCATGGGGGCCCCCCTTAAGTCCGGGGCCCGGTACACCTGTCCCCCTAGTCCCCCCTGTCGCCGGCCCTGCCTGTGTTTCACAAGCAGGGCCTGCTCCAGAGAGACAGACTCCCTCCCTGGCTGTCTGGCTGCATTAGCACCCTTGGTTCGTGTGGGGCAGGCCATGCTCTGTGACCTGGTCCCCAGGACGCTGGCAGTCAGCGGCTCCACCGTTCCATCTCCCAGCTTCGCTACAGACTCTCAGGAGCCAGCACAGCCAAGAGCCCTCTCATCCCATCAGCTCCTTCCCCCACTCCAGGCTTTGCCCAGGCCCGGCTCCCGGAGCTCACCGGGGCGTCTACAGCAGCCAACAGTGACTCTGCACCAAGCCAAGAGGGCAGGGGAAGGAGGAAGGGAGCCACCGAGCTCTGCCTCCTGAACGCACACCATGACCCGCTCCCCCAGGAGCCAGGAGGGCGGCCGAGCCTCAGGGAACCTGCTGGCCAAAGAGGAACCTTCTGGGCTGGGGCCACGTTCACAGCAGGAAAAGTACGACCCTCTGTCACGGAGTGTGGGGAGTCCGGTCCCTGCACCCCCACTTCCTGGGATTCACAGGGACTCTCAGCCAGCCAGTGGATTAGAAGGTTTATTGAGATGACAGGAACACAATCCAACTCAGAGCTTCTTAGTCTAGACAGGACCCCTCAGTCAGGCCCTTCTGGGGGCCGGGAGATGAGGCCCAGGGTTTTGGGCTCCCGGCCTTGTTCCCAGTCTTCTTTCTCCCTAGCACCCCGACCAAAAGCCCAGCCAAAGTGTTTCCCTACTCCTCCCTGCCTCCCCTCCCCCCAAGCCTTTGTTAGAAACACACAGACATCCAGCTTCCCATCACCTGGCTGGGGTCAGGTTACATCCCAGCCTCACCTTTTCCTGTCACATCACCTCCACCCAGGCTCTGGCTCCAGCACCCAAAGTGCCTGGTCTGACCATCTCCCCGTGGGGCGAGGGCTCCAGCAGCAGGCCTAGGAGGCTCTGTTCCTGGAGAGCCGGTTCCTCTGGGTAGGGTAGGACTGGTGGCCCTGCCTGGGGAGGGAGAGTGTTTCTCTGGGTCCCGCTGAGCCAGGCCTCTCCTGGGGCTCCCACTCTTCTCAGCTCACAGGGATGGAGTTAGGTCAACTGTGAAAAACAGGAAACAGGAGTGAGAGAAAAGAAACAGGTGGAGGTGTCTAAAGTGACCGCACCTCCGTCCTGTGGGGAAAAGAGCTCCATGGAAAGCCAGCAGGACCAGCCTCGCCAATCACAACCAGTGCAGCCCATGGGCACTGGCCAGTCCAGTGGATTCTGCTTAATCTGACATTAGCTGCACCTAGCAAGACTAGAAATCTTGTGAAGTGAGGCAGGAGCTGGCAAAGCCCTAGGAAACCAGGCAGCCCATCTTCCCAGGGCAGGACTGGTCCTACGTTCCTTCAGGACACTTTCTGATGGATTGTCTGGTCCAGTTTTGGTTGAGCCCATCCATGGGGATCCTGCTCCTCCCCTGGGAGATGGTTCCACACTTGGATATGGGCCGTCTCTCCTATTACACCCCTGGAGTTGCTCTACATAACCCCTCCCCCCTGGTGTTTGCATCCTGGACAGTGGCTCTGTCTCAGGCAGGCTGGATGTTCATCGCTTCCTCCAGCCCCCATCACGTTCTGGCTTTCCCCCTCCAGTTTACCAGTAACCTGGTCCCCAGATGCCCAAGCCCTGCTAGCTGGAGCGAGACTCCACCCTCCCTGCTCTGGCCTGAGGCCCTCCATGCACCAATGGACTTGTGCTGGCTTTCTGCTGGCATGTCAGACGGTAAACACCTGCCTAATTCACTGCCCCTTAATTCCTCACTTGGCTCATCCAGCCTTTCCTGTTACTCCACTTTCTCCCTCCTGGTGGAGGCGGGGCAATGTTGCCAGCTCTTGTCTTGGAGGTCTGTGGCTGCTGCGGATTCGGCAGCATTTCGGTGGCGGGGACAAGTTCACGGGACCCACGGTGCTCCCGCAGGCATGCTGCAGAACGTCCGCGCTCGGGGCGGTGAAAACATTAGAGCCACCTGGTCTCACAGCCCCAGCACCTGGAATCTCGGCTTTCAAGGACCCGTTTCAAGCTTCTCCCATGCTTTTGGGGCCTGACTCGGGCCGTGTGGATGCCTGCGGAGGCGATGCTCTTGTGGCCCTGCCTGTGGACATGTTCTGCAGGACCAGGCACCCTGTGCAAGGGGAAGGTGCAGTCCCAAGTCCCCACAGGCTCAGCTCCCCTTCTCTAGCCAGGTTTCCCAAGCCCCCTCCCTCAGTTCCATGGCAGGCGGGGGGGGGGGGGGGGATCCAGCACACCTGCCTGCCTCTGCCTCAGGAGGGGGGCTGGACTCCAGGCTCCGGGAGATCTGCCTTTGACAGCAGCGAGCTTTGTGGGGGGAATTAGCCTTGCCAGGTTTGTTGTTATAAGACTTAGGGTGTTTGTGCAAGTTGTCAGCACCTGATCTTCTCCAGCCTTGTTTGGCATTTCTGTCACAGCCCAGAGCTCCTGCAAGCATGTCTTAGAACCAGCGAGGCCAGGTGTGAGCCTGACTCTCGTCCCACAAAGCCAGGAGCGTGTGCTCAGCCGTGCCCCATGGCAGCCAGCCAGCATGGCTGAGTAGGACAAGTTTACAGGAATCCAGGCAGCCCTGCAGGGCTCCCACAGCTGGGAATTAGCCCTGAGCTCCCCCTCATGCCCCTCGCCCCAGGAGGAAGGAGTCACAGATTCCAAGGCCAGAAGGGACCTTGTGATCATCCAGTGAGACCAACCCCAGTATAATTCCTCAAGCCGAGACACCACGACCCTTGGTACATTGTTCCCAGGACTGGCCTTTCCATGAGGCAAATGGAGGTGGCCACCTCCTGTGCCATACTGGGAGGGGGCACTAGACCCAGAGTGTAGAAAATTGTGGCTGCTGCATGTGTATCCTCTCTGCTCTAGAAGATGCACAGAGATTGGGCGGGGGGGGGGGGTGCTCTGCTGGAGGACACAAGAGACAACAGGCAGGCAGGGCAAATAAGGTGAATAGCTGACTCCAGTGCATGCGCTCACGGAGGGGGACGGCGGGTGGAATTGCCCACACTATTTAAACTGCTTTTTTAATGTTTTGTTGTTGTGGAAACAGCAGTGCAGTTCTGTGGTGGGAACAACAGTGAGGGGTTGTTTTTTTTGGCGGGGGGGAGGTTGCCAACCGTGTAAAGCTGAAACCATGTAAGATGCGACTCGCCTGTACTGTTTTTGTTGCAAACTCTTCCAATCTAATGTTCCAGCCATATTGGATTCTACATGAACAAAGGACTGGAAAAATCTGGCTAGAAATCTGGCATGCCATGATTTATTTATTTATTTATAAATCACCAGAGAGCATTTCATAGGTGGAAAGAGCTTGAGATGAGACCAAAGTTAAAGGCCATATTGGATTCTACATGAACAAAGGACTGGAAAAATCTGGCTAGAAATCTGGCATGCCATGATTTATTTATTTATTTATAAATCACCAGAGAGCATTTCATAGGTGGAAAGAGCTTGAGATGAGACCACAGTTAAAGGCCACCATAGATGATCAGCATCAAGAGAAGACCAGTCTCTACTGGAAAAATGTTCTGAAAAGGCTCATTGCCATTGTGAGAATGCTTACTACCCAAAACTTAGCACTGTATGGTACTTCAGATCAGCTGTATGTGCCAAACAATGGAAACTTCCTTAAAATTGTGGAGCTGATGGCGAAGTTTGATGCTGTACTCCAGGAGCATCTTTGACAAGTGACCACCCAAGAAATGTACACACACCACTACCTTGGAAAAACCATTCAAAATGAGACCATACAGTTACTGGCAACAAAAGTCAAACAGAAGATTGTGGCAGATCTGAAGTCAGCCAGATATTACTCTGTTATTCTGGACTGCACACCTGACATTAGCCATAGGGAACAAATGACTTTAATGGTGTGTTTTGTAACAACAACAGAACCTAGTGAAAATGTCCCTGCAATGGTGACTGTCAGAGAGCATTTTCTAGAATGTATTGACATTGATGATACAACAGGAGCTGGTATGACAAATGTGCTTCTTAAAAAGCTGGAAAATACGGGAATTGCGAAGGCTGACATGAGAGGTCAGGGCTACAATAATGGTGCCAACAAGAGAGGAAAGAACAGAGGAGTGCAGACATGGATCTGAAATTTAAACCCTTGAGCTTTTTTGTCCCCTGCAGTTCTCATTCATTGAACTTGGTGGTCAGTGATGCAGAATCAGCTTCTAGTGAGGCTGCTGAATTTTTTAATGTATTTTTCTCTGCATCAACTCATCGATGGCAAATTTTGAAGCAACATCTGGGAACATCCTCTCTGACACTGAAACCACTGAGTGCCACATGATGGGAAAGGCAAAGGGAGGCGACAAAGCCTATCAAACGCCAGATTGGGAACACAGGTGATGCCATAGTTGCCATTATGGAGGATAATGCTATGACAGGAACTGTTGGTGGGAGCACAGTGGCAGAGGGAATGGAATCAGCAGAAACATACAGAACTTCACATTTCTGTGTGGTTTAATGTTGTGGCCTGACATACTGTTTGAAACAAATGCTGTAAGCAAGAGACTCCAAGGTGTTGACCTTGATGTTCCTGGAGAAATGGAAGAACTGGACAGAGCAAAGTCAGACCTACAGTCTGACCGGTCAGATGAGGGATTTCAAAGTGTTCCGAAGAGTGCAGAGAAGTTGGCAAAGGAACTTCACACTGAAGCTATTTCCCCAAGAAGAAGAAGAAGCCATTTGATTATGAGGCATGGGATAATCCCATAAACAAAACAAAGTTGAATTCTTTAACCAGTTGCTAGATTCTTCAATTCAGTCAGTTGAACGTTTCATGCAGCTCAAGGAACACAGCAGTATATTTGGGATGATGTATAATATTCCAAAACTCCTCTATACCTGAAGACCTCCACCAGCAATGCAGGGCACTAGAGACAGTGCTGACACATGATGACATGCACTATATTGATACGAGTGATTTAGGTGATGAACTGAAAGCCTTTCAAGATATATTTCAGCAGGATCAACCTCAAAGGCTGTCCTGGAATATATGTGCACAAATAAGATGACCACCCTCTTTACAAATGCTTTTGTTGCTCTGCGCACACTTCTAACACTTCCTGTAGCAGTTGCTAGTGGAGAACACACCTTCTTCAAGCGGAAGTTAATAAAAACACATCTAGGCTCCACAGTGACACAGGAGAGGCTGGTCAGCCCTGCAACCATCTCAGTAGAGCAGGAGATGGCCCAGACTGTGGACCGCCAGGAAGCAGTTCAAATCTTTGGAACCAAGAAGGCCAGGAAAGCACCTCTTTGATCATTCAAACAGATACAAATGCCAGTGTTGACTATGCAGACAAGGAAATTTATATTTGCTGTTCAGTGTTTGAAAGTTGAGTGTTACTTGAAATTTTTGAACAAGGCATTTTAAGTTGTTAGTTCTCCTTTATTGGGGTAGGTAGCAGAGCATACCAGGAGAGGAGAACAGGAAGAAGGCAGAATTGAGACCTTTCAAAGTTTGGCCCAAGTGAGGGGCATGGGGGGGGGGGGTATCATTTGAGCTCCCCGCCTCAGGTGCCAAAATGTTGTGGGCCGGCCCTGTCAGCTTCCATTGGCCCAGCACTGCTCCTACAGGCAGCCTCCGCTTCCAGCTGGTGAAAAGCAAGCAGAGTCTCCCTCTGAAACCCTGCGCTGACAATGGACCTGGAGACAGAGGCCCACAGCAAAGGGGTGTCGCCCTTCTGCCAGGAGGTGTTGGCAATAAAAAGGGAAACAAACAAACAGGTCTACCCTGGGGACGTCTGGTGAATAATACTTCCCTCTCGCCAGCACAGAGTCCAGAGAGTTGAAGCAAAAAGAGAGTCTTACAGGGGCAGGGACAAGGTTGGGGCAGGACAACGGAGTGAATTGGGGAAATCCTGCAATTAAATTCTGTGCGTTCAGACTCCCCCATACCCTGGGAATCTTAATAGTCCCAACCTCAGTCCTTGTCTGGCATTTGTGAGTGGCAGGTGTCTTCTACCACTTCCCTCCTCCACTGCTCCCCAGTCATAGTTCAGTGGGACTCACCTGAAACAACTTCAGCTCCAATTCCTGGCTGAGAAGGGCTGCACACAGCCTCCCCCCCCCCTCCCCATGGCTTGATCTGCAAACACACCGTCACGCTGCAGCGCAGCATTCACCACATCTGTTCTGCCCAAAGCCACATCCGCTTCTCTGAAACAAATCACGTTCACCGAACAGCCGCACATTCCAACACCTGCCCCTTCGTTCACCCCTCCCCTTTGCCACCTGCGTTTAGGGTGACCAGATGTCCCGATTTTATAGGGACAGTCCTGATTTTTGGGTCTTTTTATTATACAGACTCCTATTACCCCCCACCCCCGTCCCAATTTTTCACACTTGCTGTCTGGTCAGCCTACCTGCGTTTCAAGCTCCCTTACCCAACTGGGCTTCACTACAGCTGTGGTCAGGGTGACTCCAAGCACCCTGGGTCAGGGTTTTGTCCCTTCTTTTCTCAAACTCAAAGCTGAGGCAGGCAGCCAATGTGGCCCAAACGGTTCCATAAAGAAATGCAAATGAGGCCAGTCTGTTCAGCCCCTTTCCCCTGCTCTACAACAGACAAGCAGAGAGCCCCTGGCCACCTGGAGCTCCCAAGCAGCTCTGAGTTACCAACAATGACCAATAGCGAGCACCGTTCTCTGTGTGGCCACAAGGCTCTCAGAAAGAAATCAGAGCAGAGAAACACTTCTCCATGCAGCACACCCAGGACGGCCGACCTGTGGCTCCAGAGCCACATGCAGCTCCTTGTACAGGCACTGACCCAGGGGCTGGAGCAACTGGCACCAACTTTCCAATGGGCTGGGGGTGCTCTCTGCTCAACCCCTGGCTCTGCCACAGGCCCTGCCCCCACTCCACCCCCGAGCCGGCCATGCCCTCGCTCCTCCCCCACAGAGCCTCCTGCATGCCATGAAACAACTGATCAAGAGGTGCAGGGAGGAGGAGGAGGAGGGCTGATCGGGCGAGCGGGAGGGGCTGGGGCAGCGTATGGGGGGCTGCTGACGTATCACTGGGGCTCTTTGGCAATGTCCATTGGTAAATTCTGGCTCCTTCTCAGGCTCAGGTTGGCCATTCCTGCAACACACCCTTAGCCGGTGGAACGTGCTGCTACGTGAGACCAATGAGGTCAAGAGCTTTGGAGGGTTAAAAAAAGGATTTGATAGAAGTTTAGTAAAAACTGGGGGAGCAATCCAGTCATTCACCAGCAAGAACCAACCAACTGGGGCTCACAAGGAAGTTCTCCCTGTGGGCAGATGAACCCATGTTTGCCTACCCCTGCATGTCAGTGCAAGGACTCCTAGACTATAAGGTCAGAAAGGACCATTATGATCATCTAGTCCGACCTCCTGCACGACACAGGCCACAATCTCACCCACCCACTCGATAATTCCATATCGAGGGCCATACCTTGAGAGAGCTTCTCGGCATATATCCCACTGACCGCTGCCTGGTCCCACTTCTCCCAGTAGAAATCATCAGCCAGCCCAGTCTCCCTTCCTTTGCGGTCACTCAGCTTCCCCTCCCAGCCACTGCCCTTTTCCCACCATCCCTCATCCGCCCCCACCCTGCCCATTTCCCCTCTCTGGCTGCTAACAGCCTGCTCACTGCCAGCCTGCCACATTCTCTCCACCAGCTCCAAGCAGGGAGCTCTCAGCAGAGCTCGTTACATCTCCCCAGGGCGCACCAGCCGCAGTCTGTACAACTGCGTAACACTGGCTGCAGAGCTACTGAAAGGCCCTGAGCCAGACCCCCGGAGCTGGGCTTTACAAGAGTAATAAGGGACATAACAATAAAGCAGAATTCTTTATTGGAGACGCCAAGAGTAGGAACAATCACAAACCTACAAACTCCCCTCCCGGGCAATCCTTGCTGCCAGCTGGCACTAGGGAGTCAGTGTCAGGTGTGCGTCTGTGTGTGTGTGCGGCTAGACAACGGCTAAGCTTACACTTCCTCCAGGCAGAAACCAGCCAATAGCCCTTGGCACTCCAGGCAACCTTTCCTGAGCACCTGAGCTTTCACTTGCCGGTGGTGGGGCATGGTGTTTGCTATCCCCAGAGATACAAGGCTTTCGGTTCACGGAGAGTTGGTAGGGGACGAGCAGGAACACAGCTCCTCGGTGGAAGTGCAAGGGCAGGTAACCTGGGCTGTAGCTTCCAGGATGACCTCACTCCAGGGTTCTGGGGACTGGGGCAGGCTGTGCTGTCTGAGCAGAGCTGCAGCAGCCCCAGGCAAGAGATGGCTTTGCTAGAACCCCAGGGCTTTCCTGCCTCCCCGTCTCCAGCACAAACCAAACCAAAGGGAAACACCGAGAGGCACAGGCAGGGAGGGGAGATTACGTGGGCCCAGAGCAGGGACAAGCTCTGACTCACTTCCCAGCCCGGCGCTCCTCCTGGCGCTTGGTGAGGATGTATTTGAAAAACTCATACACAGACCAAGCAATGGCTGTGGAGGGCATCTGGTAAATGATCCGGGCCTGGACCCCCCGGAAGTAGGCGGTCACCCCGCCCACTCGATACACCGTCCTGAAGGCATTGGCCATGCCTGTGATATGTCCACTGATGTTGGAGGTCAAGGCCAGGGACTCCTGGGTGTTGAGCAGCGTTTTGCAAACGTCCAATGGCGTGGTAGCAGCGGCAGCCACAGCGCCCGCGCAGGCTCCCGAGACCACATGGGAGCCAGGGTTGTACTGTCTTTGGGGGTTGAGCTGCTCCTGCAGAAACTCGTAAGTCATGAAGTGGATGGCTTGGAAGGGGATGTTCATGGTGAGCTGGGTGGTGTAGCTGCGGTAGAAGGCCCTGGCCCCTTCATTGTGCCATACAGCCCGCACACAGTCTGTCACCCGCTGGTACGGTGAGTTGTACATCTGCATCCTCTGCTTGACCACTTGGGGCAGATGACAGCAGCAAGCAGTCAGCGACAGCGTCCGCGCCACCGGGGATCACGAGAGAGAGAGAGAAAGAGAAAGGATGAGTATCGGACGAGGGAGCTCCCTGACTTCTATTCTCATGGGCTTCAGAGACCACTGACAACAAAGACCAGAAAACCCCTGGGTCAAGAGCCGCAATTCCCAGCAGCCCCACACCCAGGCAGGAATCTAGGTAGAACAGCTCTTTGCAGCAGGCCAGCTACCTCACCACATTAGTATCCGGCTGCACACCCAATGGCTGCTCCACTTTGTTTCAGTCGGCATTTGCACACTGAGCTCAGCACAAGCATCTTCTTCCCTTGGGGAGACCAATCCCTCCCTCCATTGTTACACACCTACGACAGGTGTATAACAATCCACATTTCGTCTCAGTTGAATCTCAGCATCTCTACAGTACCTTCCATCCCAGAATATTCCCAAGAATGTCACTAACTCAGCCAGTAGACACCTGCTCATCTACAGCCACAGCTCAGATCATTTCCAGCAGCTGTTCAAGAGCCAAACTCCAGCTCTACACAACAGAGCAGAAAATTCACTGACTGCGACTGCTGGGGGCATTCAGGAGACAGAAGGCACATAACGGAGCTGGAATTTGGGGGGGGGACACCAGGCCTAGCACCCCCTGTCCTGCAGAAAGAGCCAGAGCCCATCTTAGTATGGAGCAGAGGGGTCAGCCCCACCCAGGGAGGGATTGTCATCTACTGAGCCTGCGTGTTCTTGGGGAGTAACAGCCACGCAACGGGGAGGCCCAGCTCTTTGACGGGGTGCTGACACAAGAGTCATTGGGCTGGAAGTATTCCTCTCAGGCTCTCCTAGGAAAACCCTGCGAAGGACCTTGAGGGAAGGCCGCCTCCACAGAGCACTGTCTCCCGGCACTCACACCCTCTCACTAGTGGCAGCCTCCACACAGGTGGGCCCATCTGAGAGCTGTACTCACCACAGCCCAGATCGCTGGGAATCTGAATTCAGATCCACTAGCTAGAGCTGCTGATCCGCATGACGAGTCCCTGGGGGGGGGGGGGGGGGGGGCTGATTCCCTCACACTCTGCCCCTGGACTCCCCGGATAGAAACCTTCTGGCTAATCCAGCTCCCTAAATGGCATCGCTGAGCTGTCCGGGCCTGGGTCCGTTCGACAGAATGAGGAGAGCGCCCCCTGGTGCCACACACAGGAGCACAGCACAGATGAATTCAGCTCCCACCCGAGGAAGTGCCACACACCCCGCACCCCGGCCTATGGGGCCTCCCCTGCAGAGGGGATGGGGTCATCATTACCTTCCACGGGGTTCATAGCTGCATCGTGGAGCAATGTTGCTACACACCCCGCTGCACCTGTAAAACAAGAACTGACACATGTGAGGGTTGGAGAGGGCGAGAGACCCGGGGCTCCACTCAGCCCCAGAGCCCCTCGCCAGAGAAGAGGGAGACACCCACTGCCAGGAGTCTGCTAAATTCCTGATGCAGCCACCACATCCTGCCCAAGAGGAGGGCCAGATGCCAACAACCCCCACAAACTGAGGGGAAGCGCAATAATCTGCCAGGTCTTTGTGGAGATGACTAGGCCTCCCTGAATCCCAGCACCTACTAGAGAGAAGACGCAAACAACAGATCCCATGGGACCATGCCTCACCATGTCCCAGAGTGAGGATCCCACTGCATGCCCAGATCCACCCTCCGATGCAGGTCCAACGAGTCCCAGTCTGTTCAAGCACAGAGCGTGGGGAGCCAGAGAAAGCCAAAGGCACCACATGGAATGAGGCACGGGAACTCTGAGGGCTGCATCCTGACCCCCTGCTCCACTCTACCTACCCACAACGCCGCAGTCAATCCCAGCTCAGATGAGGGGGAATCCCTGCAGGCAGCTCCCATCCACAGGTGTTGCTGTGAGCAAGGGGCAGGTGTTGGCCAGCTCCCAGCCCCACTAACCTGTTCCTCAAAGTCAGATACCTGGAACCATCTCAGACAAGTCTATGAACAGGTGAAGGCACGAGTAGAGCACTTCCCCTTGCCCAGCACGGGGATTGGGAGGGAACCAGAGCACTGCACAGATGGGCTGCTAGCTAGTGACTGGAGAGAGGACATTGCTTAGCACATCTGCTCCAGTTTGAGCCAACTGTCTAATGCTTTAACCCCACCTCACTATCAGACTCGGTCGTTGCTGCCAATCGTGTCTCCCTGCCCATTGGCCACCATCACCAAGGAAACCACGTCCTGTGCTGGATGAGGAAATTGGTGGCATTACAGCACTTTGGAGAGTCACAGTGCAATCCCGGGCCCCTAGGCAGACCCTATTCCTGACTCCCCAAAGAACTAGTACACATCCCCCCCTCCCCTGCTGCTCTCCCATTAGCTGGGGCATGTTTGGTTTCCCCATTGCTGCACTCGGCCCCATGAATAGGTCACACCAGTAGCAAGCTCCTCTAGTGCCACTCCTGCTCTCCCCTTGGTGCACTGCAGCCCCTACTGCCCAGCCCTTGCCTGCCCTACAGCCGGTGCAGAGGAGTGGACAGAGCCCCAGGAGGGCTGTACGGAGCTGTGCAGGTACAGGTCAGGGCAGAGTGTTTGGGAGATGGTAACTAGGCAGGGGAGAGAAACTGCTCTGACAACCAGTCTGAATTCTCTTGAGTCATGGGGGGGGGGGGGGGACAAGCAGGGAGACCTGGCTTCTGGGGATGCCCCTGCCCTTGACTTTGCTGCCCCAGCCGCAGGGCTGCCCAGCTGCGCTAGCCCCGGGGGGGATGGCGGTGCAGGGAAGCGGGGCAGGAAGGATCAATACCATTGGCCACATGGCTATTGCCCCCAGCATGGATAACATCACTCAATGTCTTTTTTAACTTTTCATAGCAGGCGAAATACAAGGCGTGGGCAGGGCCGGCCCCCGTGGCCGTGATGTTCATGCCCCGCATTGGCCTCCAGAAACCCTCCGTCTGGACGATCCGCCACAGGGCCTCGAGCACGTTCCGGTAGCGAGCGGCGGGCTCCGGCTGCAGACTCTGCATCCGCGTCTGAAAGCGCAAGAGACGGGAGTCACCGAGCGACCCTGCGGCAGCCGGCCCCGGCCCCCAGCGCTCCCCATGCTGCTCGGGTGGGGTCCGGACGGGGTCCCGGGCCGGGCGGGGGGCCGGACGGGGTCCCGGGCCGGGCGGGGGGCCGGACGGGGTCCCGGGCCGGGCGGGGGGCCGGACGGGGTCCCGGGCCGGGCGGGGGGCCGGACGGGGTCCCGGGCCGGGCGGGGGGCCGGACGGGGTCCCGGGCCGGGCGGGGGGCCGGACGGGGTCCCGGGCCGGGCGGGACGCCGGACGGGGTCCCGGGCCGGGCGGGACGCCGGACGGGGTCCCGGGCCGGGCGGGACGCCGGGGGGGCCGGACGGGGTCCCGGGCCGGGCGGGACGCCGGGGGGGCCGGACGGGGTCCCGGGCCGGGCGGGACGCCGGGGGGGCCGGACGGGGTCCCGGGCCGGGCGGGGGGCCGGACGGGGTCCCGGGCCGGGTGTCCCCGCCGGGCAGCCCCTCACCTTGACGCAGTCGATGGGGTACATCACGCAGTGCTCCAGCACCCCCGCCACGGCCCCGGCCAGCATGTGGGTGGAGACGGCGGCGCCCTGCGGCAGCGCCTCGTAGTCCGGGTCGGAGCCGGGGTCGGAGCCGGGCTCGGGGCCGGGCCCAGCCTCCGCCCCGCCCCGCCGGGCCCAGCCGTGGCTCCCGCCCGGCAGCAGCAGGATGCGGCCCGGCTGCGCCCCGCCCCCGGGGCCCGCGCCCGCCCCCGAGCCCGCCCCCAGCTCCATGGTGCCGCCCGGGGCCTCCGATCCAGCTCCGGGAGCCACCGTATCAACGACGGGCCGCGGCCGGCCGGAGGCTCCCGCTTAGCCTGCCACGCCCCCCAGTGACTATTGGCCGGTCGTACTTTACGCCCCGCCCACCAGCCGCCTCCATTGGCCAGTCTCGCCATCCGCCCGCCTACCGATAACGTCTATAGGTTAGCCGCATACTAGGCCCCATACATACCCAGTTCCCATTGGGCAGCCGCTCCCAGGGACACACTCATCCACAACGCCTACTGGCCATCCGTGTCTTCAGCCCCGCCCATCCGCAGCGCCTATTGGCCAACTGATCCTTTCCCCCGTCCATCTGACGAGCCCATTGGGCAGCCGATCCTTGACCTTTTGTGCTCTTCGAGCTTTATTGGTTCCTCCTTTCCCTCAAAATTGCCATGATCAAGGCAGAGGAGCAGCCATTGGGGTTTTCGGCTGTCACTCAGAATTGCGGGTCTCGATTGGCTCTTGAACCGCGGTCCATCGCGCGTGTTATTTGTTTGATAGCCGCTGATTGGTTCTTTCATGATGTTGACGCTCAGGGGAGGAAACGGGATAAGCGTTAGCTGGGACCGCGATTGGCTAAGATTGAGCGCGTATCTTCAGATGGCCCCGCCCAAAGGGGCAGAATCACACTGCGCCCTCTGCGATTGGACAGCACTCCGGCGACATTCGCCAAAGAGAGGGAGCGACGGATCAGAGACTCGGAGTCTGATTGGTCTGTTTGGCCACGACCGTGATTGGCAGCTCAGAGTCTCTTTATTCTGATTGGCTCCTTACGCAGTGGGGGCGAGGTTCCGGCGCAGGACAGAGCACCGATTGGGTTTTGGAAAGATGGGCGGGTCCAATACGATCCATTCAGAGGGCGAATCCTGTAGAGTCCGCCCCTTTCCTCAGGCGGGTCCCTCATTGGCTGCCCGCTGTCGCTGGGGTGACGTGGCTGCCGCTGTCCCGTGCGGCTCGGCCGGGCGATAAACGCTGCGCGCGGGGCCCGCGGAACTCCCCGCCACTGGCTCGCCGCGCGGCCGGGATCGCGGCGCTGATGGCGGGGGCGGCGCTGCGCGGGGGGGCCCCCGGGGGGGCGAGGAGCTGACGCGCCGCTGCCGGGACTGAGGCGGGGCCCATGGCCAGGTGAGTGCGGGGGGGACGGTGAGGGGGGCCCCTCCCCCCGCCGCGAGCCCGCCCCTCCCCGTGGTTCACGCCCGGACCCTCGGGCCCGCAGCGCTCCGGGGCTCAGCAGCCTTGGCCCGGCCCGGGGCTTCGGTCGGCTCCGGGCAGTGAACGTGCCGCCCGCCCCTCCCCCTCAGCGCCCACGCGGGGTACCGGGCGGGGATGTTCGCGCCGGTTACAGGCGGGAGCCCAGGCCCCTGTCCGAGTCACCCAGCAACTCGGGGGCTAGCCCGGTGTCTAACCCCGGGACCCTTCTGCCGCCTGTTGTCGGCACAGGGCAGGGTTTTTCTGTAGCAAGTGGGGGTCGGACTCCACATCAACCTGTGGAACTCCTCGCCGGAGGAGGCTGTGAAGGGCCGGACTAGACCAGGGTTTAGAAGAGAATTGGATAAATTCATGGAGGCTAAATCGATGGATTAGCCAGGATGGGTAAGGAATGGTCTCCCTACCTGTGTTTGTCATAGGGGGGGTGATGGACAGCAGGAGAGAGATCGCTTGATCATTACCTGTTAGGTTCACTCACTCCAGGGCACCTGGCATTGGCCACTGTCGGTAGACAGGACACTGGGCTGGATGGACCTTTGGTGTGACCCAGTACTGCCTTTCTTATGCTCTTTGAGGTTTGCTGCTAGTTAAACAGGGCCAGGTGACTAATTGTTTCTAGTGTCTGGCATTTCTTTGGACCCCCTTGTCACAGGAACTACAGCACTTTGAGGGGTGAAACTGGTAGGTGGGATCCCTTGGTTTGTGGATGTCTAGGTAGGAAGTTGTTTGTAGTATTGTTGTAGTCCTGTTGGTCCCAGTATGTTAAAGACACTAGGGTGAGGTGGCTTTTGTGGGACCAACTTCTGTTGGTGCGAGAGAGGAGCTTTCGAGCTTACAGAGAGCTCTTCTTCAGGTCTGGGAAATGTACTCAGGATGTCACAGCTAAATACAAGATGGAACAGATTGTTTAGTATAAGTGGTTCACACATTTCATGGTTAAATGACCAGTTAACATTTCTCCAGTCCTGAGCGCCAGGAGGGTGGTGGGGAGAGGCTGTGGGTGCTGGGTTGTGTGGATTACAGATGATTGTAATGAGCAATCAACACTCTGTTTTGTTGCTCAGAAAATGAGTGAAGAGCATGGAGTACGATTACATTACACTAATGTTGCTGCTTACTAACTAGAGTCTTCATCGTCCAGCAATGTCCTTAGTACTCTTTTCCTTAACAATACTAGAGTACAATCAGAGTCTGCACACTCAGATATTCACTCTTAAACCAGAAGTGTTGCTCTCAGGCAAAACTTCCAGAAAACACCCATGCAGAACGCAGGCAATGTGCTGAACACACAGTCTCAGAAAACTGCAAAGGCAGGACTCAAACTTGCAGTGCGTGGATGCTGCTCCAAGTCAGTGGCCACCCACTTCCTCTGCTGTCAGGGTGCCTGCAAACATTCTGGCTTGCAAGAGCCCTAGTCCTGCTTCGAAGGCACAAATGACTAGCTTGTCAGTTTTGCTCAAGCCACATTGTAAGTCCAGTGTTTTCCCCTGAATAGCTTTACAAATATTGTTTCCCCAAAGGGACAGTGGTTTTTTGACAAAAGCTATGGTCAATCCTGAGCAGGTGGCAGCAGGCTGGGGAGAGTTAGAGCCATAGTTTGAGCCCCAGATGCACAAACATTTTTAATGAAAGCTGTAAAATGTTGATGTTGTGTTTTTGGGGGGGAGGAAAGGAAGAGTGTCTGTGTCTTGGGACCCCCTTGCTCAAATGTCCTCCCATTTGGGTTGCTACCCTTATGCCAGCCCCATGAGGCACAGTAAATTTCAAGACCATCGAAGTCCGCATTTGGATTTTAGAACACTTAGAAAATGTCTGCTAAACACTAAGTTAGTCTCAGCCTTAACTACAGTGATGGTATTATCCCACTACCTCTCAGGAGTGAGCATCTCATCTCCAGGGTAACAAGGATCCAATGCTGATGGGGTGGGTGGGACAGGAGGGAATTGCAGTGGAGGCTGTGAGGTGCGGTGGGGGAAGGGGTGGGGATTCAGTTGGTGTGTATGGGCTGGGAGGAGGAGGTAAATGAGAAATCGGGGTGTTTAAAAAACAAACCAACCCCCAAATCCACACACTAGCATAATGTATAACTGACAGACCATCACACCCCAGTGTGTTATACGCCCCTTCCTGCTGCCTTAGGGTGTGGCCCATATGAAGAACATTGTGGGAGCCAGTGGCAGGCTGGACAGTGCATCTGCACCTATGATGGAGGACCTGGGGACATTCATTGTGAATGAGGAGGAGGCTGTGTGGGCTTGAGGGCCCTGCTGGCTTCTTGTGCTCTCACTGCTCCCTTCTGTTCTCTTTCAGAATCAGCATTTCCTGCCTGTGCCCAGCATCATGGCATTTCACTGTGCCCTTGGTGAGCCTGTGTCCCCGTCAGCGACTGGCCCTGCTGGGACTCTTTCTTGGAGTCTGTCTCCTGTTACTCATGGCAGCCACAGATCTGCGCCATTGGGGCTCCTCTCCCCATCCAGACAAGCAGTTTGAGAGGTGAGTGAACCCTGGGTTGGAGTCTCTCCTCCGTGCCTGGCAAGGGAAGAGGAGCTTGGTATCACAGGCAGTTCAGAAACATGGTGAAATGACAAATTAGTGGGACGCTGTCTGACTGGCTATGGATTAGATTATAGAGGCAGGATCGATTATGCCTGAAAACAGGGCAGCAGACCAGGCCCCAGAGAAGATTTTGTAGAATCTAGCAAGAGAAAATTTTTGAGGGGAGAGGGCCACACAACAGAATCTGTATGGCTACAAATCCTATCCCATAAGAACGTGATTATACATGTCGGGTTAGCAGCCTCCTGCCCAGGGACTGAGACTGAATGCACAAAGTGGAGAGGGATCAAAGTCTAATGACAACAGTAATAATATGTGATGTGGCATAAGCTAGTGACGTGTCTCAGCAGGACAAGGTTTAGAAAATCACTTTCTTGACACCTTAAACAATTGCTTCTTGAAACTGCTAGCTCCAGAGCACACAAGGAGAGAGATTATTCTGACCTTAGTCCGCGGGACATGCAAGAGCTGATTTAAGGAGGAGGAACAATTGATCTAAGTGGTCTTGACAACAATATAATGACGTTCAGCATCCTCAGGAGAGAGACGGTTGGGACAATAACCTTCAAAAAGGGGGATTTACCATTCAATAAAATAGAGCTTCAACAATAGAAAAATAAGGAAATTAAATTCCTTAGGGTGCCCGGAACATGTCCCCCTCTGTGGATAGACAACAGCTCAGAGTAAATTGTTCAGAGGAACAGAAACATTGTACTCGTGTAG
Source organism: Sternotherus odoratus (assembly GCA_032164245.1). Taxonomy (NCBI): domain Eukaryota; kingdom Metazoa; phylum Chordata; order Testudines; family Kinosternidae; genus Sternotherus; species Sternotherus odoratus. The sequence continues at coordinate 107,844,785 of JAVMKO010000005.1, forward strand.
GGAGCTCAGTGCCTTGTTTTCACTCTTTGCTCAGAGCTGCTGCCTTCATCCTTCCTAGCACTACCTCCTTGGGGGTTTATCAGGTGTTTGACCTCCCAGCCACTTAGCCCTTTCCTGTCAGACTTCTGAAGAACAGCACATACGACAGACGTTACTCCTCACTGGGCGACCCCAGTCTCGAGACCTGTATCTTCCCCATAGTCTGATGGGTAGCATCCAGCAAGGGGTGTGTGGTGCTTTGCATTCACTCTCCGTTCCTCTCCAAGATGACATTGAAATTTAAAGTTAAAAGACCCTTGGTGCTCTGCTTGGAGTGCACTTTTTTTTTTTTTTTAAATAAATGGAGACATACCTCCTAGAACTGGAAAGTCATCAAGTCCAGTCCCCTGCCTACACTAGCAGGACCAAGTACTGTGCCCTGACAGATGTTTTTGCCCCAGATCCCAGTGCCCTCAGCAAGTCTACCCAGCTTCTCCTTTCTCCAGGCACCAATTCAGTGGACAGTGCTGTTCCCAAGAGTACTGCATAATGGAGGGGCTAGGTGGAAAGTTTGGGGGGGGGGGGCATGTGACTGATATGAAACTGCCATGCTATTGCTGCCGTAAGCTCTGGGGGAGCTCCAGGGGTCTCACGCGGTGGGGCTAAGAGGCCAGAGTGAGTCCTGCTAGAGCAGCATCTCCAGAGATGCAGGATCACAAGGTCAGTAATTTCCCCCTCCCTTGTCAAAGTGCCAGGGGTTCTGGCTGTAACACAATTACCCCAGAAGTGCAGGGCCAGTGAGGCGCCAGCTCTGTGCTGGGCAGTTCCACTTTCAGCACCAGCTTCTGGGGCTCAGGGAATGGCAGGCATGTCTCCCGGTGCTGCTGTAATTGAGTTGAGGTTGTTTATTGTCCATATTCTAGCCCGGGGGTCATTGGAGCCTGGTGGAAGCGGATGCTCTGGGCTGGGTAATGGTGCTGAGCTAGGGCATCCTAATTCTGTTAGGCCTTTTACTAATGGAAGAGTGAACCTGCAGCCCTCTGGTGCTGCCCTGGCTGCGTGTGTGTGGGCAGCTAGCATTGCGCTGACTCAGCCAACGGGCACAGCTGCATGTGCAGCCGGCGGGGGGGCCTGCTGGGGAAGGGATCAATCAGCCATATTGATCTCCTGCCCTGAGAATCCAGAAGAGCTTGTCAGTGCCCTGAGGGAGTCTGGAGCTTTCTTGCCACTTTGGAAGCAGAGCTCTGAGGGCAGGTACTTTGTGCAGCATCAGCAGAGCCTACAGCATGGGCTAATGAGGCGAGCGGGCCCATCAGTCTGTGGGTGGCCTCTGGACAGACAGACCAGACATTGTGTGGGGGCGAAGCCCTCCTAGAGTTCGCTGTTAAGTTCATGTCCTTGGGCTCTGCCATCAGCCATGGCCAAGTCCCTACAGTGCCTTTGTCTGATGGGTGTGGGGGGGAGTGACTCCTCCCTGACTCCTACAATGACTGGTGGAAGTTCTGACCCCCGATATTCAGTCCCTTTTGCAGCCCCCATGTGGCTGATGCCTAACGGTGGTGCAGACACTCACTCCTGGACAGAGGAGAGCTGGTAGACGCCTCTCCTGCCTGCTGGGGGCTGGTGTCTGAGGAGCCTGACCAGCTACAGACCCTGTGAGTGCAATTTCCCCGGCATCACCACTGCTGTGACTGTACGGGATCCCTCCCAGTGTGGAACTGAGCCCTTGCTGGCTCTGTTCTCCATTCCTCTCCCCTGGGTAAGGCCCACCCAGGTCTCGCCCTTAGGGAGGCAGAGCGCTACACATTATCGCAAGGCAGTGTTGTGTGGAATCCCAGCGCTTATGCTAACCTGATCTTGGCCATGCCTATGTTGCTATGGACTGTGCCTTTGGTAGCCCTCTGCTCCTCCGGCCTATTCGGCTGATCCTTCCTCTTCCGCTCTCCCAGGTACCTGGCACGGGTGGGAGACCTGGAAGCTACAGACACAGAGGACTCAACCCTGAACTATGGGATTGTCGTTGATTGTGGGAGCAGCGGCTCCCGGGTCTTTGTGTATTTCTGGCCACCGCACAATGGGAATCCTCATGACCTGTTGGACATCAAGCAGATGAGAGACCAGAGCAGCCAGCCCGTTGTCAAGAAAATCAAGCCAGGTCTGTGCCCTTCTTCCCTATGCTCTCCCGGGCAAGGGTTGGGGACAGATGGTTTGAGACAGGGCTGGTGAAGGGCATGCAGGTGAAGGAGCTGTCCACTGGGCAGTCTGGGGCACTGATCTCGTCCCTTTGCCCCCCTCAGACCTTGACATGCTACTAGTCCCTACCCTGTGTCTGAGTGGCAGGGCTTTGTTCCCAGGTCACCAGTTCTAAGCTGTGTGTGTGAGTGTGAGACTGATTTCTTACCCCTTTCCCCGAGCAGGGATCTCCATGCTGGCAACAACTCCTGACCAAGCCAGTGACTACATGCGCCCGCTGCTCAGCTTTGCTGCAGCTCACGTGCCGGTCAAGAAGCACAAGGAGACTCCACTCTACATCCTATGCACAGCGGGCATGAGGCTGCTGTCTGAGCGGTGAGTGCCCCCCGGGGCACCTTGCTTGTGTCACTGGGTTCCACCGGCATTTGGGGCACCCAGTCACTCAGTGAGCCGAGGAGGGCAGGGAGTTCCCAAGACAAGGGAGAAAGCAGCAAGCTGCTCCGGAGACCAGCCAGCAGGTGTGCTGGGGACAGAGGGGGGCCTTGGGGAGTCCCGTGAGTGGGGACAGAGGGGAGGCTTCAGGAATCCTGGAAGGGTGTGGATGGGGGTGGTGGAGCCACGCAGCCTTTGCAAAGAGGGGCAACATTTCAGTCTGATGAAGTAACTGAAATTCTAGCGCCTGGCTCCAAACCAGAGTGGGCATGTTGAGGGGGATTCTTTGTGCCCTAACCCAAAGGGAAGGAGAGGCAGCCACTGTCTCTCCTGTGCCCCCTGCAGGCAGTGGGGGGAACGCTGGGGCTGTGGAGACCGAAATGCTCATGGCCTGTCTCCTGTCCCCTCTGCAGACAGCAGGCTGCGATCCTGGAGGACTTGGTAAGGAATGTGCCCCTGGAGTTTGATTTCCTCTTCTCCGTGTCACAAGCGGAAGTGATCTCAGGGAAGCAGGAAGGTAACGACAGTACCTAGCTCCTCCTGTGTTCTGAGGAGGGAGCCTGGGGGAGATGAAACTTCACTGCTGCCACCATTGACCCAGGCTTGGCTGCTCCCTCCTGGGAAGTGTGGGCCTGGGGCGGGGGCTGCTAGTCATGATTTGAGTGAGGATCCCGTGCTGCACAGGCATTGTGGGAGCCCTGGTGCATGCTCTGAGGCCAGACCGCACAGGCAGGGCGAAGAGGCTGGGTCTTCGTAGACTCTCTTCCCGGCCACTGAGCTGATCATGCAGATGCCGATCTGCTGGGCTCTGCGCTCCCTTAGGCCTGATGGAACTGTCCTGTCAGCTGCTGAAAGAGCCCCAGAGCCTCGGGGCCGCAGCTTCCAAGAGGTCACTCTGGCTCCAGCCTCCTGGCTGCTGCGGGCGGTTTGCCTAACGCACTGGTTTGTCTGTCTCTTCCTCCCACCTCCACTCCCAGGGGTCTATGCCTGGATTGGGATCAACTTTGTCCTGGGGAGATTCGATCACGAGGAAGGTGAGTCCAGCCAGTGCCTGTGTCTGAGGCGCTGGGGTGGGTGGAGCTCTGCCGGAGCCCCTGCTCCAAGGCACCAGCCCCCGCTGCGGAGGAGGAAGAGTCCCTGAGCCCCAGTCAGGCGGGGAGAGGGAGGTAGTGGAGAGCTGGGGTCAGTGGGGATGGAGGGGAGGGGGCAGGGCCTGGAGACGGGATGGGGGGATGTGTTTGGAGTTGGTGTCTCAGGATGTTGGAGGAGCAGAGGCTTGCAGGAGTGGTGGAATCTCTTTCATTGTCATCAGCCATTTATGCCAAGCTCCCTGCACTAGGCAGCAACCCAGTTGGATCCTGTCCCCCACTGGTCGGTTCCCAAGGCCCTGTCCTGGTGGGTGAGTCGGCGGGGAGTTCCTGGGATCCTGTTGGGGGATGCAGGGCAGGAGACCCGCTAACCCACTCCTGTGGCTGCAGAGGAGGACGCGATGATCACTGTGGCCGTGGGGGGTCAGGCGGAGTCCCTGGTGCGGAAGCGGACGGTGGGGATCCTGGACATGGGCGGGGCCTCTCTGCAAATCGCCTACGAGGTGCCCAGCTTGGAGACCTTCTCCTCCCCACAGCAGGTGTGTATCCTGCTGCCAGCGTAGGAAAGCAGCCCTTGCAGTCCACAGGCTTGGCCTGCTGCTCACCCCTCTCTCTGCCCTAGGAGGAGGCTGCCAAGAGCCTGCTGGCTGAGTTTAACCTGGGCTGCGACGTGCAGCACACGGAGCACGTATATCGTGTCTATGTCAGCACCTTCCTGGGCTTCGGGGGCAACTTCGCCCGGCAGCGCTACGAGGGGCTTGTGCTGAACCAGACCCGTGCGCACAACAGGTAACGCTGCCCTAGGCCCAGCGCCCCCCCGGCCCCTGCCTGCAGGGGGAGTCCTCGGACGTCCCAGCCCCTGCAGCTGTAGGGCCGGTAACCGGAGGGTGACCTGGGTGAGGTCTAATCTCAGCACTTTCTCTGCACAAGCCTAAAGGGCTTTAAAATGCCCCCCTCGCAGGGCAACCCCCCATGGGTGTGCATTGGAGGTGGAGGTCTGCTGTCTCTGGGTATGCGGAGGCCAGCACGGGGGCGGTCAGGGTTCTCCTGGGTCATGCTAACAACCATTGGCTCTGCAGTGCCAGCCCGGCGTGTGCGGGGCTGTGTTCCAGGCACTCCCATGGAGATCAGCCCAGGGGGGTATGCCCAGGGCTCACGGCTCTTGTTTGTATCTGTCTGGGGGGCTCCCCAGTGCTCACCCCAGGTACCTGCCTGTTCTCATGGGATCTCCCTGAGGGTGATTAGTTGTGGTGTTAAGCTCCCTTCAGGCAGCTGGTGCCTCAGCGCTCCAGCCCATCCTCTCCTAGGATTGATGCTGGGTGCCGCCCCTGCCCCCCCGTGGGCAGTGTCTCCCTGCATCCCACGCCAGCCTGTCTGGACACTCCCTCCCCTGGGCTGAGACGGCACCAGGGCCCTCTGCCGAGGTTTGCTTGTTTCAGTCAGGGTGAGATTCTGCAGGAGGTTCAGGCAGATGGATGATGAGGAGCGGCTAGTGCAGCTGTATGCCCACATGTGGCCCTAGTGCTCAGAACACAGCACTGCCCCTCCCAGTTTCCCCCGGACCCACTGCACCCTGGAGACTGTGGTGCCTCCCCTCCCATGTCCCCCAGTGCTGTGACCCGGCTGCAGGAGCTCCCGCTCCACGCTGACCCAGTCTCTCTCTCGCTGACCTTTCTCTCCTGCTCTCCGTTTCTCCAGCGCCTGTCTCGGAATGCCAGGGCCAGACACACTCAGTGCCCAGAGCAAACCTCCCTGCCAGAGTCTAGTGCTGATAACCCTATTTCTGCTGCTGAGGCCTGGGGCTGTGTCCCCCGCTGGGTGGGAAGGGTGTCCCTTTGAGCAGCTGTGTGTGCATGTTGTGCCCAAAGGCAGAGTGTGCTTGACAGGTGGGTAGGGTGGGTGCCCAGCAGTTTGGGGGGTGTATCCGTGGGGTTTGCCCAGCGGGGGGGATGTGCCCCTTAGCGGGGGGGGGCGACGACTCAGCTCTCGGGGGGTATTCCCAGTGGCCAGGGCAGTGAGCGCATGTGCACCTAACGGGGCACAGCCTGTTAATCGGTCTTTTCCCTGGCTGTCGTTCCAGGCTGAAGGGCCAGCAGACGGGGACAAGTGCTGAGACGCCCTTTCTGGATCCCTGTCTGCCTGTGGGGCTCGAGGACACGGTAGATGGGGGGGGCCAGACCCTGCATCTCCGAGGGCGAGGGGACTGGCCGGCCTGTGCAGAGCTGCTGCGCCCTCTGCTGGCAGGGGTCAACGGCAGCCAGGCCTCCCTGACCCACACTTACCAGGCGCCCATCGACTTCAACAACAGCGAGTTCTACGGCTTCTCGGAGTTCTTCTACTGTACTGAGGACGTGCTGCGTCTCGGGGGCCACTACCACGCACCCAGCTTCACCCGGGCTGCCCAGGTGAGAGCTGCCCTGACCTAGTGCCTGGGAGGGTGGGGACTGGGCTGCAGCTGGATGGCCACTCTGCCCAGGTGAACACCATCCTGACCCAGGGGATGTGTCTGGGGGATGAGCATGTTACTTTGTGCCTGTTGAACTTAAAGTCCTGCACAGTCTTTTCAGAGGGAATAAGGCAAAACACCACATTTATTAAGTAATCCATGTATCAATCCACACTATCGTATGCATATGATCTATCACACTCCCACACCCCCCTACTCCATCTTGTTGTTACCAAGGCATTGCTCCCCTTAACTTCCCTGGCCAGGTGAGTTAGATGGGGGAGGGATGGAGCCGGGCTTCTGCCGATCCAGATCGATGTTCACAAGACGAGACCCGGGACCTTTGCTTTTGTAGCAGTTTCCCTCTTGTGCAAATCTGTCCCCGATTCCAAATCTGGGTCTGTGTCCATTAATCCTTTGTGCTGCTTCTCTCTGGGTGTGTCCCAATACTGCAGAGAAGGTGCTCCCCAAAGAAGGTGCTCATTTCTAAACCCACCCCCAGGCCCTCAATAGGTCTAATTTTTAGTGAGCCCACTTGACAAGTTTTATTGTCCTTGTGTCTGACTCCCATCCCCTCTCCAACCCTTGCACTGTCTGGAGGTGCCTGCCTTCCAGGCCTTCCTCATTCACACCTCGTTCATTCGACAGGGCAATTGATTACAAAGTTGGGGACAGATCTTATTCTACTCCTAGCAAAAAGACGTTTTTCTTTTACCTTAATTATACTACCTTAGGGGCTATAACATCTTACCAAGATTCACTACAGAGTTTCTAAGACAGGGTTCTGTGAAAAGGCACAACACAAAGTCTCAAAAGTTATACAAAAATGCATAATGCCGAGATTTATCTACATGCCCAGATTCACTTGCACCACCCTGGCCCTTCCCATGGGGATCCTTCCCTGACAGGGTTCCTGGCCCAGTGGGTGGGGAAAGTAATAGATGGGATTTCTTGATTTGTAGTGAGCCTTCTGGTGCATTCTCATAAACACACTACTAGGGAGATGTGCACTACTTTATAGTCATTTTATCTAGCCCACAAGTGGTTGAGAGACTGGGTTTGCTGTCAAACCGGGAGGGCGTACGTATCGACAGGGGTCTGCCCTTGGTCTGGGGCTACTTACAATGGTCATTAATGACTTGGAGAGGAGAGTGTGCGTATCAGATGTGCAGATGACACCGAACTGGGAGGAGGTTGCTGGCACTTTGGAGGGCAGGATTAGAATTCAAAATGACTTTGTCAGAGTGGCAAATTGGTCTGAATTCAACCCGACAAAATTCAATAACCAAGTGCAAAGTGCTTCATTGAGGAAGGAAAAATGAAATGCACAAGCACCAGGTGGGGACTAAGTAGCTAGATGGCAGCACTGCGGAGAAGGATTTGGGGGTCAGAGTGGGTCACAGATTGAGAATCAATAAGACGTAGTTGCAGAAAAGGCTGATCTCATTCTGGGCTGTATTAACACGAGTGGTGTATGCAGGACAAGAAAAAAAAAATAAAAAAAAATAAATGGAGATATACCAATCTCCTAGAACTGGAAAGACCTTGAAGGTCATCAAGTCCAGTCCCCTGCCTACACTAGCAGGATCGAGTACTGTCCCCATACAGATTTTTTGCCCCAGATCCCTAAATGGCCCCCTCAAGGATTGAACTCTCAACCCTGGGTTTAGCAGGCCAATGCTCAAACCACTGAGCTATCCCTCCCCCCCTTCCAACCACTGAGCTATCCCTCCCCCCCTTCCAAGTAATGGAAGATAATTGTCTTCCATTACTTGGTGCTGGTGAAGTCTCAGCTGGAGCCCTGTGTCCAGTCCTGGGCACTGTGCTTGAGGAAAGGTGGATGGAGATAGGGTGACTAGATGTCCTGATTTTTATAGGGACAATCCTGATTGTGGGGTCTTTTTCTTATATAGGTTCTTATTACCCCCCACTTCCTGTCCTGATTTTTCACATTTGCTGTTTGGTCACCCTAAGTGGAGAGTCCAGAGGGGAGTGACAAAAAGGACAGGCTTAGAAAGCCTGACCTGTGAGGAAAGGGTAAAATAACTAAGCATGTCTAGTCTCCAGCAAAGAAGAGTAAGGGGTGTGGGATGGTAGTTGACAAATCTGTTAAGGGCTATTGTAAAGAGAGTGGGGATCAGTTGTTCTCCATGTCCACTGAAGATAGGATCAGAAGTAATGGGCTTCATGTGCAGCAAGGAGGATTTAGATCTGATATTAGGAAAAAATTTCTAACTCTCATGGGAGTTATGCTCTGGACTCTGCTTCCAAGGGTGGTTGTGGAATCCCCATCACTGGCGGTTTCTAAGGCTTGACCTACACTAAGGGGAGGGGCCCACCTAAGATACGCAACTTAAGCTATGTGAATAACGTAGCTGAAGTCAGCACATCTTAGGCCGACTTACCTGCCGGCCTCACAGTGGCCGTGGGCTCCCCCATCCTTGCGCCTTTTGGCAAGCTGGAGTTTCGGAGTTGATGGGAGTGCCTTCGGGAATCGATTTATCACGTCTTGACGAGATGCAATAAATTGATCGCCAATAGATCGATTGACATACCCTAAGAACAGCCTGGACAACCCCCCGTCAGGGATGGTCTAGGTTTACTTGGGCCTGTCTCAGTGCAGGAGGCTGGACTTGAGGCCCCTTCCAGCCGTACATCTCTGTGATTCTATTTGCTATGCCGGAGGTGGGTGCTGGTGCTACCTTGTGCCCAGTGTCACTGGTGCTATGGGGGGGTTCCAGTCTCTCCACTGACAGTGCCCTCTCTCCCTTGCTGCCCCAGGATTACTGCAGCCTGAGCTGGTCCGTGCTGACTCAACGGTTCCAAGAGGGCCTGTACTCCCCACATGCAGACCAGCATCGGGTCAAGTAAGGAGCTTCCCCTAACCACAAGCACTGCTGGGGCTCCTCTCGGTGTGTCTAGCACTGGGGCTCTCAGAAGCAGGATGCCCTGGTATCTGGTTGATTTGTCCCATGTGCTCTGTCTGTAGGTATCAGTGCTTTAAATCGGCCTGGATGTATCAAGTCCTTCATGAGGGCTTCCACTTTCCCCTGGATTACTCCAGCCTGCATATGGCCCAGCTGGTGTACGACCGTGAGGTGCAGTGGACCCTGGGAGCCATTCTCTATAAAACGCGGTTTCTGCCACTCAGGTAAAGCAATTGTGAGGTGGGTGCCCCCCAGTGCCTGGCCTGCAGAGGCGTAGGGCGTTGCTAAGGGGATTCATAGATTCCAAGGATGATACCTGTATAGCACAGGCCAGGTAACGTCCCTACAGTAACTCCTAGAGCAGGGCTTTTAGAAAACATCCGTGATGGAGAATCCTCCACGACCCTGGGAAATTGTTCCACCTCACAGTCCACACTCGCTCCTGGCGACTCCAGTCCCAGCAATGGCACCGCAGGGAGTGGGGCAAAGGCGCTGGCTGTAAGGGGAGAGCCTGGCCTTTCCCCGCAGGGGGCACTGTAAGGGCAGGGAGTAAGATGAGCACGTGCTGCATTGCCACCTTTCATATTCATTCTGACCTCTCTTCCTCCCTCCCGGTCTAGGGATCTCCGGCAGGAGAGCAGCCGGCAGGCCCCCAGCCCCTGGCTCCGTCTCTCCTTTGTTTACAATCACTATCTCTTCTTCGTCTGCATCCTGGTGGTGCTGCTGGCCATCGTCCTCTACCTACTGCGGCTGCGCCGCATTCACGGACGCCAGCTGCGCTCGGCTCCGCTCAACCTGCTGTGGCTGGAGGAGGTGGTGCTATTGCCCGGCCAGGAACTGGGACCCTAACCCTGCCACAGCCCAGGAATCTGCCTGAGCCACAATTCAACCTTCTAGGTTCCAGTTCCAGCATCCAAACTGAAACCTAGGCTGGAGGACAAGTGCCCAAAGTCTCCTGTCAGGAAGTCTCCTCTCCTCTGCCTAGAGCCAGAACCAGAGTCCGACAGGTGCTTGTATTTCTAACAAACTCCCGGCAGGACTTCCTGTTGAGGCAGGAGAGGTGAGACCCACTAAGAGGTGGCATCAGCCAGGCACAGCTAGCACCTCCCACTCATGGAAGTGCAAAGGAAGCAGAGTTGTAGCATTTCCTCTGATCTGCTATCTTGCAAACCTATGGAACTCACTGTGCCCGGATATCGGCGAGAGCCAGAGTTGGTAGGATTCAGAGGATGACTAGACACTTGAGGGACCAACAAGCACAGCAGCTGGTTCCTCTGAAAAGACAATCCTGAAGGACTTAATGGGCTAAGCCAGCTTCTGCCTGCCAGGGAGCCCTAGCCCTGAAGTCTCTGTTCTCCTGCCTCATTGGGGACCCAGAGGAGCCCCTGCCCTTCCTCTCTTCAGACAGGCTACAGCCTTTGCTCAGTTTTTCTCTCCAAGGAGGCAGGACTGGGCCCTGGCTTTATGTTCAGGCTGTACCTGCAGCAGGGGGAGGATTGGCCAGAGGGGGAGGGGTTTGACCCAGCAAACAGGGCTGAGGAGCAGTGAGTCTGTTTTCATTGATGTGCTGTGTTCTCATGCAGTGGGGTGCCCCATAGGGTGTAATGCCCCAGACTGAGCCCTGGGGTTTCTCAGTTTCAGGCAGGGGGTAGCACTTGGAAACTGCCTCATTCCAGGCTGAGCTGGGTTTCTTCTACCAGAAGCTGTTTGAATGAACATCCTCCCTATACCCCCTCCCAGTCTCAGGGTTTAAGCCTCCCTCTAGCCCATCTCTAGGTGGTAAGGAGGGGCACAGACCAAAGGCTGCATCCCAGCAGCTCTCTGCTACCTCAGATGGTTTGTAAGGGCTGATAAGACATTGGCCCAGCAATGGGACTGGAAGGGTGAACAGCTCCTTCTCTGCAAGGTGAAGCAGGGCTTGTCCATGGGTGGGTAGGGGGCCTTCCTCATTCCACCCCTATCCCCCACTCACTTGCTGCCACATCACACTCCCTCCCCCGAGCAGCAATCCCTCCCCCAACCAAGGCTGGCTCCACGTGGCTGTAGAACCCCTGCTGTAACCTGGCTCCAGCAGGGAGCTCGAGCCAGGACTGCAGTGGTCTCTGCAGGGGTTCTGAGTGTTCACCTGGAGGAGGGAGGATAGGGCTGTTCTGCCTCTACAGCCAGGTCTGGGTCTTCTGAATCCAGACCCTGCAGCCTCCTTTACAGTGCAGTCAGTCAGGGGCGGAGCAGGTTGGTGCACACCTTCCTCTCCAGGCCAGGGCTCTTCCCTGAGACCCCTCTGAGCTGCTGTCCTAGCAGGGCTGGCTCTAGCCCTGGAAGCTGCTACTGCTGACCAGGTCCATTATAGCCTTCTCAGGAGCTAACCCTACCCCAGCCCCTATTTTCAGGCACCAGAGGCTGGTCCTGGCAGAAACCACCAGAATGAGAGACCTGGACACCCAGGAGATTGGGGGAGGGGAGGGGGGGGAGTGGTTGGGCTTTTAACCCTGTGCATACTCCAGGTGGGAGAGGCCTTGGTGCCCACCTCTTGGGTTTCCTTGAGTGGGTCCTGGGAGAGAATGCTCCCCACCCATCCAGACCTCTTAATTGGGCTGCCTCCTCCATAATCAGCCAGTTGCATGCCATGTGGGTGGAGCACAAGGGAACAACTCAACATGCGTGTGCTCCACCCCCTTGTGCCCTGCCCTCCTATCAAGCAGTGGGACTATCTAGCACCTGTAGAGAGGTGAGGAACCCCAGTGGGCCAGCCTCTATGCCACACTGCTCTCAGTCCCCCAGGGATGGCCCTGGACAAAGTGGTCATATACACCACCAGGAGGATGCTGGATGTGAGGGGCTCTGTGACCACCTACGTTTAGTCCTCCCTGCATCCAGGAAGAGTTCCATGGGGTGGCAGCACCCACTGGCTCAAGGGGGCAGTCAAGGGTTCTCTGCTCAGTGTCCCCAGCTGCAACTCCATTTCTGGCCCTGTTATTCCCTAGTTATCCCCCATCTTCATTTGGATGCTTGGTCCCCCCCAGAAGGGAGGGGTCTTTAGACCTGGGGGAGCCTGCACCCACCTTCCTCCTGGAAATTCCACCAAAGCCTCCCCTCCTTCGGCTGGGCCCTGCAGCCACTGTTGACCCCACTTGGATTACTTGAACCCCCACCTGCTCCACTTACTAGAGCAATAAACAACCCATCAACCACCCCTGACAGCTTCTTTGTCCACATCTGTGCTGGTAACAAGCTCTTCTCCTGTTATCAGCACTCAGGTCTCTGCATGGAGCTCTTCCCCTCTGGGGGCACTGTGGGAAGAGGCCCTGAGTAGGAAGATCCACCACAGATGCTGGATCTCACATCAGACCTTTGCTGCTCGTCACCACCTGCTGTTGGCCCAGGTGCTCGGTGCAGCTCTGACCCAGGCTGCACCTACTGACATGACTGCCAAGGACACCTGCAGGAACTGCTGCCACTCGGGCAGGCACTGCAGTGTTCCACCAACCCCCTGAGAACAGCACAGAGCCCTGCTGCCCACTGTCCTTCAGCCAAGAGGGAGATTTGACCCTCCCTAGGCCAGCATAGCACGGGCCTGCACCAGACCAATGTCACTGAAATCATACAGCCCTTGCTAGATCAACGTAAGCCTGAGGCACAGCTGCTCAGAGAACTGTTACAGCAAAGCAGCTGCACTCAGCTGACACCGCCTCCAACACAGTGCTGTGAAGACCAAGGCTACACAGGGAACCGCCCCACGTTATTCAGAAGTAGAGATACGGGCAGAGTATGTTCTGCATCCTCCCTGAAACAGTTCCAGTGTCAAGTACAGGCAAGGCCCTTATTTCTTCTCCCCTGCAGCAAGGGCAGCTTAGGGGCAGGGAAGGAAGAAGCCACACGTAGGGCTTTTCCTAGACCCTGCAGCAGCAGCAGCAAGGGAGACCGGAGCTGCTGTTGCCAGAATCACTTACTAGAAAAACATTTATTTTCACAACACCACAAGACAAATAAATACACGGCTGTTAACCAATAAATATGGAAAAGGGAAGGGTGGCCAGGACACTGCCCCACAACCAGACCACGCAACAGGGGTGGGAGTGGGAACCCTCAGAACAGAGGAGCCTGGTGTCTGTGGTACCAACCCAGGACTGGGATCTCTGGGTGTCTCAGCGGGAGGGAGAGAGGAGTCCTCTCCCTCCAGACTGACACAGGAAAGTCCCGCCCTGACCTGCCCCCTCACCCTGCCCCTGTCAGCATCCTATTCTCCAGGACTCCCCCTCCCAGAAATAGTCAGCAATGGCCACCAATCAGAACCTATCTTGAAAGCAGGGATGCTGCTCCAGGGGCCCAGGTATCACCCCAAGGGGCCTCGGTAGCCAGAGGATGCCTCGGCTTCTAGTTCTTACATGCACAGGCCCAGAGGATAGGGACTGCCAGGCCCAGCAGAGGCCTACGATTCTATGGCTGGTTTGATTTGGGAGCAGGATTTCATGGAACAGGAATCACGAGGATAAACTCAGGCCTCCACTCCCGGCTTTAAGGGCTAAACAGGCAACTGGTGCTGCTCCCATGGGTGATGAGCATGCATGTCATGGGTCCCTGCATCTGTCTTTTGAAGGAAGGGGTAGGAGTGGTCTTCAGCCCCAGCCAATTCCTTGGGAACCACAGAGCTCAACCAGCCACCTCAGCATCTCTCCCACACTAAGGAGGTGGGACTTCCCTCTGCAGCACCTGGACTCAGAATGGGGAGCTTGGGCCCAGCTCTGCTAGGGGAACCCCTACTCCTCAGGGCCCCTCCTGGGGTGGAGGGTCATGCCTCAGAGAGGGCTGCACAGGTGGCCCTTTGCTTTTTGGTGCCTCGATGCAGTGGCTCAGGTGTGGCGCTGCAGCTGGTCTGGCCTGGGGTCCAGCTCTGGCAGGGTCTGGCAGGATGGCACTGGAGGGTGCAGAGGATCGGACAACATCTGGATTTCCGAAGGAGCTGAGAGAAAGCCATAGGGAGATGTTTAATGCCAAACTCTTTCCCCCAAAGGGGACCTAAAGAGCCACCCGCGGGGAGCTGGAGACCCAGTGACAGGGAGAAAGGCCTTCTCCTGGCTGACCCCAGGGATCCTGTTTGGCTCCAGAACAAACCACCTCCCCAAGGAGCCACTGACAGAACCAAACCCACCCAGAAACTGCCTGGGCAGCTGCAGAGGAAAGCACCCCGGCTTGCACCAGTTCATTTCTGTAAAGCAACTCCTGCCCCACCCCAAACCAGGCCAGGCCAGCAGGTCCAGGGAGGGCCCTATACCACAAATCCCCCCACACCCCAAGTCCAGGTGGTGTGTCCCACAGGAGGCTCCATTCACCATGATATATAGGTGCTGATCTCATCTCCTTCCTGGTACCTTCTGGGCTGGCAACAGGTCACTCCCACAGGAAGCGCACATACCAGATGGTCTCGTTCTTCAGCTGGGGCCCAAACAGGGGGTTTGCCTGAGCCAAGATGGCTATGAGCCAGCTGCAAAGAACAGAGAGTGAGTGACTCTTCCCCCATGGAGACCAGCAGGAGCTGCCAGGCACCACAGAACACCCCAAAGGGAGGGTACTAAGGGGGCCCGTGTGGTTTGAATCTGGAGCAGGCAACGAGGGAAGAAATGTGCTAGGCACCTGGGTAAGAAGCAAGAGGAATTGGAAATTACAGGCTTGTACACTATGGGCACTAGAGCAGCAGTAATGCCATAGCGCAGGGGCTTCCCACAGGACAAGAAGAGGTTTCCCCATCACTGTATGAACTCCACCTCCACACGTAGCGGGAACTAGGGTGACAGAACATTCTTCCAGCAACCTACCCATGTCTCCTCTAGGGTTCACTTGGCATAGTTATGGTATCAGAAGTGTGAAGTTTTCACATTCCTGAACAACACAGCTACGCCAATCTACACTGTAAGTGTAGACCAGGCCTTGCTCTAGCTGGTATTACTGAAACCGTGTGGGTCAATGCACGTGACTGGAATGTTAAAGTCACTGGTTACCATCTCCTATAAAAGATGGAGTGGCTAAAAGAGTGGTGTGGGGAAAGTGGCACTCTACCTTAAAGACACAGATATTGATAACCCAGAATCACAGGTTCTTGAATGTATATGGATCCAGGTGCTAACTAACAAAGCCAGGTATGGGGTTCTGGTGGGGTCTGTTACAGAACACTGAATCAAACCAGAGAACAGGATAAGTTACACCTTAGGCACCGGGGAGGGGGGGGGAGGGGGAGGGAGAGAGGAGAGAAGAGAACTGCTATGTGGGAGATCTGGCTACATGAGCACTCCAGCATAAGAAAAAATTAGAAAACGGTAAGTTTTAGAAACGGGATGTATTGTTCCCAATATGAAGGAACTACTTTGAACCTCAGTAGATGGATAAAGATTGATTAATCAATGGAAGGGAAGTTGGTGGTTACTGTGGGGGTAAAATATTTTTTTATACCTTTACTCTCTTTTTGCATGACACTCCCCTCCTTGCATAGAAAAAATGTTTAAGACAAAGGTCAGATACACATACCTACTGATAAAGGAAACATTAAACAGTTTCTAGAAGCGATAAACAAGAGGCGCCCTTCTGTCTCACAAGATAAGATGTTACTTTGCAGAGCCTCATCCTTCTTCTAGAGATATACGTGGAACGTGCAAACAAGGTTGTAAAGCTAGGAGCTCCTTGGGCATGTAAAGTGCCTGATGGATGCCTGATGTGCACCTGAATAGCTTGCACTGTAATATAGAATCATAGAATATCAGGGTTGGAAGGGGCCTCTGGAGGTCATCTAGTCCAACCCCCTGCTCAAAGCAGGACCAATCCCCAACTAAATCATCCCAGCAAGGGCTTTGTCAAGCCTGACCTTAAAAACCTCTAAGGAAGGTGATTCCACCACCTCCCTAGGGAACCCGTTCCAATGCTTCACCACCCTCCTAGTGAAAAAGTTTTTCCTAATATCCAATCTAAACCTTCCCCACTGCAACTTGAGACCATTACTCCTTGTTCTGTCATCTGGTACAACTGAGAACAGTCTAGAACCATCCTCTTTAGAACCCCCTTTCAGGTAGTTGAAAGCAGCTATCAAATCTCCCCTCAGTCTTCTGTAAACTAAACAATTGCAGTTCTTTCAGCCTGTCCCCATAAGTCATGTGCTCCAGGCCCCTAATAATTTTTGTTGCCCTTTTCTGGACTCTTTCCAATTTTTCCACATCCTTCTTGTAGTATGGGCTCCAAAACTGGACACAATACTCCAGATGAGGCCTCACCAATGTCCAATAGAGGGGAACAATCAGGTCCCTCGATCTGCTGGCCATGCCCCTATTTATACAGCCCAAAATGCCATTAGCCTTCTTGGCAACAAGGGAACACTGTTGACTCATATATCCAGCTTCTCATCCACTGTAACCCCTAGGTCCTTTTCTGCAGAACTGCTGCCTAGCCATTCGGTCCCTAGTCTGTAGCAATGCATGGGATTCTTCCGTCCTAAGTGCAGGACTCTGCACTTCTCCTTGTTGAACCTCATCAAATTTCTTTTGGCCCAGTCCTCTAATTTGTCTAGGTTCCTCTGTATCCTATCCCTATCCTCCGGTGTATCTACCACTCCTCCTAGTTTAGTGTCATCTGCAAACTTGCTGAGGGTGCAGTCCACGCCATCCTCCAGATCATTGATAAAGATATTGAATAAAACCGGCCCCAGGACCGACCCTTGGGGCACTCCGCTTGATACCGGCTGCCAACTAGACATGGAGCCATTGATCACTACCCATTGAGCCCGATGATCCAGACAGCTTTCTATCCACCTTATGGTCCACTCATCCAGCCCATACTTCTTTAGCTTGCTGGCAAGAATATTGTGGGAGACGGTATCAAAAGCTTTTCTAAAGTCAAGGAATAGCACATCCACTGCTTTCCCCTCATCCACAGAGCCAGTTATCTCAGAAGGCAATTAGATTAGTCAGGCATGATTTGCCCTTGGTGAATCCATGCTGACTGTTCCTGATCACCTGCTTCATGATTTTTCCAGGCACTGAGGTGAGGCTGACTGGCCTGTAGTTCCCTGGATCCTCCTTCTTCCCTTTTTTAAAGATGGGCACTACATTAGCCTTTTTCCAGTCATCTGGGACCTCCCCCGATCGCCATGAGTTTTCAAAGATAATGGCCAATGGCTCTGCAACTACATCAGCCAACTCCTCTAGCACCCTTGGTTGCAGCGCATCCGGCCCCATGGACTTGTGCTCGTTCAGCTTTTCTAAATAGTCCTGAACCACTTCTTTCTCCGCAGAGGGCTGGTCACCTCCTCCCCATGCTGTGCTGCCCAGTGCAGGAGTCTGGGAGCTGACCTTGTTCGTGAAGGCAGAGGCAAAAAAAGCATTGAGGACATTTGCTTTTTCCACATCCCCTGTCACTAGATTGGTTGTAAATAAAGATCGCTAGCCCCTGATAGGTTACGACCCCTTGCTGTGTTACAATTTTATGTACTATGTTTTCTGATAAATTGATACTGTGATGCACCCCCACTCTGTGAACTACCCATGCGTGCCTGCTTTGGAATAAAGTGTGTTTTCAGATACAGTAACCACCGGCCTCATTCTTTGAGGGAAGGGCACCCCCAGCATTACCTAGGGGACATTTGGTATGGACAGAGGACAAAACGTTTGCCCACCCCGGCTCTAGTGACCCCACACTAGAGGGCGGTTGCCCGGGGGGGCGGGACACCCCCCCCCCAGCGCGCAGGATTGGCCCGATTCCCAGCCGCGCTCCGGACACTCGCTGCCCCGCCCCCACTCACAAGAGGTAGCAGCAGACGGCGCCGGTGACCAGCATGGTGATGATGACCCTGCGGAGAGAGGAGGGGCGGTTAGCGGCGGGGGGGAGGGTCCCGCGGCGGGGGGGGGGGCGGTTAGCAGAACGCGGGGGGGGGGGGGGAAGTGTCCCGCGGCGGTTAGCGGAAGGCGGGGAGAGGGGGGTCCCGCGGCGGGGGGGCGGTTAGCGGAAGGCGGCGGGGGGGTCCCGCGGCGCTCCGGGCTCTTACCCGCGGTTGGGCCCCTTGGGCACGAACCAGGGCGCGGCGACCCCCACGAGGCCCCAGAAGGCGGAGAAGAGGATCAGCGGCAGCGCGAAGCTATGCGCAGTCATGGCGGCTGGCGAGCGAACCGAGCCTCCTACGACCCCCAGCGCGGCCACCGTACCGAAGCGCGGCACCGCCCCCTCGAGACCCATTGGCCACGCAGGCGCTCGCTCCCGCCCATTGGCGCAATGGAGGACCACTCCCGAGTTACGGCGGCCGCCTCCATGGGCCAATGGCCGGCCTGCGACCGGTGACGTGAGCGTGGGGCTGCAGCGGCCTTGGCCGGAGCTAGGGGGCGACACTCGCTGACGGCGCAAGCGTAGTGCCGGCTCCGCGATCCCCACGTGGAGGGGGCGCCATGGCCCGGCGAGCCCCGCCCCCCGCCGGGTGTCAGCACGTGCCCACTAAATGGAATGGAACATGGGGGGAGGGGACGCATCGTGCCGAGCCCACCCCAGCCCCCGTCCAGCCAGGGGTGGACCACAGGTTTGCAAAATTATATGGAGGTCGGGATGGGTATTGACATCCCCGCCCCCAATCCCACCTGCTCCCACTTCCCACCCCCTGAGAATCCGAAACCCATCCACCCTCCCCCACCTGCCTATTCCAGAGACCCCTATCCACCCTCACCCCCTGTCCACACCCCTAGTCCCGCTATTCTTGTGGAGGCTGTGGGAAGGGGTGGAGTGAACAGGGTATGGAGATGGGCCAGGAAGTTGCAAGGAGTTTGGAGTGAGGATAGAAAGCTGTTCTGGATCAGTTGCAAGGGGGGGCAGAGCACACAGATGTTCTGCCTGCAGTGGGATCAGGGACTTCAGCATCACCTCTCCAGCCTCTTAAAATTTTCCTTTGAAGTTCCTCTCCCTGCCCGGTGTTTTTCAGCATCTGAGGACTGGAGCACCTCTCGAACCATGTCCTCCTTGCTCCTCCTTAGTTGCTTCAATATCTGGCAGAGGCACTGTGGTAGCGTGTAAGGAGGTCCCCTGAAGGCCACACCTGCCGGAACACAGGAAACAGAAGCATGACTGTAATACATCTCTTTTTAAATACAAATCAGTTTCTCACTGTCCCTTCACAGGCACAGAGCTTGAACACCCTGAACATGGCGAGTTTCACCTGGAAGAGGGGCTTAAGATGGTTTAGGTGTTTTTTTTAAGGGGATCACTGCAGGCAACTAAGGACAATATTGTAAATTCAGCCATCATTTTCCACAGGCAGGGGTCTCTGAAGCCAATCTCTCACTCCTGTGGGTATGCAAGGGTGCATCTCCTACATGCCTGCAGCTTCAACTGGGTCCCTCTGCTGCTCTCCGTGTGCCACTTTGGTCCCTGGCACAAGTGATTGCCGATTGGCATGGGAAAGTTTCCTATGACGTGGGAAGGAACAAAGCAGCTCTGCCAAGGAACCTTCGGCAGAGGACTGGAGAGTCCCTCCAGGAAAGTTTCCTAGAGATCTCTCTGGAGGATTCACATGAAATCCCAGTGTGCGTTAAAACAGAGTTCTGCCACACTGCTTAGCTGCATAGGGGAATGTGAAGCAGACGCAAACACAGCTAGTTTTGTACAGTTCTATCCCTTCACCCACTTCTAGAATATATAGTACAGCTCTGCCTCATATAACCAAGCATCATCAACTCAAAAAGATCACTTACCAGGCCTCTCCTCTCCTGCATCATGGTGCCAGAGACTGACTGCTGGGACTGACTAGACCACCTCAGAGTGGATAAGAGGTCCTGATTCGCTGTGCCAATGGAAGACCCTTCCGTGTGCTTCACATCTTTCTTCAACCTGACCTCCTCGTCCATGACTTTGGGGTTAGGTCCGCTGTCTCCAGCCCCACTGAAGCATCCATGGAGGTCTTGGAGGAGGTGAAGTTGCTGCCAAGGATGGCGTCCAGTTCCTTATAGAAGCAGCCAGTCTTTTGCACAGCACCAGAGCAACAGTTTAACTCCCTTGCCTTCTGGTACACCTGCCTCAACTCCTTTATCTTCCCACAACACTGTTGTGTGTCCCCTTCTTAGCCCTTGCTCAACATGCCATGAAAAATCTGACCGAAAAAAATCGAAGTTTCCACAGCTGGAGTGGAGCTGGGACTGCCCAGCCTCCTCTCCCAACACTGCCAGCAGATCCCACAACTCAGCTGTACTCCAAGAGACAGTGTGTTTGCTGCATGGAGCTGCCTGGTCAGCTGGGAAGAAGCAATGTGAGCGCTCCACACTGAGGAAACAGGAAGTGAAATTTCAAAAATCCCAGGGCCTTTAAAGGGGCAGATCCCTGGGTGTAAGACAGTGGAGTTCCAACTGCTGACCAGAGCAATCAGCATGGGCATTGTGGGACACCTTCTGGAGGCTATTTACAAGTGCAGTATCTACACTAACTCTGTCAATATAAAACTTTCCCATAACGAGCTCTATGCCTTTCAAAGAGGTGGTTTTATTTTGTCAGCAGGAGAATTTTGTCAGCAGGAGAACTGTTGTGTGTACACCTCCACTGCTTTGTTGACGAAAGTTGGCTACTGTTGACAAAACTGTGTAGTGTAGAGAAGACCTAAGATGCTACAGTATGTAATAGTCGTCACCAAAGGGGTGCCATCCCAGTCCACCCCTCGCTTCCCAGTCCCGTGATCCAGGGATCCAGCCAAAGACAAGCAGCTTAATAAACAAATTTATGTTACAAAATTTACAATCAGTGCACATGATCTTATGGCCAAGAATTTGTTCCAGTAAACAGACCAGCAAATACTGGTTAGTCTAAACTCAGGCTTACAGAACTCCCCACTCAGAGACCCTTTGAACTCCAGCAGGTCACCTCAGAAGAAAGCAATCCGCCAGAGCATCCACATCAGTGCAGCAGGGAAAGGAACTAGACGCTCTTGAAGAGCACAGTTCAAGGCATGCTATTTTGGGACCCGACGTAGTTCATTCATAAGCCACAGAGCTACAGTGAGCAGTGCCAGGGATCCCGACTGGTGAGTGGCAGCCAGAGGAGTTGGGACGTACAGTAGAAGGGTGCTGATGCCCAAGCCCACCTGTCAAGAAGCACCCAGGAGTGAGAAGAGCAACAGTTGATTCAACTCTGATGTTTTCAAGCATTCCACAGGATGTGCCTGTCAATACATTTCCAGCAACCCCCATGTTCCCAAACACAACCCTACCCACAGGCTCCAGAAATAAAAACCTCAAGACTCAGACTCCCCCTCCTCCCAGATAGCAGTCTGTGCCACAGACACCTGGACCTGTGCAGCTCCACCCCTCAGCTACTGCCACACTTCACTTTGCCACAGACTCTGCAGCTCCACATGCCAGCTCTGGGTAGCTAAAGGTCCTTCTGCTGAATGTGACACAGCCACTTAGTGCTAGGAGAGAAAAGGAGACAGTACCTGCATATATGCCACAGCCATTAAGGAGGCCATGGCTGCCTTGGTCCTGCGTGGTAGGGGGATCTTCCGAGAGAGGAGATAGAGTGCTGTGATGGCAGTGACTGAGGCGATCCCCTAGAGGTGGAAGAAGCTAGCAGTTACTTGAAGGAAGTGTGTGTGTGTGTGTGTGTGTGAAACCCCACACAACAGGTAACATGGGGGCTGAAAGGAGATCATCACTTGTTTGGTTACATTTGCCACAGAGCAAAATGACAAAGTTTTATGGGCACTGTTATATTTCACAAACACATTATTGGCTAGTGTCAGATGCCAACTAAATCACATCAGTGAAGGTGTTTGGCAACACCAGACCCAACTCTGACCATTGTGTCACCCCACGACATCCATCCCAACCCAAGGCACTCATCTGTATCCCCCTCAGTCTGTGGTCTCAATTGAAGTTCAGTCCATGACATTGCGGATACTAGAAACAGTCATAGGAGCTTGCACAAGCAGCTAGCTGAATTAGTATTTGCAGAGCTTTGCAGCTGTACAGCATTCTAAGTGCTAAGGCATTTAAGTCAAGGGTTCCCTGATGTACAATACCCAATCCTGTACTGACATCCAAATTTGATTTCATCCAGGGTTCTAGGAACCTTTTACAAAGGAGCCTGGCATCTTTAGCCCCAATTTACAGATTTGGGAAACTGAGGCACACAGGGGCAGGCTCTTTTGTTCCCAACATGTCTCTTCTAGAGGGAAGCCAGGTGTGGAAGACCATCACTCCTCCAGCAAGCGAAACGACCTCATAGATAAAGAGGAGACTTATGCCAGCTAAGACAGCGCGCTTCAAAGTTTTTGAATGGCAGCCCCGTTTACCATTTCCGCCTCCAATCGCGGCCCCCGTGTATGTCCGCCGAAATGCCACTGAATAGAAAGCCTGAGCTTTCTTTCAGTGGCATTTCTGCAGGGAAAAAATAGACTGCGAATTTGGCGGTCTTCCAGGCGGGATAGGCGGCGGTGCCGGGGTCTCGCACACCCCACTTTGAAAACCACTGAGCTAAGAGACCATGCTTCCTCCTTTTGAAGGTAAAGAGCTCCCAGGAGTAGGAGCCTTGCATACGATGCCCTCAAGTTCACCCCCACTCACTGTGGGAGGCAGCCTGAGAGTGAGCAGGCCAATGAAGGGAAAGCTACGACAGGATGGCATGTTCCCCAGAAGAGGCTGGGTGGCACTTACCAATATCCTGTGATTAAACTGCACAGTAGTGGGATTCTCAAAGATGTTCTTCAGCACTGGGGAGAAGGAGAGGAGATCGTCTGGGATCCAGCGCTCCCCCATCTTGGGGAAGGAGTTGTACACAAGGCCTGCATCCAGTCCTGCCACAAAGGCACCTGTAATTCCAGAGGAGAGTGTTAGGGACTAACATACTAGGGACAAGGCAGGTGACACACCAGACTAGCTTCTAGAGTTAAGCAACCTTGGATTTGGGCTCGAGGGCAGGGCAACCTGGTTTTGTATTCCTTCTCCCATGGCAACACATTGGTGATCAGACAAATGATGCTCTGCTACACAGTCTGCCCTGCAGAAGGAGATGTTCTAGCTGCTCTGTCTGGGACCGTCAAAGGCAATTCTAAGATGCCTATACATGTGAAAGGAGCTAAACCCCCATGGGACATGAAACTTCCTGAGGGATCTGCTATAGTCCACCCCCTCAGGAGAGTGGTAGGCAGGCAGGGTCACAATGGGAGAGGCCCTTACCTGAGAGAGCAGTGAGGAAGATGAGACCTGCTGTCCCATGAGCAAATCGTCTCAAACGGAGGAGCTGATAGGTTTCAGGTAACTGCAAAACACAAGCCACCAAAAGGGCTCTAAAAACAAACTTCCTAGGGGCCTTTCAAGAGACTGGGCACTGATGCTCCTAGTGGGATGAGCTCGCTGCCCCGGGTGAGGAAAGCTCCCCCAGTGCAGAAACAGACAGAAAGATTGAGGCAGCTTGTGAATAAATGTCTTGCAGACAACGTGTCAAAAGGGAAATTCCTGTGATGAAAGAGATCACTAATTGCTCCCTTTTCATAGCAACAGGACAAGCCACATCAGAAGAGACGGTAGGGACTCACCCCTTTCCCAGCCAGAAGTGTGCATTTCAAACCTCAACAGCGATCATTTCAATGCTCTCCTGAAGCATGGGAATCTCAATGTAAAACACTTCACACACCACTAGTCATGCAGTTCAAATACAAGGCAGGGTACGGTTCCAGTAGATGTGTTAGGGATTATTGCTTGTATTTTTTTGTCCGGATCAGGCTCAGTACCAGCACCTCAGCAGAGTCGCACTCAGGTGGTTCTTTGCAACCACAACAATTAGCCTTTTATTTACTTGAGAAATCTTTAATCCTGCAGTAACCAATGGGATCAGCAGAAAATTACTGGAACAGTGCCCTGGCACTTGATCCAATCCCCTGCTTCCCAGGCCAAATATTCTGACTTTGGGGATACCCCAATGTCTTTTCTTGACTTCTTCCTCAATGGAACAAAGTGTCTAAGCCAAAGAACTCAGAACTATCTTCTGCAAGCCACAGTCCCAGTGGATGAGTGCTAGGGGCAAGATAAGGGAGAGGTATCACTGTCAATCAGGATGCACTGGGATGCTGAAGGAAATTGCCCCAGTCATTCTACGCAGCAGAGTGTTCTGCAATGTACTTTGTCAGATCAAAGATAAGCCAGAGGCAGAGATGTAAGGGCTGTGCTATTACCTTTCACTCTCCCTATTCCTTTAACTCCTCATTAAAACAAAGATATTCCAAGAAGCCTTGGAACCCCAACAACCCATCCATCACCCAGATTCCTGCACTCCCCACATACTACCCATGGACCACTTACTTTGTGTTGTGGGAGCAGCAGGGACAGTCCACTCCACAGGCTGGCACAATACAGAACAAGTGCAGAGCCTAGATGTGCTGCCAGACGGTACTGACTGACTCTGGGGATGTCATGAGAATCCGGCTTCTCTTCCAATCCACTCTTCACCATGTACCAGCCTAGCAGTCCCTGCCAAAGAACCAAAGAGATAACATGAGAGCTACTGAGGGGCAAAACCCAGCAGCCTTCCATAGCCTCAGCTGGGAGAAATATAGAACCCACCTTCATGTCAATTTCCACATGGTAAAGAGAAGGAGAAGGAACTATCTGATCCAGCACTGATCTTAATCATACAGATGTTAGCTGTACAATAACCATGCTTCCACCACCAGTACCAGCATCCAAAGCCTTCATGGGTACCATAGTCTCAGCCCTAATGAAATACTTACAGTTCGGAATCATCACTGTACATCATCATCCCCCCCCGAAGCTCCTAGAGCCAATGCTACATATCCCCGCAGCTGCAGAGCTCCCTTACCTGGAAGCAGACAAGCCCACAGAGGGCAAGGACACGTCCTTTCATGGGGTGGCTGAGCCAGCCTTTTCTCCAGAAGTAGACAGCAGGCAGAACGTAGGCCAAACCTACAACCCGACCCCACATGCGGTGCGAATACTCCATGTACCAGATGAACTTGAACTCTGTCAATGTCATATCATGATTCAGGCTGTTGGAAAAGGCAGAGCAGAAGAATAAGCAAGAAACTCCCTGGTATGGAACAGTGGTCTCCTTCACACTCCCAATTTCACAGGGATTTTCTTCACCTTGGAGAGAACAGGGATAGCCAAGGAAGATGAGACCAAAGCCACCTTTGGATCCTTGTCAGTTATGTATTGAGGAGTGTCCTCCTGTTGATGCTTTGGCATTCCCATAGAAAGAAAAAGCCTTGTGCTGCTGACTCACAGCCAGTCTGGGCTCTGTGAACACAAAGGGGAGGATTCCCTGCCCATCCCAGTCCTGCCTGGAACCTGCAGCACTTACATTTTAAACTCTGGAAACTGCTGGTATTTTTGGAATTCAGCCTCCCATTCCTGCCGTGTCCGTGGAGGCTTCATTTCCTTTACCAGGTGCCAATCGACCATGGAGAGCCCAGACTCTGTCAGCCTAGGTGGGACAGACACACACAGATGTGACTCACTCACTCCTTAACCAAAATAAGAGGAGGGCTGGCAGCATTTCCCCAGATGAACTGCAGCCACTCCTCAGCAGCAAAGCTGATGGGGAGGAAGAACCTTATGAACTAGGCCATAACAGTTATCAGGCACTGTGGTAAACCCAGGGCAGGCTACTCCCAGAGAGGTTTGTGGTGAGAGAGGTAACTACAGGTTAATTGGGTTCAACCGAGCAAGGCTGCCATGGGCCAAAGGAGGATCAGCTGAGCCCAATTAAAAGGCTGACAGATCTTTTTAAACCCTCCTCCCCAGCTAGGAAGGGGGGTGTCATAAGTGTAAAGGGCTGGAGAGAGTTTATGTCATCTGAGAACAAGTAACAGAGTTAGTTCAGTTTCAGTTTGTTTTTTGCTGGTCATGTAGGTGGAAACGGGTCTTGGAGCATCTTTGGCTATTAAGAAGACTCTGCTCTTCTCTTATATTTCTATTTAGCTGTACTGTGGGTATAACCATTTGATTCTTTTAAGCCTGTGCCTTTTGGGGTGTTTCTCTCCTTTCCAGAAGGGAGTTAGGGAACCCCAGATTGTAAAGTGTACTGTATCTCTGTTTTATTCTCTTTCTGTATTAAATCTTTTAGTTATAAAACATGTTGTTTACTTCCCTTAAGGCTTCCTTTGCTTCCAGGTTGGGAAGAGAGGGGGGAAGGGTAGGTAAAAGAAGCAGCTCAAGTTATAAGCTGAGGAACGGTGCCTGTCTCTTCAACGAGAAGAGAGGAGGGGGAAGGGGAATAGCCTCCGGGTGTCTGGCTCTGGCTTTCAGGGAGAAAGACAGAGTTAGGTTTTTGGGGAGTCTGAGTACCCCGATTCAGGCTTTGGATATCTACGCAGATGGTGGTAGCAGTGGTACCCCAAGAACCCCACTGGTAAAAAGGGGGGAAGTCTAGGGGTGTAGGACTTAATTTGGCTGGGAAACAGTTAATTTGAGTGGTTTGGGCTAGTTAAGAGTCCCAGTCTCTGTACTGGAGAGCATAGAGGCTGGGGTACCCCACTCTTACGGGGGGGGGGGGAGAGAGAGGGAGTGAGGCTCCCAGCAGGTTGGTGGCAGCAGGACAGGGAAGCCTCTCCAAGCCCAGCGACACGGTGTTCCCCTGAACAGAGGGTAAAGACTTAGCCGGAAAGGGGGTGACTAGGGGAAGAGAGAACCTGCCCTTGGGCTCTGGGGTCGGGGTCAGCGCTCACCTGGTCACGCCTCCCAGCACAACGGCTCCAGCCACCGCGCCGCTGCACACCAGGAGCCAGCGCCCCACGAGCCGCTCCGCGGCGGAGCCGGGCACAGGCGGGGCCACCGCGCCGGGATGGGCGGCGGTTTCCGACACCGCGCGCCGGAGACATCGCTGCGGGAGAGAGGGGGGGTCAGTACGGGACCCGGGCCGGCCCCGCGGGGTGCCAGGGAGGCGGGAATGGGGGCGCGGGGCCCGTAGCTGCCGCGGGGCCCCCTTACCTGGGCGCCTGAGCCCCCCCAGCGAGGTAGCGGGAAGACCCGCGCGCTCCCTAGCGCTGCCCGGAGCATCACGAGCACAACCGGAACACAGTCCCTCTGACCCGGAAACAAAACCGGTATTTCCGGACCCATCGAGCCGTCGCCATGACAATCCAGCACGTGACAGGGAGTAGCGCGTGCGTCCCTCGCGCGCAGTGAGGACAGGTGAGCGCGAAGCGGGGGTGGCATCCGATCAACAGGGGGGAGGGGGGGTCACATGGTTCGGGGCGGGGCTTCCTTCCGGACACGTGACCACGGCGAGTCCGTTCCTCCGCCCCCGGCCCAGTGGAGCGGCGGGTGACTTGACCATGGAGAGACGGGACCGGAAACGGGGCGCGGGGGCCGGAAACGCGGGTGAGCGGGCGGGGCTTGCACCGGAAAGAGGGACCGGAAGTCCTGGCGATGATCTGATATAGGCGGGGGCGGGGCTAAGTTGAGGTGACGGTTAGAGTGGCCCGGATGGGCTGGGGTCGGCTCAGCGCCCGGATTCCGGCCCGTGTGAACGGGTGTAGCGCCGCTTCGGAGTCACTGCGGCTCCCCGCGGTGACACTGGGGGCTGGGGCTGCGCTTTGTGCCCGGGGTCCCGCTGGGCCGTGGGGCGCAGGGCGGGGCCCCTCGTCCGCTGGCTTCGGCCCCGCCTCGGGTCCTGGTGCCTCGGGGGGTCGGGACCGTGACGTGACGTGACGTGACGTGACTGTCTCGTGTTGCGCCGGGGCTTGAGGCCCCCGGTGAAAGAAAACACCCACGTGACCTAGAAACCCCCGCTGGGGGGGGGGGGTCGAGCTGGCCCGGGGGTTCCGGGCTGCAGAACACGGCGGGGGGCCGGTAGCACGCGCGGAACGGCGCGACAGAGGGTGGGGGTAATAGGCGCCTATGTCAGAAAACCCCCCGGGACAGCGGGACTGTATTCCCCCCCCCCCCCCCCCCCCAGAACAGGATGTGCTGCCCTCCCGTTCACAGACACACGGGGTATGTTTTCATGCTCTGTCACTGTGTTCGAGCAATCACCCGGTTTAATTGTCTCGCTCATGCTTTTGCTCTCTCCTGTCATAACCCAAAAGTTTTCAGGTGACCCACAAAGTGCCCATAACCAAACAAGAACAGAAGACTGGCCAGGCTGAGTCAGCCCAGTGTCCTGTCTGCCAACAGTGGACAATGCCAGGTGCCCTGGAGGGAATGAACAGAACAGGGAATTGTCAAGTGATCCATCGCCCATTCCCATCTTCTGGCAAACAGGCTAGACACACCCATCCCTGCCCCCCATGACTAATAGTCATTGATGGACCTATCCTCCCTGAATTTAAAAAACATTTCTATGGCGTTGGTAACTTACAGGGGAACTGCTGGTAGTCTGTGGGAAGTTGACAGGTCACATGATGCTGCTGTAGTAGCACCAGCTGAGAGATGGGACAAATGCACTCCCATCCCCAAGAGTTTTGCACTTGTTTAAAGTTCCATAAGTCACAGAGCTAGGGGGGCCTTGGACTGATCATTTTTAAACTGTGGTCCCATACTTAATCAGCACAACTGCTATCAGAACAGTCCAGAGCAGTTGTGTGGTCACAACATCACTGATGTTTGACAGAGAGGCAGTTGGCTAAATGATGATCCAGCCAGGCACACACAGCTTCTGTACAGTGAAGCACAGGGATGTTCTCTTGAGAACTTGACTCCTAGTGACACCAGCTCATGCGCAGTTTGGGTAAGAGAGAGGGGCGTCTCTGCAGCTGAGGGAGACCTGAGGTCCCTGCGGCTGGGGGAGGATGAGCAGGGACCAGAATGGGGTCCCCGCTGGGGAGCTATGGGGACCAAAATTTGCCCCACAAGAAACATCTGAATTGATACTATTGTGGCCACCTTTCTGCCAGTGCAATATCCAGAGCACCCCATGTCCATCGTTGCTTGTAAAAGTTCTAGGAAATGCGGTGAAGGAACCAGCCCAGCAGCCTCCACTGGGAGCAAAAGGTCCCTAAAGCCACCAGTAATATCTAGAGCTGCTAACCACTGTCATGGCCCACCAATGGAATATTCATGGGAGAAAGGAACCTGACAGCTGGTCAACATGTGCATGGAAGGATGTGAACCAGAGGTATTGTGTAGAGGAGCCTGAGAGAGGTGCAGGGAAAGAAGGAGACTTGTTTACAAGGGAACAAGGGTATAGGCGGCGTATGCAGCACGGGTCAGGTGCCAGATTCGTGCTTTTGTAGCTTTCATGCCAGAACAAATTGGGGGATGGTTTTTTCAGCGGAATTAGGTGAGGGTGCACTTCCTCTTTAGATGATACAGAGGCCTGATGCACACCTATGTAGAGGATGTCAGGCTACAGCCCCTCTAGCAGCTCCTCCAGAACGGCTAGCAGGTTCTGGCTACACTTTTCCCCTCACTTGTTTATTTTGACACTCCCCATCCATGACCCCACAAAGTTGCAAGACTCCTTTGTCAGCCTCATCCTGGCGCTGGCCAAGGTGGCCAGCCACCAGACCAGGAGAAAGCGCGATGGCAGGTGCTCTGTGGGACTTGTTTCCGTTACCTTGCCATATCACATCTCCGAGCAGAGTTCCTCTGAACAATGTCTGCTGGCTTCTGGGGCTTGAAATGCTATAGCAATGCAGCTGCAGTGGACATTACCTATGCCGATGGGAGAACCTCTAGGTAATCTACCTCGCCAAGTCTTCCATTGACCCAGTGCTGTCTCCATGGGGATTTAGGTCAGCTTAACTATGTCACTCTGGAGTGTGGCTATTGCACACCCCTGAGTAACATAGCTGGCTTGATTTAATTTTCTAATATAGATCAGCCATTAGACTCTTTTCAGGAAGAGTGGGCACTGTCGGGGGTTCTTTGCTTGGTGCCCCTATCTGGAGGCCTGATGTCCAAACTGTCACCCACACTCCCATTCCTATTTTTGCATTTGTTGTCCCCAAATTCAATTGTGGCCTGTGCTTTGTAGTTCCACCCTCTTGGTAAAGGGCGCAGGCCTTTAGTTTTGGCTCACTTATCCCAGGACACTCAGGAAAATTATCTCTCTCCAATCTATTAGAATTCTTTGAGGACGTCAGCAAGCATGTGGACAAGGGGAATCCAGTGGACATAGTGTACTTAGATTTTCAGAAAGCCTTTGACAAGGTCCCTCACCAAAGGCTCTTAAGCAGCGGTTCTCAAACTTGTCGAGACCACACCCCTTTTTTGTTCTCCGGCGGCACGGCGCGACCCTTGCATGTCCGCCGAAAAGCCGCCGAATTGAAGACTTCCGCATTCCGTGGCTATTTTTGGTGGACATGCTGAGCGCTTCCAAGAGCGCTTGGTATGTCCACCGAAAAGCCGCAATTTGGCATCTTTTTGGCGGAAGCAGGAGCTCGTGACCCCCCCCCGGGAGCACTCGGTGACCCCCCGGGGGGTTGCGACCCCCAGTTTGAGAAACCCTAGCAACATAAGCAGGGAAGGTCCTCTCGTGGATCAGTAACTGGTTAAAAGATAGGAAACAAAAGAATAAATGAGGTCAGTTGTTCAAATGGAGAGAACTAAATAGTATACTCCCCCAAGGACATGTACTGGGACCAGTGCTGTTCAACATGTTCATAAATGATCTGGAAAAGAGAGTAAACAGTGAGGTGAGAAATTGGCAGATGATACAAAACTACTCAAGCTAGTTAAGTCCTAACTGACTGCAAAGAGTTACAAAGAGATCTCCCAAAACTAGATGACTGGGCAATTAATTGGCAGATTAAACTCCGTGCTGATAAGTACAAAATAATTCACATTAGAAAATATAATTCCAACTATACATATAAAATTATGAGGTCTAAATTAGCTGTTACCTCTCAGGAAAGAGATCTTGGAGTCATGGATAGTTCTCTGAAAACATCCAGTCAGTGTGCAGCGGCAGTCAAAAAGCAAACGATGTTAGGAACCATTAGGAAAGGGATAGATAATAAAACAGAAAATATCATGTTGCTATATAAATCCATAGCATGCCCACGCCTTGAATACTGCATGCAGTCCTAATCACCTCATCTCAAAAAGGATATGTTAGAATTGGAGAAAGTACAGAGAAAGGCAACAAAAATTATTAAAGGTATGGATCAGCTTCTGTATGAGGAGAAATTAGAAAAAGGGATACTGTTCATCTGAGAAGAGACAACTAAGGGGGAATATGATCGAGGTCTATAAAATCGTGACTGGTGTGCAGAAAGTGAAAAGGGAAGTGTTATTTACCCCATCACATAATACAAGAACTAGATGTCACCTGATGAAATTAATAGGCAGAAGGTTTAAACAAAAGGAAGTATTTCTCCATACAATGTACAGTCAACGTTTGGAATTGGTTGCTATGAGATATTGTGAAGGCCAAAAGTATAAGTGGCTTCAAAAAGAAATTATGTAAATTCATGGAGGATAGGTCCATCACTGGCCATTAGCCAAGAGGGTCAAGGATGCAACTGCAAGCTGTGGGTGTCCCTAAACTTCCAGCTGGCAGAAGCTGGGACCAGACAAGAGGGGACAGATCACTTGATAATTGCCCTGTTCTGTTCATTCTCTCTGGAGCAGCGGTTCTCAAACTTATTGAGACCGCGACCCCTTTTCCTGCGTTGTTGGCACACTGCAACCCCTCCGGTCCGGCAGCCGGCTGCGATGTGACACCCCCCCTCCCCCTGCCTCGCCACAGGCGGGCTGCCGGCTGCGCCTGGGCCCCCCGTCCCCACCGCGGGCGGGCTGCCGGCTGCGCGCCGACCCCAGTCCCCGCCGCGGGCAGGCTGCCGGCTGCGCCTGGGCCCCCTGTCCCCACCGCGGGCGGGCTGCCAGCTACGCGCCAGCCCCAGTCCCCGCCACGGGCGGGCTGCCGGCTGCGCACCGGCCCCTAGTCCCTGCCGCCGCAAGTTGCGGAGCTCGCAACCCCCCAGGGAACGCTCAGCGACCGCCCCGGGGGGTCACGACTCCCAGTTTGAGAAACCCTGCTCTGGAGCATCTGGTCGGAAGACAGGATACTGGGCTAGATGGACCATTGGTCTGAGCCAGTCTGGCCATTCTTATGTTCTTTGACATTACAGAGTGGGGATTCAGGACCAAATATAGCTGCAGGCAGGTGTGGTCAAAGCCCAACCAGGAGTGGGTGCTAGAGATGGGAAATGTGGATGTGAGAAGGGTCTGGAGACAGGGCACAGTAGGACATCAGGAGAGGGATCAGGCTGGGCCAACCGGAAACCCCACGTAGGGCAGGAGACTGAAGAGGGGAGGATGGGTTTCCAGGGCTGGACTGAGAGAATCCCTGAGGCAAACCCTGCTCTAAGCTGTGACTGGACTGGGCTGCCTCCTTGACTGTTCCTGTGTTTCCTTCCCAGGAATGGCTGATGGCTTTCTCATGGAAGTGTGTGTTGACTCAGTGGAGTCTGCTGTGAATGCAGAGAGAGGAGGTAAGGAAGATGGGAACAGCTGGGATTTGACCTGTCCTCAGTGTAATAAAACCTGGCAGGGGTAGAATGCAACAGAATGTGTGGTGCCAAGGCTTCTCCTGAAAGAGGGATTCTCTGTTATCAGCTGAGCACTCAGGGGCCTCAGCTTTATTATACAGACCATTGAGAAAGACACGGTTCCTGCCCCAAAGAGCTCGCAGTCTAATATAGCTGCATGGAGCGGACATAAAGCACGACACTGCAGGGATGGTGTGTCCAGTTCTGGTGGCCACAATGCAAGTAGGATGTTGATAAATTGGAGATGGTTCAGTGAATAGGCACAAGAATGATTCAAGGATTAGAAAACCTGCCTGCTAGTGACAGACACAAGGAGCTGAATCTATTTAGCTTAACAAAGAGAAGATGAAGGAGTGACTTGTTCACAGTCAATAGGTATCTACTTGGGAAACAAATATTCAGTAATGGGCCCTTCAAGCTAGCAGACAAAGGTATGACACAATCCAATGGCTGGAAGGTGAAGCTAGACAAATCCAGACCAGATCTGGATCTAGACAAATCTAGACTGGATCCCTAGCCATCAAGATTTGATTTTTTTTAAAGCTCTGCTCTAGTTCAAACAGGAATTATTTCTGGGAACTTCTGTATGATACAGAAGGTCAGACTGGCCTTAGAATTTATGAATGTTTAGTACTAGAAATCGGCAGCTAAGGTATGTCAGTCAATGTGTACATCAGCCCTCACAATGTGGCCCAAAATGTAGATACAATATCTCCAAGAGACAATGACCCCAGGTCCGAGCACAGTGCAAGGTCGTGGTGTGACATTCTGTACCTTGGGGGAGTGTGTCCTCCCTATGAAGCCAGTCAGGACTCCGGGGGGAAGCTTCATCTCCATAAACAGCCTGCCTCCAAGGCTAGGAGCTTCACAGGTACAGCTCCCACCTTCCTGGGTATGACCTCAGAGCATTCAGCACCTTCTGCCCCTCCGTGCGCTTCCCCCAGCAAGCCCACCCAGATGGGGTCCTGGGGAAGCCTGTGGGTCTGCACCCCACCTCCGCAGTCAGACATGACTCTCAGCCAGGCAATAAAACAGAGGTTTATTAGATGACAGGAAAATAATCTAGGTAGAGCGAACGCAACCCCTCCGCTGGGTCCATTTTGGGGGCCAAAGAGCCAGGCAGAGCTTGCCTGAAGCTCTCTGCCTCTTCCCAGCCAGAGACAGACTGAAACTCACTCTCCAGCCCCTCCCGTGCTTTCCTTTGTCTCTTTTCCGGGGCTAGGTGAAGATCACCTGACCTCCCCCAACAGGTTCAGCTGACCTCTTTGTTATTCAACACTTCCAGCCTTGAGAGGGGGGAGGGGCCAGGCCCTTAATTGCCAAGGCAGGTTGGCCACTTACACTGTCTCTCTGCTTTGCATCAACTACATATCCTTATACCTCCACATAGACATTCAAGAAATGCATAGGGGAAACTGAGCACCCACACAGTATTCTTACTCCGTCACAGAGTGCCCTTAATCCTCATATTCCTCGTTTATATATAATTGTGATCTTGCATATAAAGCAGACCATGTAAGGTATCAGGGATAGGTTATGATCTGCTGAAAGTAATTTCTCTATCCATATGTGTATATCATTAATGCATATGAAGTTATGATAATTGTGTTGTATGGTTGTCAGTAAAACATGCGGTAAGTTGGGGAATCAACCAGGTATTAACTCCCCCGAGGCAATAGCAAGGAAAGTAACCAACACCCAAGTGAGGTGTCAATCAACCCATCGCCAGCCATTGTCCAGCAAGGGAGCTACAATTCAATGACTCACCTGCATGAGGCCACACCAGGGCTCAGCCTGGCCTGGAGACTCAGCAGTGTCCCCCAGACATGCCTTGACTTGTGTGTTCCCCAAGCACATGGGACTTTGAGGGTATAGAACAGAACAGAGCAGGCCCATGTTTTGTCTTTTCTCCTGGCCCCACCTATGCTGCCAGCAAGAAAGACACTGAGGCCTTGTCTATGTTGGCAAATTTCTGAGCAGTAAAGCAACTTTCTGCATTGTAACTCCTGAGGCGTACACTTGCCAAGTCACTTACTGCGCAGAACTGCGCAGATGCAGCATTCTAAAAAAACCACCCCAACAAGAGGTGTGCAGCTTTCTGCGCCGGGGTGCAGCGCCACAGTGCCAGGATAGACACCCTGGTCAATAACAGCACTGCTATTGGCCTCCAGGAGGTGTCCCACAAAGCCTGTTCTCGCCTCTCTGGTCATCGGTTTGAACTCTACTGCCCTGCCCTCAGGTGACCAACCCTCACCCCTTAAATGTCTTGGGAAATTTGAAAGTCGCCTTCCTATTTGCTCGGTGACGAGTGCAGAGGTCTCAGCGCATCTTTCCAGGTGACCATGCCTGCTCCACGCACCAGGCGATCCCCCCATATCTCCCTCACTTCACAGGAATCTGCCTCAGCTGGGCAATTCGCTGCTGCATGTTCTTTGGCAGAGCTGCTTTGGTTTTTGTCCCATGAAGGGTAAATTTCCCATGCCACTCTGCTGTCACTGGAAGGGGGTGGAGGAGGGACCATTGCTGCACAGAGGAAACCCACATAAGGGACAGTACGGAAGCCGCAGTCTTGGAGAAGACCTCCCTTGATTCTCTGCTCACCCTTGGCAGCAAGATATCTTCCATAATGAACACAGCCTGTGGAAAATGTGGGGACAGGAATGATTATAAAGCCCCCCTACAGTGCTGGCTCTCCCCAAGAGCCATGTGCCCAGTGTACAGTATGGTCCTGGAACACTGATTTTGCCTGCCCCTGTGGTTACTCACCATTTTGGGGGTCTTGTGGGTCAGGTGTGCTTGCCTGGGGTCAGCCAGTTAGTGACAGGTATGTGAATAGTGGCTGTGTTTTAAACCAGTGATCCGTGTGTTGCAAACAATACTGCTTCTGTTAAAGTAGCATTTTGGCTTCACAGATATGACCTTGGAAGCCCAGCCTCCCTCTTTGTTATCACCAGCCGAATGGCTGTGCAGAATTAGAAAGTGGCCACGAAGAACTACAGAGGACTTTGTGCTGCAAGGCTGCTACAAGCTCATCACACATGATGAATGTGGCTTTCCTCATCCAAAAGTTCTGCAGCCACTGCTCGTCGTCCCAGAGGTGCATCACAATGGGATCTCACCACACAGTGCTCGTTTCCTGAGCCCAAAAGTGCGGTTCCACTGTGGTCAGCCCCTCCGTGAATACCACAAGCAATCTCGTGTTGTGGCTACTACATGTGGCAAGATCAACATCATACTCCTCTTGCCTTTGTAGTTTAAGGAATAACTCCACTGCCCCTCTTAACGTGTTAGTCAGAGCAAGCAACATATTGGTCAACAGCTCGGGAT
This sequence comes from Sternotherus odoratus, assembly GCA_032164245.1. Lineage (NCBI taxonomy): Eukaryota > Metazoa > Chordata > Testudines > Kinosternidae > Sternotherus > Sternotherus odoratus. Next base: position 107,880,629 of record JAVMKO010000005.1, read on the forward strand.
TCATTCCTGCAGCCCAAAGAGGCAGAGCGCACAGTACACAAAACATCAAGAGATAGCACCAGATGCGGATGGAAGCACAGGGATTGCTGGGATACAACACAGTGCATTACGGGGCATTGGGGCATAGGGTGACCAGACAGCAAATATTAAAATTCAGAACAAGGGGTAGGGGGTAATAGGAGCCTATATAAAAAAAGACCCCAAAATCGGGACATCTGGTCACCCTGTTGGGACAGGACCCAGGATGTCCCACAATCTCCTCTGCCTTCCCACAGCTCTTAGCGTCAGAAGAGGAAGAGGTGCTCTGTGGGATAGCTGCCGAATAGCACCACAAGTGTGAACATGCTATTGCGCAGGCAGCTGTCAGTGTGAACACGCAACAGCAGTTTTCCTTCAGTGCTCTCTGAGCGGCACTGTAACTGCCGGCCCTGTAACTCTGGCAGTGTAGACATACCTTGAGAAGCAGACTGAAGACTCCAACAGAGGAGACTGGCCCAGGTTTAAGGGACAAATCTGTATATTAATGACCGCAGTATCCAGTGGGATGAAAAAAACTGCTTAGTCTAATTGTTGCCCAGTCTAACAGGGTTGAGTGTGTAGACTGTGTGCTTATCTTTTATTTCATTTGGTAACTAACTCTAATTTTTTGCCTAACACTTATAGTTACTTAAAATCTGTCTTTTGTAGTCAATCATTCTGTTTGACTGTTTATCTTTACCAGGGAGTTTGCCTGAAGTGTGTGGCAAATCTGCTCAGATTTGCGAAGGCTGGTATATGTCCACTTTCCATTGATGAAGTGGTGAACCAACTAATACATTTGAACTGCTCTCTTGAGCAGTGCAGGACGGTATATTCCTGAGGCACGGTGCTCAGGAGGGATTTGGCTGGTGCCTTTCTCTGTGTGATTCATGAGTGGCTCTGGGAGCATTCATGCTATCTGGCTAGGAGTGGGGCTTCACATGCAGTTGTGCTGAGTGATAACAGCACCTGGAGGGGTTTGCTGCTGATCACTAGCAAGGCATTGTGAGAGGTAGCCCACAGGGCTGGCAAGAGTTAGGGGGGCACAGCAGCCCCACACTCCCAGGCTGCACCCCGGGGATCTCATCACAGGTCATGTGAGGCAGAGAGCGGGGCAGGTGATTCTCCCCTTTGGCACAGTGTTCTGGCCTCCGGGTGTATCACCCTGATGGGAGGGCAGAGGCCTTTTGTTCTAGTATCCTGGCTCTACAGGCTGTAGGTCCTGATTTTCTGTCTCCTGGGGGCCCTCTTCCATAAGCCTTAGTTCCCTTCCTTGGTCCATGTCCAGGCTTTCTCTGTAGTCCAGAGGGAGGGTTTCCCCTAACTTAGTGACTATTACTCGGTCTCTTGTCCCAGGTGCTGGCCGGATTGAGCTATGTGCCGGTCTGATGGAAGGAGGAACCACGCCCAGTATGGGTGAGTGCCCCAGGGCATCTTGCTTATACAGGGACATCAGGACTACTGCCCTGCAACTGCACTAATGGAATACGTTCTGGGGCAGCATTCAGCGGAACCAGGGCCAGTCCTGCAGGGCCATGGGTGCATGAGGGAGACTCAGACTGTGTCTGCTCTGAGATTACAGCCAGTTCATGCATTCTCTGAAGCCTCCTGCCCAGTGTGCCCAAACTTTGCCAGGGTCCATGGAGTTCAGTGGCTGCTCTACCCTCAGGGCCTCAGTGCAGGGAGCAGGTCCCACGTGTCCTGGATTTGGCAGAGAGCCTCCCAGCTCTTCAGCTGGCCCAGCCGTGGAAGTAGCATCCCCATCTCCCCATCCCTTCAGCACCTCAATTCCATCCACCTAGCTCTTCGCTCCTGCTCTCCTTTATTCTCCTCTGCCTCCAGGGATTCCTGCCTCACGCTCATGCTCCAGGATAATGGGGGTCAAAGGTCCCTTTCCATCCCTGAACCCCAGGTGGGGCTCACCCTGCTGGACAGAAGTGAGGGCTGAAGGCCTCTGTAGTGGGACGGGTGGGTGTCTGCCCTGCTTGCCCCCATGCTGAGCTGCCTCTGTCTGTCCCGGCAGGGCTCCTGCAGGTGGTGAAGCAGTGTGTGCGGGTTCCAGTGTTTGTGATGATCCGCCCTCATGGGGGGGATTTCCTCTATTCCGACCGGGAGTTGGAAGTGATGAAGGCTGATATCCGCCTAGCCAAGCTGCATGGGGCCGACGGGCTGGTGTTTGGGGCGCTGACTGAGGACGGGCGCATCGACACAGAGCTCTGCACAGCCCTGCTGGGTAAGGAGACCCCCAGTTATAGGTTCTGCTCTGACGGGTGGTGGCAGCTCAGTGCTGTCTGACCTGGTGATGCCATGTAGGTGGCTCTGGCTAGTGGTAGCTGGCTGAGATCTGGCCCTTCACTCCAGCCTCTCCTAGGTTCATGCTGCCATCTGCCTCCCAGCGCTGCGGGTGAGCGCTTTGCAGACAGCACAGCTGCCCCTAGGAGTTCCCAGCGTGCAATGCAGTCTTGGGCGAGATGAGGTCATAAGGGAGGGAGAGGATCATGCAGGAGACACCAGTGCATTTTATGGCTAGCAAACTCCCCCCACACCTCCCTTTCCTTGTGGCTGAGAGCAGAGCTGGCTCAGAAACCTTTGTAAAGATCATAGAATCTCAGGGTTGGAAGGGACCTCAGGAGGTATGTAGTCCAACCCCCTGCTCAAAGCAGGACCAATCCCCAACTAAATCATCCCAGCCAGAGCTTTGTCAAGCCTGACCTTAAAAACTCCTAAGGAAGGAAATTCCACCCCCTCCCTAGGGAACCCATTCCAGTGCTTCACCACCCGCCTAGGGAAAAAGTTTTTCAATATTCAACCTAAACCTTCCCCACTGCAACTTGAGACCATTACTCCTTGTTCTGTCATCTGCTACCACTGAGAACAGTCTAGATCCATCCTCTTTGGAACCCCCTTTCAGGTAGTTGAAAGCAGCTATCAAATCTCCCCTCAGTCTTCTCTTCTGCAGACTAAACAATCCCAGTTCTCTCAGCCTCTCCTCATAAGTCATGCGCTCCAGGCCCCTAATCATTTTTGTTGCCCTTCTCGGGACTCTTTCCAATTTTTCACATCCTTCTTGTAGTGTGGGGCTCAAAACTGGACATAGTACTCCAGGAAGTGCTTGTCTTGGCCTTCTGCAAACCAGCTGGCCCAGACCTCGCTCTGAATTTTTCTGTCTTCCAAAATAACTGAGAAAAAGGGCAGAAAAGGAGAAATGGAAAAAAAGTGCAGAAAGTGGGTGGAGCTGGTGTTGCCTGGAGCGGCTTGGCTGTGGGAGACCCGAACCCCTTCTGAGCCGAGGGAGAAAAGGCTCCTCCAGCACCTCATCTGAGAGCTGCAGCCAAGACACAGCTAGCACCTGAGATCTGTGAGCCTGGGTCCTGGGCTGGGGCTGAACACCCCCTGGAAGGTGCAGCGAGAGGAGAGGGGTCTGTCCAGGACTCTGTGACAAGGGATGGTCGGCAGGGGCTGGCATAGTCAACAGAGAACGCAGTTCGAACTTCTTCAGGAAAACGACCAGCTCTAGTCCATTGGAGCTGAGTGCCGGCTGAGTCTCCTGGGGACAGCCTAAGGAAACGAAGGAGCAGTACGCAGTGGAGGGCTGTGTGAACGTGGTGGAAAAGCAGGGGAGAGCTCAGAGGGGTTGACTTTCTGGCTTCCCACATAGCTTTGATCCTGCCCCTTCCCCTGCCTGTGTGATGGGAGAGCAGACTCCTTTCTGACTGACTAGACATTGTCCCTGCAGAGGAATCAGTCTCTGAAAGGAGCTAGAGTCCCTTGTGGGAATTAGAAGTTGTCACGGAGGGCCCGGGCGATGGTCTGGAACCACTCCCTAGGAAGCCAGACCGGACTCCGGGTGAAGGGCCCCTTCTCCGTACACAGCCTGTTTCCAAGGCCAGGGGCTTCAGGGGTCCCCACTTCCACCTTCCTGGGTCTGACCTTGGAGCATTCAGCACCTTCTGCCCCTCCGTGTGCTTGCCCCAGCAAGCCCGCCTGGGCGGGGCCCTGGGGGAGCCCATGGATTCTGGACCCCTGGGGGAGCCCATGGATTCTGGACCCCAAATCCACAGTCAAACGTGACTCTCAGCCAGCCAGTAAAACAGGTTTATTCGATGACTTCTAATCACAGACCATACAGCGAGCGTGAGCCCTCAGCTGGATCCATCTTGGGGCCAGAGAGTGAGATGGCTCCTCTCCCCTCTCCAGCCAGACCCAGACTGACTACTCCCCCTCCAGCCCCTCCCTGCTCTCCTTTGTCCCTTTCCCGGGCTCGAGGTATCACCTGACCTCTCTCCAACACCTGGAGTCAGATTACAGCATCTGGGATGCCTCCTTGAGGGGGAGGGGTTGCCTCCTTGCTTCCAGTGTCAGCCCCTATTCCTTAAGAACTGCATAGGGGAAACTGAGGCACGCACACACAGTATTCCTACTTCGTCACAGAAGTTAAGGGTGATATAGGCAGCGACATCATTACCCTGGCTCTTAGATAGGGACAAAGATCAGCTCTTGAAAGCAGCTGCTGACGTTACTCACAAACGGAATAAAGTTTGAATGCTCCCATGGTGGGACTGGAGACCCACGAACTGCGGGAAAAGAATTTGTCATCCAGAGAGTCTGGACAGACAGGGGAGAAGCACCCACCCCATTCCCAGCAGTGACCAGGTCATTCACAGTGATGGCAGAAGTGTGTATCTGAGGGAAGATGGACTCAGCTATGTCCTTCTGGGACACTGGTTCCTTCCAGTGTCCCAGACAAAGGAGCGGTGGGTGATGTGTCTCTTCAGATACGTGGAAACACACCTGTCACTGTCCCGTTTGTTTGCCTGGTTTCCTAGGCCCTCCACCCAAGCGGGTTGATTCTTTCTCTATAATGCGCACCATGAGTAGGGCTGGATTGTAGAGGGATTCTAGGCACAAACCCAGTTTACCACTGTTCTCGGGGCCATTGACTGAGGCTCTGTCTGCTACACAAAAGCTGGCAATCCGGTCGGCCTTTCAGCCACTGCCATGCAGAGTACCCTGTGCTAGTCTCCGATTCAGGCTCATTCTGTGATGCGTAGCCTAAAGCACAGTCCGCAATAGAGAGTGGAATTTAGGATTGCAGTGCTCAGCTGCACGGATGGGTCACTGTCCTAGCCATTCCCAGTGCTGCAAGGCAGTGCAGACACAAGGAGCTTCACAGAAAACACATAGAGACTTTAAAAGGCCCATAAATATATGATCCCTGCCTGAACCAGATAGCCTGGGCCTCTCCAAAGGCTGGTGGAGGAAACAGTCATCTCATCTCTCCAGCTTGACGATGCTCCCTGCTGGGCTCTCCAGAGATCGCCCAGGGGGTTGTCCTTGGGCCAATCTTTCCACAGTTGGGAAGGAAAAGGGACCCCTCTGATGCAGGAGCCTCTCCTCACACAGTGAGGCCTGCGCTGACCGTGTGAACTCTTCTCTTTGCAGCTGTTTGTCGTCCCCTGCCAGTCACCTTCCACCGAGGTGAGTTGTTGTCTGTGCTGTCCTGCTGGGAAGGATCTGGCCCAGGCTCTATGGCCATGCCACTGCCTGTGGGGTGGGGACTGTGCAGGTCCAGTAGGCTTTATGGCCGTGCCGCTGCCCTGGGGGTGGGGGCCGGACATGCCAAGCCTCTGTGCAGGGCTCAGCAGCTGTGAGGTAGGCCTTTGGTTCTAGGCCCCGGATAGATCCCCCCCACTTGGCTGGTGAGCTGGCTGATGGGTGGGACTTTGCGCTGCAGCCTGCACCAGCCTGGTGTCTCTGAGCTGCTTTGTTTGGTCCTGCAGCCTTCGACATGGTCCATGATCCTCTTGTGGCCCTGGAGACTCTGGTGTCCTTGGGGTTCGAGCGGGTGCTGACCAGCGGCTGTGACAGCTCAGCACTCGAGGGGTTACCCCTAATAAAGAGACTCACAGAACAGGTGAGCGCTCCCCCCCCTTCTGTCTCTGCTGTTACCCCGGCCGCTCACTGCTCTGTGGGTGGTGCCCTGGAGAGCCAGCTAGCACTAGCAGTGGTTGCCCCTGGGGAGTCTCTGGCTGGGAGTACCATCCCCATCTGCTCCCTGGCCCCAGGGGCACATCAGGGCATTGTGGGTTTGAGGAGGAGAGTGAAGTGGGGGGTGGGGAGCTGTGACAGGGTCCCAGGGATGCAGACGCTCTGAGATGAAGCTTTAATGAGTCTGGCTCATTTGCATGTTCTTCTGTCTAAGATGTACATAAAATGGCGAAGTGCCTCTCTGGAGAGCGTGAGACGGCCCGGCATTGGGACTGTCAGATAGAGGCCAGCGCAGTGTGATGGTTTATGAGTGTTATTGTTGGGTGCCCTGGGGTTGATTGGATGGGTTGAGGAGGAAGCTGGCTGGGCTAGGAATGGCAGAAGGCAGGGGACAGCTGAGGCTGAGAAGGGGGACTGATGAGTGGAATAATGTTGGGGTGCTGAATAACTTAAGTGCTCATTTTCTGGCTGGTGTGTTTAGGGGAATCTGCAGTCTGGCAGAATCAACTCCAACACCACAAAGGGCCAAGTCTGAGAACATAGTCCAACATGCCGGCACGTGCCCACAGACACATTACAGGCACACACAGTACTCACACTTTAGATCAGAGAATCATAGAATCTCAGGGTTGGAAGGGACCTCAGGAGGTTCTAGTCCAACACCCTGCTCAAAGCAGGACCAATCCCAACTAAATCATCCCATCCAGGGCTTTGTCAAGCCTGACCTTAAAAACCTCTAAGGAAGGAGATTCCACCACCTCCCTAGGTAACCCATTCCAATGCTTGACCACCCTCCTAGGGAAAAAGTTTTTCCTAATATCCAACCTAAACCTTCCCCACTGCAACTTGAGACCATTACTCCTTGTTCTGTCATCTGGTACCACTGAGAACAGTGTAGATCCATCCCCTTTGGAACCCCCTTTCAGGTAGTTGAAAGCAGCTATCAAATCCCCGCTCAATCTTCTCTTCTGCAGACTAAACAATCCCTGTTCTCTCAGCCTCTCCTCATAAGTCATGCGCTCCAGGCCCCCAATCATTTTTGTTGCCCTTCTCTGGACTCGTTCAAATTTTTCCACATCCTTCTTGTAGTGTGGGCCCCAAAACTGGACCCAGTACTCCAGCTGAGGCCTCACCAATGTCGAATAGAGGGGAACAATCACATCCCTCGATCTGCTGGCAATGCCCCTACTTATAGAGCCCAAAATGCCATTAGCCTTCTTGGCAACAAGGGCACACTGTTGACTCATATCCAGCTTCTCATCTACTGTAACCCCTAGGTCCTTTTCTGCAGAACTGCTGCCTAGCCATTCGGTCCCTAGTCTGTAGCAGTGCATGTGCGTGTACACACACGCATGCTCATGGAGACACACACACCTACATGCACATGGATATGCAAACACAAATGTCTTATTGATTGGCTTGTAAGTTATTGGTGTTTAGGGGGCTCTTGAAAGTAATAGCTGCAATATCCGGGGCGAGGGTGGGCAACCTGCGGCACGCGAGCTGATTTTCAGTGACACTCACACTGCCCGGGTCCTGGCCACCAGTCTGGGGGGCTCTGCATTTTAATTTAATTTTAAATGAAGCTTCTTAAACATTTTTAAAACCTTATTTATGTTACATACAACAATAGGTTAGTTCTATATTATAGACTCATAGAGAGAGATCTTCGAAAAACGTTAACATGTATGACTGGCACATGAATCCATACATTAGAGTGACCAAATGAAGACTCGGCACACCACTGCTGAAAGGTTGCCGACCCCTGATCCAGGGTCTCTGAGGTTCCTGGGCTGGAGCATGTTAAGTGGGTAGAGTCCTTGAGCCAGCCTGTAAGTGTCTCAGGGGTCGAGTTTCAGGCACCAGGTGCAGGAATGAGAGTCCTGCAGAATCACAAGGTCAGTGGTTTCCTCTAACGCATGGGTGTCCAATCTTTTGGCTTTCCTGGGCCACATTGGAAGAAGACGAGTTGTCTTGGGCCACATGAGTTGTCTTGGGCCACGCGTTATGCCTAGTACACACGAATTCTTTGTCACAATTCATTTTACGCGACATTAGAGTCCTCTCGCTCTTTATTTTATTAGTCAATTTTATCAGTTTTTCGGTTTTTTGGTCGAACTGTTTGCAATTATAATGCGAATTACGAATAATACTCCGTTATTTGTGGACATAATCTCATAACGTTGTAAGTTTACGATTTTGTGTTGGGCCGCATTCATAGCTGTCCTGGGCCGCATGCGGCCCGCGGGTTGGACAAGCCTGCTCTAACGTGTCTTGGGGAGGATGCTGTGAGCTCCATAACTGGGCATGTCCTGAGGTGTGTGAGTGTGAATTCCTCATGATAGGACGGGCTGTACGCGAATACCGTGGCTCTCCTGTGTGTCAAGCTGCAGTGGGCAAGAGCACTAACACCTGTCCCTCTCCTTTTCAGGCAAAGGGCAGGATTGTGGTGGTGCCAGGTAATGACTCTGCTGTAACTTTATGTACGTACGTGGGGGCTGAATCCCTCCCTGGCTCCGGGGCCCCAGTCTCACGCACATGCCCAGGTGCATAAGATCCATGTTTCAGCTTTCAGCCATTCTGCTCCCTCACCGGGGAGTGGCTTTCCCTCCCTCCAGGGAATGCAAAGGCACCATCCTGCTACCTGCTGTGGTCAGTGAAGACTGGTCCCGCTGCCGCATTCTGTGAGGCCTGGGGATACTCTGGACCAGCCAGGGTTCCCATGCAGCTCCTCATCCAGCCTCCTGTGCCTCTGGGGGGCTGTTCCCTTTAGGGCTGGTCGTAGGGGCTGGTCATTGGGGAATGCTCAGGTTTGTCCTGCTCGAATGTGATGTGGGACTGTATTCTTTCCACGAGGGGGTGGTATAACAGAGAGGAACCTGCAAAGGATTCTCGAGGGCTCTGGTGCATCTGAGTTTCACTGCTCTGCTCGCTCTGCCCGGGACTCAGGAATGAAGTTCAGGTAAGAGGTTTTCTCTGCACTAAGCCAGTGTGGAGTCGCAGTCCGGCTTGTTCCTCCTGCAGCTTTGCTGCGCTGAAAGTGAGTCTGCAAATTACACAGAAAGCTCCCTGATCCTCCTGATGCCCCAGGGTGTGAGAATTGTGCTTTGGGGGGGCTGGACGTGTGAATCCTGGTACTGGGGTTCTGGGGCACGTGAATCCAGCTGTACTCCACGTTTGGGGCGCGAGTCCTGGGCATGATGAGGTGCCCTTGGGTGTGCTAAGCAGCTAGGAGCATTAGCACACTGGGGTGTGTGACTGGAGCCGCGCTTGGCACTTGGGAGCATGAGCCCTGATACGTGCTGTGTTCTGAGACATGTTTCTAGGAGGCCTGTACTACATTCTTTTAATGTTGCTGCCTCTTGCCTAGAGCTAAGACCCTCTCCTCTGCCCGGGAATAGCCTTTCTCCTGCTGTTCCTGTCTAGCATCTCTGTTAACTCTGAGGTGGCACAGGAAGAGATTCTGCCAGCTGCTGAGGAAAGAGGAGACAGTGCTGTAGCCTGGCAGTGCCCCTTGACGTCTCCTGGCCAGGGCCTGTGTCCCACTGTTTCACATTCCAGACAATAATCAGTCACCTGTTGGTTTTCCTGACAGAAACAGCAGTGTTGCCATGGGAACCTCTCTCTGTGTCTCCGAATATTCCCTAAAGGTAGCGGATGTGGCTAAAGTGAGGACCCTGAACGCCATTGCAAAGAACATCCTGTAGAGGCAGGTGCGGAGTGTGGGACAGTAGAGCACAGACCCTGGGATCCTCCCTGCCAGTGTGGACAGATGGGCTCTGGCTTCAGTCTCGCAAGGGCTGTCAAGGAAGAGGATCCTGTGAAGGAAACTGCCGTCTCTTCATTGGCTTCACCTGGACACTCCCTGGACTGGAGACTTAAACTGGCTTGTTTTTTGTAAACCAAGGACCCACTCCTGGCTGTTGTAGTGGCACAAACCATCCAGCAGCAATTAGGAGGGGGGACCTTAGCTAACAGGGTAACTAAATTGTGCATCACTACCAATGATTGTCAAATAAACACCCTGCAGCCGCTCCCGTGTCCCTGTGGCTCGTCCTTACAGTGGGCAGCATGACAAGCCCTATGTGAATGGTATCTGCTATGGCAGGGTTTCTCAACCCGGGGGTTGTGACCCCTCTGGGGATCGCCGAGCGCTCCCAGGGGGGTCACGAGCTCCTGGCGCTGCTTAAAAGCCGCCGAATGAATTAATTCTGCATTCGGCAGCTATTTTCTGTGGATATGCCGAGCGCTCCCGAAATAGCTCGGCACGTCCGCCGAAACGCCGCCAAATGCGGAAGTAATTCATTCTGCAGCTTTTCAGAGGACGTACAAGGGTCGCGCCGCCGGGCAGATCAACAAAAAAGGGTCGCGGTTCAGGTAAGTTTGAGAACCGCTGTGCTGTGGTGAGTCATATGACATATGCTTGCAAAAGAATCGTGTACCAGGGAATCTGCCCAAGATGCAGTCAGCACGAGGAAATGAGTTCATTCAGAGTTAAGGTCCTTTGAACCTGGACTCTCACTTTCAGGCTGATTTAGCAATCCGTGGCTAAGGTTGGCAGAGGTGTTCAGGAGACGCTGAACTGAGAACTATATCTAGAACTCAAACGACACCGGTTCTGCTGGCAACGCTTGTCTGCCTCATAAACAGAAAGCGCGGGTTAAAGAAAACCACAGGGAAATCAATTGAAAAAGACCTGGAGTTAGTACAAAGAACAAATTGTCGCCAGTTATTTTGTTTAAAGTAAGTTTAGTCGTGGTATTACACCACGTGGATTCGGCTCTGGGGGCTACAGTTTCAAGCTTAGCAGAATGAAAGTCACCTCTGCTACTTGCTTCAGATTTAGAGTCCCTAGGAAGATATAAAGACCAAGGGTAGTGACCACACACATCTACCAGTACAAGTCTCTACAAAGTTTCATTAAAGTTACCAGCAAGTTATGGTTACCCAAGCATATAGAAATTCTATACAGACTTATGCACAAGTTACAAATATAGTCACATCCCCCTGGGTAGTGCTAGGGTCTGATGGATCTCAGGGATTGATCCTCAGTAGAAGATGGTTCCTGCTGGGTTTCCCATAGGAAGCTCAGTTGTCGCACTCTGGCATCCTCTTTTAAAATGCGATTCTGACTATATCTCATTAGCATTTACACACATTGTGCACCCTGCAATTAGGGCATGTGTTAGATAAACGTGACTACCGGGGATCTTGTAAGCAAAAAATTACTCTTACTGTTGATTTTTTGCAATATCACCCATTGATGCATCATTTCCCATAATCTTGTGGCCTAAGGCCATTCTTTGGTCACTTACTTATGTCGAGCATTTCTTAAGCCTGTGGCCTAGTATAGCTAAGCTGACATCTGACAGTTCTTAGGCTGTAGGCCTTGCGTTTCAGCTCTACTTACTTCGATAACTTATACATAATTATCCCTTCTAACTACTGATCAATCTTATACTTCTGTAATCCCACACTTCAGCTCCCTTTAGCATACGACTATATGACATAACACGTTAATCATAACCACATAATAAATGAACAATAAACAAATCATTGGCTGTGAAATGGAGAAACTGAGCCCTCAGAAGTGAAGAAAACTTGGTCAGCAGGCCGAGCTGTGGCCTCAACCCACCTCATTACCTCCTCATTGCCAAGTGTTTTGTAGGTATCCCAGCAACAAAGGAGGATAGTGAGATGGCTTTGTGGATGGTTATGGGGAGCTCATCCCTTGTGGGGTGGGGTGGGGGGGCAGTATGGGGGAAAGTGCAAAGGTGCTTGCTTGTGACAGGTGGACAATGGAAGCTGGAGCCACTGGCAGAGTGGAGGTGGGAGGCAGCCCCTCAGAAGCCTGTGACAGAGATGGTGAAGGGCCTTGAAAGTGGAGTCTAGCGGCTCATGTTTGATGAATTAGGGAAGGGGGAGCCAGTAGAGAGTTGCAGAGAGTGGAGCGGTCAAAGTCATCAGCAAGGAAAATGGCCTTTGCAGCACATTCTGCGTGGGGGCAGATTGCATTTGTCAGGGCTGGGGAAAAGGAGAGTGCAGTCATCCAGATGAGGAGAGCTTTCGCTGTGTGGATGGAGGGGAAAGGCCAGACTGTACAGAAGTCATGCAGAAAGAACTGTAGACAGCCTGGATGTGAGGCTCTAGACTAGAGAGAAAGCTGAGTTAAGATCATGCCCAGGTTAAAGGGTTGAGTTTGGGCAGGCTGGTGGAGTTGTCCATGGTGATCAAGGAAGGAGGAAAGGGACGGCTGTGTTGCAGGTCTCAGAGAGGTCACAATCCACACTACAGATGGGATTTTGGTGCACTATGAACAGCTTTTTTTTCTAGCTCTCCCCTGTGTACAAGGCTGCAGGTTCCTGGGTGTCCATCAGAAATGTTTTGGTGCCAGCACGGTATATTTCTCAGCCTTTCTGATACCAGGGACCAGCTTGCTGCCTTCCTCAACGGGGTGAGGGAGATCTCGGGGACAGGCAGATCAGGCGTCGAGGGCCTGACGTGGAGCGTTGTTTATGAAATGAAGGTAGTATCTGATCAGTGAAGACTAATAATTAACTGGTGAGAGTTCTGCATTGTCATCCCTGGACATTGGACCCCCTCTCTGCCAGTGGCTAATGCCAGTGCAATTACTTATTGAACCATTGTTGACCTTGAGCTAGTTACTAATTGTATAAGGAATGAGACAGCAGAGTTTCCCTTGGCTTATCCCAGTTGTTCCAGCATCCCACACGTGCTCCTTTCATGAGACCCTGCGCTACCTGCTGCCCCTCAGGAGGAGCTGCAGGGGCAGGTCCAAGTCTTTATCTAGAAACATGCCACGTAGCTTCTCTTGGGCCCCTCCTGCTGCCCTCCCCGCTCTGCACTCCCTTGCCGGGGTGGTTACAGTTTGGTATCCAGGAGTGACCCGCCATCCCCCCGAGGGAGGGAGCTCTGGAGGACCGTCCATCTCGGTGTAAAGCCCACAAGTCCATCTCCTGCCCCATATCCCCATTTGAGGTTGTAATATAGGCCAGTGCTGTCACTTCAACCCCTGCCATACTGGGGAGGGGCACACATGTGGGAGCAGAGCTGGGGGGGGCACACGGGTTTGAGCAGGGCCCGTTGCGTTCTTGGGGGGCACACACACGGGTGTGAACAGAACCCATAGGGCTCTCAGCTGGTGGGGGGGGCACACAGGTGTGAACAGGGCCCATGAGGCTCTCAGCTGGTGGGGGGGGCACATGGGTGTGAACAGGGCCCATGGGGCTCTCAGCTGGTGGGGGGGCACATGGGTGTGAACAGGGCCCATGGAGCTCTCAGCTGGTGGGGGGGCACATGGGTGTGAACTTGGTCCATGGGGCTCTCAGCTGGGGGGGGGGCACATGGGTGTGAACAGGGCCCATGGGGCTCTCAGCTGGGGGGGCGTATGGGTGTGAACAGGGCCCATGGGGCTCTCAGCTGGGGGGGCACATGGGTGTGAACAGGGTCCATAGGGCTCTCAGCTGGGGGGCGTATGGGTGTGAACAGGGCCCATGGGGCTCTCAGCTGGGGGGGCACACAGGGGTGTGAACAGGGTCCATGGGGCTCTCAGCTGGGGGGGGCACAGAGGGGTGTGAACAGGACCCATTAGGCTCTCAGCGGGGGGGGCACACGGGTGTGAACGGGGCCCATTAGGCTCTCAGCTGGTGGGGGGGCACAGAGGGGTGTGAACAGGGCCTATGGGGCTCTCAGCTGGGGGGGGGCACACGGTTGTGAGCGCCCATGGGGCTGGAGGGCACACACACGGGTGTGAACAGAGCCCATAGGGCTCTCAGCTGGTGTGGGGGGGCACACAGGTGTGAACAGGGCCCATGAGGCTCTCAGCTGGGGAGGCACATGGGTGTGAACAGGGCCCATGGGGCTCTCAGCTGGTGGTGGGGTCACAGAGGGATGTGAACAGAGCCCATAGGGCTCTCAGCTGGTGGGGGGGCACATGGGTGTGAACAGGGCCCATAGGGCTCTCAGCTGGTGGGGGGGTCACAGAGGGGTGTGAACAGAGCCCATAGGGCTCTCAACTGGTGGGGGGGGCACATGGGTGTGAACAGGGCCCATACGGCTCTCAGCTGGGGAGGCACATGGGTGTGAACAGGGCCCATGGGGCTCTCAGCTGGTGGGGGGGGCACACAGGTGTGAACAGAGCCCATAGGGCTCTCAGCTGGTGGGGGGGGGCACACAGGTGTGAACAGGGCCCATACGGCTCTCAGCTGGGGAGGCACATGGGTGTGAACCATTTTTTTTTTTTTTTAACAGGGCCCATGGGGCTCTCAGCGGGGGGGGGGGCACACAGAAGGGTGTGAGCAGGGCCCATGGGGCTCTCAGCTGGTGGGGGGGCACACAGGGGTGTGAGCAGGGCCCATGGGGCTGGGGGGGCACATGGGTGTGAACAGGCTCATGGGGCTGGGGGGGCACATGGGTGTGAACAGGGCCCATGGGGCTCTCAGCGGGGGGGGGCACACAGAAGGGTGTGAACAGGGCCCATGGGGCTCTCAGCTGGTGGGGGGCACACAGGGGTGTGAGCAGGGCCCATGGGGCTGGGGGGGCACATGGGTGTGAACAGGCTCATGGGGCTGGGGGGGCACATGGGTGTGAACAGGCTCATGGGGCTGGGGGGGCACATAGAGGGGGTTTCCCTCCTGACACCTGAGGGGTGAGGCATTTTCTTACACTTGGCAGCCCTTCTCTTCCTCCTGCTGCGGAGGGTTCCGCTAGATCAGACTGAGAGTGTCTCTCCCCAGGCGTCCCAGGATCCCCGCTGGGATGTGCTGGAACTTCTGGCCTGGGCGATTCCCCGAGCCTGTGTCTGCACTGGCCCCGGGCCAGCTGGCTCGGGCTCAGGGGGTGTTGAATTGCAGTGTTGACAGTTGGGCTCGGGCTCCAGCCTGAGTTCTGGGACTCTCCCCCCTCGGGCTCCGGCCTGGCGTCTACACAGCAATGAAACGCCCCACAGGCCCAAGTCAGCTGTTGGCCAGCTGAGGGTTTTCAACTGCAGTGTAGACGTGAGCTAAGATAGCTGATCCACGGGGCCCTGTGTGGCTCCCAGATGGGGTCTGCTCACCCAGGATCCTGTACAGTTCTCCGAGGACCCTGGGTCATGGCTCCATTTGGGGCGTTGTGCAAGAGAGAGTTAATGATTAACTGCCCTGCCATCAGAGATCTGATCTCATCCTCCCTCTTCGGGGGTGTTGGGGATCTTTTACCCTGCTGCCTGCAGAGAGCCAAGAGGAGGGAGCTCTCCGCTCCCCAAACGCCTGGGCCATGTTCGCCCCACTGGAGGAGTTCTGTGGCTCCGTCTTTTGGGTAAGTGGCCGCATGTCTTCGCAGAGCCCTCCCCCCTCAGGGCAGGGGCCCGTGGATACCTGGGGAGAGCAGAAAACACAAACCAAAGCCTGGGGTCCCCCAGGCCTTACGGAGGCAAAGCACCCTGATGGGAGGGGGCATGGACCAGGTTGGGGCTGTTCGAGTTGTTCTTTCCCATGGGGGGAATGCCAGTGTTGAAGGGTCTTGTAGCACACAGTCCGGTAACGGTGAGATGAGCATGATCGGAAAAGCAGCCAGTGGCCTGAGCTTGCCCCTGCCAGACTGTCCCCAGAGACGTGGGGCACTGCACGCTGTCCTCTGGAGACCTTTCCGCTCCGGGGAGGGAGGCATTGTTTTAACTCAGTGTTACGGGGTGTCGGACAACGATTCTGATGGCACCCAGGGAGGATGCTCTGGAGGTATTGGGTTAGGGTGTGCAGAGGGGCAAGGGCTCCGGGGGGATGGGGTTATGGGGTGTACAAGGGGATGAGTGCTCTGGGGGATGGGGTCGGGGGTGCACAGGGGGGATGGGTGCTCCAGAGGGATGGAGTTATGGGGTGCACAGGGGGGTGAGTGCTCTAGGGGATGGGATTATGGGGTGCACAGTGGGAAGACTGCTCCAGGGGGGTTGGGGTTATGGGGTGTACAAGGGGATGAGTGCTCTGGGGGATGGGGTTGGGGGTGCTGGGGGGATGGGATTATGGAGTGCACAGGAGGATAAGTGCTCTGGGGGATGAGTGCACTGTGGGGATGGGGTTATGGGGTGCGCAGAGGGATGGGTGCTCTGGGGAATGGGGTCGGGGGTGCACAGGGAGATAGGTGGTCTGGGGAATAGGGTCGGAGGTGCACAGGTGGATGGGTGCTCTAGGGGATGGGGTTATGGGGTGCACAGGGGGATGGGTGCTCTAGGGGATGGGGTTATGGGGTGCACAGGGGGATGAGTGCTCTGAGGAATGAGGTCGGGGGTGCACAGGGGGATGGGTGCTCTGGGGAATGGGGTCGGGGGTGCACAGGGGGATGGGTGCTCTAGGGGATGGGGTTATGGGGTGGACAGGGGGATGGGTGCTCTAGGGGATGGAGTTATGGAGTGCACAGGGGGATGGGTGCTCTAGGGGATGGGGTTATGGGGTGGACAGGGGGATGGGTGCTCTAGGGAATGGAGTTATGGGGTGCACAGGGGGATGGGTGCTCTAGGGGATGGGGTTATGGGGTGCACAGGGGGATGAGTGCTCTGAGGAATGAGGTCGGGGGTGCACAGGGGGATGGGTGCTCTGGGGAATGGGGTCGGGGGTGCACAGGGGGATGGGTGCTCTAGGGGATGGGGTTATGGGGTGGACAGGGGGATGGGTGCTCTAGGGAATGGAGTTATGGAGTGCACAGGGGGATGGGTGCTCTAGGGGATGGGGTTATGGGGTGCACAGGGGGATGAGTGCTCTGGGGAATGAGGTCGGGGGTGCACAGGGGGATGGGTGCTCTGGGGAATGGGGTCCGGGGTGCACAGGGGGATGGGTGCTCTAGGGGATGCGGTTATGGGGTGCACAGAGGGAAGACTGCTCCAGGGGGTGGGGTTATGGGGTGTACAAAGGGATGAGTGCTCTGGGGAATGGGGTTGGGGGTGCACAGGGGGATGGGTGCTCTAGGGGATGGGGTTATGGGGTGCACAGGGGGATGGGTGCTCTAGGGGATGGAGTTATGGAGTGCACAGGGGGATGAGTGCTCTAAGGGATGGGGTTATGGGGTGCACAGAGGGAAGACTGCTCCAGGGGGTGGGGTTATGGGGTGTACAAGGGGATGAGTGCTCTGGGGGATGGGGTTATGGGGTGCACAGAGGGAAGACTGCTCCAGGGGGGGTTATGGGGTGTACAAGGGGATGAGTGCTCTGGGGGATGGGGTCGGAGGTACACGGGGGGATGGGTGCTCCAGAGGGATGGAGTTATGGAGTGCACAGGGGGATGAGTGCTCTAGGGATGGGGTTATGGGGTGCGCAGAGGGAAGACTGCTCCGGGGTGGGGTTATGGGGTGCACAAGGGGATGAGTGCTCTGAGGGATGGGGTCGGGGGTGCTCTGGGGGGATGGGGTTATAGAGTGCGCAGGAGGATAAGTGCTCTGGGGGATGAGTGCACTGTGGGGATGGGGTTATGGGGTACTCAGAGGGAAGACTGCTCCGGGGGGGTTATGGGGTGCACAGGAGGATAAGTGCTCTGGGGGATGAGTGCACTGTGGGGATGGGGTTATGGGGTACTCAGAGGGAAGACTGCTCCGGGGGGGTTATGGGGTGCACAGGAGGATAAGTGCTCTGGGGGATGAGTGCACAGTGGGGATGGGGTTATGGGGTACTCAGAGGGAAGACTGCTCCGGGGGGGTTATGGGGTGCACAGGAGGATAAGTGCTCTGGGGGATGAGTGCACTGTGGGGATGGGGTTATGGGGTACTCAGAGGGAAGACTGCTCCGGGGGGGTTATGGGGTGCACAGGAGGATAAGTGCTCTGGGGGATGAGTGCACTGTGGGGATGGGGTTATGGGGTACTCAGAGGGAAGACTGCTCTGGGGGGGTGGGGTTATGGGGTGCACAAGGGGATGAGTGCTCTGGGGGATGGGGTTGGGGGTGCTCTGGGGGATGGGGTTATGGAGTGTGCAGGACTTTAAGTGCTCTGGTGCACACCCCATAACCCCATACACTGTGGGGATGGGGTTATGGGGTGTGCAGCAGGAAGACTGTTCTGAGAGGATGGGGTCATGGGGTGCACAGGGAGATGGGTGCTCTGGGGAATGGGGTCGGGGGTGTGCAGGGGGTATGGGTGCTCTGGGGAATGGGGTCATGGGGTGCCCAGGGAGATGGGTGCTCTGGGGAATGGGGTCATGGGGTGCACAGGGAGATGGGTGCTCTGGGGAATGGGGTCGGGGGTGCACAGGGAGATGGGTGTTCTGGGGAATGGGGTCGGGGGTGCACAGAGGGATGAGTGCTCTGGGGAATGGGGTCGGGGGTGCACAGGGAGATGGGTGTTCTGGGGAATGGGGTCGGGGGTGCACAGGGAGATGGGTGCTCTGGGGAATGGGGTCGGGGGTGCACAGAGGGATGAGTGCTCTGGGGAATGGGGTTATGGGGTGCACAGCGAGATGGGTGCTCTGGGGAATGGGGTCGGGGGTGCGCAGGGAGATGGGTGCTCTGGGGAATGGGGTCATGGGGTGCACAGGGAGATGGGTGCTCTGGGGAATGGGGTCGGGGGTGCACAGGGAGATGGGTGTTCTGGGGAATGGGGTCATGGGGTGCACAGGGAGATGGGTGCTCTGGGGAATGGGGTCGGGGGTGCACAGGGGGTTTGGATGTTCTGGGGAATGGGGTTGGGGGTGCACAGGGGGTTTGGATGTTCTGGGGAATGGGGTCGGGGGTGCACAGGGAGATGGGTGCTCTGGGGAATGGGGTCGGGGGTGCGCAGGGAGATGGGTGCTCTGGGGAATGGGGTCGGGGGTGCACAGGGGGTTTGGATGTTCTGGGGAATGGGGTCGGGGGTGCACAGGGGTATGGGTGCTCTGGGGAATGGGGTCGGGGGTGCGCAGGGAGATGGGTGCTCTGGGGAATGGGGTCGGGGGTGCGCAGGGAGATGGGTGCTCTGGGGAATGGGGTCGGGGGTGCGCAGGGAGATGGGTGCTCTTGGGAATGGGGTCGGGGGTGCACAGGGGGTTTGGATGTTCTGGGGAATGGGGTCGGGGGTGCGCAGGGAGATGGGTGCTCTGGGGAATGGGGTCGGGGGTGCGCAGGGAGATGGGTGCTCTGGGGAATGGGGTCGGGGGTGCGCAGGGAGATGGGTGCTCTGGGGAATGGGGTCGGGGGTGCACAGGGGGTTTGGATGTTCTGGGGAATGGGGTCATGGGGTGCACAGGGAGATGGGTGCTCTGGGGAATGGGGTTGGGGGTGCACAGGGGGTTTGGATGCTCTGGGGAATGGGGTCGGGGGTGCGCAGGGAGATGGGTGCTCTGGGGAATGGGGTCATGGGGTGCACAGGGAGATGGGTGCTCTGGGGAATGGGGTCGGGGGTGCACAGGGGGTTTGGATGTTCTGGGGAATGGGGTCGGGGGTGCGCAGGGAGATGGGTGCTCTGGGGAATGGGGTCATGGGGTGCACAGGGAGATGGGTGCTCTGGGGAATGGGGTCGGGGGTGCACAGGGGGTTTGGATGTTCTGGGGAATGGGGTCGGGGGTGCGCAGGGAGATGGGTGCTCTGGGGAATGGGGTCGGGGGTGCGCAGGGAGATGGGTGCTCTGGGGAATGGGGTCGGGGGTGCACAGGGGGTTTGGATGTTCTGGGGAATGGGGTCGGGGGTGCACAGGGAGATGGGTGCTCTGGGGAATGGGGTCGGGGGTGCACAGGGGGTTTGGATGTTCTGGGGAATGGGGTCGGGGGTGCGCAGGGAGATGGGTGCTCTGGGGAATGGGGTCATGGGGTGCACAGGGAGATGGGTGCTCTGGGGAATGGGGTCGGGGGTGCACAGGGGGTTTGGGTGCTCTGGGGAATGGGGTCGGGGGGGGATGGGTGCTCCTCGTCTTATATAAAACCATCCCCAGGCAACCCCTATTGCCAAAGGCTTCTTTTTAGAAACTTCCCCTTATCTCATTAGTTATTCTTGGAACTAGACGTCCTCCCTGTTTCATTCCCTGGCCTGGTAACTCATTATCTTCAAGGCTACTGGGGCCTTTCTTCACAGCACCGATCTATTTCCTTAACCACATTTCAGTTCACTCTAATTCTTGAATTTCATCTTTATTGAACAAGTGTGTAGGGGGTGCTATGAGAGGACAGGGGACGTGTTTAGGGGAAGGGGTGTTCTGAGCGCTTATAAATAGAGAGGGTGGCTAGGGGAGGGGCTTTGGGGGAGGAGTCTAGGGTGATGGGTGCTCTGGGGGGTCAGTTTGTTTAAGGGGAGGGGGTGCTTTGAAGGTTTGGGGTCACTTGTGTGTGTGTTAGGAGAGTTTTCTCTGAGAGGTTATGGGTTGCGTGGAGGAGGGGTGCTGTGTGGTATATGGGGTTGGGTGTGTGTTTAGGAGGAAGGGATGTGCTGAATGGGTCAGGGGTCGGTCAGTTGCGGAGGAGGGGTGCTGTGGGGTATATGGGGTTGGGTGTGTGTTTAGGGGATGGATGTGGGGGGTCAGGGTTCGGTCAGTTGTGGGGGAGGGGTACTGTGGGGTATATGGGGTTGAGTGTGTGTTTAGGGGAGGGATGTGGGGGGTCAGGGGTCAGTCAGTTGCGGGGGAGGGGTGCTGTGGGGTATATGGGGTTGGGTGTGTGTTTAGGGGAGGGATGGGGGTCAGGGGTCGGTCAGTTGTGGGGGAGGGGTGTTGTGGAGTATATGGGGTGTGGTGTGTGTTTAGGGGAGGGATGGGGGTCAGGGGTCAGTCAGTTGCGGAGGAGGGGTGTTGTGGAGTATATGGGGTGTGATGTGTGTTTAGGGGAGGGATGGGGGTCAGGGGTCAGTCAGTTCCGGAGGAGGGGTACTGTTGAGTATATGGGGTTGAGTGTGTGTTTAGGGGAGGGATGTGGGGGTCAGGGGTCGGTCAGTTGCGGAGGAGGGGTGTTGTGGGGTATATGGAGTTGGGTGTGTGTTTAGGGGAGGGATGTGGGGGGACAGGGGTCGGTCAGTTGCAGGTGAAGGGGTGCTGTGGGGTATATGGAGTTGGGTGTGTGTTTAGGGGAGGGATGGGGCTCAGGAGTCAGTCAGTTATGGAGGAGGGGTGCTGTGGGGTATATGGGGTTGGGTGTGTGTTTAGGGGAGGGATGGGGGTCAGGGGTCGGTCAGTTGCAGGTGAAGGGGTACTGTGGGGTATATGGGGTTGAGTGTGTGTTTAGGGGAGGGATGTGGGGGGTCAGGGGTCAGTCAGTTGCAGGTGGAGGGGTGCTGTGGGGTATATGGGGTTGGGTGTGTGTTTAGGGGAGGGATGTGGGGGGACAGGGGTCGGTCAGTTGCAGGTGGAGGGGTGCTGTGGGGTATATGGGGTTGGGTGTGTGTTTAGGGGAGGGATGTGGGGGGACAGGGGTCGGTCAGTTGCAGGTGGAGGGGTGCTGTGGGGTATATGGGGTTGGGTGTGTGTTTAGGGGAGGGATGTGGGGGGTCAGGGTTCGGTCAGTTGTGGAGGAGGGGTGTTGTGGGGTATATGGGGTTGGGTGTGTGTTTAGGGGAGGGATGGGGGTCAGGGGTCGGTCAGTTGCAGGTGAAGGGGTGCTGTGGGGTATATGGGGTTGGGTGTGTGTTTAGGGGAGGGATGGGGGTCAGGGGTCGGTCAGTTGCAGGTGAAGGGGTACTGTGGGGTATATGGGGTTGGGTGTGTGTTTAGGGGAGGGATGTGGGGGGTCAGGGGTCAGTCAGTTGCAGGTGGAGGGGTGCTGTGGGGTATATGGGGTTGGGTGTGTGTTTAGGGGAGGGATGTGGGGGTCAGAGGTCGGTCAGTTGCAGGTGAAGGTGTGCTGTGGGGTATATGGGGTGTAGTGTGTGTTTAGGGGAGGGATGGGGGTCAGGGCTCAGTCAGTTGCGGAGGAGGGGTGCTGTGGGGTATATTGGGTTGGGTGTGTGTTTAGGGGAGGGATGGGGGTCAGGGGTCAGTCAGTTACGGAGGAGGGGTGCTGTGGGGTATATGGGGTTGGGTGTGTATTTAGGGGAGGGATGGGGGGTCAGGGGTCAGTCAGTTGCGGAGGAGGGGTGCTGTGGGGTTGGGTGTGTGTTTAGGGGAGGGATGTGGGGGGTCAGGGGTCGGTCAGTTGCAGGTGAAGGGGTGCCGCGGCGAGGTAAAAATTCCACGCTGATCAATTGAATTCTGCGGTTTTTCGGCGGACATACAACGGTCCGCCGCACACAATAAAAAGTTAAATTCCGACCGGGCCGCAAGCATAGAGTCGGCTGCGTTGACCGGTCCGCGGCGAACGAAAGGTTGGGGACCACTGCTGTAGGGTATATGGGGTTGGGTGTGTGTTTAGGGGAGGGATGGGGGTCAGGAGTCAGTCAGTTGCGGGGGAGGGGTGCTGTGGGGCATATGGGGTTGGGTGTGTGTTTAGGGGAGGGTTGGGGGTCAGGGGTCAGTCAGTTGCAGGTGAAGGGGTGCTGTGGGGTATATGGGGTGTAGTGTGTGTTTAGGGGAGTGATGGGGGTCAGGGGTCAGTCAGTTGCGGAGGAGGGGTGCTGTGGGGTATATGGGGTTGGGTGTGTATTTAGGGGAGGGATGGGGGTCAGGGGTCAGTCAGTTACGGAGGAGGGGTGCTGTGGGGTATATGGGGTTGGGTGTGTATTTAGGGGAGGGATGGGGGGTCAGGGGTCAGTCAGTTGCGGAGGAGGGGTTCTGTGGGGTTGGGTGTGTGTTTAGGGGAGGGATGTGGGGGGTCAGGGGTCGGTCAGTTGCAAGTGAAGGGGTGCCACGGCGAGGTAAAAATTCCACGCTGATCAATTGAATTCTGCGGTTTTTCGGCGGACATACAACGGTCCGCCGCACACAGTAAAAAGTTAAATTCCGACCGGGCCGCAAGCATAGAGTCGGCTGCGTTGACCAGTCCGCGGCGAACGAAAGGTTGGGGACCACTGCTGTAGGGTATATGGGGTTGGGTGTGTGTTTAGGGGAGGGATGGGGGGTCAGGGGTCAGTCAGTTGCAGGGGACGGGTGTAGGGGGAGAGGCACTCAGGCGCACTGTGTTCGGGTGCCTGCAGGTGGAGGGGTGCTCCGGGCAGGGGATGCTGGTGAATTTGGGGTGTGACTCTCACTGTCTCTGTCCCCCACAGAACACATCCCTACTGGATGTGCCCCAGCCCGACCTGCCGCTCTGCTTCGAACAGACTGTGCTGGTTTGGATTCCTCTGGGCTTCCTTTGGCTTTGGGCTCCTTGGCAGCTTCTTCCCATGTTCAAACCCACGACCAAGAAATCATCTCTAACCAGAATCTACCTCACCAAGCAGGTACAGGATTCTCTGGCCCTACAGAACTAGGGGGATAATGGGCCATGGGTGGAGGGATGTAATCTGGTGTAATGGGGCGAGGGGTGGAGAACGCCCTGGGCTGGGGGGATGTAATGGGGTGAAAGGTGAGGAATGCCCTGGGCTGGGGCGATGTAATGGGGTATAATGGGGCATGGGGTGGGGAACACCTGGGACTGGGGGGATGTAATGGGGTGTATTGGGGTGAGGGGTGGAGAACGCTCAGGGCTGGGGGGGTGTAATGGGGTGGGGAATCCCTGAGGCTGGGGGGATAAAATGGGATGTAATGGGGTGAGGGGTGGAGAATGCCCTGGGCTGGGGGGGGTGTAATGGGGTGAGGGGTGGAGAACGCCCAGGGCTGGGGGGATGTAATGGGGTGTAATAGGGCGAGGGGTGGAGAACGCTTAGGGCTGGGGGGATGTAATGGGGTGTAATAGGGCGAGGGGTGGAGAACGCCCAGGGCTGGGGGGATGTAATGGGGTGTAATAGGGCGAGGGGTGGAGAACGCCCAGGGCTGGGGGGATGTAATGGGGTGTAATAGGGCGAGGGGTGGAGAATGCCCAGGGCTGGGGGGATGTAATGGGGTGTAATAGGGCGAGGGGTGGAGAACGCTCAGGGCTGGGGGGATGTAATGGGGTGTAATGGGGTGCAGGGTGGAGAATGCCCTGGGCTGGGGGGTGTAATGGGGTGAGGGGTGGAGAAGGCCCAGGGCTGGGGGGTGTAATGGGGTGAGGGGTGGAGAACACCTTGGGCGGGGGGATGTAATGGGGTGAGGGGTGGAGAACGCTCAGGGCTGGGGGGATGTAATGGGGTGTAATGGGGTGCAGGGTGGGGAGCACAGTGGGTAGGAGGGCTTTGGGGTATGCTCATGGGGCCAGAGTGGCATGATCCGCTGAGGAAGGTGGCATGTGGACCCAGACAGATGGACCAGGACCTTGGGAATGGCCAGGACTAGAGGGTTAATACTGGGCCCGCATGGGGTGGAAGGATGTAAGGAGGTGTGGGGCCTGTGGGCCTGGTACCGCTTCCACCATCACAACCCTTGTCTCCCCTGCGGTGGTGCTGACAGACCTAGGGCTGCGTTCCCCAGTACCCAGCAGGCAGGGACAAGGCCAGTGTCTCTCCTAACAACTGCTCTCCCCCAGGCGCTGACCACCTTGCTCCTACTGACAGCAATGGCCGAACTGGCTTTCACGCTCGCAGAGGACTTTGGCCAGTCCCCCCACCCAACTCCCGCCAGCAGGAACCCCGCTGTCCAATACACAAACCCTGCTCTGTACACCGTGACATGGGTAAGAGATGCCATGCCTGCCCCCAGCTGAATTGACACCGGGTCATTTGGGGGGCAGAGCTGGGGTGAGGGGAGGAAACAGTACAGAGAGGTTTAGGCTGAATCTCAGGAAAACTCCCTAGCAGTGTGAGGACATAGCCTAGTGTGACGGTGCTGTTCCTGGTGGGAACCAACTGTGAGTGTCAGATCAGGACAGATTGCTTCCAAAGGGGCAACTACAGCCCAAAGCTGGGGTTTTTCCACACTAAGGCACCAAACCAGCCAAACAGAACAGACTTTGGTTTCACCCCACTGGCTAACCACAAGTCACACAAGCAATTCCCTTAGACACTCCAGTTTCCCAGTATCACCACCCACAGCCACCTGTCCTGGGGACCAGTGATTTTGAAAACCAATCCCCCAATAAAGAAAACGGTTCTCCCCAATTCCAAAGAATCAGGCCCCAGACCCAGGTCAATATACAAATCAGATCTTACCCACAAATCACGCTGTTTCCAGTCCTTTAGAATCTAAAATCTAAAGGTTTATTATACAAGGAAAAAGGTCTAGGTGAGGGTTAGGAATGGTTAAAAGAAATCAATTACATGCAGTAATGGCAAATTTCTTGGTTCAGGCTTGCAGCAAAGGTAGAATAACTGCAGGTTCAAATCAAAGTCTCTGGAATGCATCCCCTGCAGGGATGGGTCGTCAGTCCTTTGTCCAGAGCGTCCTTGTGTAGGAAAGTTCTAACCAGAGGTAGGAGCAGGGTTGGAGACTGGAAACTGACGACAAAATGGAGGGAGTTTCTCCCAGGTTTTATAGACTTCCTCTTGTGGGCGAAGGCCCCCCCCCTCCTTCCTATGCAGAGTCCAGTTGCACAATGGAGGCTCATAGCCACATGGTTCAATTACCAGACTTTCCAAGATTCAGTTTCTGACCAGCCAGGCCACATTCCTGGAGAAGCTCGGGTGTGGATGGGCATTTACAAAGTTCATTGTGTAGCTGATGGTCCTTAATGGGCCAGCAGCCAGGTCAGCCACGCTAACAACAGCTTGTCTGAGATTTCAAGCATAAGTTTGCAATACAGCCCCCATATAGCCAATATTCATAACTTTAGCTACAAAAAAGATACACACATACAGATAGATAAATCATAATCAGCAGACCATAGCCTGGTCGTAGACACCTTATTTGACCCCCTTTATACAATATTTGGTGCCACTACAGGACCTTGGTTGCACTAATGATCTATATGATCCCAAATAATTTCGGTAACATGACACCTAGGGACAGGTGGTTTGAGGGAGCAGCACACTGATTAGATGTGTCTGCTAACACAGGAAGCAGTGAAATAGTTAATATAGACAGGTAAATGTGCACCTTTAGGTTCCAGAGTGAACCCCTCATTCAGCTGGTGAGTGGTGGTTCCAGACTCCCTGCACACTCAGGCAGTGATCACTGCATCGGTGTAACAGTGCCTCTGTGGGTCACGACTGAGAATACCAAATTCAAGACAAACATCTGAGAAATAGGGAACATACACCCCAAAACTGGTGGTTATTCTCCCTTAAGAAATACCAAACCAGCAACAAATGTAAACTTCTGTTTCACCATGCTGGCTAACAAGAAGTCAGAAAAGCAGTTCTTCTTCGAGTGATTGCTCACATGCATTCCACTATAGGTCAGGCACGCGCTGCGGGCCTGGTTGCCGGGTAGATTTTTCCCCTAGCTGCAGACTGGGTGAGCAGGGAGCCCCCTGGAGTGGCGCCACTGAGGCACTCTATAAGTACCCCTGCGACACAGTCTGGCCCTCAGTTCCTTCTTCACCACTCGTGCTGGTAGTCGGAACAGGAGTGCTGCTCTTAACTCCATTGTTATTCTATCGTTCTTGTTAAGTAGTTGTAGTTAGTTAGTTTACATAGTTTTATAGTGTAAATAGTTAAGCGCACCGCCCAAGGCCCTCCAGTCGGCCACTGCAGCGGCCCCATGGCACTCCTCTGCCTCAGTGTCCCCTCCATTAACGGGACCAGCCCCAGCCACCCAAAACCCTGCCTGTCCAGAATGGGTGGCATGGGAGTATGATCAGCCTGGGGAAACCCAATCTGAGCCAGGGTTCCCAGTGTGTGAGAGGGGTGCTCGGCAGGAGCTAGCGGGGCCATCTTCGGCCAGCCAGCCGTCGGCGATACACAGCCCCAGAGAGCCCGGTCCTTACGCCTCCCCAGTGGGGGTAGAGGCGGTGGCGGGCACCTCTTCCAATAGCCCGCCCGCCCTGGAACTTTCTAATTATCAACACCTCCTCCAGGCAGTCGCAAAAAACATGAATCTGCCCCTAGAGGAGGTCCAGATGGTGGATGACCCAGTCACCACCATGTTGACAAAGGGCACCCCGGCACGTGTGGCAGTGCCATTCATTAACACCATTAAAGCGCACACCACATCGGTCTGGAAGACCCCCGCCTCCATCCCCCCCACTGCCCGGGGGGTAGAGAAGCGCTACTTTGTTCCGGCCAAAGGCTATGAGTACTTGTACGTTCACCCTCCGCCCTCCTCCCTGGTGGTGGAGTCGGTGAATAACAAAGAGCGCAATGGACAGGAGGCACAGGTACCTAAGGCCAAAGAAGCCAAAAGGCTGGACCACTTTGGCAGGAAGGTTTATTCCTCCGGGGGCCTCCAACTTAGGGTTGCCAACCATCAGGCCCTACTAAGTAGACACCATTTTGATACGGTGGAGGCCCTTACCAAATTTGAGACCGCTCTTCCCCAGGAGAGCAGACAGGAATTCAAGGCCCTATTGACCCAGAGCAGGGACATATCTAGACACACCCTACAAGCGGCCCTGGACTCGGCCGACTCAGCGGCCAGAACAATGGCCTCGGGCATAGCCCTTCGCCGGGCAGCATGGCTCTCCTCATCCAGCCTCGCCCCGGCTATGCAATATAAAATACAGGACCTCCCGTTTGAGGGACAGGCCCTCTTCTCAGAGGACACAGACACGCGGCTCCAGGCCCTCAAGGACAGAGGGGTGACCCTCAAAGGCCTGGGCATGCACACCCCAGGCCCACAAAGGCACCCCTTCATCCCTCCGCGCCGGAGGTTCTTTCCACCCGCTCGCCAGCCACAGGACTCCTCCAACAGGAGAAACCGCCCCTTCCGCAAGCATCAGGGGCCCAGGCAGGGCGGGAAACAGCGGGGCTCTAAGCCTCCCCAGGGGCCTAAGCCCAACTTTTGATGGTGCGCCCGGGGGCAGCTTATTATCCACAGTCCTGGATCCTCCTTTCGGAGACCGTCTGTCTCACTTCCACCGTGCATGGTCGGACATTACATCAGACCAGTGGGTCCTCCGCACGGTGGAGGTGGGATACTCCCTCCAGCTCTCCTCCACTCCTCCCACCCACCCACCTCCCTCGTCCCTCTTCAGGGACCCCTCTCACGAGCAACTGCTCGTACAGGAGGTCAGGTCGCTCCTCGCACTGGGAGCCATCGAACCTGTACCACAGGAGTTCAGAGGAAAGGGGTTCTACTCCCGCTACTTCCTAATCCCCAAGGCGAAAGGGGGCCTCCGGCCCATCCTGGACCTGCGCGAACTCAACACCTACATGATCAAGTTCAAGTTCCGCATGGTCACCTTGGGCACTATCATTCCCTCCCTGGATCCAGGAGATTGGTTCGCTGCCCTCGACATGAAGGATGCCTACTTCCACGTGAGCATCAAACCTTCTCACAGGCGCTACCTCCGCTTCCTAATAGCGGAAGAACATTATCAATTTGCAGTCCTGCCCTTCGGCCTGTCCACCACGCCCAGGGTATTCACGAAGTGCATGGCGGTAGTGGCGGCGTTCCTGCGGCGCCGCGGGGTACAAGTATACCCGTACCTCGACGATTGGCTAATCCGGGGCACCTCCAGGGACCAAGTGTCAGCGCACGTGCGTCTTGTTATCAACACGTTCGACCGCTTGGGAATCCTCCTCAACGAGGGGAAGTCCACCCTGGAGCCTACCCAGAGCATAGAGTTCATTGGGGCCCTACTAGACTCCAAGGTGGCAAGGGCATCCCTGCCCCAGCCCCGGTTTCTCACCATCCAGTCGGCCATCAGACAGCTTCGCAACTGCCCGATGACCACGGTCAGAGTCTTCCTCAGCCTGTTAGGCCACATGGCATCGTGCACCTACGTCATACAGCACGCCAGACTGCGGCTACGCCCACGGCAGTCGTGGCTCGCAGGGGCCTACCGGCCAAGAAGGGACAGTTTGGACACCCTCTTTCCATCCCCAGAGCCGCCCTATCCGCTCTGGCTTGGTGGGAAGACCAGAACAATGCGTGCCGAGGGGTCCCCTTCCTCCCCCCCAGCCCGTCCATGTCCCTGGTGACGGACGCCTCGTCGCTGGGTTGGGGAGCTCACCTAGGGGATCTCAGGACACAAGGCCGCTGGTCGGAATCAGACCTCTGCCTCCACATCAATGTCCGGGAGCTGAGGGCCGTCCGACTTGCGTGCCACGCGTTCCGGGACACGCTACAGGGTCACTGTGTGGCGGTGCTGACAGACAACACCACAGCCCAACACTACATAAACAAGCAGGGCGGGGCCCGCTCCAGTCCCCTGTGCCAAGAGGCGATTCTCCTATGGGAGTTTTGTATAGCCCACGATATTCACCCTGTGGCCTCTTTCCTCCCCGGGATTCAGAACACACTGGCGGACCACCTCAGCAGGTCATTCATGTCTCACGAGTGGTCCCTTCGGCCGGATGTCATCTGACCGATCTTCCTGAGGTGGGGGTTTCCCCACATCGATCTCTTCGCCTCCAGGCAGAACAGGAAGTGCCTCCAGTTCTGCTCCTTTCGAGGCAGCTCCCGGGGATCCCTGACAGATGCCTTCCTCCTACCCTGGACGGGGCACCTGTTCTACGCGTTCCCTCCGATCCCGCTTCTCCACAAGGTGATCCTGAAGATCAGACGGGACAGGGCACACGTCATCCTCATAGCCCCGGCCTGGCCCAGGCAATGCTGGTATGCGTCCCTCCTCCGGCTGTCCAGGGCCCCTCCCATCAGCCTCCCGCTGTGGCCAGACCTGATCTCCCAGGATCACGGTCGCCTCCTGCATCCGGACTTGCAGTCCCTTCACCTCACAGCGTGGCTACTCCATGGCTGAGAGGTCCTGAACTCTTATGCTCGACTGAGGTAGAGAATGTCCTTCTGGGAAGTAGGAAACCATCCACCAGAAGTACCTATACAGCCAAGTGGACCCGCTTTTCTGCATGGTGCAGACTACATGATATAGTCCCAAGTGAGGCTGCCATCCTGCGCATATTGGACTACCTTTTAGGCCTTAGAAACCAAGGCCTTTCTACTTCCACCATACGCGTCCACCTCGCTGCCATATCGGCCTTTCATCCGGGCCAGTCGAACCACTCGGTCTTCTCAGATCCTGTGGTATACCGTTTCCTCAGGGGCCTGGATAAACTGTACCCGAACGTCAAGCGTCCCATACCACCCTGGGACCTCAACCTGGTGTTATCACGCCTTATGATGCCCCCGTTCGAGCCCCTCGCCACGTGTTCCTTACTCCACCTTTCCTGGAAGGTGGCATTCCTAGTAGCTATCACCTCGGCTCGTAGAGTGTCAGAGATCCGTGCACTGACCTCCGAGCCGCCCTATACTATCTTCCACAATGACAAGGTGCAGCTACGTCCCCACCCGGCCTTCCTGCCTAAGGTGGTCTCTCCCTTCCATGTGAACCAAGACATTTGTCTCCCAGTCTTTTATCCTAGGCCACACACCTCTGGAAGGGAACAACAATTACACACGTTGGACGTTAGGAGGGCTCTTGCTTTTTATTTAGACAGAACAAAGCAATTCAGGACAACAACGCAACTTTTCGTGGCAGTTGCGGAGAGAATGAAGGGCCAGCCAGTTTCCGCCCAAAGGCTCTCCTCCTGGATCACCTCGTGCATTCACACCTGTTATGAACTAGCGGGCAAGCCGCTTGAAAAAGTAACGGCACATTCCACGAGAGCGCAGGCGTCCTCTGCGGCCTTCCGGGAAGGAGTCCCTATCACGGACATTTGCAGGGAGGCTACCTGGTCCTCCGTCCACACCTTCGCCACCCACTACGCCATAGTCCAGCAAACCAGAGACGATGCGGCGTTTGGGTCAGCGGTCTTACGATCAGCAATGGGTCCACCCGACCCCACCTCCTAGGTATTGCTTGTAGTCACCTATAGTGGAATGCATGTGAGCAATCACTCGAAGAAGAAAACAGGGTTACTTACCTGTAACTGTTGTTCTTCGAGATGTGTTGCTCACATCCATTCCAGACCCGCCCTCCTTCCCCACTGTCGGGTTAGCCGGCAAAGAAGGAACTGAGGGCCAGACTGTGTCGCAGGGGTACTTATAGAGTGCCTCAGTGGCGCCACTCCAGGGGGCTCCCTGCTCACCCAGTCTGCAGCTAGGGGAAAATCTACCCGGCAACCAGGCCCGCAGCGCGTGCCTGACCTATAGTGGAATGGATGTGAGCAACACATCTCGAAGAACAACAGTTACAGGTAAGTAACCCTGTTTTTCCTGAGGCATTCCAGTCCTTGTATCACCAGAAAGAAAGTTGGAAGTAAAAATTGGTTAAAAGAATCAAATACATACAATAATTGCAAAGTTCTTGGATCAGGCTTGTAGCAGGGATGGAATAAACTGATGACTAAAGGGCACGTCTACACTTGCAAAGTTACAGCACCGGCAGTTACAGCGCCGCTCAGAGAGCGCTGAAGGAAACCACTGCTGTGCGTTCACACTGACAGCTGCCTGCACAATAGCATGTTCACACTTGTGGCGCTATTCAGAGCGGAGCACTCTGGGCAGCTCTCCCACAGAGTACCTCTCTTTCTCTTTTGCCGCTAAGACTTGTGGGAAGGCAGAGGGGGTGGCAGGGCGTCCTGGGTCCTCTCCCAATGCCCCATGATGCATTGCTTCGCATCCCAGCAATCCCTGTGTTTCCGTCCGCATCTGCACCATCTTTCAGTGGTGTGTGTACTGCACGCCCTGCCCTGCCTCTTTCTGGCTGCAGGAATGGATCCGAGCTGATGACCAATATGCTGCTCACTCTGATCTTCACGAGGGGCAGTAGAGTTATTCCTTAAACTACAAAGGCAAGAGGAGTACGACGTTGATCTCGCCACGTTTAGTAGCTACAACACGAGAGTGCTTGTGGCATTCACAGTAGTGCTGACCACGGTTGAACGCCACTTGTGGGCTCAGAAAACAAGCACTGAGTGGTAGGATCACATCGCGATGCACGTCGGGGGTCATGAGCAGTGGCTGCAGAACTTTAGGATGAGAAGAGCCACATTCATGGGACTGTGTGATGAGCTCACACCAGCCCTGAGGTGCAAGGACACGAGAATGAGAGCTGCCCTGTCGCTGGAGACGTGTGTGGCGATTGCACTGTGGAAGCTGGCTACTCCAGACTCCTACTGTTTGGTTGTTAACCAGTTCAGAGTGGGAAAGTCAATCCTTGGACTCGTGTTGACAGAAGTATGTAGGGCCATTAATCACATCCTGCTCCGAAAGACTGTGACTCTTGGCAATGTGCGTGACACTGTGGATGACTTTGCTTCCCTAACTGCGGAGGGCGATCGATGGCACACATATTCCAATTCTGGCACCAGACCACCTAGCCACCAAGTACATTAATCGCAAGAGGTATTTCTCCATGGTTCTCCAGGTGCTTGGAGCATTTCACAGACATTAACACAGGCTGGTCCGGAAAGGTGCATGATGCCCGTATCTTTCAGAACACTGGCCTGTTCAAGAAGCTGAAAGCAGGGATTTTCTTTCTGGACCAGAAGATCACTGTAGGGGAAATCGAAATGCCCACTGTAATCCTGGGAGACCCTGCCTACCTCTTAATGCCTTGGTCCATGAAGCCATACATGGTGCTACTTGACAGCAGCAAGGAGCGGCTCAACAACAGGCTGAGCAAGTGCAGAAGGACTGTGGAGTATGCATTTGGCTGTTTAAAAGACTGCTGGCGATGCCTGTATGGGACACTGGACATGGCTGATGACGATATTTCTATACTTATAGCTGTGCGCTGAACGGTCCATAATATTTGTGAAGGGAAGGGTGAAAACCTCACTCAGGGCTGGACCACAGAGGCTCAGCACCAGGAGGCTGAGTTTGAACAGCCAGAGACCAGAGAGGCGAGAGCAGGCATTGTGGGACACCTCCTGGAGGCCAGTTGCAGTGCTGTCATTGACCAGGGTGTCTACACTGGCTCCGCAGCACTGTAGCCCCGGCGCAGAAAGCTGCACACCTCTTCTTGGGGTGTTTTTTTTTAGAGCGCTGTGCACTAAGTGGCTTGGCAGTGTGTGCACCTCAAGAGTTACAGCGCTCAAAGCTGCTTTACTGTGCAGAAATTTGCCAGTGTAGATGGGGCCATAGTCAAGTCTCTGGGTGCTTCCAAATCATTGGCAGGTCCTCGATCCCTTGGTTAGATGCTCCCATTAGTAGAAGTCCATGGTCCAGAGCCTTGAGTGGGAAAGAGGCCAAATGGAGATATGTTTCCAGGCCTTTTATAGCTTCTGCCATGTGGCGGGAAACCCATTGTTTCAAACAAAGCCCTCAGCACAGCTAGTGGAAAATTACAGGTAAAAGATGTAGTTTGTACTCACATGGGCAGTCACACGTCCTTGCCTGATTTCGCTTTGTCACAGAAGAAGACATTACCTATACCCCAGACAGAAAGACAGTCCAGTCAGTTTAGATGGACGTCTTCCTTTGCGAGTTAAGTGTCCTTTTGATGAGTTGAGCCACTTGACTTGAATACAGTAGACTTTTGATTTTCAGGGATGATAGGGAAAAAAATAATACTGGTTAATAAAATCCTGGATAATCACCATCCATAGGAAATATGGGGGAGGAGGGAGGTGGTTCACCGCCACCCTGCGCCAGGGGGAGGGGGTGTTGGTTCACTGGCTGCCCTGCGCCCTGGTGGTTGTTTTGTGTGTGTGTGTGTGCCAGAGCCGGCCT
The DNA here is from genome assembly GCA_032164245.1 of Sternotherus odoratus. Classification (NCBI taxonomy): domain Eukaryota; kingdom Metazoa; phylum Chordata; order Testudines; family Kinosternidae; genus Sternotherus; species Sternotherus odoratus. The sequence goes on from JAVMKO010000005.1 coordinate 107,914,189, forward strand.
TGTGAGTTATGCATTGTTGTTGTTGTTTTTGACATCCTGGTTAATCCACAACCTGGTTAACCGGATCCTGGATAATCGAGAATCTACTGTAGTTCCTTCACAATGTGCTGGCTAAACACCTTGTTAGTGTTTCCCAGAAGCAGACATTAGAAATCCAGGTACAGAACCAATACTCATAACTTTGGATTCAAAACTGATACATGCAGATAGAATGATCATATTCAGCGAACCTTTACATAGAAATCTTACATGCCACATTTTGTACAATATTTGTTCAATTATATAACAGTTGTAGCAACAATGATCTTCATGGTCATAGTTTAATCAGATAATGTCACAACTGGTTACACTTGGATCACATTTTTAAATGGGAAACCAATACTGTGGAGCCCGATTCTGCATCTGTGACTTCCTGGGGCCCATGTATAATCTCCTGGTCATGGCATCTGGGGTGCTGCCCCCTGCCCAGGTCACGCTATCCTGGGTTCCTCTGTCATCAACCTCCTGCTCTAACCCAGTTTGCTCTCTCCCCAGTTCCTGGTTCTGCTGCTCCATGACACTCAGCGCTTCCACCAGCGCAGGGACTCCGGACCACTCTTCCTCTTCTGGATTCTTTCCCTGCTCTGCGGGGTATTCCTGCTCCAGACGCTGATCCGGAAGGCACTGCCGGTCAGGAGCAGTGGGGACCTGGGAAATCCCTCACACTCCCGGTTCTGCCAGAGGGGCAGGGCCTGGAAAATCCCCTCCCTTGTGGACTGCTAACTAGAGTCAGCTTTCGGGGCACTGCAGCCCCGTGAGCAAGCACCCATGGGGAACATGAGTGGGGGTAAAGGAGAACTCGCTCCTATCTCTCCTCCCAGAGGGCTTCAGCTCTGCCCACCCCAGTGGGGGTGACGTCCAGAGGGGCCTGGGCTGAAGGGAGACAGCTCCCGGAATTCAGGAGCGGCTGAAACGGGGGATTGAGCGGAAACGCTCAGGCAGCCTTAGCCCAACTCACTTCCCTGGTCGTCCCTGGGTCCAGGCTGGGCTTGTACCTCGCTTGCTGGTGCCATCAGCTACCCCTGAGGGTCTTTCCTCCCCCCCAGGGCCCGGTTCCTGACCTGCCACGGTTCAGCCTCTTCCTCATCTCCTATGGGCTCCAGCTCCTCCTCTTGATCGTCTCCGCTTTCTCGGACGTCGCCCCAGAAACAGAGGAAATGGCCAAGAAGGTGAGAGGTCTGTGCCCCAGTCAGGGCTTTGGGTTGAGCACAGACTGTATCCCCTGTGGGCAGGTTGGGGAGGGAGAGGCTGCCACAAGGCACCTCAGCACAGAGGGGCTGGTGGCAGGTGGGTCGTGAGACAATGTCTGTGAGGGCTCAGCGTGGGCCAGGCGGGTGGGGAGAGTCCCTTTAGTCAGCCCTGCAGGGCTCTCAGCCCCTGCCTTTCAGCCGGGAAGGTCCCTGCTCTGTGGGACTTGCAGTGACCTGTCCCCTTCGCCTCAGTGTGGCCCCCGGGATTCCACCTTGGAAGGGGAAACTGAGTCAGCTCTTGCCACAGACACAGCTGTAGTAACAGACTCTCCTCTTTCTTTGGGTCCTAGAACCCGGAGGTCACAGCGTCCTTCCTGAGCTTCATCACCTTTGGCTGGTACAGCAGGTAGGCAAAGCAGGGGAGGATGGAGCCTGGGCGGGAGCAGCAGGGACTGAGAGGTGTGAGCTGTGGCGAGCCCAGGGCTGGGAGGGCAGGGAGGACACTATGTGAGGCTAAGGCCTGCTCAGATCCTGTTATCTTGCTCTGCTGATATCGCTGTCTGCCAGGCGCAGGGTGGGAGGAATTGTGGGTGAAATGAGTCTCTCCTGGCTTGCCCTGCAGCGAGATTCAGCACCCCGAGGCAGCTCGGTTGCTTGAACTCAGCCACCTGTGCCCGGTGACCCTGAGTGTTGTCTTTTTGTGTCTGTTCTGGGCGGGTGTGAGGGACAGTCAGCGGGAGAGACCCGTTTCCGTAGCATGCGGGAGACGGTGTTGCTGACCAGAGGCTCTCCCTGGCCCACAGGATGGTTCTGAAGGGCTATCGCAAGCCCCTGGAGATGGACGATCTCTGGGACTTGAAAGAAAACGTGAAAACGCAGCAGATCTTCAGCAGGTTTGACAGGCACATGAGGGCCGAGGTGAGGAAGGCCCGTCGGGAGCTGGAGAGACGGCGCCACAAGAGGAGCTTGCGGGAGGCAGCCCCAGACCTCAGGAATGGGCTCAGCAAGGCTCAGAGCCAAGACATCCTGGTGCTGGTAACTCCCTGCCTGCCCCCCGGGGCTCCGGCGCTGGGTCCCTGGCACAGGCCACTGGCGCTTTGACTCTGCGATGATGAGGGGGAAGGTTGAGGGAGCCCTCGAGATGCTCCACATATCTTAAGGTTGCTCCCCACAGGCCTGTCCCTGGGCCATCAGTGCTGCTCTGTGACCAGCTGAGGGTCTAAGCACAGGGCTGAGAAGCCCCTTCTCCCCTGGGCTCCTGTGCTGCCCAAACGTCCCGCCCAGCCCCACGTCTCTGGTAGGAGCACCGGTGTGAAGCATTAACCCCTCCCCTTCCCGAGCACCCACTGCTTCCACCATCCCTGCCGCCTGGGCCTGGGTGGGGTGTCTGATCCAGGGAGAAGGGCACTTCGGTGTGGGGGAGAGGAGATACCTGTCCCGGGAGGGGCTCTGGGTGCGTGGAGGCACCTGGGCAGGGTGTCTGATCCGGGGAGAAGGGCATCTCAGCAAGGTGTCTAATCCGGGGGACCGATGGAGTGTTGGGTGTGGGAAGGACTCTGCAGGGTGTCTGATCCGGGGGGCCCATGGAGTGTCGGGTGTGGGAAGGACCCCGCGGGGTGTCTAATTGGGGGGTCTATGGAGTGTCGGGTGTAGGGAGGACCCTGCAGGGTGTCTAATCCGGGGGACCGATGGAGTGTCGGATGTGGGGAGGACCCCGCAGGGTGTCTGATCCGGGGGGCCCATGGCATGTCGGGTGTGGGGAGGACCCCACAGGGTGTCTGATCCGGGGGGGCCCATGGCATGTCGGATGTGGGGAGGACCCCGCAGGGTGTCTGATCCAGGGGGCCCTTGGAGTGTCGGGTGTAGGGAGGACCCGGTGGGGTGTCTGATCTGGGGGGCCCATGGCATGTCGGGTGTGGGGAGGACCCCGCAGGGTGTTTGATCCGGGGGGGCCATGGCATGTCGGGTGTGGGGAGGACCCTGCAGGGTGTCTGATCCGGGAGGGCCATGGCATGTCGGGTGTGGGGAGGACCCCGTGGGGTGTCTGATCCGGGGGGCCCATGGCATGTCGGGTGTGGGGAGGACTCCGCAGGGTGTCTGATCCGGGGGGCCCATGGCATGTCGGGTGTGGGGAGGACCCCGTGGGGTGTCTGATCCGGGGGGCCCATGGCATGTCGGGTGTGGGGAGGACCCTGCAGGGTGTCTGATCCGGGGGGGCTATGGAGTGTGGGGTGTGGGGAGGACCCCATGGGGTGTTGACCCAGGGTGGGGTGGCCAGCAGGATGCCTGTCTGACCCAGCTCCCTTTCTCACTTGCTGGCTCGGGTCTAGGAGGAGAAGCGGCCGAAGCGGAAGAAGAAGGAGGCTGTGGGTGGCCCCAGTGGGGATTACCCCAAGGCCTGGCTGGCCAAGACCCTGATCCGAACCTTCACGGGAAACCTCCTCAAATCGGTGGCTTTCAAACTGGTGCACGACCTGCTGGTGTTTGCCAACCCTCAGCTGCTGAAGTGAGTCCTCATCTCTGGGCCCCCTCCACAGGGACCTCCCGCCGACCTGCACCCCGCCAGGAGCTGGGGCAGGCCCAGGGGGTTTCTCTGTGGATAGTGCAGGGACACACCCAGACAAGGGGGGCTGGTTGTCGAGGGACTGTGGGTGGGGGAGCCCCGGCGGGCTGGTGTCTGTGTTCTGGGGGTGGTGACGTCCCCGGGGTTAGTCTAGTTGAGGCAGGGGTGGCAATGCCCTTCTGGATCTCTGTGGAGTGGAGGGATGTTGGGGGAGCTGGTGTCTGTGGGGCAGAGGTGTCCCCAGGGGTCTGGCCTGTGGACAGGGTTAGAGCTGGATCTGTGGGGGGCTGGTCTCTGAGAGGCAGGGGTGGTGGGATCTGTGGGGGGCTGGTCTCTGAGGGGCAGGGGTGGCGGGATCTGTGGGGGCTGGTCTCTGACGGGAGGGGGTGGTGGGATCTGGGGGGGGCTGGTCTCTGAGGGGGGCTGGTCTCTGAGGGGTGGGGGTGGTGGGATCTGTGGGGGGCTGGTCTCTGAGGGGCAGGGGTGGCGGGATCTGTTGGGGGCTGGTCTCTGAGGGATAGGGGGTGGGATCTGTGGGGGGCTGGTCTCTGAGGGGCGGGGGTGGCGGGATCTGTGGGGGCTGGTCTCTGACGGGAGGGGGTGGTGGGATCTGTGGGGGCTGGTCTCTGAGGGGAGGGGGTGGTGGGATCTGGGGGGGCTGGTCTCTGGGGGGTGGATTTGTGGGGGGGGCTGGTCTCGGGGGGGATCTGGGGGCGGCTGGTCTCTGAGGGGTGGGGGTGGTGGGATCTGTGGGGGGCTGGTATCTGAGGGACAGGGGTTGTGGCGTCCCTGGGGGGGAGTGGCCTCTCTAGGGAGGGGGTGGCAGCATTCTTGGGGGGCTGGTCTATGTGGGTGGGAGTATCCCTGGGGGGCTGGTCTCTGGGAGGCGGGGGTGGTGGGATCTGTGGGGGGCTGGTATCTGAGGGACAGGGGTTGTGGCCTCCCTGGGGGGAGTGGCCTCTGCAGGGAGGGGGTGGCAGCATTCTTGGGGGGCTGGTCTATGTGGGTGGGGGTATCTCTGGGGAGCTGGTCTCTGGGGCAGAGGTCTCCCCACACCTGGCCAGTCTCATGGGCTGCTCTGCCCGTCAGACTGCTGATCTCCTTCGTTGCGGACCCCGCGGCCTACGCCTGGCAGGGCTACCTCTACGCCTTGCTCCTGTTTGTCACCGCGCTGGTCCAGTCCCTCTGCCTGCAGCAGTACTTCCACCTCTGCTTCCTGATGGGCATGAGCCTGCGCACCGCACTCATGGCCGCTGTCTACAAGAAGGTCGGTGTGGGACCCCCATCCGCACTGCCTGCCAGGAGCCACTGCAGGACGACGTGGGGGGCCTCCCTGCTCCCCCAAGCCCTGTCCCCACACACTTCCCTCTTCCCTGCTTTGCCTCTCCTCCAAGGGGCTGGGCTTTGTTCCCCAGTCTAGGGGCTGGCCTGGCTGGGGGCTTTGGACATCCTGGGAGTTACTGCCGGGAGCCATGCAGGACGAACCATGTGCACAGGCCGGCTCCCTGCGGTGCCCCCGTGCAGTGACCTGCGGTGCAGAGCCAGGGGGGAGGCCCGGCGAGGAGGAGCAGCTCTGGGGCCAGGAGCCAGCACTCAGGAGTCAGTGCTCGCAGCTTGGCAGCCCCAGCAGCTGCTCTGGTGCTTTAGGCCTCGAGCTCCCCTGCCGTGCTCCGCACTGCGCCCAGGGCTGGGGCTGGCCTGGTGACCCTGCTGTCCACCCTAGGCGCTCACCGTCTCCAACGCGGACCGCAAGGACTACACCCAGGGGGAGACGGTGAACCTGATGTCGACCGACGCGCAGAGGTTCATGGACCTGGCCAACTTCATCCACCAGCTGTGGTCGGCGCCGCTGCAGATCGTCCTGTCCATCGTCTTCCTGTGGTGGGAGCTGGGCCCCTCCGTCCTGGCAGGGATCGGGGTCATGGTGCTGCTCATCCCCATCAACGCTATCCTGGCCACCAAGGCCAGAGCCATTCAGGTCAGTGGTTGGGCAGGGTCCACTCCCTGGGCTGCCGACTTGCTCCCTCCGCCTGAGCCCCCCACTGACCAGCCCCCCCAGCCTCTTCCCTCCAGTGCCTGCTGCCAGCGGCTCTCTGGAGTGGGAATGTGGAAGGGGCACGAGAGAGGAAATGCAGAGCCTGCCTGGGGCTGCCCCACTGCCCGGAGTCTGCTCTCTGGCGCACCAGGCTACAGCAATGCCCCAGCCCAGTGAACTGACCCTCCTGCTCCTGTGCTGGTCTGTTCCCTGTCCACAGGAGAGGAGGCCTGTCAGGAACCAAGGGGAATCCAGTGGTGGGTCCTGCAGGTGGGGGGTGAGTGAGCCTGGGGCTGAGATGGGGCATT